>OY979704.1:2077360-2785402 GCA_963855925.1 Inga laurina
ACAACCTAACCATGAGATCCAATTAAAATCAGTGCAGACTGAATCACATATTAAGATGCCAATTCCATCTCTACACCATTTTCGTGGTGTGAATTTGCCACTCAGGCATGCTTTGATCATCATGTAGACATCACAAGACATGACATCTAACCCTGTTCTCCTGAACCTATAAGGATATAACCCTTGAAAAAAACGGGACCAAACAAGTACTACCTTTGTCGATGGAAGAAGGCTCCACAAACGTAGCCAGTCAGACCAATCTTAAACGTTATACACGCATACCAAAGCCCCAAAAAATAGTCAACATATCAATTCTTGATGCTCCAGAAAGAACACCAAGAATCACCACGAGAAGTCCAAGAGAAATGACATCCAATGAACAGACATCAATGCGACAAACTAAAGATCACATAACAAGGCAGACAATATACAAGCACGATCATCAAATTTAAATTAAAAAAGTGAATAACAGAACAGGCACCGAAAATTATAGAATAGATAGAAGCAAAATCAAAACATCAACAAAAACAATTTACAAAATCAAGTGAGTTTGAAACATTATACTAAAGATAAAGAAGGAGAGGGAGAATGCGATACCGGCGCTGCAAGAAGTAGGCGGATCCTTCTGCAAATCCTTGAGTTCCTTCAAGATCCGCTTCGATGCCATGGTGAAACCTGACGAAGAGACCGGATCATCTCAGATCAAAACAAAAACACACACAACGCGCACGTATAGAAATGCACACGCATCGGAATAACCAGGAGAAAAAGGGCAACACAGACATAGATCATACCGAAGAGAAAACTGAGAGAGGCCCTCGATTCGGAAGGAGAAGATAAGAGTTGAAACGGGAAACTGCTTGATTTGAGATGGCAAATATCTCTTATAAAAATGCCTAGGGACGGGTACGGGATCGACCCAGCCCCTTTGTTTGATTGAGTGGGTTCTTTCTCTCTTTCTTCTTCTCCTATTACTATTATATATATTTCACTGGTATCATTATTAGTTTTTTTTTCCTCATTCTCTAAACTGGGTCCCTCAGTCAAGCGTTTTTGTACGAAATATAACGGTTGTGATTCTCTCATAACATTTTTCTCCTTTTCTTCTCAGTATTTCATTTTTACCTTATTTAAAAAAAATAAATGATCTATATTTCATAATTTATAAAATTATTATTTTAAATATAAATAAATAAATTTAAATTATTAAAATATAATCTACACAATTTATAATTACAATACAGATAAAATTAATTAAGAAAATTAATTTATAAAACAGTAAAATTATAATTTTAAAAAATACTAAATCTATATAATTCATTTTTTATCAAAGATGAAAATAAAATTCTGAAAAAAAAAGATTATAAGAGAATCCTATAATCTTGCTTTCCTTTAAGTGTGTGTTTGGATTAGTTTTTTTTAATAGCTTTTACGACTTACTAAGTAAGTCTGTGAAATAAATTTTATCTCAGATTACATAAACCATAATTTGAAACAATAATTTTGGTGTTTGCCAAACACAACTGTAACCGCCAAAATGGAACCGCGTTTTAGAGAAGGTATCTCCTTGACGACGTGGTTTTCTCCACCCGTCCAGTCGTTCACGCACTCTGCATGCCGAATCAGTCAAAGTTTGTGATTTCCCGCGTTCAGCCGCGGTCTTAACCACTGCATTTGACCCTTCTCTTACCCTTTGTCTTTGTCCGTGGCTTTGCCTCCTGTCATGGCCTTTAGCGCTTTGCATCCATACAAAATTAAAACTTTTAATGTGAAGATCGAATTAAAAATTTTATATATTACGTACCAAAAAAATAAAATTTTTATATATTATATTTAAAATAAAAATATACTTTTTTTTCATATTTTTATTTGATTTCTTAAACCTACTAAGATTCAAGCATTTTGGACCTATTTAGGATATTTCTCCTAATATAGTTTTTGAATCCCAAAATTTAATATATTATTTTGAAAATTCAAATTATGGGTGACATTACAAATGTAATATAGAGATTCTAGATGAACATAATAAAATAGTACTAGTAAAATGATGAATACACACTAACAAGTTGTTAATTGAGGTATGAAGTTGCGTTGCTGATTATTAAGAATAGATTTGTATTATTACACATGTAATATTAAGAAAATAAATTTTTACATGGAAAAAAGGTAATTCCCGACAATTATTAAAGGAGAAACTGACACACATATAAACTTCTAGGAGAGAATTTGCTTTGCAAATAATTCGATCTGTTCCTTTTTCATGGGGTAGATTGGTTTTAACAAATCACAAAAATAAAATATTAAACTATAACTTTTAGAAAATTTTTGTAGGTTGCAGCTTATATTTAATTCCACAAAAGTCTCATTTCCGTCAAGACTAGAAAACATTTTCACCAAAATTTTATGTAATGAATAATGAATAATAACCAACGACTTCTGGGCTTTGAATCCCGTTAGCTTATCATCAGTATCTTGTATGGATTTGAGATGAAGGTAGACATTTAAATTAACGAACATGGGGAGATAGCTAAGTTTAAAATATAAGCCATAAATTTAAGTCTGTGCCAATGAGGGGCTAATTTATTAATTGATTGTAGAAATAGTGTGCATCTGCAAGATACAGAGGGCAGTCCGAAGATATTAATGAATTAAATGAAGGAGTGGGCGGAAAGAAACATATGAGGGCAACAATTGATGAAATCCTTTGCTGGGAGACAGGCGATTTTTCTCAAAACAATCTCAGGCCAGACTTGGTATCTACATGGATTAATGAATCAGGGACTGTCATAAATCTTAATCGAAAATGACAATTGATGTTAAACGTATGACCATTGTCTTGATCGTGGAGCCCAAACTCCACAAGCATGATAATTAAATTCCCAAACTAAATAATGCATTCGTCTATGCAGGGACCCAACATGACCTTGATATCACCTAAACTTAGGTTGGTAGATGAACAACTCACGACGATATATATCTTCAACAGCAGAGAGATAGATACAAGACAACAGCGAAACTCATCACACTTTTGTAAAAGAATAAAGTCGAAATAGAAGAATTAATTAATTCTAAGCATCCACAGAGGAAGAAGGTACGTCAATTGCCGGTGGTGTCGGGGTAGAAGCTGCTGATCTGGATTCAGATGACAGTCGATTCTCAGTATTTGGTCGAAGAATATCCTCCATCATTCTTAAAACATCTTGCATTTTTGGTCTCTGCTCTGGAACTCTAGCAACACATGCCATCGCAAGTTGTAACATTTGTACCATTTCTTCCTCTATATTTGGAAATCTCAGCAACTGTGCATCAAATACTTCAGCTGTCCATTCCTCTCTGACCACAGAATTCACCCACCTAACCAAGTGCACGGCCTCCTCACTGGCAGTGGCGTGCATAGGGCCTTTTCCGGTCAAAAGCACCAACAGGAACACCCCAAAGCTGTAGACATCAGATGCGTGGCTTGCTTTTTTGGGGTCTGTAACTTCTGGAGCACGGTAGCCAGCAGTTCTTAGTGACGGTGGCACTGTTGGACTCATCAGTGTTGCTAAACCAATGTCAGATATACAGCCATAACCTTCCGAGTTGAGGAAGATGTTGGAGGCTTTTATGTTTCCATGGACAAGTTTTCCTCCTTGTTGAGCATGCACGTGAGCAATGCCTCTTGCAGCACCTATTGCAATCCTCAGCCTGCTATCCCAGTCTAATGAAATCCTTTCTTCCCCTCTTCTGCCTGCAAATTTGATAATATCCCAATATCATTATATATACTTGTTGAAATTCAATACTTCATTCGATTATAAATATAAGACCCGATTGACTTTTTTTTTAGAGATTAAGAAAGCTAGATAAATTATTTTAATGTATCCATACTCATTTTTTCTCTCCAAACCAATATGCCAAATTTATAATATGATATATAATCTAATAATACATAATATATGATATGATTAAGTAAATTATTTAGTTTCCTTAATCTCTATAGAAAAGTTAAATGTGTCTTATATTAAGGATAGGAGGAAGTACAATATGTGTCTTCTATGATGACTTGTTCAATTAAACAGTCTGCAAAGCCAGAGAGGTTATAAAAACTGTGGAATAACAGAGGGGTATTGCTTCCTCTGAATTTCTCATTCAATGAATGAGCAGTTGAGCACAGCTAATTCAGATCAGATTCTCCATGCATGTTTAAACAGAAACTTGAAAACAGAATATGAATTCATAGAACTAGGAGGAAGAATCAAGGGAAGAAATGGAGTTAAATATAACAAACATTTGTTTTCCATAGAGGTGAAAAGTTTAAACATACCATGCAACATAGCACAAACGCTACTTTGTTCATAGTAATCATAGATCATAAGTTTCTCCTCCTTGGAATAGTAATATGCCCTGAGAGCTGCCACATTGTCGTGCCTAATCCTCCCAACAACCTCCATCTGCTGTTCAAACTCACGTTTTCCGATGATGACTTCTTTCAATCTCTTCACCACCACAGTCGTAGCGTCCTCTATATTTGCCTTATATGTTGTGCCATACGTCCCCTTACCAAGCACCTCAGCTGATGCTCTCAACAGATCCTCCAGGTCAAATGCGAAATTGCAATCCTCAAAGAACTCAATCTTGTTTTTTCTGTAATGACTCTCAGATACATCCTTTTTCAGAAACATGTCTTTTTTCTGGGATTTCATTGTTAGCCCATTTTCACCTCCTTTTTTGTAGTAACACAAAAGCAAGAAAGCTGCAGTAACTCCAAATGCAAGCCCACTACAACCTAGAATGACACCTATTAATGCAGACTTACCAAGTTTTTTTGAGGTTTTCTTTCTTGGTTGAGCATTTGCCAATGAAAGATTGTTCCCTGAAAACGCCCAACTTGGGAATCTCAGAAGGGATTTGGGCACCATCCCACTAAGGTTATTGTTGGCCAGATTCAGCTCTTGCAGGGTAGGAATATTGATGTCAGGAATTTCACCGGAAAGCGAGTTCTTTTCCAGGACTAAAGATGTGAGATGAATCAGACTCGAAATCGATGAAGGAATGCTCCCATTAAAAAAATTGTTGGATAAATCAGCAACAGTCAAATTGTCCCAAACTGAGAAATCTGATGGCAATGGGCCAGAAAACTCGTTGAACTGAATGTTAAGACAGGTTAAATTCTTAAGCTCAGAGAAACCGGAAGGAAAAGGACCCGTTAAGCTATTGGATGTTAGATTCACTGTCTGAAGTGCTGAGAGGCGACTTAAGGTGTTCGGTGGTATTGGGCCTCTCAATCCAACTGCAGGTAAATGAAGGCCTATGACCCTGGAATGGTCTCTATCGCAGGTGATTCCTCTCCAGCTTTTGCATACAGAAGATTTCTCATCATTCCAGTTTAGAGCATGAGAGTGGTTTATGTTGTGAAGGAAGTCAAGCAAGGCTTGCTTATCTTCCACCGGCTCGGCTCCAACACGAAAGAACATTGCTCCGATCGTGAAGGCTGTTGAGAACAAGAACAACAATTCCAGTCTGTTTCCCATTGGTATGGATCGATTCTAGAGTAGATTAAGCTGGTGAAAAAGCAGATGGTCTGAATATTAAGCAAAAGCATTCAATGAAAATGTGGAGTTGAATCAGATATAATTGAACGTGACTCGTGAGGCTTCTTCGAGCGTACAGTGTGTTTGTTACTTGGCACCTTGGTCTTATTATCTGAGATTGCGACGTAAAATTATATACTCCATGTTTTGGGTCAAAATAAGCAACTCATGTTTGAAATTGATATTAACTTTATACTAACTTCCTTTTTGTTGTCTGTCACCTACTGTGTTTGGTTGCCAAGCGACTGCAACAGAAAAAGATACAAACCAAACTTTGAAACTAGTACTTCGTCTAGCAGCCAATAATCAAGTGACAGAAATTAAAGAAAATTATATCGTTTTGTGGAAATAAATGAGAAATTTACCAAAGAAAAACATTTAGAAGCGGAAACCTTTGAATTGATCTCTCTTTCCTTCGTTTAAGTAAAATCTAACGACAAGAGAGAGGCATAAAGCAGAGAAGAGTGCACAATTTCACTGGGATGAAAAAAGATTACTCACTCATGGATTCCAAACAGACAAACCAGTCAAGGATCCATAGGGAAGCACACAGCATGAATTGAGAAGAACTAGTTACAGGGAGAACACCATACAGTGTGGGGGCCACTTCAGAGAGATGGATCAGAGAGATAGGGGTCCATCTGGTTTGGAGAGGATTACAATCATGGAGTATATTGGTCTAGACAGTTTGGTGGTCATAGACGATGAGTTTGGTATATGCTTGCTGAAATAGCAGCGTTGTCACATCCATCGAATGCCAAGAGAGAAACCCCATTTGATAGCTTGACTTGATGAGAACCTAAAGTTTAGAGTCTTTAGGCATTATTATTTTATGCCGCAAGAACAAGGAGGGGCATGTGGATGAGCCCATTAGAGTAACGAGACAAATCCTAAGAGGATTCATAAACTTAGAATACTAGCTAATACTAAGCCTTACGTCCGGCCTAGTATTAATCCTATAGGATCTATATCTATAGATGCTGCTATTCCTTTTCGGTTCTGATTTCTTAATTATAGGAACGTGAGTGGGGAATGAGTTGGGCGGGATAAATAAACAAACCGCAGATTGCGGGATGAGACAATATGAGGAGTGAGCTCGTGAGCTTTGTCTGGTTCGTGTATATATGCAATCGACACCTTCAGTCAAAAAAGTATTAACCTAGAATAAAAGATATGTTAAAATGCGAGTGAGAATTAAAAATATTGAGTAATAGGGTCTATAGAGGTTGCTCTCTTGCTCTTGTCGTTGAGTGAAAGAGAAGCATATTTATTTATCCCCCACAAAGCGCGAGTCACTCGTGATGGTCAGTTTTTGCTTCCAGCTATAAAATATGTTCGTAAAACATCAGTTATAAACGCAAATGCATTGACTTTTAGTTAGGTCCTAATAGCCACCGAAAAGAAAGGGTTAAATTAAATCGCCGTGGAAAATCAACGGTGAGAAGGCAGTAACGTCACACTGTAACTTCGCTTTCAACGAACAAAACGCTAAAGTCAAACTACGCAGATTCCATTTGCATCCTCGGTTTTCGTTTTTGCTGCTCCTATATCACTATTGTTGCCATTATCCTAAGTGGTTTGGCTTTGTGAGTGCGGTTGAAGTTAAAGAAGAAAGAGATGATTTTGCTATTATTTATATCAAATTGAACATAAAAATATTTTGGCAGAGGAAAAAGGTGAATATAGATATCGAAGAAGCTAACGACTATGGAGATGGGATATCCCAGAGAAGATTAAATCTTTCATGTGGCTTGTGGCACATGGAAGGGTGCATACAGCAGATCTCAGAGCGAGGAGGGGACTATCGGAAACTGCATCTTGTCCGTTTCTTTGTGAGCAGGATGAGAACCTGATGCATCTCTTAAGGGATTGTGACAATGCCCGTGAAAGGTGGGTATCCATAATCAAACCTACAATGTGGAATAATTTCATTAATTTACAGGGAAGGGAGTGGATTGAATGGAACCTCAGACATGAAGCGGGAAGGGAGTTCACCAAGAAGATCAGATGGGCAACTCTGTTTGGATACGTTTGCTGGGATATCTGGGTGAGCAGATGCAGGAAGCTGTTTGGGGATGATGCTGAAGCTGACTATACAAATGCATACTCTAGCTTTTTTCGTGCAAGTTGGGATATGGATTTAAGTAGTCAGTGCAAATTCTATACTCAGGCTGATAAAGGAGATAGAAGTCAACAATTAAGGAGGCCAGGGTTTAATACACTTGAAACAGACGGTTCTGTTCTTCAGTCGGGTCAAAGTGCAAGCGCAGGTGTCATTAGAGGGGAATATGGAGAATGGATTTGTGGATTCATGAGTAAACTTATACAGGTTCCACCGGTTGTTGCTGAAATTATCGCAATCATCCAGGGTCTTCAAATTTGCTGGAACAGAAATCTAAAGAATATTGAGCTATTTACTGATTGTATTGAAGCCATTCATCTTCTTATGAGGGGTTGTGATGTACTTCATCCCTTTAAGGAAGTTATCGAAGAGGCTAGGTTTTGGTTATCCAGAGATTGGTGCGTCCTGATTAACCACTTCTCTAGAGAGCATAATGTTGAGGCTGATCTTTTAGCTAAGAATGCTCATAGTAGTAGAGAGAATTTTGTCATATTTAATCACCCACCTCCTGCTCTTTTGGTAGGCGGTAGTTGATGAGAGATTTTTAGTGGGGCCTCTGTTAGAAGTTGTTCTTGTTTTTAATCCCTAGTTGGATTAATGTACTCCAGTATCAAGTCAAAAAAAAAAAAAAAAAAGAAGCTAATGACTTTGTTTTAGTAGTATTATTTGTCTTTTATTAAAACACAAATAATACTTACTGAAATATATGCACCACCTTGAAAAACTATGCATGAAGACACTTGGTAGACCATTATTTTAAGGGAAGTTTACAGGTTATTAAGAAGATGCTGATATTAAAATGTTTTTAAAACTAAGATATTTGGAATGATTTTACAATTACATTTTCAAATCCAACAAAAGAAGTATATGTGGGGAATGGGGACTTCAAATTAAGAATTTCAGCATAAATATTTAAAATTTAAAATCTTTTATCACAAAAAGAAAATTTTAAAATCGTTTGGCGAGAATATTTATAGATTAAAAATAAAAAAAATTAATTTTATTGGTTTAACATGATGTGCAGACAGGAATGGTCTGCCCAAAAGTCAAATAATAACGGGCATGAATGAAAATTGAGATTATTGGAATACAATGACAAAAGGTGAGGAAAAGTGGGTGGGGAGCTTGGGGAGGTCAAACCATGACTCCAAATATATTCTTATCAAAACTGTAATAATTAACACGAATTATATGGCCTCCCAAAATGGCAGAAAGCGGGGAGGGGGGGTTTCCTTGACCTATTCGCTTTTTTTTTTTTTTTTTTGGATACATGTGAAATTACCAAACTAACAAAGAAACTACACAGGGGAATTACGTGTGTGTTTGGCAAACCTCCAAACTATGGTTTCAAATTATGGTTTGCGAAACCCAAGACAAAACTTATTTCACACACTTATCTCATAAGTTATAAAAACTATTAAAAAAAACTAATCCAAACACAACGACTCTCCTGTAAGATCAATGCCTATTCGCTTTTGTTTGACTTTAGTACTTTACAGATTATGAACATGAATTGGACTGACTTCAACCATCTTTGGACTCAATTAAGGAGGGATGTATTGGAGGAGAGACAACTTTGGCAAGGCCCAGAGCCTATAGTATTATTCCGAACCCACGTGGCTCTTAATAACTGGTTAAATCCAAAACGGGAGCGCGAGATATCGCCAAAGGGAACCCCCCGTATAGGCACATACGGAGATGCGAACCAAAATGGAAAATCGAAAAAACGAGAATATAAAAGAGAAGCTAAGATAAGAAGATAACACTGGAAGATCAAAGCGCACAAACCCTAGCTCGAAAATCTCGCGATAAATAAAACAAAGTTGCCTCGTCTGCAATCTCCGCTTATCTCTCCGTCGAGAAGACCAGTCTCTCTCTCCTGTAAGCTCCAAATTTATCGCGATCTCTTTCTTTCCTCAATCATCGCTCGTCGTATTTTCTACTGCCACACACACACATTTTTAGTCAGCGCTGAAGCATTCCAATTTCCAGTGTGTTTATTTAGGATGGTTTCCTCTGTTCGCTTCATGGCAATTGATTTTTGTTGATTCTTCTAGGCCAATATAATGGACTTAAAATTTAGTGTTGATTGGAAGGTTGGAGAGACTGCGTGTGAAAAATGCGGGAGAGGGAGTGCAAGATTTTGCTGTGTGAGTGGGAGAGGGGTATAGTCTATTTTTACTGGCGACAAGGCATTCAATTTTGAAGCAACCCATTTCAATAAATTCTCAGACCTTCTTATGAACAATCTAACAAAAACAGAGATTATTTAATCCCTTCGAGTCGTAATTGGACTGACGAGTTATATCCTTGACATATCAGGGACTGTTAGTCGCCGCGAAAATGATTTTCAACTTTAACTATTGCAAAACTGCGAATGTGCTGGAGAAGTTCTTAAAAACAAACCATTTTTTCCTTGCGTTGTGTGATAAAACGTAGATTGGTTTTTTAGACTGACCAAACTTTAGAAACTAAATCCATTTGATTATGATGGTTTTGAGAGTACTGTAACTCATATTGCCTATGCCATATCTACCAAGTCACTGATGAAATCAAAGAAGAATATATGCTTGAATTTATAATGTTGATTTAACTTTTTCTGCGGAATCTGAATGGCTACTAAAGGCTTGAATGACTTTCCCCACTCTTATTTGTTGGTTTGCTCCTTTTGTTCAGGCTGTCATTACTACGTTGGAAGAGCTGCTGCCCGCCAAGTAAGTTAAAGCTTATTTTCCTATATATATATATATATATATATATCTTCAGTAGTGTCCCTGTGACTTGTAGGCAATGATTTTTTTGGGCTAACACCATATGGGAAAACCACTTAATAGTATACGAGAGGTAGATTGTTTTGCTTATCTACATTACAGTCAATCATTAACTTATATTTAACGATTTGAACCTTTTTAATTTATTGTTTTGGTAGGTACTTAACATATCAATTCCTATATTAAAGAGTACCCTTTTCCAAAAAAAAATATTTTTAGGTTGAATTTTTTTATCACCTGTTCTATGTTTATTGTGATACAGATAATCAATAGAACAAAAGAAAACTTGACATATAATGTATTGACAGTATTTTGTTAATTGTTAGTGGTTCGAGAAAAAGATGTCTGCTGGGAATATGCTGATAAATTAGATGGAAACAAGGTAAGATGCAAATTTTGCCAAAGGGTTTTAAATGGAGGCATCAGTAGATTGAAGCACCATCTATCTCGACTTCCAAGTAAAGGAGTAAATCCTTGTAGCAAGGTCAGAGATGATGTTACTGACAGGGTAAGGGCAATTATTGCATCAAAGGAAGATGTCAGAGAAAACTCTAGTGTGAAAAAGCAGAAGCTACCAGAAGTCAAGCCTCCAAGTCCTGTTTCTGCAACTAAAGCCCTTCTATCTATAGATGCAGCATCTCCTGTTATGAAGAGCTTCCTTAGTGTCAGTCCTATGACTCCTCCCTCTGTGAACCACCAAGAGAATGCGGAGAAAAGTATTGCTCTCTTCTTTTTTGAGAATAAGCTAGACTTCAGTGTTGCACGGTCGTCATCCTATCAACTAATGATCGATGCCATAGGGAAGTGTGGTCCTGGATTTATTGGTCCATCAGCGGAGATGCTGAAGACAACATGGTTGGAAAGGATAAAGTCAGAAGTTGGCTTACAGTCAAAAGATGTTGAGAAAGAGTGGGTTACCACAGGTTGTACAATTATTGCAGACACATGGACTGACAATAAATCAAGAGCCTTGATTAATTTCTTAGTCTCATCCCCATCCAGGACATTTTTCCACAAATCTGTGGATGCATCTGCATATTTTAAGAACACAAAATGCCTTGCTGAACTTTTTGACTCCGTTATTCAAGAGTTCGGCCCAGAAAATGTTGTGCAAATTATCATGGATAGCAGTTTTAACTACACTGGCATTGCCAATCATATTATTCAGAACTATGGAACCATATTTGTCTCTCCTTGTGCTTCCCAATGTTTAAACCTGATTTTGGAGGAATTCTCAAAGGTAGACTGGGTAAGCAGATGCGTTTTGCAAGCACAGACCATATCAAAGTTTATATACAATAACGCATTGTTGCTTGATCTCATGAAGAAGTTCACTGGGGGCCAGGAACTAATCAGGACCGGCATCACAAAATCAGTATCCACCTTCCTGTCATTACAGTCTTTGCTGAAGCAAAAATCAAGATTGAAGCATATGTTCCACAGCCCTGAATATGTTTCGAACTCATCGTATGCAAACAAACCACAAAGTCTATCTTGTATTGCAATTGCTGAAGATATTGATTTCTGGAGGACAGTGGACGAGTGTGTGGCTATCTCTGAGCCTTTTCTGAAAGTCTTGAGAGAAGTTTCTGAAGGAAAACCAACTGTAGGTTCCATATACGAACTAATGACGAGGGCAAAGGAATCAATTAGGACATACTACATAATGGATGAGAACAAGTGCAAGACTTTCTTAGATATTGTGGATGAAAAGTGGCGGGACCAACTCCATTCTCCTCTACACGCTGCTTCTGCCTTCTTGAACCCTAGCATTCAATATAATCCTGAAATAAAATTTATTTCCTCTATAAAAGAAGACTTCTACAAGGTTTTGGAGAAACTACTTCCTGTACCTGACATGAGGCGTGATATCACCAATCAAATCTATACTTTTACAAAGGCTCATGGGATGTTTGGCTGTAGCCTAGCAAAGGAGGCAAGAACTACAGTTTCACCATGTAAGTATGAAATTCCGCCCCTTTTGACAGTGTCTCAGAGGTCCTATTTTATCAGTTTGACGAATGAATTTCATAATCGCAACGTGGACTATACATTCCGGTCTGGATTGAGGGTTAGATAATCAACACAGTCATGTATTTTACTGCAGGGCTTTGGTGGGAACAATATGGTGACTCTGCCCCTGGGTTGCAACGAGTGGCCATTAGAATATTAAGTCAAGTGTGTAGCACATTCTCTTTTCAGCGGCACTGGAGTACATTCCAGCAAATTCACTCAGAGAAACGAAACAAGATTGATAGAGAAACGTTGAACGACCTTGTCTATATAAATTACAATCTCAAGTTGGCGAGGCAAATGAAAGCAAAGTCTTCAGAAGCTGATCCACTTCAATTTGATGATATTGATATGACCTCAGAGTGGGTAGAGGAGAGTGAAAATACAAGTCCTACTCAATGGCTCGATCGTTTTGGCCCTGCCTTGGATGCCAGTGATCTGAATACCAGACAGTTTAGCTCTGCTATTTTTGGCGCAAATGATCCCATTTTCGGATTGTGATTGTTCGGCACTGGGGCTCATTAATTACTCATTCCGATCATGTGTTCTTTCACTCCCTTGTAAAAATATGTTATCCTCAGATCAGGCTGAGGCATGTATTCTTTCTTGACAGTTGTAGATCTTGATGTATATTAACATGTTAATGATGTAAATTGTATTATCTGCTAATTAGGGCCAACAAGAACGACAGCTCATGTGGTGGGTTCTTAATGTAAGATCTACTTCGACAAAGAAATTGGACTCAAAGTTAGATTAGACGGAGTACATCAACAACCTATCATGTGTGCTTTTTAAGCCATATTCATAATTCTACTGTATTGTGGCCAAGTTCTTACATTTCTTGAATTCATAATGCAAGAGTTTGACAAGAGAGAAAGTTTGATATAGATTCGATGAATAATCATTGGCCAAAAACAACGGGGGAAAATTTGCAAATAGAGAAATTCTTTCATAGTCTAGCATGTAACTGCGAATAACAGAATGTGTTGCCACGTGGCCTCCCTTGGTTGTCGCCTCCATTTTCAAAGCGGGACCTGGGGAAGCCTCCTCCTCCTCATATAAGATTTTGGCATGCATAAGCTATACAACCCAATAAGTGGCAAAATTACCATCAGCAGAGATGTAGTATTTAATGAAAGTGCTAGCAGGGATTTGAATGATAAACAGGTGCAGCAAGAAATTCCTATAGAAATTCCTCAAGAGGAATAGCAAGAGCCACTTTTAGCAAATTCTCCTAGTAGAAACTCTTCCTTAACCACATTTGAAGAGTCTTCTACTACACCAATTCCCTTGAGGAGATCAACAGCAAAGCCAAATCCCAGATATACTAACGATATATATACATGTCAATTTGCTCTTTCTGTTTCAGATCCATCTTATTTTGAAGAAGCAGTTGAAAAAGAAGAATGGCAAAGAGCAATGGTGGAGGAGATTAAATCCATTGAAAAGAATGGAACATGGAAGATGGTGGACTTACCGGAAGGAAAAAATGCTATTGGCTTGAACTAGGTGTTCAAGACAAAGTTTACAACTGATGGGAGTTTGCAAAAGCACAAAGCTCGACTTGTGGCAAAAGGCTATGCACAACAATATGGTGTTAACTTTGAAGAAACTTTTTCTCTAGTAGCTCGATTTGAAACTGTGAGATTAGTTATTGCATTGGCTGCACAACTACAATGGCCACTTTATCAATTTGATGTCAAGTCAGCATTCCTCAATAGAGATTTGCAAGAAGAAGTCTATGTAGCACAACCAGAAGGTTTCATAAAAGAAGATAATGAATCAAAAGTGTACAAGTTGAAAAAGGCATTATATGGTTTGAAACAAGCTCCTCGAGCTTGGTATAGCAAGATTGATGAATACTTTCAACAAAAGTGTTATTTGAGAAGTGAAAATGAGCCCACCTTGTATGTAAAGAAGGAAGGTAATGATTTCATCATTGTTTGCCTTTATGTTGATGATATCATTTGCACTAGTTTCTCTAATGTTCTTATGGATGAATTCAAGTCTCAAATGATGAATGAGTTTGAAATGTCAAATATGGGGTTATTACATTATTTCCTTGGTCTTGAAATTCATCAAGCTAAAGATGGAATATTTCTTTCACAAAAGAAATATGCTAGGGACCTTCTCAACAAATTTGGCATGCTCAATTGCAAACCTGCAGCTACTCCCATGAATATAAATGAAAAGTTGCAGCAAGAAGATGGAGAAGAGATGGCAGATGCAAGAAGATTTAGAAGCTTGGTTGGAGGTTTAATCTATCTTACTCACACTAGACCTGATATTGCATTTCCTATTGGCATTATTTCCAGGTTTATGCAAAATCCTTCTAAAGTTCATTATGGAGCAGCAAAAAGGGTCCTACGCTACATTGCTGGTACTTTAGAGCATGGAATTTGTTCTGCTAAAGTCTCTAGCTTCAAGTTGTGTGGGTATACAGATAGTGATTGGGCAAGCTCACTAGTTGATAGACGAAGTATTTCAGCAAATGTTTTTACCCCAGGCTCAGGGGTGATCACTTGGAGTTCAAAGAAACAAGCTATAGTAGCTTTGTCAACTTCAGAAGCTGAGTTTATTGCAGCAACTTCAGCATCTTGTCAAGCTATTTGGCTAAGAAGAGTGCTTGTAGACCTTCAACAAAAGCAGAAGGAACCAACAGAGATATTTTGTGACAATAAAGCAACTATCTCCATGACAAAGAATCCAACATTTCACAGCAGAACCAAGCATATTGATATTCGTTATCATTTTATTCGTGATCTGGTAGCAAAAAGGGAGATAGCAATGGAATATTGCAGCACCCAAGAGCAACTGGCTGATATTTTGACGAAGGCTTTATCAAAGGAGAAATTCTGCTATTTCAGAGGATTACTTGGTGTTTGCAGTTTTGAATCAAGGGGGAGTGTTGAAGAATAATTAAAAACTCTTTTTTTTGTGTCTTCTGTATTTTTCTCTTTGTTGATGTGTTTATTTTATTTTATTTTATGGAGTCAGTTAGTGATCCTTTATTTTCTCAACAGTTAAGTAGTGGGATCTGATAATGCGCATAATGGTTAGTGTTAGCTATTTTTTTGGACTCCATTATTTTCTTTTCTTGCCTATATATACGTAGGTTGATTTGTTAGCTAAAAGACGAAATTGGTGACTTAGCTAAAAGATGAAATTGGCATAAAGTAGAGGAGAGAGCAAATGACGTGATAGAAAGAGAAAAGCAATCCTCTGAATAATGCCTTTATTCAATTGATAAAAACTTGAGAGGGATAGATACAATGAGATCAACCTACGTATATATAGGCAAGAAAAGAAAATAATGGAGTCCAAAAAAATAGCTAACATTAACCATTATGATCATTATCAAATCCCACTACTTAACTGTTGAGAAAATAAAGGATCACTAACTAACTCCATAAAATAAAATAAACACATCAACAAAGAGAAAAATACGGAAGACACAAAAAAAAAGAGTTTTGAATTATTCTTCAACACTCCCCCTTGATTCAAAATTGAAAACACCAAGTAATCCTCTGAAATAGCAGAATTTCTCCTTTGATAAAGCCTTCGTCAAAATATCAGCCAGTTGCTCTTGGGTGCTGCAATATTCCATTGCTATCTCCCTTTTGCTACCAGATCACGAATAAAATGATAACGAATATCAATATGCTTGGTTCTGCTGTGAAATGTTGGATTCTTTGTCATGGAGATAGTTGCTTTATTGTCACAAAATATCTCTGTTGGTTCCTTCTGCTCTTGTTGAAGGTCTACAAGCACTCTTCTTAGCCAAATAGCTTGACAAGCTACTGAAGTTGCTGCAATAAACTCAGCTTCTGAAGTTAAAAAAGCTACTGTAGCTTGTTTCTTTGAACTCCAAGTGATCACCCCTAAGCCTAGGGTGAAAACATTTGCTGAAAATACTTCATTTATCATCTAGTGAGCTTGCCCAATCACTATCTGTATACCTACACAACTTGAAGCTAGAGACTTTAGCGTACCAAATGCCATGCTCTAAAGTACCAGCAATGTAGCGTAGGACCCTTTTTGCTGCTCCATAATGAACTTTAGAAGGATTTTGCATAAACCTAGAAATAATGCCAACAAGAAATGCAATATCAGGTCTAGTGTGAGTAAGATAGATTAAACCTCCAACCAAGCTTCTAAATCTTCTTGCATCTGACATCTCTTCTCCATCTTCTTGCTGCAACTTTTCATTTATATTCATGGGAGTAGCTGCAGGTTTGCAATTGAGCATGCCAAATTTGTTGAGAAGGTCCCTGGCATATTTCTTTTGTGAAAGAAATATTCCATCTTTAGCTTGATGAATTTCAAGACCAAGGAAATAATGTAATAACCTCATATCTGACATTTCAAACTCATTCATCATTTGAGACTTGAATTCATCCACAAGAACATTAGAGGAACTAGTGTAAATAATATCATCAACATAAAGGCAAACAATGATGAAATCATTACCTTCCTTTTTTACATACAAGGTGGGCTCATTTTCACTTCTCAAATAACCCTTTTGTTGAAAGTATCCATCAATCTTGCTATACCAAGCTCGAGGAGCTTGTTTTAAACCATATAATGCCTTTTTCAACTTGTACACCTTTGATTCATTACCTTCTTTTATGAAATCTTCTGGTTGTGCTACATAGACTTCTTCTTGCAAATCTCTATTGAGGAATGATGACTTGACATTAAATTGATAAACTGACCATTGTAGTTGTGCAGCCAATGCAATAACTAATCTCACAGTTTCAAATCGAGCTACTGGAGAAAAAGTTTCTTCAAAGTCAACACCATATTGTTGTGCATAGCCTTTTGCCACAAGTCGAGCTTTGTGCTTTTGAAAACTCCCATCAGCAGTAAACTTTGTCTTGAACACCCACTTCAAGCCAATAGCATTTTTTCCTTTCGGTAAGTCCACCATCTTCCATGTTCCATTCTTTTCAATGGATTTAATCTCCTCCACCATTGCTTTTTGCCATTCTTCTTTTTCAACTGCTTCTTCAAAATAAGATGGATCTAAAACAGAAAGAGCAAATTGACATGTATATATATCGTTAGTATATCTGGGATTTGGCTTTGCAACTCTTGTTGATCTCCTCAGGGGAATTGGTGTAGTAGAAGACTCTTCAGAAGTGGTTAAGGAAGAGTTTCTACTAGAAGGATTTGCTACAAGTGGCTCTTGCTCTTCCTCTTGAGGAATTTCTATAGGAATTTCTTGCTGCACCTATTTATCATTCCAATCCCAGCTAGCACTTTCATTAAATACTACATCTCTGCTAATGGTAATTTTGCCACTTATTGGATTGTATAGCTTATATGCTTTAGATTCAGAACAATAACCAATAAACATGTATTTCATAGATTTTTCATCAAATTTTTGAGAATGGTTCTTAATCAAGGCATAAGCTATACAACCAAAAAAATTTTAAGTGGCTTACCGTTGGCTTTCTACCTGTCCAAGCTTCATATGGTGTTTGATTACGAACAACTTTTGTGGGAGACAAATTGAGAAGGTAAACTGATGTTGCAACTGCTTCTGCCCAAAAATGAATAGGAAGACCTTTCCCTTTCATCATGCTTCTAGCCATCTCTACTACAATACGATTCTTCCTTTCAGCCACACCATTTTGTTCTGGTGTATATGGTGCTGTAAGTTCCCTGCAAATTTCATTGTCATCACAGAAATTAGTAAACACAGTTGAGACAAATTCACCTCCCCTATATGTTCTTAATGTCTTTATTTGGAGACAACTTTTTCTCTCCACAAAAGATTTGAACTTCTTGAATCTATCAAAAGCTTTAGACTTGTTTTCCAAGAAGTAAACCCAAGACATACGGCTGTAATCATCAGTAAACAGTAAAAAATATCGATTACAACCAAGAGATTCAACACTCATAGACCCACACAAATCTGCATGTATTAATTCAAGACATTCAGAGGCTCTCCAAGCCTTACCTACAGGAAAAGGTCTTTTACTCTATTTTCCATACACACAACCTTTACAGAAGTTAAGAGAATCAAGTTTTGGCAAACCAAAAGCCATTTCTTTCTGATATTTAAGTGCCCATATCGTAAATGCCACAATCTAGTCTCATCATCATTATTAGAAACCAAAGCATATTTTTCAAGTATTGAAATATCCAATGGAAACATCCTATTTTTGGACATAGGAACTCTAGCAATAATTTGTCCAAATTTTTTATCTCTAATAGTACAACAATTATCATCAAATAGAGTTGAATAGCCACTATCCATTAATTGTCCAACACTAAGTAGACTATGAGATAGACTAGGAACATGCATCACACATCACATCATGTACAACTTTAGCATTACCTTGACTGGTCTTAATGCTAACAGTACCTTTCCCTTCAACTTGAATATGCTTGTTGTCACCGAGAGTAACATTTGATTTTTGGGACTCAACAAGTTCCTTAAATAAAAACTTTGTTCCTGTCATATGATTAGAGCAACCACTATCCACAAACCATACATTATTAGTTTTTTCCTTTTCACAGAATAGGTCCATAAAGAGCTTACTTTCAGCATCCTTATTGTCTGCAAAGTTGGCTTGGTTGTTCTCATCTTTCTGCTTCTTCCAACAAAAGGCTTCTTTGTGACCGGGCTTTTTGCAGTAATGGCATTGGAAGGTTTTCTTCTCTTCATTAGAACCTCCCCTGCCTTGACCTCTTCCACGACCTCTTCCATGTCTCCCACGACCACGACCAGCAGAGTTTTCATGCGTCTCTGCCTTCACCTGAAAAGCTTTTTCTTCATGCTTTTCACTAGACCTGAGCAAACACTCTTCATGTGCTTGCAAAGAACTCATTAGTTCATCAAATAAGTAATCATACAAATCATGGGCTTCCTCAATTGCAGCGACAATATGTTCAAACTTTGGAGTAAGACTCCTTAAAACTTTTGCAACAATAGTTTCTTCAGAAATAGTTTCTCCATAAGACTTCATTTGATTAACAAGAGAAGAAACTCTAGACAAATAAGTCTGAACAGATTCGCTATTTTTCATAAGCAAAGTTTCAAAATCACGACGGTAAGTTTGCAATTTTACCGTAACCACTTTCTAGGAGCCTTGAAATTCTTTCTTCAATATCTGCCAAGCCTCCATTGACGTTGTTGCTGCTACAATTTTGGAAAAAATCGTCTCATGGACAGCTTGCTGAATGAAGAACAAAGCTTTGGCATCCTTCTTTTTTGTTTCCTTCAATCTTTCTGTTGTTTCATCGTCTGGATCAATGTGATCCACAAAGCCAAATTCCACCAAGTCCCAAAGGTCCTGAGATATGAATAGTGTCTTCATCTTGATGCTCCAAAACTCATACTTCTCACCTGTAAAAATAGGCATGAGTGGCTGGGAAGAAGAAGAAGAAATAGCATTAGTAGGCGTCACCATATGCTTTTCTATTCTCACTCTCTCACAGGTGTTTCCCGAGCTCACAAGACACTCAAAGCAAAGAAAATGTTTGCTCAACCTAAAAAGTGTTTCACACAAATACCCAATGGACCCAAGCCTCACTTTCACTCTATTGCCCAGCGGATCAAAAAAGGCTCTGATACCACTTTTGTTAGCTAAAAGATGAAATTGGTGACTTAGCTAAAAGATGAAATTGGCATAAAGTATAGGAGAGAGCAAATGACGTGACAGAAAGAGAAAAACAATGCTCTGAATAATACCTTTATTTAATTGAAAAAAACTTGAGAGGGATAGATACAATGAGATCAACCTACGTATATATAGGCAAGAAAAGAAAATAACAGAGTCCAAAAAAATAGCTAACACTAACCATTATGAGCATTATTAGATCCCACTATTTAACTGTTGAGAAAATAAAGGATCACTAACTGACTCCATAAAATAAAATAAAATAAAATAAACACACCAACAAAGAGAAAAATACGGAAGACAAAAAAAGAGAGTTTTGAATTATTCTTCAACATTTTTTATGAATTTATGGACTCCAGTTTCAGGACCAGGCTTGGTCCATCGCCTTACAACGGACAAATCCCGATGTACCGTTCCACCACATCCTCGTCACCGGCGCCCAACCAGATGCCCGGTCCGCCCGGTCACGTCGCCGTTCCTCCGTTCGGCCGTTCGTCGCCACTTCACCATACTGCTCCGCATTCTCCTTCTTGTATTTCTCTTCATCTCACTGCTTTTAATCTTCTTTTAAAATTCTGCAGTGACGAAAAGAAAATTGTGAGAAAATAGAATCGGTAGTTCAGAATTTCTTGCAAAACGAGATTTGAGACTTAATTGTGCGCTTGGGTAACTTAATTTGTTCAAGAAAATAGTTGATTTTTTAAATGAAAAGACTTTAACTCTTGTTCCACAATGAAATTGATATATTCAATACGTTTTTCTTATTGATTTGCAGTAGGATTGGGCATTAAGGTTGCTGTCAAGCTAGAATATAAGACCACTTCTCCGGTAGACGTTGCTCTGCATGTTTCCCTTATTCATTTATTTCGAGATATATGGCATTCATAATTTATGATTTTTTCATTATAATCTTGACTGGTCTCTATGTTTTGATCTCGAAAACTTGTGCGTGAATGCTTGCTAGTCTGCATTTATGCCAGTTTAGGGGTCATGCTTTCTTCCTTCTGTTCACCAGAATATTTTATTCATCACAATCAATTTCATGATCTCTTGCTTATAAAAAAAATCATGATCTCTTATCCTCTTATGTATGTATTGGACAATTTTCTTGAATTTCACTCGTTTTAATGTCACAAAAGCTGACCAATAATATTTTGATGTTTTAGCATGACTTTTCAGTGCTTTTCTGAATTTGTAGCCTCATTTATCAATGCATGCTGGAGATCTTCCATGGAATAACTTCCAATTTGATTTTTCATTAGAAGAAAAATTTTGGCTGAAGCTAAGAAGGAAAGCCCAAACTGGAGTAGTTTTGTGGTTGAAAATCTTCCAACCAAAGGTGCCGAATCATCATCACCAGTGGTATGTTCTAAATTTTGCTTTTGTGTTCTCTGTTCATAATGGTTTTTTATTTCAATCCTTTTTTTGGGATGCATTTAAAGGCTATAAGTCTACAACACTATTTTTTGTTATTTTATTATGAACTCCATTTGTTCTGTATATTGATTAATATCTGACTGATTTATATTTAAAAATCATTTGGAAATTATGATATATGAATATAGCTTCCAAGGGTGTGAAATGAACAGTATTTTCTTACAGACTCCTGGTTCAAATCCCATTGTAAGCAATTACTGCCTTATGGCTTAGCCAATAAGCTGTCCCCATTGCTGTTTCAAATTATGGTGACAATCCAAAGGTATGTGCTTGATCCCTGCATCTCTTCATGGATATGTTCAAAGTTCAAACGACATCATAGCTTAAATGTATGGCTGAATGTTTCTGAAGAACGGTGGGCAACAAAATCTGGCTTTCTGCACCAACTTTAGTGATTAAATAATGAATCGTTTTGTGTACACAAGATTCACGCGGTTCTTCCTATGCCAAAATTTTGTGAAATTTGTAGTCCTCAAGATGATTAAAAAGTTGTCAGTTTAGTAATGCCCTGAAAATTTTGTTTCCTATTTGATCTGATTATCTTCTTCATCCGGCCTCTTCTCCCTCTCTACTGAGAGGGGGAAGGGGGAATGTTCAATTCTGATTATCTTCCCTATATAACTTACCTATTAACCAACTTCTTGTAAACCTGATCACCATCCTCTAACACTTTGTCACATTTTCCTCTGCTGTAAGCCAGAAGAGGGCATCATGGATTGCTATCACCTTCAAAGTCTATGGTTATCTTAAAAGATAACTGGTAAACATCAATATTTTCTTGGGAGAATTGCTAAAAAAGACCTCATTGTCAACTTATTTGTTAAATAGGACCTGAAATAAATCTACACACGGAGGGAAGTTTTCTGCACACGTAAGGAAGATTTTTGCACATAAGGAAGATATTCTGCACACCAAGGAAGATAATCTGCACGCGAAGGTCCCATTTAGCAAATAAGTTGCTAATGAGGGATTTTTTCACAATTTCCCCTATTTTCTTCCCTTGATTAAATATTCTTGAATTCTTAGACATAAATAACAACTCTTATGGTAGTTCCTTTGAGACTAGAGCTTCTCTTTCTTAACATTAAATTAAACTTATTACTCAAGTGAAATGTTTCAGCATCAAGAATGTATTTTTCGGCATCAATTTTTTTGAATTTCCTTTGGTAATCACCTAAAAATTCTACACATTACAGCCTCAACCTTGCATTTGTTCTGTTTGATCCGGTTACCTTTTGACCTTACCTCTCTCTATGTGCTGGGAGGGATTATCTATGGTTAGCATGAAGACAGATAGTCAGTTTTGATGAAAACTATCTGTGCTCTATAGATGTTATGCTTTTTGTCTAAATGGGTGGGAAAAGTGTGGGAATATTGTGTATTTATTATATTTTAGGATTAGATATAGATATATTATATCTTAGTTATTTTGATTTGATTAGATTAAATTAGATTCTAAGACTTAGTCTATATATACTATGTTTTATTCAATTATTCATAATAATATTTCTCTCTCAAATGGTTTACATGGTATCAGAGCTACGGGCTTTAAATTCTCATTAGGTTTTTCTCGGTAAAGTACCGTATGGATTTCTTAGTTCTGAGGGTTAGGACATTGGTACACATACTGCAAGGGAGAGTTCTAACTCTCACCACCTACCCTAGGAGGACCAGAAATGTCCGATCGGCTAGCCCTAAGAGTTTGATGAAGAGTGGCAATGTGTGGAACTCACATGCGCTGCTGGAGTGCTCTGCGTCAAAGGACGCATCACGGCATGTAAAGGTGCGTGAAATGACTACTCCGACCGTGGCTTCCTTCGTCGGCGTCAACACATGGTTTTGAATGAGATACCAGTTCTTCCCGACTCTGAGAAGCCTTCCCATGAAGTTTTTTGCTCGGGATAGTGGGTCAAGTACACTACTCAAAGGTTTTTTTAGTGCAGTAGTGATGTGGGTATCCCATGTTTGTATCCCTATTGTTCAAAGGTTGTTGTACCAGAATATAATGGTTCTAGAGACTTGTGGAGATTGCATTTGTAAAGCTTATGATCCAAGTACTTATGTGTCTCAGCCTCTCCAAGCTGGTCTACAATAACGGTATCACAATGTGTCAAGAACTCTTCAAACCAGTAGTAGTTGTAAGTCAACTTTCAAACTCTGTGTTTGCATTCTTGGCTAAAAGAGGTAACTTTCTTTAAGCTCTCAAAACATCATGAAACACACCTAGGTGGATTGTTGATTCAGGAGCATCAAATCATATGACTTATTGCCACAAATTGTTCACTAATTATGTCCTATGTTCTAGCTACCTAAATTTAAAATTGCATATGGTTCTCTTGCTCCTATCATTGGAAAAGGAAGTATTCAAATTTCAGAGTATATAACTTTGGAATCTGTCCTCTGTATGCCAAAATTAACATGCAATTTATTATATGTTAGTCAATTAACAAAGAAATCAAACTGCAATGCTAATTTTCTACCAACTCTGTATTTCTTAGGATCTATCATCGGGGATGATGATTGGTAGTGCTAAAAAGTGTGATGGGCTCTACTTTCTTGATGACGTTGATGTGAATCACCAACATATGATAAGTGTATGCAATTCTATATCAACTTTTAAAAATGAGGATATTATGTTATGGCATAAGAGAATGGGTCATCCAAATTTTCATTATCTATCTTGTATGCTCCCATCCATTTGTCCAAACACTAACATTGATATGAGATGTGAGATCTGTGAACTAGCTCAACATCACCACTCATCGTATCCTAGAGCTCTATATGCACCCTTCAAGCCTTTCACTGTTGTTCATAGTGACTTGTGGGGACCCTCTCTTATTCCAAACCATATCAAACCAAATGGTTCATTTCCATCATTAGAGCTACAACCATTACCACCCACTTCACCTTCCCTGCCAGAGACATTACCACCACCTTCACCCTTCCCTTATGCAAACTTCAGAACAAAATGCACAATCGGGGGAGATATAGAAAAGAAGATAAGGATAGGTTGGCATACTCACGAAAGCACCAATCTAAGGAAGGAGAACACCTTGTACCTCAAAGCATCAAAGGAATTAGAACTGATAGTAGTTCTTGCAGTATCAAAAGAAGTAGAAACAGTAGTGGTTGAAGAGGTTGATATCCAAGTTCCTGAACAGGTTAGTGAACAATCTGACCTTGATTTAGCTATTGCTCTCAAGAAACAACCTTGATCTTGCACACTACACCCAATTCAAAAACACATGTCTTATAAGGCTCTTTCTTATTATTATCGAGTGTTTGTTACTAATCTGGATAAAGTTTACATTCGTAACGACATCTAAGAGGTACTGGAGATACCATAATGAAAAAATGCAGTTATAGAGGAAATAAGAGCCCTGGAAAAGAATAGAACATGGGACATCGTTGAAAAGCCTAAAGGAAAAAAAACTTGTAAGCTACAAATGGGTGTTTACTCCTAAATATTTGGCTGATGGTACTCTAGATAAGAGAGTTCACTTAGACATATGGTCTGGATTATCAAGAAACATTTGCACCAGTAGTGAAGCTAAACTCTGTTAGAGTTCTATTGTCTGGGTCAGTCAACCTAGAGTGGCCACTTCACCAGCTAGACATCAAGAATGCCTTTCTCAATGGCGAGCTAAAAGAAGAAGAATACATGACCTTACCTCTTGGTTTCAGAAAGGGCAAAATTGATTGAATATGCAAGCTGAAGAATCTCTGTATGGTTTGAAGCAATCTCCCTGGGCATGGTTTAACAGGTTTTCAAAAAGTCTTAAAGTCATAGTAGGGCTATAAACAAGGATTATCAAATAATATAATATTTGTTAAAACAGAGGACGGAAAGAAGTGCATCCTCATTGTGTAAGTTGATGACATAATGTTTACAGGAGATCATATTAAGGAAATATCAATGATAAAAATTGCGCTTGAGAGAGAATTTGAAGTCAAGGATCTTGGAAAATTGAAGTACTTTATTGGGATGAAGGTTGCTAGGTCAAGACTAGGCATCTATGTCTTTCAGAGGAAGTATATACTTGATCTTCTAAAAGAAACATGCATGTTGGGTTGTAGCCCCAAGTTAACTACTATTATGGTCCAGAAAAAGAGGAAGAAGAAATCTAAGTAGAACAACAAAGAAGAGTCAGAAGCAGGTAACTCAGATTATGAGACTAAAGAAGAAGAAGATCAAGAACAAGGAACTAACAAAGCTGTCGACAAAGAAAGATATTAGACACTTGTTAGGAAGTTGATTTATCTCTCTTATATAAGGCCTGATATAACCTCTGCAGTAAGTGTGGCCAATCAGTACATGAGTGAGCCAAAGAAGAAGTACATGGACGCAGCCTACAGAATCCTGAGATATCTAAAGGGCACCCCTGTAAGAGGGTTATTCTTCCAGAAATAGGACCAAAGAACTATAGAAATATACACTGATGCAGATTGGGGAGAAACTCATCCTGATCGAAGATCGACCTCTGGTTATTACTCCTTTGTATGGGGAAACCTGGTTACCTGGATGAGCCAAAAACAAAGGGTTATGTCTAAAAGCAGTGCTGAATCTGAGTTAAGAGCATTTGCTCAAGGAATTATAGGAGAATTGTGGTTGAAATGGGTCTTAGATGAGATACAAGTTAACGTGGATTTACTGCTGAAACTCTATTGTGATAATAAGGCTGCTGTAAGCATAGCCTTAAATCCTATTCATTATGAACGATCGAAACATGTGAAGATAGATAGACACTTTATTAGGGAGAAAGTAGAAGAATGAGTCATATATCTCATTTATCTACTGACAAATCTTCAAGCTGCGGATGTGTTGACAAAAGGATTATTTAAACCTGCATTTGAAAATTATATAAGCAAGTTGGACATGATTAACATCTATAATCTAACTTGAGAGGGAGTGTGAGAATATTGTGTATTTATTATATTTTAGGATTAGATATGGATATATTATATCTTAGTTATTTTGATTTGATTTGATTAAATTAAATTCTAAAATTTGCCTATATAAAAACTATATAAAAGTTCATATGTATTATGTTTTATTCAAGAATTCATAATAATATTTCTCCCCTAAATGGTCCACAAAAAGTAATTGTTGCCCATATTCCTAGGAATCCTTTCTAATATCTTGGACAGCTCCTTTTGGGGTATTTTTTGCATCTATTGCTAACGGGATTATGGGAGATAATCTCGGCACCGCAAACCTTTTTAGGGACCAAGAGGATCTTAAAAGCCCCTGCCAGGTGAAATCTTTTAGATACCATGGATCTTAGTTTCACTTTCAACTTCATCATTCTTGGACCTGAGATGAAATTTCTTTATCTTGCATTTCTCCGTGAGCTGGTAGAAGATGTCTGGCAGTCTTGGCATAAAATTTGCTCTGCTAAGCTAATGACTGCATTGTTCAGGTGAAGGTTTGGGAATTTGTGAATGGCTACACCATTCTGCATGAAATGGGGTTTGCATCTTGCGCGGTTGCTGGTGTCTTGGTTATGCATGAAAATAATACGGATAAGAACGTGAAACATTTCCTTGGTGGTTCATCGTGATAATCCTGAAAGATATTTGTTGTAGGCATCGTTTTGTCATAGATAAATGGGAAAATTCCAAAAAACTACACTCAAAATATCCAAAGGACAAATCAGTACAACGAAATTCAGAAATGACAAATCAGGCGGGTGTCAGAAAAATGTGCAATATGTCCTTTTGAAATTTCGGCCAAATTATCAAAATGCCCTTCATGCACTCTTCAGAATAACAACATGATCATCGGAATTAACACCTTTAGATTCGGTATTAACAACTGCAATTCTTCTTTTACAATTAACAAATTTCAGGACCAATAACAACACATATCTCGCCATTAACACCTTCGGATTCGATATTAACAACTCCAATTTCTTCTTTCAACATTTAACAAGTTTCAGGGCCAATAACAACACTCACCTCGCCATTAACAACTCATGATTCGCCATTAACAACTCTGATGTTGTTATTACGACTGAGGGCTGAAGGGCATTTTGGTAATTTGGCCGAAATTTCAAAAGGACAGATTGCACATTTTTCTGACACCCGCCTGATTTGTCATTTCTGAATTTCGTTGTACTGATTTGTCCTTTGGATATTTTGAGTGTAATTTTTTAGAATTTTCCCTAGATAAATTGATTTTGTAAAATGACGATAGTAACAGTCAAATATAGAAATACGAGTACAATGTGCTATTGTCTGTATTTTTTATCCGGATTGCGGACGCTGGGAATCTGAGGTGTTGGGTGTTCTAGAACAAATAGATCAACTAGACCCTCAATTTGATTTTTTTTAAGATATGGATAAGCTTAAAGTTATTCTTCCTACCTCAGAAGGAAAAATATATTCTTCCAATTTGATTTTATTATTATTATTATTATTTTGAGAAAAGGTGAAAGAAATTACTTCCGACTCAAATTTATTACTATTAGTATTATTATTTCGTATTTTCCTTTTCCTTTGTATTTTTAGTATTATGCATTAGTAGCGGAGACGCAAGATTCTTGGGTCTAAACAATTTTTAGGTAGTATTGTGCATAAATAACATCAATGGCAATAATATTCTTTTAAAAAAAACTAATTAATACGTTTTATATAAATGAATATCAGTTTGATAGAAAAACAATCGCTCACACATTTTAAATTAAACGCGAATAACTTTTAAGGAGTAAATGAAAAAATATGAAAATTAAAGTAGTTTATTCATGAACGTCCGACTTGTATTCTCCTCACTTCGTTGGTTTTACTTGTTACTGTTCTTTCAAGGACTAGTAAAACTCTTTAGCATCAAGAAACATTGTGATCATTTGTTGTATCCTACTATTTACTTCGAGTTTCTTTCTGTTATTAAAGTTTCTTTTGGCCAAAAAACTTGTGAGCATTTATAGTCGCCGAACGTCTCAAATTTGTGAGCATTTACAGAGCATTCATAGCCTACAAAGCATATATTGACACACACACACACACACACACACACACACACACACACGAAACTCCATTCGACGTAAAAATGTCTGGTATAACGCTTAGAAACCCATAAATGACCCGCAACACAGCACTCCATTTAATACCTTTGTTAATGAAAATTAGGATGTTCTTCGACCATCAACGAATGAAAGAACAACGGAAACCAACTCACTGGAGGAAAGCTGAACTCTATAACTGCACTGTATTGCATACCTTTAGTTATCAATGCCTGCTGAACTTCTAACTCAACAATCCGCTGACTACTCTCAAGTTTGTAAGTTGTAAATGAAACTATTTTTCAGATGGACTTCAAATCTGACGAATATCAGACACCCGCACAAATTGCTCCTGAAAGACGAATATGTTGCACAGAGAGAATTCAACAAGTGATTCTCAAATATTCAGTTACGCTATCAATTTCATGAGCTCAAATTTATAGAGGGACTGAGTAAGAGAACCTGATGACCAAGATGAGCAACAAAACTTCCCCTCATCAACATGCTTCACATCAAGCCCAATAAACCAGGATCCAGCACTAACATCATCATGGGCGTAAGTACGAAGAATTGATCTGCCAATTCAAGAAAAAAAAAAATTCAAACTAGTGTTGTAAAAGCAGTAACTGATACTATTCACACAGCAAAGAAGAACCCGTCTGACCTGTTAATTGATATGAATTTAGCCAAAGCACGAGAAATGACATACATCTCTCCTGACGCATGACGAAAATATCTGTTGGCCAGAAATTTAACTGTCAATTTGAGTTGGTAAATGGATGGAATTAAGTTATTTGTAAAACTTGGTGTCCATCAATGAATCCAGAGTAGGATATTAATATGAAATTACTGGTGGTTCAACTTACGATTTTTTGTCCCCAAACTTCCACCATTCTGGTTCATACCATTTATGGTTCCTGCATGATTCACAGGTAGTGAGAAGAGAACCATAGAACATCTTATTCATAATTGCACAACAGTTTAAACAGCAAGATTCATAAGGGCCTCACAGTTCAGAGAATACTTCGCCTGACTTCATACACCCTATGTAAACACGTGGTTTATCTAAATGAGTTGCAAGTGTAGCTCCCAATGCATCTGTGGAGGAAGAAACAAGTAAGCTACATGACATATAGACATCCATAAGGAGTTGAGTTAATGGTGGTAGGAAAACTCAGGAATTTGCCCAATAATGCAAAGAAGCAGACAAGAAATATTTTCACTCAGCGAAAATGAAAAAATTAAGTATATAACTGAATGTTCCTTTTGGAAATATCAAAATGAAGAAGCAGCAGCACAGGGATCATGAGGCAGTTAAGTAATGAAATTGATCCTTTTTTGTTTATTAATTTTTGTTTTGAGTCGTCTGCTTGTTCGTCTCTTTGTTAGAGGTGTACCTAAGACACTTCATTAATATCCATTGTTGAGCCTGAGGCTCTTTCAGTAATAGATTATGTAAGCACAAGTTAATAGAACACATGGTAAAATAACAAAGGTAGGAATTGAAACAGGACCTTGCTTGTTGAACGCATAATCTACAAAGATACTAACTCAAGAAATGACATAAAGGCTTTTTTTCTGGGAGATAGTCTAAACTGGGCCACAAGAAAGCAATATTTCTTGCACCGGATAGTTCAAGTTAATGACTAATAATTAAATGTAAGAAATGATGCTATAAATACAGTACAACCTGACCGCTGATAGAGAAAAATAGTTCACAAGAGGCTTTGCCACGTTAGAGACAATTCACCAAATATATATAATGATTTGGCCATTGGGTTCTCTTATTAGGAGAATGCATTCTAAACATCCACAGTGAAAATACCCTAAATAATCACATATCTTGAGCTAAAACATCAGAAAATTAGCATTAGATTATTGCTTCTCTTTTCAAAGAAAAACTAACCAATATTTACATAAACATCATCGTTGACTTTGGCATAAAACTCGGCTTCCCATTTATCTGCAGCAAGAGCAAAGAACAACTTAGCCTTCTTTGGGAGCTCCTCATTAGTCTCCACATGGTTATCCTGTTCACATGGGCGTTAAAGATCATTAGTGAACTAGCTTATGCTGCTGAACCTTATGTTCTTCTCACAAGAGGCCATGGCGGATAAAACAGACATTATTAGCCCTAAGCAGGCTATGCAATTGCCACTACCAAAGTATTCTATCACATCTCGTAACTACCTGAATATTGTCTAAAGTCAACATAAAGCACTATTTTTAGAAGCAAAAATGTAAGTGAAAACAATCCTATGCTCAACACATGTAAAGATTGGTTTGATTGTCAAATCAGACTGAAATATTGACTTTCACGCCTTAATCCAAAAAGATTGATCCTAAACCTAATGGCTAATAAGAACAGGAGTAAAGAAAAACATAATGCTCAGATCAACAAGTAATTGTGAAAACACAATAACGGCTAAAATAAAAGTTTTTCTGAAGCTGTTCGGTCTACCTTGATCAGCACAACCAGTGAATAAAGTGCTTGTGACAGCATTCTTTGATGAAAACATTATTTAGTTATCTGAAAATTGAGCTCTGGAATATCAAATCTCTTATTGCGAAAAGGATACATTCATCAGGACATTAGGAAAGAAATGACATTTAAAGAGGACAGTATCCCCCGAGTTTCAATTTATTTCTAATATAGTATAAAAATGCAAAGTATATAACTAAAATAAAATCCTTGAAATATATTATACGTACAAGGATCATGAAATCATTAGTCTTCCTATTTTCACGATCAATGTCTCTATCCAGAGCGTCCCCATGATTAGCACTGTAGAGTTGCAAAATTTCATAAGGGTTCCAGTTGAACCATAAAACAGAGAAATTAGTTAGCAAGTAGTTGCACCTTCTTCCAATAACAAATCGTGCAACGATGCCCTTATTATCCTCCATTTTCTTCAAAACCGCACCTGCAAAGGTAATGCTTTAAAATATAAATCTCTTTGAACTAAGGTTTTAGTGTGGCAGGCTGAAAACTCAACATAAGAAATCTTTAAATAAACAGTCTAAGTTGAACCAAAAGCTACATACTTCACCAACCATCAAAATAACAATGAATAGAATAAAAGATAAAAAGCACAAAGCACTATAAAATATAAAACAGAGGGGCAGAGTCTTCGCATGAGTCATCATCATCATTGATGATGATGATGAATACATGATTTTTCTTTCTAGTGACAATAAAAAAGGAGACCAATATATGAAATTACACCATAATATAACCTTAAAGAAAAGATAAGATGAGGAAAGCTTCAAAATTTATGAAGATGACGTAAAATATACATTATAGTCCCTTGATTTGAACAGTCAGTACATATATACAAAGCGCAATAACAAGGGTATACATATATAATGAACAAATTGTGTTTGGCATGGAAAGCAATATTTCCAAAAACTGAGGGGTGCCCAGGCACAATCACAAATTTTGCCCTGAATTTTCATAGCAGTGCATGATATAATAACATCTTAGTTTCAAAATTCATGCCTTACAATGTTACTTCAGTTTGTTACACAGCCTCACATTTGAAACTAGTTTCTCCATTTTAGACAACTAGAATACGTTTAGACTACATTAATAGAGATACACATGCCAAAGTTGTTCAAAAGGATGTCATCAATTTAAATGACTGAGCAAGAGAGCACAGATATCCATCAGATCGGAGGAGTAATATTCCTACCAGTTCCCATCCATGCCTTACGGATTGCATCTCTATTGTTCTGCCGGCCAAACCTTGTGATTATGCCAATCACTAACAAGGGCCCTCTCCTAGTGTAAGTCCCATTGGTCTCAGTCAAACGCTTTGAAGCAAAGCCTTCTTGTCTAGCTGCAGCAAGTTCCATCTCAAGGGAATCAAGCTTCTTATGTTGTTCCCTAGCGGTCATATGGTTTCAAATCAAGATGATGAAAAAAGAAGAGAAACTCAAGAAAATCAACAGAGATCATTACTCAAACCATATATCGCAATCAAGAATGCATTTTCAAAATTAACTTACCTGCAGGCTATGATTTTCAATGTATCGTCCACGGATATAGCAGATTGCCCCTAGAATGAAAAATGAAAACCCCTTGGTTAACTTAGCCAGAAGCAGAGATTCCTATTCAAACACGTAATCAAATTTCTCAGACTCTATCACGTCTTAAATACAAGCACGTTCCGTAATCTAAATGAATTCATCATATCATGAAATTATGCCCATCACTCATGGGAACGCATTGGTAAAAACATTCGGCTGGTTTATTACTTCACTGTGCAACTATGATAAGTTCCTCTCGTTGGAATTTGTCTGCGTCGAAATCCAAAGAATCAAAATTATTATAAAACTAACAATCTGTAACGAATTATCGAAGATAAGTAGGAACCGCATTAACACCTATATCTCCCATTAAAGAGTGCGCGCAAGGGCTTGCTGTGAGAGAGAGAGAGAGAGAGAGATGTATTATCAGTAACTCCATTAGTGATGAAGCACGTAATGAGCTAGAAACAAAACGTATACACCATTAACCATATAGATAAGGATAGAAGAATAGCCACCTGCCCAGTTATCCTGTCAAGTTCTCTAATCAGATACACCCTGTTCTCTGCGTCCTGCCATAACCTGTTTCCATCAGTGCGGGAGGGGAAAGCAAGGCAAAATGGAAGTACGAAAGGAAGAAAATTAGAATTCCCTCAAAAACGATATCCGAAGAACTGCGGAAGAAGAAGAGCAGAAAAATGAACCTTCCAGCTACGTAGACAGAAGCAAAAAGAGCGAACATGGAGATCAGAAGAGTTGGTATCCGGGACCGATAGGCCATGGTGGAAAGCCTAGAGCTCGATCCCTTGCTCTGCATTTAAGTCTGAGATGCCTCCGAACTGTGAAACAGATCCAAATCTGACAGAATTGATTCAATTGAGGGAAAGAGGGAGAGCGGGTGAGAGAGGGAAGACTTACCGGAGTTGGAGGATGCCACCAAGCGGGACCAGCTGTTAATGTTTGGCTTTCGCCTTGCAGTGCCGGTGCCGACGTACAAATATCATCAGATCAGTATATTTGTTAAAAAAGTATTTTGTTATTTTTTCTGGATAAATAATATCATTGGTAAATGATAACGCCGTAACAGCTATGATTCTTGGATGTTATCTTAAGAAAAAAAGTCAATAGGCTTCTTCGAATGGGTGGCCGAAAAAGTCAGGATCGCTCAGAAAATAGGTTTAAGGGGTAAATTTATTTATAAAGTTTTATTTGAGGAATATTTGATATAAATATATTTTGAAAGGAGTAAAAATATCAATGAACAATTAAAAAATGACATTCAATATATAAACCGTTAAATTCGAACTAACGGCGTTAAATTATAAGAAAATAAAACTCCTAACGATATTAGTACGGATTTAACGGTTTTTGGGTTGGATGCCTATTTTTAATTATTCATTGATATTTTTACCCCTTCTAAAATATATTTGTGTCAGACGCTCTTCGGACAAAACTTTATCAATAAATTTACTCCTTGACCCTATAAAATAAATTAAATTCTTTCTCTAATTGTTCAATGTTCCCTCCTGCAGATGGATGAAGGCATGAAGCAACGAAAACTCTTGAGAATATGATCTAACTTTATCATTTTTCTCACATTTCATTTGTTTATTAGATAATCGGCCTATATACGCGCGCGAGTGACATTAGATAAAAGAGTGAATTATTTAAAAACCAAAAGGGCAAAATAATGAGTTATAGGTCGTTAACATATACATCACCGTCCATGGGCTGGAGGAGGCAAGTGTCTTATCCTTTTCCTTCTAAAAGAATGTGTAATTGGATTTCCCTTCGTTCGCATAACAAGTTGGAGTTTTTTCGGTGCATGAGTTGGAGTTGAATTAGGCCTCCAAAAATTCCAATCTTGAAACCCAACTACGCTTGATTAAAACTATAAGCCCATTTCTGTTAAAACCTGCACAGGCCCATCTTTGTGAAACCCAACCACACCTCACCTAAAAGTTGCCCCAAAAACAAAGGGTAAAGGAGCAAAAATGCCCATGATCATTTGTAAAAGGAACAATAAACATCATGTAAAAATTTTGGTACAGAAATGCTTATGTTCATAACAAAATGGATCATAAATGCCACCACCATCACTATCTGTTATGTTAACCCATTTTATTTGAAATGTTGAGCAATAGGATGATGTGGAGTGTGAGTTGATCAAAATGAACAATACACATGGATGTTGGTCTTTGCCCAATTGAAAAACCCATATGCTGGGCAAAGAGAAAAACAAAATAGAAAAACACATGGACCCTTTTTAAATGAGCATGTAATCTCCCTCTCCTTCACAAAAGAAACCCCTCTTTCTCACGTCTCACCAACTATCATCACCCCTTCCTCGTCCTTTACTTCTTTAGCCAAACCCACCAGCTTTATCATGCGTGATCGAGTTCCTCCATTGCGGCATCCTTCTCACTCCTCTTCCTTCGTCTTACCCATCACTTTCTCCTTTCTCTACCTCCTCCTCCTTTCCTCATTTGAAACAAAATCTTATTGCAAAGTGAGAATCAAAACTATGAAGCATACATGAAATTAGCACTAACCTTATCAACAACAACTAAAGCACCCACGAAATCGGGCATCTAACAATAAACGGGTTGCAGGCTTAGAGAGAAACTCCTAGCTTTGGCATCAAGGTGGAACCTTTCGGCCTAAAGAACTGCAACCACAACCTTTTAGCATCCAACAACCTCTGTTGCCCTAGTCACTGCTGTCATCGCTGAGTATTTTAAGCATTGCCGTGCCACTAAAGGTAGATCTGTTGAAGCTCTTTTGCTAATCTTCACTCCAATTTTTCTTCTAAAGATAACTGTTATTCTTGAGCTTGAGTAGGTGGTAGTGTTGGAATTTCAGAATATTATTGTTTTGATCTTGGTTTATATGGGTTGGTATTTGAGATGTTTGATTTTGTGGATCTAGTTAGGGGATTCCATGGTTTGGGTCTCCAATCTCAGGTTGTGTCAAAAGCTTCGCTGACAGCATTAGTTGTTTTTTTTGGGAAACAATTTATCTTTGAAATCTGTAGTTTTTTTCAATCTGGAATTTGTGATCAAGTTGATTGAATTGGGGTGGTTTTTGTCTCTACTATTTGGTTTTATTGTTTGCAAAACAAAGGAAGTAGAGTAATCGTTGATGGCAAAGGTACAATATAAGAATAGTGGAGCAATGGAGGAATGGTTGAAGAAAAGCAATGCCTGAAGTATGGAGGAGTGGAGAATGATGAGACGAAGCTCAGATATACAACCAACAGTCTTGGCACGTTGGACTTAAGTAATAGACGTTTGTTTAATTTAACGGTGGTAGCATTTTAGGACCCTTTTTGAGTGATGATGGGTATTTTTACACCCAAAAATTGTTTATGGTGCTAGCAACTCTTTTTGATAAAGATCATGGATATTTTTGCCCATTTGCCAAAAAAAAATTGTTGACCCCCATCTCACTGCCTCTCCCTGTTTATCCATTCCACTCTCTTACCCCTGCAGGCTAATAAGCCAGAACTTATAATCCATGCACCTTGCCAACTTTCTTGCTAGAATAAATAGTTAAATACACACTTGGCTTCTCTCCACCGTTCTCATTCATTTTTTCTCATCTCGACTGTTAAATTAAAAATTGTAAGGTCCTAATTTTATGTATTATTAAATTATCTTTTAAATATTTTTTATTGCAGTTTTAAACTTATCTGAAACTGTTTTGAACATCATTAAACTCTAATAGCAAAATAGTTGCTACTAGTCGATACCGGATTAAAATAAAAAAAAAAAAAAGGTTGTATTTTCACTTGCTGCGTGCAATTAATTGCTGCTAGTCAATGTTAAATTTTTTATGACAGTTAATGTTAAAATTTACAGATTAGATCATTAAGGAGGAAATAGTGCAGATTCAGCCTTAATTAGATCATTTGGAATAGCGGTAGGAAAAATGATTTATTTTGATTTTGACTTATTAAAAAGGACTTTATAGAAAAGTTAGCTTGTGTAATATGATTTATGTTTGAATAAGCGCTTGAATAAGTGGTTTTATATAAATTAAAACTTGTTTGGAGTGACGATTACATAAGTGCTTTGGTATTAAGTATAAGAAAATAAAATATTTAATATTATAAACAAGTGAAAAAATTGAAGTTAGAAAATGTGATGCCAAAATACATAATTTCATAAAAAAATATTGTAATTTTTTTTTATAATTTTGCATTTTTCATATAATCGATATTTATTTTTAGTCATAATTAACAGATTATGAACATATAAACTAATACTTATATCTGAGAAAAAACTTTTTGTAATTATCCTTTAATTTCTGTTCTTTTTTAAAGTTTTTTTTGGACCCCTAGAGTATAAATGAAACGTTATAGGAGGGAACGAGTGAGACTAAGAGATGACTCGTTTAAAAGCTTAGACAGTGAAGTGAAAGGCTAAGAAAGAAAGAATACAAAAAAAAAAAAAAAAAAAGATAAAAGAGGCAGCATTCCGTGCCCGAAGAGAAGAGAGAAGGAAATAAAAGTATTGGTAGAGATACAATAAGTAGGTTGTTGTGGCTTTTTGAATAAGCCATTAAATTCACCTAAAACCAAATTAGAATAAACATAACCAAACATTCAAAAAGTTCACATCTTTTTTGTATTGAGCTTATAAGCTGAAATCGGGTTTATTTGGGTTCAATAAGCTAAACCAAACACTCTCTTAACCTTTTACTCACTTTTATATATACACTGGATCGATGTGAACATATAGTTGAAGACCTAAATTGATGGAAGCTTATATAGAGCATCATTTGATTGATTAAGCTAGATCAGTACGATCTCCGAGTACGCGTGAGATTACAAAATTACGCAACAACATCCACCTTGCGAGACAACCAAAACCCAAAGCTTCTCCTTTCCATAATTTCGTGTTTGAAGTCCCAATCATCAATATATTCTTAAGAGGAATAGGAGAATAAGGTACTGTTCTTAAGAACAGTGTTTTTTTAAAAAAGTGTTTTTTTTTAAAGTGATGTTGGGGCTCAGTTTGGTGCATTTCATCTCCCGCATTTTTTCAAATTTTAAATTTTGAAATTTGAATGTCCCCTATTATAGCCATCATTTTTTTCTATCTCTCTCTCTGCTAAATTTTTTTCACCTTCTTAAATCCTCAAATGCTCTCCTTATTCCTTCTTCCTCAGGCACAATTTCAATGTGTTGAAAGCAACCGTGCATATCACCATCAAGTTCTAAGAAAGCTCATGCAAAAGTAGAATGCTGCTCCGTGCATCTAACCTTCTGAAGTAAGAAGAGCCGATCTCCTACCGTACTGAGATAGTGGATTTGAAATCACTGGCAGTAGCACTTGCTATTCCTGAAAACCTTATGGCTATGGCGGAAAACACCAAAATCTGTTTCTTTATGATTTTTGAAACAGAGCAGCCTGCATTTTCCAACCAGAACTGCTGTATGCACAAGTTGAACAGATTCAATGTTTCCCTTCAACATAGGCATACGATTTGGACATCCGCCAATCTTCCCTGCTTCATCATTACTCCTCAGCGCTTACAGTTCGCAAAATCAGAGGTTACGGTAAGAAAGGCATATAATCTGTCTATTTCTACGCTACTTCCCCTGTTTTTTTTTTAAATTATCTTCGTGTGCAGCCTTTCTTTTCTTTTCTTTTTTTTTTTTTGTGAATTTTCTGCGGCAAAGTGAAAATGACTCAGTTATGGATAACTTGGTTTTAATGAGATACACTAGGATAAATTTATATGCTGCTTTCAAGAGCGCCACTTTTCTCCCCATTTAGAGCTCATCTTGGAGCTTCGTCTATGTTTCTGATCGGAGTCTATCTCCATTTTTTCTGACCGGTTGAGTGTGTGCGTGAGGTGTTAGGGTGTGTGAGTTTAATCACTATGATTGTTGTTCGGTAATATGCCGATGAATTCACATAGGAAGAATCGAGAGTTTTTGGAGTATCGGATCTGGGTGGCGAGTGAGATGGCTTCGATCAAGAAAGAGGAAAGAACCTTCATCGATATATACCAAATGATTTGTGGATGTACAATGAGTTTAAAATATCATGTCTCTGACTTTTGCTTGGAGTTGGCCTTCATTCCAGATCTGAGCTCGGCAACTGCTTTTTTCCTAGTCGAAAGTGATGTCTTTCTTCCAGAAGCCAGAAAAATGCTGTGGACAGAAGATCAAGCCATCATATGGGTAATGAAGAAAGGATCTCCTTTTTTCTTCTTCTTTGCTTGCGATTTTCAGATGGTTCACTTTTTCTTCATCCCATCATCTTATACTGTTTCGTCTATATGTCTATTTTCGGGAAATGGTTCTGCACGATCCAAGGCTTGCTGTTGTAGATCCTGTTCTTAAGAACAGTGTTTTTTTAAAAAAGTGTTTTTTTTTAAAGTGATGTTGGGGCTCAGTTTGGTGCATTTCATCTCCCGCATTTTTTCAAATTTTAAATTTTGAAATTTGAATGTCCCCTATTATAGCCATCATTTTTTTCTATCTCTCTCTCTGCTAAATTTTTTTCACCTTCTTAAATCCTCAAATGCTCTCCTTATTCCTTCTTCCTCAGGCACAATTTCAATGTGTTGAAAGCAACCGTGCATATCACCATCAAGTTCTAAGAAAGCTCATGCAAAAGTAGAATGCTGCTCCGTGCATCTAACCTTCTGAAGTAAGAAGAGCCGATCTCCTACCGTACTGAGATAGTGGATTTGAAATCACTGGCAGTAGCACTTGCTATTCCTGAAAACCTTATGGCTATGGCGGAAAACACCAAAATCTGTTTCTTTATGATTTTTGAAACAGAGCAGCCTGCATTTTCCAACCAGAACTGCTGTATGCACAAGTTGAACAGATTCAATGTTTCCCTTCAACATAGGCATACGATTTGGACATCCGCCAATCTTCCCTGCTTCATCATTACTCCTCAGCGCTTACAGTTCGCAAAATCAGAGGTTACGGTAAGAAAGGCATATAATCTGTCTATTTCTACGCTACTTCCCCTGTTTTTTTTTTAAATTATCTTCGTGTGCAGCCTTTCTTTTCTTTTCTTTTTTTTTTTTTGTGAATTTTCTGCGGCAAAGTGAAAATGACTCAGTTATGGATAACTTGGTTTTAATGAGATACACTAGGATAAATTTATATGCTGCTTTCAAGAGCGCCACTTTTCTCCCCATTTAGAGCTCATCTTGGAGCTTCGTCTATGTTTCTGATCGGAGTCTATCTCCATTTTTTCTGACCGGTTGAGTGTGTGCGTGAGGTGTTAGGGTGTGTGAGTTTAATCACTATGATTGTTGTTCGGTAATATGCCGATGAATTCACATAGGAAGAATCGAGAGTTTTTGGAGTATCGGATCTGGGTGGCGAGTGAGATGGCTTCGATCAAGAAAGAGGAAAGAACCTTCATCGATATATACCAAATGATTTGTGGATGTACAATGAGTTTAAAATATCATGTCTCTGACTTTTGCTTGGAGTTGGCCTTCATTCCAGATCTGAGCTCGGCAACTGCTTTTTTCCTAGTCGAAAGTGATGTCTTTCTTCCAGAAGCCAGAAAAATGCTGTGGACAGAAGATCAAGCCATCATATGGGTAATGAAGAAAGGATCTCCTTTTTTCTTCTTCTTTGCTTGCGATTTTCAGATGGTTCACTTTTTCTTCATCCCATCATCTTATACTGTTTCGTCTATATGTCTATTTTCGGGAAATGGTTCTGCACGATCCAAGGCTTGCTGTTGTAGATCCTGTTCTTAAGAACAGTGTTTTTTTAAAAAAGTGTTTTTTTTTAAAGTGATGTTGGGGCTCAGTTTGGTGCATTTCATCTCCCGCATTTTTTCAAATTTTAAATTTTGAAATTTGAATGTCCCCTATTATAGCCATCATTTTTTTCTATCTCTCTCTCTGCTAAATTTTTTTCACCTTCTTAAATCCTCAAATGCTCTCCTTATTCCTTCTTCCTCAGGCACAATTTCAATGTGTTGAAAGCAACCGTGCATATCACCATCAAGTTCTAAGAAAGCTCATGCAAAAGTAGAATGCTGCTCCGTGCATCTAACCTTCTGAAGTAAGAAGAGCCGATCTCCTACCGTACTGAGATAGTGGATTTGAAATCACTGGCAGTAGCACTTGCTATTCCTGAAAACCTTATGGCTATGGCGGAAAACACCAAAATCTGTTTCTTTATGATTTTTGAAACAGAGCAGCCTGCATTTTCCAACCAGAACTGCTGTATGCACAAGTTGAACAGATTCAATGTTTCCCTTCAACATAGGCATACGATTTGGACATCCGCCAATCTTCCCTGCTTCATCATTACTCCTCAGCGCTTACAGTTCGCAAAATCAGAGGTTACGGTAAGAAAGGCATATAATCTGTCTATTTCTACGCTACTTCCCCTGTTTTTTTTTTAAATTATCTTCGTGTGCAGCCTTTCTTTTCTTTTCTTTTCTTTTTTTGTGAATTTTCTGCGGCAAAGTGAAAATGACTCAGTTATGGATAACTTGGTTTTAATGAGATACACTAGGATAAATTTATATGCTGCTTTCAAGAGCGCCACTTTTCTCCCCATTTAGAGCTCATCTTGGAGCTTCGTCTATGTTTCTGATCGGAGTCTATCTCCATTTTTTCTGACCGGTTGAGTGTGTGCGTGAGGTGTTAGGGTGTGTGAGTTTAATCACTATGATTGTTGTTCGGTAATATGCCGATGAATTCACATAGGAAGAATCGAGAGTTTTTGGAGTATCGGATCTGGGTGGCGAGTGAGATGGCTTCGATCAAGAAAGAGGAAAGAACCTTCATCGATATATACCAAATGATTTGTGGATGTACAATGAGTTTAAAATATCATGTCTCTGACTTTTGCTTGGAGTTGGCCTTCATTCCAGATCTGAGCTCGGCAACTGCTTTTTTCCTAGTCGAAAGTGATGTCTTTCTTCCAGAAGCCAGAAAAATGCTGTGGACAGAAGATCAAGCCATCATATGGGTAATGAAGAAAGGATCTCCTTTTTTCTTCTTCTTTGCTTGCGATTTTCAGATGGTTCACTTTTTCTTCATCCCATCATCTTATACTGTTTCGTCTATATGTCTATTTTCGGGAAATGGTTCTGCACGATCCAAGGCTTGCTGTTGTAGATCCTCACAAGACTGAGCCGACAGTGTTGGTGAAGGTTGATCGAGAGTTTTGGAGGACAAGTTTCGAAGTTAGAACTGTGGTGCACGTCTCCGAGGGTCTCTGCTATCACAGGAAGATATGTTCGTCAGTTTTTAACTTTGGGGCCCAATTCATTTTCCTCTTACTTTTAGGTAGTTGTTTATAATTTTCCCTTGGAAGTCTGGATCCGTCGATGCTTTCCCTTTCATTTGTCACAATTTATGTTAATGACTTTGTTCGATAGTTTCTCTGCATGATAAGTGTATGTTGATGCTAGACATGGAACAGATGACAGTTTCTATCCTCTCAACTAGAGGAGACTCGAGAGTACAACATAAATTGTTTCCATAGAACCTGTATCATAAGACACAAATGTATTATTTATGCTCTTTCTCCGTCTATAGAAACACGCAAAGTTTTCATGTGCTAATTAATTTCCCTTTGTGTGTATGTTAATTGACCAAATGTGTAATTGGAATCCTTTTTTTGGCTTTCAATTTAACCTGTTGCAAAGTTTTAAGAGGTCATAGACGACAACCAAATTCACTAAGCATTAATATGGACTCACATTTTGGCTCTTCTAAAAATTTCTAAGCATTAGTATGGACTCACATTCTGTTTCTTCTCATTCTAATTACGTGTTTGATACCTTTTATTTAGCTCTTTATTTTCTGATCTGTGTTTTATTTTTAGGGATGGGTTAGTGAATCGCAATTTAATCAGGTTTTGAACATTGAGCTGGACCAAATAATTAAGGTTTTACTGGAACCTAACTCTTTCTCTTGTATTATCTATATTTCAATTTGTGTTAGGGCTGTTAGATATAATTTTTTGTTTCTGTGATAATTATCATGGTACTGTTTTTCTTATGACATATGGATACTGTGATAATACACATTGTTTCCATCGGAATGATAGCCTTTAGTTGATAAAATTCTCTTATTAATAGGCCTATCAACATCTTGGAGACGCTGATGCTTCCAAGTTCACAGTAATTGTGGCACAAAAGAATCATCGTACAAAGGATTTATTTTTCAAATTTCCAAATTTCCTCTTCAGGTACAGTCGTTGACACACAAATTGTGCATATTTTTCTCAATTTATTTTTCATGTAAAGGATTTATCTGTTTTTTTTTTGCTTACACGTCTGTATTGAGAAGTTAATTGTTTAATGTTTGTAGATTTGTACCACTGACACATGATTTCTTTTACGTTTGTTGCAATATTATCATGGCTGTTATCCTTAGCTGCTGGCATGTTTCATTAAGATCGAGATGGATATTCATAATATATTTTATAGGATGTAGTATCTTGGGAAAATCTTGGACTAATATATTTTAAAATATGTTGCAGACATGTTTCATAGTGGAAGATTTTTATTAGTTTTAACCACTCAGTAGCTTTTACATGTTACTAACAGGATAGACACAATGATGTATGTCAAAGTGGACTTAATCTAACTTGCATTGTACTCTGTCTCCACTGTGACTGAAATTTAATATGTTTGGTATGAGGTCAGCTAGATAAGTAAGGTTGTAGATATATTCTTTAAGGATTATAATATTATGTTGAATGAGAAATACTGTAATGATAGAAAAAAATCTAGGTTCAACGATTTTCAAAGGGCAATTGATGCAAGTTTGCTAATTGATTTGTCTCATGTAAGTTGGAGTCTGAAAATGCTCATGAAGGAGATTTGCTTTAATTTCAAGTTGTGCCATATATATTCAACACTCATTTCTGTCCCAGCATGGTGGTATACCTGTTCTACCTATTAGATTTCCTCACTTTTTCAGTTTGAATGTCGTTTTTCAACATATAAGCTGCTATTAGACTGGTATACCTGTTCTACCTCCAATACAGAGTCATACTTTGTCATCTATACATGTTTTATCTGCCTTTCAATATTGGTGATAGTGGTGAAATCATATTTAATTATTTTCAAACTGATATTGCTTCATGCTTTCTCATGGAAAATAGGATAATACAAGGTAATGAGGCTTCTATTTCAACACCTTTACTTTTTTAGCCTCTATAAGATCTACATTCTACAGGCTAAGAAAAACATGAATTCTGACTTCATTTTGATTAATCCTATTGATGAGATTTTTTTCCAGTAACTCAATGTTGATATTTAGATGGACTCTTTCATGTATGAAGGGTCAGATGTTGGTATTTACAACGTTTTTCTACAACATTCCTGCTACTATGACACTTTTGTACCTGTTGTAAATGCAATATAGAGTCATTCTTCGTTTTGTTTTCAGCTTCTATGATTGGATTTTATGAGTTCTGTTCTTTTAAATAAACATGTTTATTTAAAAGATAGTTAAATAAATTCTTCAATTGCAAGTTCAGCTCAATATTTTAATAGGCTTGCAGGTGTACTCATAATATATTTTATAGGATGTAGTATATTGAGAAAATCTTGGACTAATATATTTTAAAATATGTTGCAGACATGTTCTGTAGTGGAAGATTTTTATTGGTATTAGCAGCTCAGTTTCTTCTTCATATTACTGACAGGATAGACACAATGATGTATGTCAAAGTGGACTTAATCTGACTTGCACTGTTCTTTATGTCCATTGTGACTGAAATGCTAATATGTTTGGCATGAGTTCAACTGCATAAGTAAAGTTGTAGATATATTATTTTAGGATTATAATATTATGTTGAATGAGAAATACCGTAATGATAGGGAAAACTTTAGGCCCAAGGATTTTCGAAGAGCAATTGTTGCAACTTTGGTGATTGATTTGTCTCGTGTAAGTTGCAGTCTGAAAATGCTCATGAAGGATATTTGCTTTAATTTCAAGTTGTCATATATATTCAACACTCATTTCTGTCCCAGCATGGTGGTATAACTGTTCTACCTATTACACTTCCTCACTTTTTCAGTTTGAACATTTTTTCAACATATAAGCTGCTATTAGACTGGTATACCTGTTCTACTTCGAATACAGAATCATACTTTGTCATCTATGCATGTTTTATCTGCCTTTTAACATTGGTGTAGTGGTGAAATCATGTTTGATTATTTTCAAACTAATATTGCTTCATACTTTCTCATGAAAAATAGGATAATACATGGTAGATGAGGCTTCTATTTTATAACAAACCCTTACTTCTTTAGCCTATATAAGGTCTACATTCTATAGGCTGAAAAAAACATGAATTCTAATTTCATTTCGATTAATCCATATTGAAGAGATATTTTCGTAGTAACTCAATGTTGGTATTTAGATGGACTCTTTCATATATGATGGGGCAGATGTTGGGATTTAGAACGTTGTTTTAAAACATTTTTGCTGCTACGACATTGCTGTACCTGTTGTCAATGCAATATAGAGTTATCCTTTGGTTTCTATACATGTTTTTATGCCTTTTAATATTAGTGTCTGTGATTAAATGATGCTGAATTATTTTCAAACATATATAGCTTCATACTTTATCATGATTAATAGGAAAGTACATGGCAGAATACGATTCTATTTCATTTACTGAATACATGCTTTTCGAATAGCTACTTAAAACATGATCATTATTTATGCCCTCATTGCTATTTATTGTATTTGTGGTTCAAATTTCAGGTTTTTGTTTGTAGGTTTAACTCAGTTTTTTAATAGGCCTGTAAGAGGTAGACAGAATTTATTTTTTTAGTCACTTAGTGTCTTGGAAATCATATATCTCATGCAAGTTGAAAATTCTTATACATGGGAGTAATCATCAAAAAATACAATTACCAATGTGGTTTGCAGGGAGATATTTAGAAAGATAGAGCAATATTCATTAGATGATGTCACCATAATACAATTAGAAATGTTTTGTGTTGTGGGGCAAACTTTTTGTTAATGGATGTTTTTTTAAAGTTGATGCAATAGTTGTAAAAGACAAACGATAGATAGATTTTTTTAGATGTTGGTGGTTTTTTGGTGGATACATGTAATTTGGGTGGAACTTCTTCCCCTTCTTTGTTTGCTGTATGTGTAGGTGTTTTGTAGATGGCCGTTTGAATTTTTGAAACAGAAAAGAAACAGAGCATGAATGACGTAAGGCATGACTGTTGAACAGTGGCTGACAGCTTAGGTAGGTGACTGAAGGAGTTGGTTGAGGCACATCAATGTTGAAACCTAGGGTTATTTTTCTTATTTTAATGTTTGAATTATTAGTATAAATAGGTGTATATTTTCATTGTAATCCATCTGAGTTTTGTTTAAATATTTTGAGATTGGTTGCTGTACCAATTTTTTTGGAAGATGTGTTTTAATGAGATGCTTGTAGCTGATATAAGTTTAATTAGTTTTGTGTTTGTTTTTGTGTTGATCACATTGGATGAGTGGAAGGTTGGGCTATGCTTATATGTGATATAGTTGATGCACCTATGCAAAGCGGGGAGGAATTTTTGTTGGTGCTGAATCATATATGCACAAAGTAAAAATTATGTATGGTTTTGGTATGTATTTTGTGACCGTAGATGCTGATTAGCGGTTAATGATGTATGATTGAGGAATATTTAAGAAAGTTGTATTAAAATTGTTTTGTATTAATTTAGAGCATGTACATGATTTATGAATGCAATAGAAGTGAATGCATATAAAGTTTGTTTAGGAGTTAAAAGTTGTAGATGTTGCTCCCGCGCAACGTGCGGGGGGGATTTTTGCTTGTTATTATAATGGCAAGATGATGTGACCTGTAATGGCCAGCTTTTTTCTTACCAAGGAATGCCTTTATATCCATACATAGCCAACTGCTCCCATATCATTTTAAACAAATGTCATTAAGTTTGATTATTATAATTAACTTTTGACTTTGTGCCTTCAATAAAATATGACTGCATCTATATATATTCCCACAATTCCAAAAAAAACTCTCGTTGACAATATTTTGCTTTGTGTCTCTGCATCATTTTTCCTCCCTGGACAAAGAGGGCGGCTAGAACTAGATGACACTTTCATATATATCAAGCTTTTAATGATGACTTTATTGATTTTAAAACTCTTTAAAACTATAATTAATTAATTAACCACGTGCACATATATATATATATATATATATATTATAGTTAGGAGTACTGATCTTAATTTATCATGAATACATGGTTGATCAAGTGCCATTAATGTACCAAGATTTTCGACCGAAGTTTATAAACATATATATCTACCCCCCGCTCCATATAGGTGTGGACGAGTAATTAAATATTATGATTTCTTTCTGATCATCAACAGTTTTTTCAGCCTTATTACTTAAGTTGTGAATAAATATGCCAGAACTAACCAAAAAGAAAACTCTGAGTAATTAAATTTAGAAATGCGTTTTACAAATCGTGTGAAGAAAACTTTGAGGTCTTCGTACAAAGCTTGAGAATATATATGTTTCCTATCATAATAATTAAAAAAATAAAATACATATTTTCTTATTTGATCAGGACTTTCTCCCCTAAAACTTGAAGGATAAAGGGTTTTCACTTTTCAAAAAAATACGTTTTCCAGCATTTTAATTTGTATTATCCTCATTACGGAGGTGAGGCCTTTACCACACTAAAATAATTTATTAAATACATATTTAAATATTCATATAATTTATTAAGGACGTCACTTTATTTTTTTTCATTACCAACTAATTTATATCTAAGCATTGTTTGGCCAATTAAGGAGTAATTTTTAATAGGAATTTTAAAAAATATTACAATAAAATTTAAATAATATCTTTAACCTAATTATTTAATAAATGTTGGATCCCCTTCACTGACTGAAACATCAATGATAAGAGTATTCATGCAAATTAGTTAAACTAATAGTAAAAAAACATTACTACGCAATTAGAAAAGCCATATTGCCGACCCGATCTCTAATCTCCCCACTATTTCTTTTTCCAACCATATTCCTTGAGTTTTGAATCGTTGGCACAATTAATTATGCTCCCAATTAGGCCGCCCGCAGAAATAGAGGTTTTCAAATCCAGGGATGGGACCAGGATCACTCATTTCTGGTTCCTGTCCCGGGCGGTAGCCGGGAGGGAGAAATCATTCCCGGTCCCGGGAAAGTCTCGGTATAATCGGGGCCGGGAACGGGAATTCCCGGTTTCAATGATATTATTGTATTACTTAAATTTTCTATAATTCAGTGTTTAAAGTGATAATTTAACACCTAATAAGGTTATAAAAATCATACAAATTGATCTAGAATTGAAGAATAACATATTATTATTATCACATTCATAATTTTTGTTATCATCTTTATACATTATACAGTTAGGATTAATATCATGATATATACGATTTAACTCTAACTAAATATGTGATACATATTTTATCAAATGATAACTTAATTTATGGGATAAAAAATACACAAATAAAAGAATAAATTATTTTTTAAGAAAAAAATTACCAAAAAAAAAAAAACCAAGACCGGGACGGGAACAAGATCATAAGGTGTGATCCCGATCCCGGCCGGGACGGGAAATTCTAGGGATAAAATGTCCGTGACCGGGTCGGGACAATCAGGACCGAAACACTTTGAACACCCCTACGCAGAAATATAATAAGAGTGTGATGGGCGGTTCCGTATATCTAAGGTTGCTTTGTAAATTGAATATTCATTGAGCCCTTTTCTTTTCTATATACAACCTTCATCAACATGACATCACATATAACTATGTTTAGAATAACTTATTTTGAGGAAATAAACACTTATTACGTAAGTTGAGACAAAACTCCTATCACATATTTATCTCGTACGTCGTAAATTACAAATTATAAACACTTATAAATTAAAAATAAACTATTTCAAACGAGCACATATACTTCATAACGATGTGGTGCATGTAAAACTATATCTACTGCCTGGATTTGATGCAGAGAATAGAATTAAGAGGAAATACTCGAGGGCATAATGCATCGAAAGAGTCAACTGTGAAATGGATACAATGATGTCTATATGCAGCGTTAAATAGATGGCCCGCGAATTAAATGAAAACTAAGTTAATAAATTTGAAAGAATAAATACAATGAGAGAAATGTTCAACTAGCTACCCACCAAAAGAATAACAATTTTCTTTATTTTAATTAGTCCTTGTGTCGTCCCTTCCCCCTTCTGAAACTACACAACAATGAGGTAATTAAAATTATGAAGCAAGACAGTCAAAACTGAACGATGAAACATAGGGAAGCTTATGAATCAAAGAAATTGTTGAATAAGTCGATGGAAGGAGTACGTGGTGAAACAAAGAAAGAAGGGCTAGGCACGAAACCACCCTCCATAAAACTCCGGTGAAGGGCCGGGCTCAAATCCTGAAGGAAGCTGCCCACGGCTGGATCCACCGTCGTTGAAGGCGGCGAGAAGAAGCTAGCAGGAATCGGAGACAGTGCAGCCGGTCCCGGAGATAAAATCCCAGGAAACGTACTGTTGGGCCGATCAATTGCATCGCCCACCTCCATGATCCCTTCCCCGTAATCACCAGCTTCCCCACTCTGATGTTGCCCGACTACTTTCTTCGGCTGGGGAGACCTAGCTTTCTCTATGGCGGCGAATCGCGCTGCCGGTGAAACCATATCGCCATGCTTACCGATGAAAGGATTGTTTGACCCCGTGTTGGAGGCAGAAGCCGAAGAAGAAGACGAACCAGTTAGGCGTTGAACGAGGCTCATGAAGTCGCCCGGCGTGGTGTGGATGACCTTGGGAGAGACGGTGTAGATGATGACAGGCTGGCGAGGCGGAAGCTGCGGCTGCGGCGCCAGCGGCGGTTTCTTGATCTTGTGGGAATCTTTGTGTATCCTTAGAGGCGCGGGACGAGGGCCTTGCAGTTCTCTTCTTGGTGATTTCCCTGTCGGAATGTCCGGGAACTCCATTAATTCTGCTTGCTAGCCCCAGCTATGAATATGAGAACTAGCAGTTGTAATTAGAGTATAAAATAGAAGATATAAGAGGAAAGAGAAGGAGGAGGATCGGTGGAGAAGACGAAGATGATGAAATTCGGTGTGATTATTTTATTTCGAACTGATCGGGAAATATATATATATAAGAGCATACATAAAACCTTGGAAGCTAGAGAGCCTGGTCAACAATGAACGGAGATTAATTTAATACCTAATAAATTTGTTAGTAAAAATTGGCCTGTTCCAAGGTTAATATTTTAAAGGGATTATATATATACCAAGGATTGTTTCGTGATGTTATGGTATGCTTGTCTGAATGTGTCTATTCCGTTTTCCTTTCTTTTTTTGTTTTCCTTTATGTGTTATCCAGGTGGGCGTGGGGCGTTGGAAAAGGTCCAACAGTGCCATGTCAGACAGTTGGATGGAGAAGTAAGCACGCTTTATGAGAAGTTGGAATATAGATGGATGATATATTGGACGGATAAGTTTATATTAACAGTTGACATTGGACACATATTTGTGGCTAGGATCTCTGAACAATAAAGACAAAGCAGGGCTTTTAATTAATAACAGTGGAACTATGTATCCTAAAACTACAGTTTGCTTTGTAAACAGTCCGTATGAGGATGCACGCGTATATTTTAAGATTGTAGGGTGGGCTTTGCCTTTATATTATATACACGCTAGGATAGTAATTATTCATGGTTAAACTGAAAGAGAAGAATTAATGGTGGATTTTGTCAAGAGGAAAATAGCAAGTGGCACCCACGCGCACATGGCAGATGCATGGATTTATTAGATAGGGTGTCTCTGTCTACAATTAATAATATCTCATCGCTTCTAACTTCTAAGAACTATGTTATGCATAACCCTGTTTGTCCAGTCGCAATTGACGGCGCATATATTATCTCTACTCTCACAATTGCAATGGTAGCAAACTAGCGTATATTTTCAGTCAACTACATATCAGACTTCATTCTAGCGTGTTCATGAGGTAACAAATGTTATATTTTCAGCTTGTATTCCGCATACATAAAATGAAATCATGTCTCCTTAATCTCTTCAGTGGACTTCGCATCCTCATCGTTTAATCGTGTCAAATCTCTTTACTTTAATTTAGTACTATAAACCCTCCACAACGAACTATATATACGTGCCAATTCACAAACTTTAAAATGATTTCTCAGCAAAAACATTTATTGTATCCATTCATAATAATATGAACTGCAATATTGGCAAGTAATGGTCAAGATATGATATATAGCGCCGTCATGTCAACACGAGAATGTGACAAATTTTGGTTATTTCAAGCTCCTTGACTCCCTTCTTTGCTCGTCGTAGGTAACCAGCCCTCCTTGAAAGTGTCAATTAACTGGACTAATTAGCTAACGCGTTCAGATACGTTCATACTGATTCATTCTGATCTAATAAGAGTACTTAAGATGACTTTGTTTTGTGTTCAATATTCAACTGTACGTAATTAAAGATTCCATCAGACAAGATTCCACACCCTACCCTCCAAACAAATTGCATCGTATCACTAGCTCGTCGGATCTGGTTTATGTTATTACAATATACTTACTCCGGTTCTATTTATAAGTAATTTTAATCTCCTATTGATTACGTAAAACGAACTGATAGTTAAAAGTAATAAGTGTATAAAAAATGCTATGTTTTTTTTTTTCATATATACCCTTATTTATAAAAATAGTATAGAAGAGAGAATGTATAAAAAGTATGAGAGATAGTAAAAAATACAATGCTTTGTTGACTTCATTCACATGGTCTCTTTCTCTCCTGAATATAACTCTTGGTGTGTGTAATAATTAATTATAGATTATGTATTTAATAAGGGTAAAATAGAAAAAAGAAGCTTACATTTTCAGAAATAAAGTAAAATTTGTTTATAAAAAAGACCAGCCCCATAAGAGAGAAAATTACTTATAAATAGAACCGAAGGGAGTAATGATATGAGCATCTAAGTCAACTATTTCTAGGAACTTCTCGATCGATATAGACATACATTTGCTATAAGGTATATTTATTTTTTCCCTGCATGTATAAAAATGTTTTTTTTTTTTTGGGTTCTCTTGAAAGCAACAAATAACGTTAATATTGTTGATAAAATATGCATGGGATATGAAAAATGAACGAAATATAACTAAAATTGAACTTCCTTTTGTATTATATATGTTGTTGATAAACCGCATTAGGGACTTGAGAAATTGATGACACAGATTCGAGTTGGTGTGTATCTTATTGAACCTTGTACCATTAGGTTATAATAGATAATAAAGAAGTTTCCCTTGTATAACCCAAAACTAGAAGAAACAAAGAAAAATAAAACATATAGAATATAGGGAAAATGAATATCTCCATTAGTCACAAATAAATCAAGATTTAATGGTTGAGATTTATTCTATTTATCATAGTCAATTTTTATTATATTTAATGTTAAAATAACATTTTTATATAGTATTAAATATCAACCGTTAAAACTTGATCCAATGATGAATACATTAAATGGTGAGAGATATCAATGCAGTTATTTATGTCTCAGAATAAAGAGGGTCATCAAGAATATAATAGAATGGAGATGAGTTTGTGGCTGCGTTGTTTAATGACAATAACGTGTGTATTATTTTTATCTGAACTTCATTGGGCTGAAAGAAGAGCTGTGCCTGTGTGTAAGGGGCAAATTAAAAGCGAGCAGAGAAAAGTAAGGTGGAATGGGTCAATGGACCAAGAGAGCCTTGACTCGGCGAAGCTAATGCAACCAAGTCCCTTGCGCATCCATTCCTTTCCTTTTCTACATTCAACCAAAGACATTTTCCACTGGCGATTCACTACTTCGTCTTCCAATAATAAACACTTTTTCTAGTGTTTTCAAGGTTGAACACTGCCCTGCAATATTTATAACTTTGGATTGTGTCAACATTACTTATAAATTCATAGATTATATTCTATTTAATTCATTCATATTTTTTGTGCCAATATCTCACGTACGTACGATTTAAGTTCCTTCAATGCCATTGCCACTAGACTCGAATTCTTGATGGACCCAGTCAAAGGCCATGTCGCTGCAGGTAGGGTCTGAGGCCCTTCCGATCCATTTCCCAACCACGGACCTCCCCCGCTATTTTAAGGTACGGTAACTCCAAAGCTAATCTTTTTTGAAATGTTGTTGTCAAATTATTTAAAATAATATTGATACGTATTACGTTGATTTTATTTATAAATCTTTTTTTAAATAAAAAATTTGATTTCATTGATAAGTCTAGTTTCAGTATAGTAAATAAGATTATGACAATTTTATCCTTATTTATTATATCAATAAAGAAATAATTTAAAGATATGTGGAGAAGAAATAGTTAAAAAGTATCTATTTATAAATGAGGGCATAATTAAAAATTTACCCATAATCATTCATGTGAGATTTAGTTAAAATGAATTAATAAGTAGGATCAAAATGATAGTAGTTAAGAAAATATGTACCAATTATGACGGGGATAACTTTCAGGAAAAGGACCCAATCTCTGGGGATCTAGATAGTTCTAGAGGGCATTGAAAACCGTGAATATGAAATCTGAGGCATCTTGCTAGAGATAAGGGTCCGCACTTCATGATTATCACAGTGATAAACAATTAATTTTTTTATCACTGTAACATTAGTGGAAAAAATATTTTTAAGATCAGTTAAAAATGACATTTTAAATAAGTTTTGGATGAAGTTTTGATACAATCAATCTAAAAAGTCTATTACTTTTTAGACTGGTTAAGGAAACGGTCTTAAAAAAAAGTTTTAAGATTAATTATTTATACAACCGGTCTAAAAATTATTTTTAGACCGGTTATCAAAAAAACTAGTCTAAAAAATGCAACTTTTTAGACCAGCTATTGAAAAAACCGATCTAAATAGTTTGAATTTTTAGACCGGTTGTCAAAAAAATCAGTTTAAAAAGTTGCATTTTTTTTAAAAAAATTGTTCCTATTAAAACAACAAGTCATTTCCTCTGTTAAAACATTTCACCCAGCAAGTAGCCATTTCAACAACATCCAAATAAATTATTCTCTTACACATTATAACAAACATCTTATACAGAAGCATTTTCATCAAGCATTTCAATTGGATGATATAATACTTACATCATTCTTCCTATACCCCACATTTCACAGAAGGAACAACAATAAATCATTTTTCTTACACCCCAAATAAATTATTCTTTTTTACACATTCCCATTTCTTCAAGCATTTAAAACATAATTTTAAATAATGTAACTTACATTATCGTTCTTCTTACACCCCATATTCCATATAAACAACTACAATAAATCATTGAAAATCAACACATGATTACGCATAATATGAAAATCAAGGTATGTTGCTAAACAAATTTATTCCCTTGTTTTAATATTATAGCTTGATAAAAGAAATCAAAACTTCAGCTAAAATCATAATATAATCAAAACACTTTAATTGATGATAGAGGAATCTATCGAGAAAGAATACAGCAGATAGTAATCCATCGCTGATGATCACTAGCTGGCTTTGGAGCATCTACACTAAGACACCTCATATCCTTCATTTTTCTGTGACAACAACAAAAAAAGTAGTTTTATATATACCAATAACAATATCTATAATTCAAATATAGTTCATGATAATTATTTTAACAAACTAACCTTCAAAGTAGTCTTATAAAGGGATATCCTCCCATATCCCTTCATGATGATCGTTTCTTGTACCATATTTATTGTCTGCTTCATCTTCTTCGTTCAATTCTGGTAGACCCCTAGAAAAAGAAGGAGTCTCAAGAAGATTATTTATTGAACGACTTTCCTGATTAATGTCAACGTCCCTTTTTCCTTGGAGAGCTACAAACATTTTATTTGCCTGATCGGTAATATAGAACACTTGTTTCTCTTGATATGCCATAATAAAAGATTTATCTTTAAAACTTCTACTATTCAAATCAATTAATGTAAATTTCAACTGATCAGTCATCACACCATTGTTGACATCAACCCACTTATATTTGAAAATGAGAAATTTAATTTTAACATAATCAACTATTCAGTTTATGCATTAGGTTTAAGCTAATTTTAACATGCACCATTTGAAACTAGTATTGTTTCAACAAACCAATAACACTGACAATCAAACAATCACACTAAATTAAAGCAGAACTTAGAATGATATTACTCTAAGCCAAATATCATAAGGATGTACAAGTTAGAGCATCTAACCTAGTTGTGCATATTTTTTTTCCAGATTACGTTATCACAAAATAGTTGGATTTCCAACAAACTATAACAGTAACTTGTGGGAATTAAGTGCTCAAAACAACAAGAGCCATTTTCATAGGACATTATTAATTATTGAACAACAACTAAATAATAGAACACTAACCTGATTGAAGACCAAGGAGTGAGCTTTTACCCAAAGTCATGTACGGCGGCGTCAACTGGGGTTAAAATGAAGTCCTTAAATTCACGGCACTAACAAAGGGAAGTCATGACAGAGGAGAATGGTCACTGCGGAGAATAAAGGTGGCGGCGGAGGAGAGCGACGGTGATCAAAGAACAACGATGAGGAACACAACAATGACAACGGTAATGGCGAAGGAGAGTTGAGCAAATCAGGAACGGGGCGCGATGGAGGAATTCAAAACAAGCAGGGACATAGCTCACAGAGAAATGACGATAAAAGAAGAAAGGGTTCATAGGGCGCGAGATCTGGGTGGGGGAGCAAAAATACAGGCCAAAACGCTCACCTTTTAGACCGATTTTTGATAAAAACCGGTCTTAATAGGGTGGGAAAAAATAATTTTTAAATTTTTCATATTTAAGATCGGTTTTTATTAAAACCGGTCTTAAATGTTTGATATTTAAGATCGGTTAATCATTATAACTGGTTTTAAAAGTTTAAAATCTTTAATTTTTTTAAATATTTTGATATTTTTAGACCAGTTTTATTTGTAACCGATCTATATAATTTTTTTAAGACCGGTTTTTTTGGAGAACCGGTCTAATAAATTTTATATAATTATAAAACTGCCACTGGTCAAGTTTTTTAGACCTTATCCGTTATAACCGGTCTAAATTTGACGGTCTAAAAAGGGAATTTTGTGCTAGTGTAATAAGATCTCAACCATTTAAATTTTAATCTGAACAATCTAAATTTAAAATTTTTAATTTGTGATTTTTTAAATGATAAACTCATTTTTATGAGAAATGATAGTTATAAGATTAACTTATTTTAAATTATGCATATAATAAAATGATAAGATTATCTTTATAAAAATTAAATTACATTAAATTAGGACCGTTCAAAATCAATGTGATGGTGAAGATGAGTGATGAGTATATTTTTGTTCATGAGTTTGATGAGCATAAAATGTGATCCCAGAGATAAGATAGATTTTGAATTATTCCTAACACGATACAGATAGAATACGATAAACTTTTACGAAGAAGATGTTGAAGATAATAAAGGATATGGGAAGCATGAAGCATCATAGACATTTGGTAGTAATAATTAATAGAGTAGGCCGGGGAAGGGAAGAGGAGGAAAGGAAGGAGGATAAGATATGATCATTGGTCATGAATAAAAGGAGCACGTGGTCATGTGCCTCCATTCCCGCATACCCACGTGCCTCTCCACAAACTGATCGGTTCATTTTTCACGTCTCCATGCAATAATTCCAACTCACTTTATTTGAAATATATTAAAAAAGGTTTATTATAGTTAATTCAGCTCAGTTTTACTGGTCTGAATTGCACGCACATGCATGAAGGCTTTTGTTTTGAGTTGAAATACTGTTACCAACTTGCAGATTATTGTTCCGACTTTGTGACTAAAGTAAATTAGCATACAAGAATTTGATACTGATGCTATACATGCCTTGCCCAAGAAAGAAAGATGGCAATGAGCCAATGAATGGTAAACATGAATATGAGAGCAGCTGGGTGATGGTTAGATAGCTTGTGGGGGAAGCTATGGGATTCAGGTCATCAATGATCCTGTAATAGTAATAGCCAAGAAACAAGGCTTCCAATAATAATGCCTCGTGGTTCGTGCCCCTTCCAAGCTAGCTCACCTAGCTGTACCTTCAAACTTCTCCGCACATATACGTGCATCCTTCCTCGGCCCCTAATTATTCTATTAGCCAGAGAAGCCAGCGCAGTCAGCCAGAATTAATTATATATTTGACTTCTTATACATAAATGGATTATTTTTTTTCCCTAAAAACAGGAACCATGCAATTAACAGTAATTGTCAATCTATTAGTAATAGTATTGTTGTAGAGAGACTATATATACACATATATATGCGATTCATATGCATGCATGTTTATCGAATATTAATAATGTCCAGCACTCGTGCACATGAGTGATTAGGGAATACTGGTATAAAATAAAAAACGACAGAGGGAGGGGCTTTTGGACTTGATGAGCAACAGAATGAGGCATTAAATGAAGAAGACAGTGCGGCAGCACAGTCCGGCTATGAAACAGGACGCCCACAGAACATGAACACCAACCTTCCTTCCCTTCAACGCCTTATTCCTCTCCACGATCTCATCTATATATACGTACGTGCGCTCATATATATATCCCCCTCTACACATGCGCTTTCACATATGCTTTAATTTCAACTGATCATCCATCTTCTCCTTCACCCCGCAAGCATTGGCAGTAAGTGATGGAGTCTTCAGGGTGGCTCAGACGCAAGATTATCGAGGGAGTACCCTCTTGCCCTCGCTGTGCCTCCTCCAACACCAAGTTCTGTTACTTCAACAACTACAGCTTCTCCCAACCCAGGTACTTCTGCAAATCCTGTCGCCGCTACTGGACCAAAGGCGGCTCCCTCCGTAATGTCCCCGTCGGAGGCGCTTCTCGTAAGTCCCGCCCTCCCAGACCCTCCCGCCATTCCCCTCAAACCTCACGCCTCTCCATCAGTGTCATTTCCTGTTCCCACGACACACTTAATTCCGACGACCCCCAATCCGGCGGCTCCCATATTGACATGGCCCTTTTGTTCTCCAAATTTTTTAACTCCATGAATGGATCCTCCGACTCTGGCACACCGGAAAGCGTGGAAGCCCGGAACGACGAGACTCGAGGGCCGTCTGATGCAGTCACAGGTTGCGATCATGTTGATCTGATAGAGGGAATTTCTCAACAAGGGGTAGCTCAGAGTTTTTCGGGACATGAGTTGGAGGGCTTGTTCGGTGAGGATGAAGTAATACAAGATGTGTTATGGCCTGATGTTACGACGTCGTCTGCGTTCGCCTGGCAACCTCCTAGCCCTGTGGTGGCATTTCCGCAGGAGTTGGAGTACTCGATTCCCTTCCACGACGACGATCAACTCCCAATTACTTCTACAGTGCTTCCTCCTATTTAACAAGCCATGGGGCCCGGAGAGGTTGCGGTGCCTAGTTAATTTCATGTCCTATAATCTCAAATTTTAGTTATCAAAATTCCTTTACACCTTTATAGTATGAAAGGGAATAAAATGATAAATTTTAGCATGTTTAAATTAGCCAAATAGTGCAATTAGTGATCACATGAATTTTGGGTCAATATAAGACACGAAGTCCAATTTTTTGTCTTCTTAAAAATCCATTTTTGTAGCCCAAAATGGGATAATAGAAGAACCCAATTTTTGAGCCCAATTAATAGTGAATTTCGGCCAAACACAAAGAAAAAGAAGAAAGTCCAATTTAATTACAAAAAATGTAAGGGTAAAATGATAAATTTCCAATCAAGCAAGAAGCAATTTATTGTTCCCTTTAATTGTGATGAGTTTCAGTCAAAAAGGGGAGCAAGAAGGGAAATTAATATTTGAGATGAATATGAAGTGTAAAGGCTTTAAGGTGTGAAACGACAATTTTACCCCTAAAACCCTAACATAGTGGTTGCCAAGGGCAATTCTATAATTTGAGCATGAATTTGTCAAATCCAAGGTCAAAAATGGATTCTACTTGTGAAATTGTGTAGGATTAGCCCGGGTCATAATTTTTGGTATAGTATAGTTAGACCGGGTTCCCTAGGGGCATTTTGGTAATTTCATGGTTTTAAACAAAGATAATCAATACAATAAGTTTTGAATAATACATGAATAAAAAACAACTCACTTATTGTAAATTTGAGATTTTAGAACGGACAGTAGCTCAAGCTAAACACATAGCATTGGACCGATAGACAGGTAGGAGAAGAGCAATCCAAGTAGTAAACTTACCTTACTTACATGTATTTGATAGTTATGCTTGTGTAATGATGCATGTGACTGCTTTACTTGATTATACAAAGCATATTTGAATGATAGAGCCTTGCTTATGTTTATGCTATGACTATGAGTATGATACATGAAACATTAAGCAAGCAGAAAATGTCATTATGTAACATGCATCTAGTTAAGGCTAACATGCACTTAGCATGTATCATGCAAACATTATAATAATTTTTTATTACTGAGATTTTCTCGAATCTCATCCTCCCCCAACCAACCATTTAGACAAGTGGGCACAGGAGGTGTGGTGAAAGCAAAGAAGAGGACGGCACGAGGAAAATACAGAAAGTTTCGATTCAGTTCAGGAGAAGTATTAGTTATCTACAGGCTTTTATTATATTTTAAGTCTGTAAGCATTATGTACAATCCCTATAGGGAATTCATGTAATATAATCATATACATATTATCAGTATATTTATATTATTTCTGTGTGCCTATTGAACTACGCATATATTGATACTCTGGTTAATATCAGAATAAGTAAGGGGTGTGACAAGGACAATGATTAGATTTTAACCACCACTTACTATTAACGTTTTTTTAAACAAAATGATAGCATCAAAATATAGAGCCAAAAGCTCCACAAGTGCACGAGCCATGTCAAGTAATAAAGAGTGAGTAAGATATTGTTCCCAAAAGGACTTGGTAGCAACAATATAGTTGAACAATGACTTACACTTTTGCTTAAGTTGAGTGAACACAATTTAAATCAAGATATGAATAAAACTAGCTAAAAAAGGAAAATCAAATCTAACTACGTTTTAGGCTAAGGGTGATTCTAGATCTTAGGCGGTGACTTGGATTATTATAGCTTTGATTACTTCTAAGTGTTTAATTTATCCCTTTAATTACATTTAAAGTTATAATTGCTAGTCTATGACTCTTATTTATCTTAGAGTGTCTTTCGATCCACTAAAAGGTATTCCAACTATGTTAATATCTAACGTTTTAGCCAATTAGTACTTAATTGGATTAATTTAAGTGTAAGCCTAGCTAATAAGACTTATATGTAGGGCCGGTAGATTTATGTCTATCCTACAAACAAATTACATCAAAAAACCTAATCCTACATGATTCAATTGAAGGCCTAGTCTAAATTTCTTATGTCTAGACTCCTTTAGAAAATCAAAATAATTCCAATCAGATTCCTCTTGTTTCAGGACAATCAAGCACACAATTAAAATCAACAAATATAATATTAAAGCAATTAATGACAAAAATTATTATCCACTAATCCATAATCAAACTAAATAATCTAAAACGAAGGGTTTAGCTACACAAACTGAACATTGTCATGACCAAAGAAGAAACAAAAACTCAATGCCGAATTTTCATCCACGTTGTCGCTTTTATGTATCTCCAAACTTTAATCTCCCTCTATTAAAGATATTACCTTGCCGTCACCAACCAGGAAAATAAAACACACATCCCTCTTGCTACTCCTAACATATATATGGATATATACTGCCTCATTGCGTACGTCTCTATCACGATATATTGATTTATCTATTTCTTTTTATCGATTATCTTATAATATAGATATATTATATATATTGATAGTTTGTTCTCACTTGAATCTTATAATATTTTCCAACAAAATAAATTAAGATATGAGTAGATTTTATTTCAAAATATCATTTTATCCTATAATTAATTAAAGGATATAAAAATATATAAAATATAATTAAATAAATATAACATATTAATAAATTTAATCAAATATATCTTATAATTTACACCTATTTAATTATAAAATATATACCCATCACAAAACAATTGAGAGTTACATATATTCTTCGTGTATTTACTCGAAAGAGGAGAGATACATTCTACAGCTACTGCCCCGTGAAGTTATAAATATTAGTAATTAATTATACGGCGGATTTTCAAGTAATATAAATATTGAGCGTTTTGGGGCAACTGTAGCAGTAAAGAGCACTAGAGGCATTCTCACATCACATGGTATAGGTAAACAGCCCAGATCACTTGGACCATGCAAATACGAATATTCATAAATATATACTCCAATATTATAAAAAATATGAACTATACATTATTTGTTTCTTGTATTTCATGCAACATATGCGCACGCGAACGAAGGTACGTGGAATGTGGATGGGAAAACGGTCTTTTTCTTTTTCTTGGTTGTTGGAGAAAACAATTTTGCCATATGATGCGAATTGAAGATGAGATAACGTGATAAAGATATGATGGTCGGAATTAGGGGTGGAAACAGGCCAGGCCAGGCTTGTGCCTTAACAGGCCGAATCCGAGATCTGAGAGAAGGAGTGGTCGAGAGAGAGAGACGGAGATGAGAATCGAGATCTGAGAGAGGGAGGGGGAGTCGAGAGAGAGAGACGGAGATGAGAATCCGAAATCTGAGACAGGGAGTGGGAGTCGAGAGGGAGAGACGGAGATGGGAATCCGAGATCTGAGAGAGGGAGTGGGAGGGAGTGGGAGTCGAGAGGGAGAGACGGAGATGAGAATGAGAATCCGAGATCTGGACGAAGTTGAGTCTGTGAGTGAGAGTGAGAGTGAGAGTGAGAATCCGAGATCTGGACAATTTTTTTTTTTAATAAATGGTACCAGGCCGGCCTGATAGGCCTAAAAGGCCTCCTAATAGGTCTAGGCCTGGCCTGTTTAAAAAAACAGGCCTTCAAGCAGGCCTGGGCCTGACCTGTTTTTCTGACAGGTCAGGCCTGAGCAGGCCGGAAACAGGCCAGACTGTAGGCCCCTGATAGGCGGCCTGGCCTGTTTCCACCCCTAGTCGGAATCACTCCATCCCCCAGGGGTTCATTTTTCCACTTTACTCAAGGAATCATCTCACCTTGCATGTTTTTCGTGTGTTGCAGCTGTTATCCATAATGGGCTCAGTTAGTGGCTTTTGTTTGTAACTCTACATTTTGAAACAAAATGGTGTCATGTATTCACCCACGGCGGGCCATATCGGATGTTTTTTCTTAAAGCACTTTTCTTGGTTCTGCGATTAATTAGTTGCAGCGATATATCATCCCTCCTGCAAATTATGTTATTTGCCACAGGCCCACTGCACGCGAGACATTAAAGAAGGCGTAATAACGAGACGGAAGTGTCGTTAGTTGAATAATTGAAAGGAAGTAAATTAATCTTGAAGGATGGATATTCCGTTTATATGTAGTTATAATAAAAGTTAGAGAATGGTTGGTTCAGAGGAGGGAGTACATATATATAATACCAACGGAACCTCCTAACCATCCATGAAGAATGATCCAGAAAGCTACGATACTGGTAAAAGTTCTATGTATTTTCATTTTTTCGGTTTTTCCCAACAATGTTAGTCGCGCTCTCTCTCTTTATCCCCGACATCAATTCAATATTTCAAGCCTGCAATCACGCCATAAAATTCAAGGAATAGGATTGTCCGATAAATGAAATGAAATGGCTTCACTATTATGAGAATCTACCGTTATATTATTAAAGTAATAAAGCATATCAGTTATTGTTTCAATACAGATAAGCAAGGATGCGAGCGAGTAAGTACACATGTATACATGTTCTGGTATTAAATGTAGGAGCTACTACTTAATTAAAAAGTTTCTTGGTTTTACATACGGTAAAACTTTAATTATACCAAAAGTACTCTTCCTCGTTACTCAACAAACTTTAATCCATTTAACCTCTCGAATTTATATTTATTTTTTCAAATTATTTTTAAGAGGTACAGATAATTTTTTAATAGCAAGCATGCCACAAGGATGGTCAAGAATCAACATATATATCAGCGTTTGTGTCCGAAAAGATCGAAATGCATGTCTGTATGTTTGCCTTCTTCGGCGCCATACGCCTTGAGCATCACTGGCACAAAACAAAACACACACACACACACAATGATCAACACTGAAACATAATTATATATATATATATATCAAAGGGAGAACTACAACAAATAATATTAAACACACATACTCTCAGCTGCTAGTGGATAGCGATCAAAAAGCGCCCCAATTGCTTTCAACAATTTCTGTATAACAGGGATACAGAGCATGCGTACGTGTCAGTGACAATTCAATTGCTTTTCAATTTGTTATTAAAAGGATGCGCCAGCACAACAGAACTACCAGGAAAATACCAGTGATAGTTCAGCCGGTTTCATAGGAAGATCCTCCACGCCCGTTATCTTGCTGCATAATTAACATGCTCAGTTATATATGTTATACGATCATTTCACTAATCAAACATCAACAAAATTAATGCAGCCCTTATACCTAATTTCCCGTCTTCCCCCATCTTTTTCAAACGTGAAGTATCTGAATCCGCTGGTGAAGGGCATCTTGTAATCTTTCCACCCTGCAACGCCCTTTCAGTTAGTGCCTTCAAACATTCCTACTACACGAGTACTTGAGATTAATGTTGGTTGGCACAGAAAAACAAAAAGTGAAACATATGAGGTGTATACTTAGGTGCAATCGCACGGCGACCGTGAGATGTTCGCTCTTGATGTCTTCGATAAAAATATGGATATTTTTACCCAAGGCTTCCCTGGCTGCCTGCAAAAAGTTGATGACTTCCTGTGCGAAAGGATAAAAAAGAAGCATTGAATAAGGAACACATAAATATATTGCTTAGGATTGACGCGAATATGGTGGAGAATGGGAAAAAAGACCTCTCTGCCTTCATGAGGACCGTAAAAGATCAAGTCCTGGTACACGCATTGAGGCGCAAGCAGTTCTTCTAACCTCTGAATGTTTGATTCATGCAAGGCAACGTAAAAGTCTTGGACAGTTTCTTCCAATGTAGGATGTGGCAGGAACTCGGGCACTATACCGCACGATCCATCGTCGCTACATCGTGCTTTCCATTTCTCTCTTATTGTCTGTCTCCCTAATCCCAATGCACCAAATGTGGGTTTACGCCCTCGGAATTTTGCTGCTAGATTCTCTGAATGCGTCTTCTTGTTCAAAATCTGGGGCTGCAAGTTCTTGTTGGAGTTCACGAGGAGAGCAGAGTTTTGAGCCAGAGATGCCATATTGTCCAAGTAGTCCCTTCAGGGTGGGAAGGCGCGAAGCCATATTATTCTAATCAAGTTACTTGTCATATTGGTCTGCGAATCTGTTTTCGTCATGAGGATTTTTATTTGAGGCAAGCAACACATGGATGCCTCACAGGGCAGTGGCAAAGAAACCCGATTCGCAAGTTTTTGTCTCTATTCAAGTCTCATGTTTGAAGGCTATTCTGCTTCCTCATCAATCACTCGTATATTTTAAATTCCAAAACATACCTTTCTCTGTCTCTTGGTTTACATCAAGCCTACTTTCAACATCTATCTCATTATTCTATTCTATACTTTAGGATCATCTCCATCTTTCCCGGTTGTTATTATTAAATAGCAGATGAAGGCCGCACTAGCGATAGGTTGGTCAAAATTTTATGGCAGATCAGAGTATTATTTGAAGTTATACAAGATTTGAGCTATTGAATTAGTAATAATTATGCCGTAATTTCCTTGACTTTGATGAGATTAAGTAATGATCGGGGAATCATTCGCTCCCACCTCCGCTCTAAAAGTCGTAATTAAATTACCTAATCAATCATTTACGGCCCACATGATCCGATAACCCAGATTGTGGTCATGTCCATCTACTAAAACATCGTTCTCTGTCTCTGCATATCTTTTTTTCCTTTTTGTCTGCTTTGAGGATGGAGATTACAAAAGACCACCGCCACATGTTCAGCTTTTCCTTCATCAATATAATTATCCTTCCAAGTGTTATCATAGTGAAGAAAGGTATATCTATATATATATATATTACTCCTCCATCATTAATATATCTAATTTTATTAAATTAAAGAAGTTAATTGGGTTAGTTGATATGATATGTAATTTCTAAAATACTCTTATCATATTCCTTAATTCTCTAAAGATCATTGATAAGGTTGTTGCCGTGTGACTTGGTCACGGGTTTAAATTATAAAAACAAACTCTCCATTTAAATTAAAAAGAAATGAACACATGAGTTACGAATGACAACATATTGGAAAAGAAGTAGGTTGAAAATTAAAAAACACAGGAGAACACAATATTTAAATCGGACTGGGTATCTAAATCATATTCTGCCGACGAAAATAAAGTATTAGCATTTCCTTTTCAAGTAATAGTGGTTTGGTAATTCGATTTCGATCCGAGAACTTCGCATCACTCATCAAGTTCAAAAGCGCACGTAACGGATACAAATGCCAAGCTAGCTAGCTAGTCTCTATATTTTGGCCCTTGAGCTAGTTTTTTAGTCAACAAATAATTGCTCCCCAGTTAAGTTCGTCAGCCATTTGGCCCAAAAAAAAAAAGTTCAAACAAGCCAGTCGCTTCCATTCTTTTTTTCCCCCTCAATTTAAAGGGCATGACAAATACAAGATAGAAAATAATGTAGCAATACTAAACAAAGTCATCTCTATTCACAAAGTGAACACATTTAAAAAACAGTGATGTAAAAGAAAATGTCACCCACAAAACCTGCATCTACCTCACAGTTAAGAATGAAGCTGATCACTGTGCTCTTGTTCTCTCTATTTCTCTTTCAAAATGCAAATTTTACCCCCCAAAAAAAATTGAACCTTTGACATATATATATTCATGCATCATCAGCACATCCTTCCTATTTGAGAGAGCCTCAAGTGGGTTATATCTTATATATATATATATATATATATATATTCTATGATAGAAGAGAATATGGATTAATATAAATGTAAATAAGGTAAACTTTATTAGGTGCATATGGATATATATAATTTGAGCGGGCCATGCATGCGCCATCATATGAATAGGAGCAGGGGCCAAATAAAGTAGGGGAAAAATCCGAAAGAATCTAGGACGTTCACACAATTATTTATGTGATACGTACATATGGACCAACATTTTAATTGGACGCAGTCCTATTCCCTATATGTGTTTGCTTATATGAGTTTGTGGATGAAAGAGTGCTGGCCCCACTGTACTCCAATTTTCAAGTATTTTCCTTTGGAATATTATTGTTTTGATTTTAATAAATTAATAAGTCCTGTTTATTAAAAAGAAAGGAATTAAGGAGTTAATACCGGGCTTCCCCTGTTTCTTCTATAAGAAGGAGAGAAACAGGAATCAGGAAACAGGAACCTGATAGCTGATAGATATGAATTAAATAGGAGAGATGATTGATTAGGATGATGGAGTTGGAGTGGATATATAATTATATTGGAGGGTGATGATGCCAGTGTGAAACTGTTGAAATGCTATATATATATATATATGGTGTTCGGTGTTCGGTGTTCACAGCTGAACAAGTAGCTGATATAAAATTGGGGGGGCGTATATAAATAAATGGAATTATTGTGGCACAATTAATTATTTTAATGGGAGAGATTCCTGGGTACGAAAAAAATACAAGAATAGAAAAATAGTAAAATGAGGAATGCATATGGATATATGGCGTTTGGTCCAGAGGATTGCTGTCCAATAGGAGTCATACACTAACATGTCCTTCGTCTCCAAGAACCTCGCACCCCAAAATCTTGATGTTTCTGTTTTCCAATGTCTTCAAGCCTATCCAGTGTCGTCCCATCATTTCCCACGCACCATCAATTTAATTACTACTCATATCACTCTTTTTTTTCAAAAAAAAAAAAAAAAAAAACCTCCTGTCTATTATGTGATCAGTAGATCGAGGTGTTCATTGGCCTTGTGGTATAAGCTTCCTATAACCTAAGCTCCTGCATGATGTCTTAGCTTTTCTCTACAAAACTTCATTACAAGCTTTTGTTGTGAGGATAAATTATGATTTCACAGAGATTTATACCAGCTTCTTAAAAATTATTGTATAGTTTCTGCTGTTTATTTTTTTTATTGGAAAAAGTCAAGAGATACGGAGTTGATGTAACTCGATGATATTATAAACATATATTATCAAGTGGAACTCCCAGATGGGATATTCAACACATAACCCAGACACACACAAACACCCTGGCTGTAACAAGGCAAACTGGTTAAGGAAAGATTGAGATGAAGGGCTAGATTCTGTTGCGTATTGGATTTTTCAGGTATTGGGACCTACACTGCATAGATTTATTTATGCAGATCATATTTTATTTTATGAGGAGAGAAGGATGTGATCTATACATACATCAGGAGAACAGATAACTCCAAGGTCAAATATAAGGTCGCCATCAATGGTTTCTTCTGCAACTTCATAGGCCATTGGATTTTCATTTCTATTCCCCCCCCCCCCCAAATGTTTTGGAGAGAGAGAGAGAGGACGCCATGGTATTGGATGTTTTGATCTAAACAAATCAATAGGTGTCCTTGTAAGACTCTCACACCATGAAAGAACTCGTTTAAAAATTCTCGGAGCTCTCTCTCTCTCTCGCCCTCCTTGTGTGTCTGTGTGTGTGAATATATATTAGGGAGAGGAATGGAAGGGAGAAGAAAGATGGAGCACAAATCGGAGATAAGGTGTGCCATTGAGGAGCTGTCGATGGCTGTTATAGCCAAACCAGGTGATAATAATGCTGATACAGCTTTCGTCTCCACTGACTCTTTTTTATCTCTGAGTTACCTAGTCCTTCGAGTTCTAGGTGAGTCGTTATTTATTGTTACTGACCACCAATTACCACCCATATATCTCTCCCTATGAGTTCCTAAGTTTCAGCCATGAAAGTGACGCCACACCTAACACGCTTCCATGATTGATTGACGCTCTCTTGCAGATAAGATAGGGCCAACCATGGTTGTTCTCAGACAAGACGTTTCTCAAAACATCAAGGTCTCCACAGATAAACTTCGCATGTTTGTCTTTATCATCAAACACACTCTTCTCTTGTGATTCCTTGATTTTGCTTTTCTGATTAATTTTTGTGCCACACGTTTCTTTGGCAAGAGGCTGTTTAATTAACTACTGTCAGTTTTTCAGCTAACGCATCATATGTACTTGCATATTTGTTTATCTTTCAATATTGATAGCAGAGATTGGAGGTGGCGCATAAATCAAACCCATCCGTGAACTCAAACTTGGTTGAGATATTGAAAACAGAGGAAACCCAGGGCAACGCAAAGAAGGGGCCCAGCTGCAGTAAAGCCTTTGTTTGGCTCACTAGGTCCGTCAAACCTTAGTAATTTTCCATGAAATATATTTAGATCAGATCAATTATCATTGTGATGAAGCATGATACTGATACTGATGCTAGTACATAACATAAGCATATATAATATGTACACTTTTGGGGGAGCAGATCCTTGGATTTGGCGTTGGCGTTATTGGAGAGCGTAGGAGGAGATGAGGGGAAGAATATGGAGCAAGTAGTGGAAGAGTGTTATAATAACACTTTGAAACCATGGCATGGATGGATTTCTTCTGCTGCTTTCAAAGTATACATATGCATTTCACTTGGGACAGATAAAACAATATTTCTCAAGTTTCAAAATCCTATTGAGCTATTATTAACAAAAAGTGCTAGCTGTGTATTGCAGGTGGCTCTAAAACTAGTGCCAGATAGCAAAACTTTTGTAGAACTGCTCAAGTCAAGAGATGAAGACTATGATTCCCTGAAGGAGGCAATGCAGGACATGGTTTCTTTACTTGGGCCTTTTCTCCACGATGTCCACTGCATCTTAGTAAGCTTCTATATAATACTTGTGTTGCTCTACTTGGGGACATAACATTCACACTAATTCCTTTGTTCGTGTCCTCTATGCCTATATGTATACCTATCTAATCGGTGCCTATTTATCTTGCAGGAAGTTTATGATCTGCATAAGCTTAAGTCCATATGAAGCAAGGATTGAAGAATCCAATCCACAGTTTCATTCGTGTTATGTGTATAATATGTATCTCCTCTAGTTTATCACTTGGATATGCTGAGTTATGCATCTGTAAACTTAGCTTGATTGCTCTATTCAAAAGAAAAGGGGAAAACACTTTGTATAATGAATGTATAGCATTTTGTATATATAATATTCCACCTTGAAGCGATTTTAGCACAAAATAAATCCGGTCCTGCTTATACTATTACTCCCTTCAATCCTAAATATAAGACATAGTTGACTCTTTTTGGAGAGATTAAGGAAGCTAAATAAGTTACTTAATTATATCATTTGTTGTGTATCATTAGATTATATATTAGTTTATCAATCAAACTAATTAGTTTTGAGAAAAAAATAAAAAAAAATATTCTAAAATAATTTAATTAATTTCCTTAATCTCTTCAAAAAAATTAATTTTATTTTATATTTAAGACTGAAACAGTATTTAATGTGCGTGTGAATGAGCCTTGCAAAATTTGTCAATCAAGTAGTGCTGGGAAAACGGGCTGGCCCGTTTAAGGTAGGTCCGTGGGCTTTTGGCCCGTTTAAGTTTTTTTTTTTATTTTTTTGCTTCTTATTCTCATAAAGACTAAAATACCTAATTTAAAATATAAATATCATCAACACTAATTTAAAACATAAATATTATCTAAGTTTAATAGAATACAAACACTAAAACTTAAGTCCAAACCATAATTAATGTTCATAACCAATTAAATAATTTCACAGCCACAATCAAACAAGTCTACAAGCTTCAAATGTCAGTAATAATATAACACTTGATTTGGATTTTGGCTTATACATGCAAAAAAAAAAAAGAAAAAAGAAAATCTAAGAAGAGAAGCTTCAAATGAGGTCTGAGTCAATGTGAGAGCATTTATGATATGAGGGTTAGGTTAGGTTAACTGACCAATACTTGCTGCCCATTGCCTTGTGCCCATTTTTTTTAAAAAAAAAAAGTTAAATGGGCTTAAAAGGGCCAGCCCTATAGTAGCCCTGTAGGACTGGCCTTTTTAGACCCACTTCCATTTTCAGCCTCTAAATCATAGACCCGACCCTTGACGGGCTCGGGTCTAAACGGGCCGGCCCGAATTCCCTACTCTACAATTAAGTACCACCCTCATCTCACCGGTCACGCTCGTTTGGTTGGATCCTGCTGCAATGAAAGGAAATCCATTTTGAACCCCTCGTTTAGTGACAGGTGCAGAAAGCAACGAATAAATGGGCTGAAATTTAAAATAAATAAAATTGCAAGGCCAAAATTAATTTCAGCATTTTTTTTAAAAATAAGATTATGAATAATTTACTGTAATATTCACAAAGAGGGGTGAGAAACTGAGAATCATGAGGGGTAGGGGTGAGCATAGTGCGTAGGAGCCGATATGTCCACCCGAGCCCGATTAAAAATTGCACTGTTCAACCTAGAAAGAGTGGCCCGAAAAAAATTTAGGCAACTTTGGACCGGACGAACTATTGGGCAAAGCTGAGCATTGCCCCCCGCACTAAAACTTATATACAATTTATTTAGAATATATATTATTTTATATAAAATAAATAGTATTCTATACTTATTATTTTATTTAATATATATATATATTATTTCATTTTTTTGATACGTTTTATATTATTATTATTTAATAAACACCCACCACAGTTTGCATATAACTCATTGCATTTTAGATGGACGTGGTTTTTTGATTTGGATGGATAATATAAAGCATTAAAAAGTTGAGATCAAAGACAAAAATTTTAGTTTCTTTGGAATCTTTATCACAGTTGCACCTATTTTTATTAATCAATATTCATACATAAACACATATTATTTCATAATTTGTCATGTAATTATTAAGACATATGTTAGTTTTTTTTTTAATTTTAAGACTCAAGTTATAGATTTATTTTGAGATATTTCAAGGTGTGAAATTATAGAATGTATTTGAAGTTTTTAATAGTATTTATTAGGTATAATTAGAGTTTTTATACATATGGTAATTGGTTAGAGATAGGAAAGCCCGCCCTGCCCAGCCTATTTCTACCCTGCCTAAAATGGTTAGGGCTTCTACCGGGCATCAGGCAGTAAAATGTAGCTCGTTCATCTTTTAAGCTGGGCATTGGGCAAGGGTCTCATCCCGCCCAGCTTTACCCATACCCACCCCTAATGAGGAACATGCACCCTTGCCTGTTGCCTCCTTTTGAATCCTCTGTTTGTTTAAACTTTAAAGGATTGTGAAGTTTTGATTTTTTTTAATGAATTACAAGCACTTACTATAAATAAGTTAGGGATCAACTCATCGTATGTTCGTAAAACAAAAGATCAAAACTATTAGATAGTTTCACATCTTATGTTAATAGGTATTGACCAATAACCATCCTTAATGTGTGTTTTTTTTTTTTTTGTTAGGTATAGATATCCTTCTATTGAAGATAATCCCTATTTAAGGCAATGTTGAGTACTAAATGTGGACCACGTTTAATGTTTTTTTATTTTTTTTTGTAGGCCCAGGGTATCTACCGATGATAGTAGTGATTAATCCCCTCATGCTGTAGACTCCCAAAAAAAACTTTAGTTATATCCATGGGACCACTACCACATTTTGTTTTTGGTAATAAAATGGTGGCAAGTGGGCACACCACTCCAGCCTTTTGTAGGGCTCATATGGGGGGAGGCCTCCCAAAACAATTTAGTCCATTCCTATCCCCGGCCTCAAACATGAGAGTAGAGCCGGGAATTCGGGCTGAGCCCGTCGGGCCGGCCCGTTTAAGCTCGAGCCCGTCAAGGGCCGAGCCTATGATTTAGAGGCTGAAAATGGAAGCGGGCCTAAAAGGGCTGGCCCTGTAGGGCCGCAAGTCCTGTAGGGCCGGCCCTTTTAGGCCCGTTTAACTTTTTTTTTTTAAATAAAATGGGCACAAGGCAATGGGCAACAAGTATTGGTCAGAGGGTAGAGTTAACCTAACCTAACCCTCATATCAGAAATGCTCTCACACTGACTTAGACCTCATTTGAAGCTTCTCTTCTTTGATTTTCTTTTTTCTTTTTTTGCATGTATACGCCAAAATCCAAATCAGGTGTGATATTATTACTGACATTTGAAGCTTGTAGGCTTGTTTGATTGTGGCTGTGAACTTATTTAATTGGTTATGAACATTAATTATGGTTTGGACATAAGTTTTAGTGTTTGTATTCTATTAAACTTAGATAATATTTATGTTTTAAATTAGTGTTGATGATATTTATATTTTAAATTAGGTATTTTAGTCTTTATGAGAATAAGAAATAAAAAAGGGATGACAAAAATAAAGGAAAATACATAAACGGGCCTAAAGCCTGTCGGGCCGGTCCGCGGGCCTACCTTAAACGGGCCGGGCCACTTCAAACATGTACGGATTTGAACTCGGGCCTAAACGGGTCGGCTCGTTTAGGCCTGAGCCCGTCACAGGCCGGCCCTGCAGGGCCTGACCGGCCCGTTTTCCCAGCACTATACGAGAGGTGATAGTTAAGGGACAATGATCCCTTCCATTCATGTTATCTTCAGTTGGTACCACTATCGCCTTTAATGTGTTGAATACGAATGAGGACATTCACTGGATAATGCCCAGCCCAATTTTTGTACGAGCAGTCCACTACACAAAAATACACGGGCTTCAGAAATGGGAGATAGCTTTTACTGGGTGTTTTTCTTGGGCCTAATTTGTTTTGGTATTGAAAGTTGAAATGCATTTTTCCTAAGAACTTGGATGTTGCAGCGGCGCATCCCAAAGCCACCCCTCTGCGAAAGTCTGGCTCAAATATGCGCGTACTTTCTCTCTCTCGTTCGACTTCGATCTTGGTCGATTCGGTTAGAATCTCGGTATTCTTTGAGCTTCCAAGTGAGGGTCCTTCAAATCCCTTGGATATTTCGAGATCAGATCTTTCAATACTTGTTCCATCCTGCACTCTCTAATTAGCTTTAAAGTTAAATTTGAGATGCGGAGCTTCAGAAGCGTGATTGCATACTTCTGTTGGATGCGTTTGATCACTCTTTCCTCTTTCAAATCATAAATTACGATGAATAGTTTCTCACTTGGATCCTGGAGTCCGAAGCCCTACCCAAAAAGCGACTTTGACTTGGAATCCGGAAAATCCATCAAACGATCCCGAAAGTCGAAAACCTCGCATCTTCATCCCCTCAGAATGATCAAATCATTTGGGAGTCGCCTTCGCTACTATTTCAAGTTGCACCCATTTATGGGCTTCTTCATCTCCTTATCTTTTGGGATCACAATTCTTCTGATCCTTTCTATATACGAAAGCCATTACAGAACGGTTAATAGTTATGGTAAATTCGATCTGAGTTCGAATGATTATCCATTCCCCAAGCTTCAAAATCTTATAATGGTCGCGGGCCATTCTATTTATACGAGCAGTAGTTGTGGGATGATTGAGAAGGAGGAATCTTGGTATTTGGAACCTTATCAGAAAATTGCTGGTCAAGCTGCCACTTTTGTTACGCACATACAAGAGGGGATTGATATTACAGCCAAAGATGACTCGGCTTTGCTCTTGTTCAGTGGAGGAGAGACTCGTAAAGATGCTGGTCCTCGCAGTGAGGCCCAGAGTTATTGGGCTGTCGCTGATTCCAAAGGATGGTTTGGTGAGTTCTCCTTATCAAAACATCATGGTTTCCCATTTGCATATTTTTACCTGATCATTGAAAGTTAATCTGGTGACTTGTGAAGTTAATGGCTGGGAACTAGAAAAAAGAGAATAGAAAGAAGAAAGATTGTGTTCCTCTGTTCATGATAAATATCACTGAATACTCAGTGAAGCTACTTTATATGTTAAGTTCATTTAAATGGGTGCTTAAACTTGTAAATTTATGATACTTAATGAGGTGATGAGTTTCCTTTGCTATTTCGATGATAAATGATCACACTACAATTCTGTCTCTTGATTGTTTGTGTAGGTAAAAAAGAAGGTGTGAAATGGAGAGCACTTACAGAAGAGCATGCCCGTGACAGTTTTGAAAACCTCCTATTTAGCATATGCCGATTCCGGGAGCTCACTGGCTCATATCCCAAGAATGTAACTGTATGCATCTCTAATCCCCCTTAAAAATTATAAAGGAATGAAACAAAAAGCATTCTGTCGCTTTTCGTTTTAAATATGGAATGCATAGAATCATGTGTTTTCTTGTGGGTGGATCTTCCATCACATAAGTATTAGTAGTATTAGGAGAGGTATAAAAGCTGATAAAACTGTCCTTTTCACAATTGTCATGCTTCAATATAAAACTAGATTAACGGCTTCTTGGACTATTTTGGTTTTGGTTTTTATACAGCGGAACTGAGGGAACTCAATTTTAATGTTAATGGGGTTTTTGGATTAGTTCTGATTTGGTTGAATGTGGGAATCAGGTTGTGAGTTATGATTTCAAGCAAGAGAGATTTGCAAATCTACATCGATCTGCAATTGGGTTTCCAGAGTCAAGGTTCTTCTACGCAGGCACCTCTGCCGCATCAAATGCCAAAGCAGCTGCTCTGAAGGGGGAGGCATTGGTGAGAGCTCAATTCCAGAAAGATCCATTTGGGTGTCAGAGTTCTCTTTATCATAAGAAACTGAGGCGTGATCCGTTTCACCGCTCAATTCCTTACCCAAATGGTTGCCCAGAAATGCAAGCTTTATTCAGATACTGTGGACCAGCTCCTTATCCTGGCTCTCTCCCTTGGGCATAGCAGAGCCAGCTTTAGTCAAATTTTATACACTGCCAGCTACCAAAAATGAGAGACAAGGAACCAACAGATAGCTAGAATTTTTGTTTGCGTGGTTATTTATTGGAATTCCTCTTGTGAAAAATGATTAGCCCAGTGGATTAAAGTGTTTTCACTTGTGTTTCTCATAGGCTGAAATATTTCATGACAATTACTGATATGATTCACGCCAGAGGGGAAAGCAGTCACTGCCGCCAGGGAAAAACAGTTGAAGGCAGTTCCCAAAGTTTGCTCCAAATAGAGTTCTTACTTATTCCATATTTATTGGAGTTATTTCAGTATAAATACTAATAATAATTAAAAAAAAAAGTGAGTAGAAAATTACGGCAGTTGACAAACATGATAGACTTGCTTACGTCTAATTAAATCAAATAAGTAAATTTTAAACATAAAAATGTTATAGATGTATTATTAATACAAGTGAGTATTAAAGCAATGAATTTTTAATAAACCCATCCTGAATCTCCATATTTTTTTAATCGTTCTCGATTCTTTTCAATTGTTACCTTAGTCTGATTCAATTCAAGAATGCCTCATGAATCAATTTGGCCAATTTTATTGGCCCGATTTTGTAGAAATTATTATTAGTTGAAGACTTGGAAGAGTTGGGAGGTGCATTTCAAGTTTGGGTCAGTTCCTGGATTGTTGTTTAGGTCACATGGGAAATGCTTGAGGTCAGGCAGTACATTTTACTCAAGTCTAGGTCAGTTGATGGAGGTGTGCCCCAGATAAGTTTGGTTGGCAGTATAGGGTTTGCAAAAAGCCGACATGTTTTTCAAGTGCAAGTGAGAATGTTAAGTTGCTTAAACATAACGTCCCTTAAACTTCTGAAGCTGAACAGTGAACACCCCCACTTCGCCACTCACATTATTTGACATCTTATAGGCGCCACCAATCACAGACCCAATTTCTAAGTTTTTTTTTTGGCAAGTTTTTTTTTTGGCCGAAACCCAATTTAGGGCTTGTTTGTTTTCACGGCAGCTTAAAAAATAAACCCGAATTACGCAAGCCGAGAAAAAACTCCTCTCACATACTTACCTCGTATAACGTGAATCACGAATTATAAGCACGTTTTGGACAAAAATAAGCTCTTCCAAACACACACTTATATGTTATAACTGAAGCTCCCTAAAGGCCATTAGCTAAAGACTGGGAAAATGATCGAAGACCTTCGAAGATAAAAAAGTACAGATTCTAGAAATTTCAAGTACAAATCATTTGGTAAAGTTTCAATTTTTTAAAATCAATTTCAGCACTGAATTTTTATTTTTAATTTTTTTAATACCGGTCTTCTTAAATTCGATCTTTCTAAGAATACAAAAAAATAATAATAAGCCGCCCAAAGAAGAGTACATGGCTAAAAACAGAACACAGAAAAATCAATTTATGATAAAATTTTGTTCATTAATATGCGTTGAAACAAAAACATTTCCTTTCTGAAAAATGAATTCTGTTTTTCCATTCACAGGAATGAGAGCAAATGAATGGATGTTCAGAAGGTGAAAACAACAATTGTTTCGTGACCAAAAAGAAAATAAATTTAAGAAAAAGGAACCATCAGGAACCAGAGTTCTATCCCCAAAAGCTCCAAGAGCTATACGGTCCGCATCATGGTTAGGGTTACAGGAACCCCCATCACTTGGCTCCAATTAATCGCACTTTCATCCGAAACCAGAACAATCAGATTTGGAAAAAAAAAAAAGGTAATCGTTTTATGACCCAAAAAAAAGATAATTTTTGTCAGATCCCAAGAACAGAGAATTTCAGATATCAAAAGAGGGCTCAGATTGAATGGGTACGATAAATTTATCAGCACAGGTTGATCAGAGTGGTGCATGACTTTCTCTGATATTCATCACCGCCCACAACATTCAATACGAAGAAAGAAGATAGATGGAAAGAACAGCAGCAAAACAATAGAGAATAAAAGAAGCAGAAAGATAAATAATAAGGATGCTATGGCCGGATCTGGGAAATTAAATGGGCGAGCAGGCAGGCGTAGGGAAGATAAGCAGAACGATAGTTATATATATCAAAGGAGGCGCCGAGGAGGCCGGGATTAGTGTAACTCCAGGGGGTATTGGGCCCGAAGGCTCAAAAAAACCCTAAAACGTCTTTTATGATGTCTTGACGCTTTTACCCCCACAAGTTTATCTTATTCCCAGCGACGGCATAGCTGTCCGCGGTTCACATGTGATAACTCATTTCGAACGAGCCCTTGGCTCAGGCCTAAGAATTTTTTTTTTCTTTTTTATAAAAGATCAACATGCATTAACACAAGATATTAAAAATGGGATCGGACACTAAATCGGTTGGGACATTAGATTAAGGGTCAATGGGTCAAATATGAGTCAAATCAGAGTTAAATCGGGGCTAACCGGTAAGAAAGTAAGGATTTCAAGCTTATTTATATGAAATTCTGTATAAAATTAATAAAAAATGATTTTATTTTTAAATTAAAAAAAAAAATGGGTGAACCGATCCGTACAGTTCATCCCCAGACCAGACTGGTTGGACCTCTGATTCGCCAATTCATAGGCCAAAACTGTCGGTCTACGGTGTTTAAATACTTTGATTAACACACAATAAAACAATAATATAAAAAAGGCCATTATACAAGAGTTAGAAAAGAAAACCTAGTGACTCGAGAAAAACAAACAAACCAACAAGCAACAAAAACATAAACAAGGGAAACAATAGAAACAAAGGTCAGAAAGTAAACACATAACAGCAAAAGACTTTGGCTTCGAAAAAGGATTGGAGACACCAACAGAGAGCCACCTATTGCTATCAATTACACCAACAGAGCAAGCAAAAATTGTGCGAGAGCATGAAGGCAGGTGTTGCAACACATTTTTAGAAGGATATGGGCCAACCTGACGAACCAACGAGGATCAAAGCTTCCCTTTGGAAGAGATAAAGGGCACTCGAACATGATCCGAGACCAAGAACAGTGCAACTAGTGAATTCCCCAACTCCATGAAGCACGAAATAGAGCATAGCAAAGCCAAGCAACAATCCTGTATGAAAGCGCAAAAAGGAAACAAACCAAAGCCAAAGGGTATGTAACGAGCAACTTAGCAGATACCAAAGCAACCATGGCAGTACCCATTCTATGGTTGCCAGAGCTCTAAAGCATCATGGTTCGATCAAGCGGGCCTTTTTGGAAGAAGACCCGCAAGAACCTAGACTCTTATCAGCCTCCAGAACACAGTGAGAGCCATTGAAAATAGGATGGGAAAAGCCACGGCATCATCGTCATCCACCTCCACAACCACCATGAGTAGGGCACTCGAAAGAGGTATGCAGTGGGCTAGTAGGACTAGAACCGTCCAACGCAGAGATGTCATTAGCGAACTACAAGGCCTCCTCACTTGTATAAGCTTTGGTGCGTATATAGGTTGAGGTACCCTATTATGTATCAGCAAAGACTAGTCAAGCTCCTTTGGATTTGAAACTCGAAGTTGCGGGTACAAGGCATGCAGAGGTTTAATGAAGGACACATGGGAAGAACAACCGAAAATCTAGCACGCATAAGCATCTCCTACCTTGGCTCTTGGAATCCAAGCAAACGCATCAAGACATGAATGCAACGGAACCACTCATATGGGTAATCAAACCAGGAATCAGAACCAGCTCAGATGACCGCATGTCCCATTGCTACCTGCAGAGTACTCGTGCCGAGCTCAGGGTCAACGAAGAAAAATATATCTCCCACACAGGATCAAATGGCCAGCCAGATGCCAGTAATGAAGGAAGGTATAAAACACAACTTTAGAGAAGAACGAGAAGTGACAGTGATCCATTGAGTTGATATTGAGAGAATGAGTATGAAGAAGCAACTCCCATCTTCGCCTATATATAACCCCAAGAGGACTTGAAGCAAACACAGAATATCTCACAGAGCAACAAAGAACTAGCTTGCACCATCCTTTGGAAAGAGTGAAAAACCAAGCCACAGAGAAAGATGAAGTTCCAATGTCGTGGCAAACAGGGGCTCACGAAATGATAAAGGTATAAGGAAGAAAGGAACAGGGGGTTGACATTGCAACACCAAAGGGAAGAAGATATCATCATTATATAAACCCCTGTCAAATCCATCCTTCTGAAGCACAATTAATATCTTAAAAGATGCACTAACAAGCTTAGTTTGTTTAACCATGGGAGGGACTAGATGAGCTCCTTTACATTTGCAGGGGAGAAGTGAGACCGAGGAAGACACTAGGCTTGTAAATGATGAAGCCTTGAATGAAGCAGAGTCCATTGAAGTAGCATGATCTGAGGTCACATAAGAAGCCCTTATCTTGCAACCTAAGTCCAATCTCACAGAAAGGGAAGGTCTATGACGGTGAATATGGGCCAAGCGTGGACCCACATAGCATTGATGCAACGAAGACACCGACTTAGAGCAATGGTGAGGTGGCAAGCCAATGCCACCACATCCCCGGCAAATAGACAACATGTGTTCGAACAACACAGAGATCAGAACCTCCTTACCAAAAGGGAGCAGTAATTGAGGCACAAACTAAAACCATCGCAAACCATAGCATGCAACTTTAAAACGAAATCCACCAAGGTGATATTGAGATGAATAATCCACACATAATAAAGATCTAAATTGAGAAGCTATAATCTGAGCCACCTCTTCTGTATAATATTCAACAGGAAGATTAAATACTTGGATCTAAACAGAGAAATGATTAAGAGCTAGCTGATATATCGGGATATTGGGAGACTAAGAGTAAACTGCCAATGAGATACCTTGTAAGATTCAAATACCATGATCTAGGATACATTGGTAGTCCTTAACATATGAAAGCAGGGTAATCAGACTGAGACCAGACTGGCTGATTCATACCGAAAACCCCCAAACCGGCCAGTAGATGACATGGTCTGGTCTAATTTTTTATTTTTTTTTTAAAAAATATTTTTTAAAAATATTTTTCTTTAAAATTTCATATTATTAATTCTAAAATCTTCAATTTCTCACCGGTTTAGCCCTAGGTTAACTCCAATTTGACTCCGGTCTGACCCACTAACCTTGACCCAGTATCCTATTGGTTCAATGACTAATCCGGGTTTGATTACCTTGATGAAAAGTGTAAGACAGACTAAGCACCATGATGTTGAACAATAGACACCCTATCAATAAGATCCCAGTGCAAGGAAATGAGCGATTGAAGCTTCTTTGCGTGAATCATATGGGAAGAAAACACCTTTGCAAACAGAAAATGAGGGGAAAGTAGCTCAGGCGCAATGGTGAACAAGCAGGGAGGGACCATCTAGAAGGGCCCTGCATTTTCAATCTAAAAGGAGCCAGCTCCAAACCAGCGATGAAGCAAACCAGAAACAATGCAACGAACAAACTTACCAAAAGCCAAAAGAGATGAATCAGATCCAAAGAACATGAACCAAGTAGTAGAAGAAATGCCTAAGAGAGAGAACAACCCTCTCCACCGCCCTCAGTGACTTTATTCTTCTTCAGGCCTAAATTATATCCATACTATGGTTGGATATAATTTTAAGCCTATCTTTTATCCATACTATTGTTAGGTTTTTGACTCCCTTCCTATGTGGAGAAATGCCTAAATTATATATATATATATATATATATATATATATATATATATATACATATTTTATTTTATATATTTTCTATTTTATGAAAAGAAGAAAAAGGAAAAAAGAGGAAAGAAGGAAAAGAGTGAGAGAATGAAAAAAAAGAAAGTTTCGTTATTGTTTTTTGTGAGAAAAAATATTCTCTCCATCTTTTCTAACTTGAGGTTGTGTCACATTTATTTAAGTAGAGAGCGGGCATATTAGATTTTTGGGCAGAAAGGCCCCGCTGAGGCTGGATAGGCTGAGGCTAGAGAGGTTGGAGAGAAACGCAACTGCACAGGTTAATATTGGTAAATCAGCGGCGCTCATTGACCGTTGGATGGAGCTAAAATTTAGTCAACATGTTTAGAACATATGATTTGTGTTTTTCAATAATGGAATCATCATTCGGAGACCTAATGTGAGCAAAAACATGTTCGTAGTCAAGGACTTTTTTTAATATTTTTAGTGGCTTGGCGAGAATAAGAATAAGACATTGATATGTGTTGACAAGAGGGTAGGAATATAATCAATTTATGTTATAAATGATAAAAGAGATACAATTGGAGATGTAGAAAAAAAAAAATCTCCTCCGTAAACTCTGTTGTCGGCCAAGTATCCTCATAGCATCCCATACAACAAACATGGAACAATGAAGGAGGGGAAATAGTGGAAATAGCAGGATATGACCCGAGAATTGTGATTACACAGTATCCGCTTAGACTGGGCCACACTAAGTCACTAACTTCCCTTATGATACTTTCGAGAGCAACCTATGACCTTCTCTTCTTCTTATGAAGGCAGCACTAAACAGCAATAAATCACTGAAATAGAGACATTTTTGCGATTTGCGAACGCTAAATAAAATTTTTACATTTATTTATGACGTATAAATAATATGACTTTCACAATTTAAAAAGCAAATGTAGATTATTTGAATTACAAGATTGCTTGCTCATCACAAACTCGCTGCAAACGATACGGTCTTTCACTCTTTGCAAATTGCAATAAACTTTGCAGAGGTATAGAGTAAAGCCAACCCAGTCTAGATGTGAAAGATCCCTTTTTTTAAATGTAAAACAGATATATAGTTATATGCTACCTCTAATTATAGGAGATAGATAAAGGACTCACTTTAGTCATAAATATTATGTTTCAAATATTACTAGAAATGTATTTATTTTCTTTCCCATCTGCTCATCACTTTCAGGATAAAATCAATTTACAAAAAAAAAAAGGCTATGTACATGAGCCGGCCCAAAAGTTATACATGGCATAGAGTGACCCAAGACTCATCATGATCACACTTCGCTAATTAAGGAACCGTTTAGCGAAAAGGGGGTAAATCAACAAATGACAGGGACTGAGGTGAAAAACAAATCATGTCAAAATACATTGAGTGCGTCTATATGCATGAAACGTGTTAAAACGAAATTTAAGTCCTAGATGTTGACGCTCTGGATTGGGGAGGCCGTCTGTTTGAGACGGGCAAACCACTGTCACTGATGCTCCCTTCCACAAGAATATCTTGAAGCTCAGGAAATTCTGTTCTCCATGACCGCAGGGGTACGAGATGACTATCATCCTTAGTACTTCTCCTCCTCTCCTCGTGCCGTTTCACGTTCTCTGATATCTCATGGAATGTTCTGTTTATCCTTGCAATACCCCTCTCAACTGGTTCCACCACATGTGAAACTGTGTATTTCATGTCGTCAACAATCTGAAAAATCATGACAAAAGGTCAAAAAACCACATCAGTTTTCACACGTATAGCCGAGAAAGCTCAGTTTAAACTGTGTATATATGTTCACATCTCACAATTTCACCACTTCCAACAACCACGTCACGAACGCTGTGAGTAAATTTCATTCCCTGTCTCCCATCCTGTCGTCCAACCCACATTCCGGGTGTACGCTCTGAGTCTTGAACCTCGTCAGGGTCAGGTAATGCCCCAAGCGATGCATAGTCATCCATCACCGCCACATTACGGACACACCTCTCCCCTCTTTTGTAAGGTACTGCGGGGAACACATAAAGGTGCACAACAGCAGCTAAGCCCATCTGCCAACAAATTTTCCAATGGGAAACCATTAAAAGAAAAGGGCCTTCCCAAAACTTCTGAATTGGCTGAAACACTATCGCATATGCCATGCACAATGAAAAGTTTAAGCTCAAACAGGAGCATCAAACAGCAAACTAGAGTAAATAAAATGACTCGACTCTTCACAAAGATAAGCTGAATGCATTATTTTGTAACCAATGCAAGTTTCTGTCACAGTTCTAACGCAAAGAACTCATTGACCTTCAAAGATTTCCGAAGGTAGAGCAGAGCTCAGTATAACCCACAGCCCACAGGTGCGAGTAGGACCATAACATGTGCCAACAGAGTACAAAGCTCAACAACTAAAAATGGATTTCCTCGCAAGATATTTTACACAGCTTAGTTTTGGCGGTTTACTGCCCATTCATCAATTCTCTCTCTCTCTTTTTTTTGTGCCAACAACCCATTCATCAATTCTAATTATATCCCTTGTCAAATTTTATGGAATAAACATGACGACAAGGCTATCCATTCAGTAAAAAGATCATGCTCATACATATTTCATCCACCACACGTATTTGATTATAATAATTATAAAGAGAGAGAATATTCAATTTTTCATATCCGCAGCAGAACCTGAAAGTTCACATATTATTCTATTCAATATTTACATATATCCATATCAGTAAAATTTGCTAGAGGCTAAGGGATTTCATTCGTAGATCTCACATGATGCTGATTAATAAAGCTTAAGCTTGCTCAAAACACAACCACACATAGCTAATACAACATATTAGTACGTCCAAAAATTTAAATAGTTTAATAATGCAGAAATAGAAACGAGAATAAAAAATCTAAGAGTGCCACAATGGCTAACCTCTATACAGATAATGTAGTCTTGTATACGGGTTTTCAGCTCCTGAGCCAATGAACCTTTAAATGCTCCGACTGAAATAAAGAATGCAACTGCCAACCCTTGCCACCATGTTAGAAAGACAATTGACTTGAATGTTAGGAACTTAGCCAGCGGTTTAATTGGCTCCAATTTATCTTTAATAACAGAATAGAACTGTACAAGGCAGTATAAGGCCCATGTCTGGCTAAAATTAAGAACAACTGCCAGGTAGGGATACCTGCAAGCAAATAAGAGAATCAGACTGCAAGAATTCTAATAACAAATAGCCCTCCCCCATCAAAAGAACATGTAGATATAGTAATTTGACCTTTTCAATCGGTGATCCCAAGAAAGTACAAAATGTTATTTATATTGGAAAACATAATTTATATCTGAGAATTGAAATACGTTCTATGATATGCACAATGCACAAGCAGACAATATCAAGACACAAACTGATACATTAGCTTAACTTACCCATACTTCCATTCAAACTTCCCCTCTCCATAAACCCCGATAGCCTGGAGGATCATTGCCAGCAATGCGCATATCATTTTTACTATCATCTGAAATAAATGTTGCATTCATCAGAAAAAGATAGGTAAATTCTGATCTGAGGGGAAAGGGGTTTTACTTGTATCTACCAAATCGCACATACATATTGCACAATGCCAATTTTCACAGCATTATAGAAGTCAGGACCAAGACGCCAATTGCTTAAGAGGCAGTTTAAGGGGAATGGATGCTCTACAACTCCGTATGCATATGCTTCTTTTAGAAGAGGAGAGTTGTAATCCATTGCACTAATGCTTTCCATAAACTCAATTGTCTTGTCCTCACCACCTATGAGCATAAAAAAAACAATTCAACTACTAATAATTTTGCATGAAATATATGCCTTCTTGCATGGATAAGTTACAGCCGTGACTAGAGAGAAGTATACGGACAAACAATCTGTTTGACATACCTAAGCAAGCTATCAAGTATCTCCCAAAGCAATATAATGCAAAAGCCTCATAACAATCTCGGATAATTTCACAGTTAAATGCTGCACTGGAATCAAGTAGTGACAAATACTGCATAAGAAAAATATCGGAATTCAACAATGTGTTGTTCATGGAAAAATAAATAAAAACATTATAAAACTGATTTTATTCTGTAGTACATCAAGCAGATATGCCTATACTTATGTTTGCTGTAGCCCACAACAAACAGTTTTTGCCCAAAATCGGGAAATGCAAACTGGGTATCATAAAAAATTATATTATGAGCTAAACAAGGCCAAAAAAAAACAGCTAGAACTTTAAAATGAAAGGAAGCACTGCACAATTCATCTCTCCCACTCCCTTGATACAACAAGAAGTATAGCCCATAATGAAAAAATGCTGCAAGATGGAAAACATTTACATTGCATGCGACATAAGCTGACACAGATATTCATTAAAAATCTAGATAAACTTAACAAACCAAGAAAAAGAAAGTGAAACAATATTTCATAAATGCTACTTACCGATTCCAGTGCATAAACAGGAACCATTAAAATGAGGCCAATCAAAAACTTCTGCTCCTGAACCAAAAACACACTTGTAAGAAAAGAAGAACCTGGGGTGAAATAGCCATGTCAAAGAAAACTACACAAATACAGTAAGAAGCATTAAAAGGGGAAGGGGAGATTAACTAAGTATGGCCAAAAACTAAAGCGGCATAAGTTTGAACCTCTGGCTGATTATACGCAGATAAATGCTCGAAAATCAGATACATGGAGAGAACAAGAGCAACAAGCACAAATATACTTGAACTGAAGATAGCCCAGCTGAAGGTTCCTGCAGACTCCACACCTAGGTTTAGGAGCCACATGTTTCCTGACTTGATTGTGGACTCAAGGAACGTATAAAGAGTTATGGCAGAACATAAAACAACCATCAAGCTCATTTAATGGAAAAATATTATTTCTCGAAAGAAATGGTCTGCATTCCTTGATCAAATTAATGATATGCTATTTCCACAGCAAGTGGAGTTTCCAATAGGCTAAGATGCTTCTGGTTCATTCATTCAAGTCTCTTTCCTTCTGTCTGCTCTTGACTGTATGGAATTAGTCAAACCTGCAAGGCACAAAATTTAACAGAGGAAAATGACCCTTCTGTTATGACAAGTAGTTCTAAAATATAATGAGCACCATGAAGAACTAACAAATTCCATTGACAGCAGACAGGCATGTTAGCTTTTGATACATAAAGAAATCCACCAAGATAATGGACAACAATCCTGCATTGGCAATCATATTCATTATTTAACTAATTTAACTGACTAGAAGAAATGGCAACCTGTAGGAACACTCTAAAGTCCATCCTTCAAACCATGTATTATAGTTCAATTAGAAACCTTATAAATAACCATTGGAAAAAAAAAAAAAACCTTATAAATAACAGGAAATAAATTAAAGACAATCCCTGAGACATAAATTAGAAAACATAAAACCATCCTCACATGTTTTGGCACCCATAACAACCAAATCTTGAGGCACCATTATCTAACAAGATTGCAAAATCAGTATACATGAACCAGACTTCCATGAGAAGTTCAACCACCAGATAAATCAAAGTTGGCATGACAAATTTTTATAATGCACATTAAATTACTGAGCTTCTAGAGGTCACAATCCTTGCCTTCAGGCATACCAACAAATCACAAACAAATGGGTCAAACGAGCACCGTCACTACGATCAACTAAACACCATTATTTCATGTCAGTTTTCTTCTCTCGAGGTGTATAACTTGTAATTACTATGGTTGATTAGAATTCTGGAATTTGATAAGAGCAGAGGAGGCCGAAAGAAAGGGTCAAACAAGTCGGGGGAGGATGGCTTACCTTACTCCGTATTCCAAAAAAGAACAGGGGGAAAAAACGCAAAAACCAAGCCATCGTTCATAATCAAACGCTGAAGTCCAATAAAACCTCACTTCATTAAGAACTGTGAAACAGACTAACTAGCCGCGATAGTTTATCAAACAACAGTAGTAAATCACACACATCACTCACGACAGGGGCAATTCCAGTAAGAAGAATTCAGTGGGAAAAGGAAAGAGAAAAACCCTAGGCTACGTAATGGAAAATAAATTCCGGATGAGCCAAAATAACTCAGTGCAACCGAAACGAAAATAGCAATACAATGTAGCATCATGGATACTATTGAAAGAAAATTAAAAAGAAAGAGTTCAAACCTTTGCTTAAATTTCTTTCCCTGTAAAATTGAGATGAATGGTTTAGCGGGAGAATCTAAGACAGTAAAGGGAAGGGAAAAGCAAACGGAATTGGCCTCGGCTGTTGAAAACTATAATCACGAAATTATCTGAAAAAGGAGAAGATTCTAAAGGGACAAGACTGATTAGACATAGATGTCTCAGATGAAAACCACGCGTTCAGATGACGGTCCCTGCGAAGGATAGGTCCGGGTCTCGTAGTTTGCGGAACTGGCGCTTTATTTCAGCATAAAAGAATAATCCGTATTAATTATAAGATAAAATTGATTTTTTTAAAAAAATTAAAGAAGTCAGTTAAATCATTTTAAAATATTTTTATTTTTATTTTTTATTTAAACTAATTAATTTGACTAATAAATTGATATATAATTTAAAAATACTAAAAATATAAATATTTTAAAATGATTTAATTACCTTCTTTAATTTTTAAAAAAAAATTAACTTTATCTTATAATTAGGTAATATTTATATTTAAAAGGGAGATGAGAGGGAAGGAAAGAGAACGCGTCACGTTGTGCGCGTGGAAAGAGAAGGGCGGCTGAAGCTTCTCCATTTGTTTTCGGAGTTTGGATTTGTCACTAGGGCTTCTCGTCCTACCTAACAACCCCAGTCCCTGCTCGCCTTTAGACTGTTAGGTTATTACTTCAAAATATTTTGGAAAAAATTATATAATTTTTATTAATTTTTTATTAGAAAAAAGATAGAAAAATACCACTTAAATTTTAAAATTCCAAATTAATTATCTGATAAAGATTTGTGTTGTCAATCTCATTACCATTCTTATCAATCACATTATCATTCTTGTTAGCGGGATTTTGAAGCTCAAATGGTATTTTTCTGTATTCTTCCCTTTTTTATTATACTTCTATTTATCATCTCAATGCAAACTGCACTTATTTTTTGTTTTCTTATTAATTAATTATAAAATAAATTAAGGGTAAATTTTAAAACATAGAAAAAATTTGTCATATTAATTGATTTCTTAATTTATGTAAGAGGATCTATATTTTGAGAACAAAATGGTTATCCCTATTAGGTTTTATGTGCTTAAGCTGTTAGTTTCGTCTTTTTTTTTTTTCCTCATAAAAAAGAGGCAGTATACCTGGATAAGTAAACTTGCACTGCGTGATTAAATGTCTAACTTAAACTAAGTTAAAGAAATATGAAAATTTTAAGTATCTCAGTAAATTATATCTTGAACAAATTAATAAATAAAATAATATTCAATTGCACAATGATATCATATATTTCATTATCTATTATTTTTGTATTACAATAAAATATTTTATAAAATTCTCATTCTAATATACAATATAGTATTATTCATTAAATAAATAAAAAAATTATATATAATTTATAATATGATTTAATTTCATTTTTATTATATACAATTTATAATTTGAAAATTCAGTTTCACAATATCTTGCGCGCGTGTCTTTTTTTTTAAGGTGTATCTTGATTCTCTAAATTTAGATGAGACTCCAATTAAGACTTTTAAATGAAAAAAGAGTATTTTTAGTTCTTTTAAGTTAATACCATTATCTCTATCGACAAAACATGCTAAATCAATAAATTTAAAACGCTGACATGTCCTCCGAGAAGATTGGTTTTGAAATTAAAATATAAAAAGATTATGTTAAAGAATTAAAATTTAGACATGCCAACCTTTTAAATTTGCTAACTCATCATTTTCTGTTAGTACAACTAACAGTACTAACGTAAAATAACTAAAAACACACTTTTTAAAAAGGCTAAAATAAAACACTGTCTAAAGTTAAAAAGATCAAAAGCTTATTTTAGCCCATTAAATATTTAATTCAAACCAAGTTAAAGAAATTAAGAAAAATTTAAATACCTCAGTAAATTATATCTTTAACACATTAATAAATCAAATAATGTTCAACTGCACAATAATATCACATATTTCATTATCTATTATTTTTTTATTACAAATAAATTATTTTATAAAATTCATATTTAATAAAACTTTCATTCTAATGTACAATATTGTACTATTCAATAAAGAAATAAAACATTATATATAATTTATACATGATTTAATTTCATTTTTATCAACTATTAATAGTAAAAAACTCTCAATAAAATTGAATATAAGTAGCCAAGAGAGAAATAACTCAAGTATATAATTTTTTATTGATCAGTGACCAAATTTGAATTTTTGTCATTTGCTCCCTCAATTATCAACAGGATTCCCCACAATATGGCACAAGATAATTGTGAAACGGAGCTTCGAAAATTCAAACTGATGCGCATCCGTGCACCACTGCACAACACTGACACGAGATATTGTGGGGATTCCTGCTAAGATGCATGTTTCTCTATTTTATGGCATTCTCATTTCACAGGAAACGAATGCGTAAAGCCTGCGTTCTTGAATGCCACGGGAATCGGAAGCAGCATACTACTCGTTAAAAAATATAGGGCCTGCTTGGTGGGAAAGAAAAAAAGTCACTTTTTTAATTTAAAAAGCTGTTTTTGACTTGAAGTAGTGTTTGCGTTCATGTTGAAAGCCATTAGGCATTTACCCCAAAAGTGACTTCTATGCAGAAGTCCAAAATACCAACTTCTTCAAAAAAAAAGTCACTTCTGTCAATTCAAGCATAAATCATATCTATAATTTGATTTTTTTTCTATCTGATTTTTTTAAAAATCCATTTATAAAAAAAGCTCATTCTTTACCGCTGATCCAAATAGATACTATTCCCTCCGGTCTTAAATATAGGATATAATTTGTAGTACAATTTGTACTACAAACTATGTCACATATTTAGGACCAGAGGTAGTAATTAATATAAACTTTCTTCTGACTCGTTAAAATAAATGTAATTCGTTCTCTTTGAACAAAGATTGCTTCCAATAACCCAAATAATAATAATAATAAAAGAAGGGCGCATATACTTTATTATAAATTTTATCCGGAATGCTCCGTTAGACGCGTAAAAATCAGACACAGGAAATTAAAAATAAAAATAATGATTGAACCACTATTAATTTTATCTGGAAAGTTTGCCCATTAGTATACAAAACTTACAAGGGAATTGGGATATTCATTACATGGTTATACAGCTACTGTATAAGTATATGCAGCCACAGTCAACAAAACCATTACCATAGTCAAAAAGGGGGGAAAAGAGAAGAAAACCCATTACAGAAATTAGAAGGTCCTCCTATCTTTTTGTACCCAGTTCCGTGTTGGTTTTTCCTTCTGAAACGAGGCGAATGTTTCCGAAACTTCTCATTTTAGGATATGTCAAACTCCATTATCCTCAAGGCATCAGCTAGCATTTATTTTCATTTTCAGCCTGCTTAATAACTTTTTGATCGTCTTCTGCAGCAATAGTGGATCTGAGTCCGATACCCCAGATCAAACTCCTTTGGCGACTTTTTGTTCACGCATACACAAGACCTTGCCAAACACAAATTCTGTAAACACTTATCTACGCGGCCCTTGCCCGGACATACCTCAAACGATAGAGGTGCTAGAACGAGCTACCCTTTGAGCTTCTTCCAAGTCCCTAAGAAACCTGCGAATTCAAACAAGACATATCTAATGCCAAAGAAATCGAGACTACTATCTGTTAAATATGACTTCACAGTTATTAGAAATATCCTCAACCCATCCATGTGCTGCCAAATATTATAAGTACATCAAACTCTGCAGGAAGTCTGGTGAAGCATTACTTAGAAACAGAAAAACCACCAAATCCCAAGTTCCCAACCATGTCGCTTCAAGAAATATCCAAATAAGATAAATCAAGTCCCAGTTAAGACAAATTTCAAAGTTTGCTCTCAACACAAGAGCCATGCCGGAAACTGGAACTATCTATTCAACCATTCTATCAGTTTAGGCTTTAGCCCGCCAAATTTAGAGCATAATTGCCGCACAAAAGTTGAAAATATCACTCCTTGAATCCAAACTATCTTTATCAGTTCATCTTACCCATTAGAATTAAGAACTGCAGTACCACAGAGTATAAAACGAATCCCAGTATTATTGCTATTTTGCATCGCAACACATCGTGACTCCTCATAAGTTGTCCCACCAACAATGAAGATGATAACTTCCTGTGGCCTGCATTCCATGGATATACAAGTAATGACAATTTAATATTTTATGCATTTGATATATTATATAAAAATTATTAACAAACTACACTATTTACAAATCAGGAATAGTATATTCATTTCTCCTATTCCGTACAATAATTGTAACAAGCCTTACCCTGTCCAGACATTTGGCCGAGCATTGATGGGTTAGGGTGGTAATCTTTAGGTTGGGCCATATTGAATAGGATTGTCATTTGTATTCATATTAAGAAACTACAGTCAATCAGACTCCAATCAATTAGGAGGCTCGGTAGTATAAAAGGATACTGGCATCCAAGCTTGAAAGAAGCCACAACAAAAGTTGACATATTATGTTGTCAAGATGACACAAGTTCACTAATATGTCAAGCCCGTCTTATCGACAAGCATGCTGATAACTTCTTATATAAATATTTAAGTGTCTAACTGCCTACTTGTTAACTATTATCCTACATTCATTTGTCTTGTCACTAAAAATTTTAATGTTGTTATTTAACTTCAGTCAAATATCAAACGACTTGGGCACCACGCAACATTCCAGTGGAATCATTGATTTCATGAAACCACAGGAATCTAACGACTCACAAATAAGACACAAGTGCATTTAATAGCAAATTAGCAACCTACCTTGCCTGCTGAAAGTGATTTCCAACAATTGGGTAGTCCACATCCCTCAGTCGTCCTTTCACAATACTTTCCATGGTTTGGAACAGAAGTGGCTGATGTTGAGTGTATACATTCTCCACACCCTTAACATAATCCAAAAAATAAATTTAGTTTAAGATCTAAGATTCATGTTACGAAGCATAAAGTATGATAATCAAGTTTGTTCCATCAAACCTTCAATCCACGAGCCATGTTACGAGCAATATTCAGTAGATCTCTACTTCCATAAAGATCACCAGTTCTCTTGTCAACACCTGCTTGCTTCAAAAGAAACTGGACAATCTGTTGTCACACAAAAAGAGATATCAATAGCAGTGACTTTCTCATGGATTGTAGGGCCATCAAGGAAGAAAAAGAGTAGCTTCATATTTACTCCTTTAAATTTAATCCAGTGAATGGTAAACAGGACAAGGTAAAGCAACCAAAAGCAATCTACAATCATTTTTCACATGCAGTGGACAACATTCCCAGAGATTAAAAGATTGCTAACCATGATGGAGAATATGTACAAAAAATTCCGAAAAAAGGTAAGGAACACAGAAGAAATTCAGGTATTCACAAAAGGCAACAATTTAAATGAATTTACCCCAGGCTTGTACTTGGCTGATCGGGAAGCCAGTTTATTGAAAAGCTGCATTAATTGAACAGGGCTATCCTTCTCATATCGCAAAGCATACAACATGACTAAACGTAGTCGGTCCTCATCTGATATACTTTCATTGTTTAATAGATTTGTCACTGCCTAGAAAAGAGTACATAAGAAAGAGAAATCATAACCTGGAAAGTATGCAATAATTGTTAATTTAAAGCAGATATCAGTACATATGATGCAGGGAATTGACACTTAGAATTGCTCTTATTTTTTCCTTCTTGCAACTAAGAGAATTGTCAAATACCATATAATTTTTCCAGGTTGAAAATTAACCCTTTAAATATGTTTATTTTATTGCCCAGAAAAGCTTAAGCAAAAGGAAGTAATAGAGTTTCAATAATTAAAAACAAACAACATATACCTCAAAAGCAGCCGCCTGCCCTCCATTACAAGCCAACTCCTGTTCTACTTCTGAAACTAACATAAGCTTTCTCTCTTGAACTATCTTGCTCATTTCTGTTACCAAGGATACATTTTTTGACACGTTTCCATGCATTTTTCTGTACTCAGGGTAATTGTCAACAAATTTGGCCATGTCCTCTGTAATCAGTCAAATCATGGAATCAGTGAATCATATACTATGCCACCGTGCTTAGGTGTGTTTATTACATGAGTAACAGCAAAAAGCATTTTACTCTAGCATATTGAAAAATTTAAGGCACAAACCTATTGTCTGGATGTTCTGGTTACTCTTTGCCGCTTGCTGAAATTCATCAACTAATCGCTTGATATTCATACCTATATCTCCAAAATTCTCATACATGTTGGCTTTGAAGAAAGAATCTTGTTCTGATGACAGCACAACTTCCTGTGACAAGGAGTATCACAAAAATCACTTTCCAATCAGGACACTTCTTAAATTGCAATGCTGGGACATAATAATTCATAATAACTTGTAAAGAGTGTATCAAACCTCCTGATCCTTTGGAAATTTACCAAGGGATTTTAAGTCTACTTTGTTATCTTGGATTCCTATTAGTTCATGAACCATTGCCTGCAAATTGTAACAGCACAACTGAGCATTACTTATATATCCAAACAACTTTTCAGATTAATCAGCAAATGGTTTTCAGTAAGGAATAAAGTTTTAGCTTAAGCCCACAGACACCTGATAGGTCCATTGATTTAACAACGGGGATACAGGATCATCCCTCCTGTCAATCACCAATAATAATGGAGAAACTTCTGTTCGCCTAAAATCAAAAAGACCACTTTCCTGCTGGTACATCAATTTCTGTTTCAAATAGAATAATTCAATTAGCTATTTATGAATGATAGCACAATCGACATGATACGATAATATGACATGTTGAAACTAATTTACACATTGCCAGCCAAAAGAAGCAAAAATGTTCATTACATTGCTTGCAAGCATGAATGATAGCAAGCTTTACATACCAAGATGCTCTCTGCATTTTTTTAACTTATAAAAGATAACAGTCTAAGTGTTCACTGCCAAAACCTATAACTGGATCACTTAAATGCACTCACGATCACAACAAATAATGTCAAAATCTCTCAAATTTTTTAATAAAAGTGAAAAAAATTGATGGTTAAAGAGTTATAAAACATGGCTTTATAATCAGTTCAAGGGGAGGAAAATACTCTTGGTGCGACTTACAGCTGCTTCCTGTGCTATCCTTTTTGCAGCATCAGATGTCCTTTGGTATCTAACAATGGGTCTTCGTTTTAACGCCAAGAAAACAGCTGCAATACTGTCAACAGCCCGATCACAGAAGCGCTGCAATGTTGAAGGATCCACCACTGCTGGGAGCATATAAATGTAATTTGAAGGCATATTTAAGGTAAAATGGAAAGGATCAAGTGCAACAAAGTCTGCATAAAACTCCTGGATCAGCAGGACAACAACAACTATATCAGCATGAGCCCTAAAACTTGAGATTGCACCACAAAATATAGAAGAGGGTGAGCAAGGGCTTCAACTTCAACAATATGTGGAGTCGTTTATCAGATAAAAAACTACAACAAAAATAAAATCTTCATTACAATTATGGGTCGGAGGAAGAAGGGAGAGAAAGGAAATTCTGTTCATCTAGGACTTATTCCACAATAATCATGATATTATTCAGGAATAATAAACTGACAAGTAATTATCATAACTATTTTCAAACAAATCTTAGCAAAGCATATGTTATGACAAAATTCATGTGCAAAGTGCTAAAAGCATCAAACTGTGAGACAAAAAAGCTCCTAAAGTCCAAAAGGAGGACAATACAGTGCACACGTAAACAATCACCTGAACTTGCTGAACAACTTCCTGTTCATCTGAATCAGCGAGTATGTGAATCTGAGTGTCCTTCAACATATTGGAGAAAACTGTAATTTCAGAACGGATTCACAAAGTGTCTTCAATCAATGGGAGAAATTACTCCTAAACAAGTAATAATTGCAATTCAAGTTCCATACGACATGTTCCAAACAATTTTAAAAACTTACAGAGATGATATTCTCCAAATCTAGGATTGGCTATTTGGCGGCGCAAATGCTGGATGTTCTCTGAAGTTGGCCGAAGGAAGTAAACAGCCTTGAGATGCGACATAGATTCCCTTGACTTCGAAATGGAATCCACCAACTCTACCAAAAAGACTTCTTTCTGAAGGAGCTCTGACTGTGAATAGACAACACTGACAATACTTACCTGCACCAATTTGAGAAAAATATCCTCTCAAACTCAACCACAGATTTCCAATTTTCAAAGAAATTCAAGAAAGTTGAAATTGAATTCCGTCAGTAAATTGATCTATGATTTTAAAATTGAACAATATAATAGCAGGCAAATCAGACATAAAAATAGGAACTGATCTAGCACTAATTATTGTAGGTGATACGGTACGGGAGTAAAACTTAACGCAGGTGGTAGCTGATCTAGCACTAATATCTCTCGCCCAAATGATTAGAAATTGCAAATGGGTAAACAGAATTTGAATCAACAAACGTCGTAATTCAGAGCAAAGGGTACAAGTGCCAATTCCAACTATCGAGCACCAATTAACAAAGATGGTTAGTAAAGGGACGTACCGTCTGAGAATCTAATATAAGAACCTTCATGCCAGAGATGTCTTGCAACATCCGGCTGATATAATCCCGTACTGCCGATATCAGCACCATTTTTTCCGGTTTCAAGTCCGGTGAAACCCTCAGTTCCTGGTTATTGATCTTTCCCTTGATGACGACAATGAAAGTTCCAATATAGTTGGCGCGAATCGGGAAGGCAAGGCCCGAGCAACTCAGATCTGGGATGAGGGGACAAGAAAAGCGTTCAAGTCTTGACGCACCGTTTTAGGTGTGCGTCGAGTTTATGCTCCGTGCCTCCGTTGAATTTTAGACTTTTCATTAAGGTGACGGGAGTGAGAAAAAAAAAGGATAACATATATAGGAAAAATCATTATTGAGGCGGACGTAGTTTTCTTCAATTTAAATTTGATAACCGGGATTTTTTCCTTATTCAATATTTTAATTTTACAATTGTATTACCGTTAGCCCTTATAACTTTATTCTATTAATATTGTCACGATGCAGAAGCTAATTTTGCAATCAAAGTAAAATTAAATGATTTAATAAGAATTGAAAAACACATAAGTACAGGTATCAGATTAAAAATTTAAAATTGAAAGAAACGGTGGATACTTCAATAAGGGTTTTTCATAATATATCCTTAATATATGATCTACTTAACTAATTTAAGTAGATTAATGAAATTAGTTATGTTAATAATTTGCCAAAAAAAAATTGTATTGATTTCCTTGATATGTCTTTTAAAATTATTTGCATATGAACTATTCTTTCATGCAAACACCCTTTATATGTGTAATCAAATAGGGATATGTTAAGAAAAATATGATTAATATGAAAGACAAAGTAAACTGATGTCTTATGATATTTAAAAAGAAATTTAACCTTTAGTTAGCTTTTATATTAAAAACAGGAAGTAGTTCATAAATAACTTTCATACAATACACCGAGAATCTATTTAATACTACATTGAAATTAACACATGAATTCTTTTAAGGTTATTAGGCTCTAATTACCGAGCTGCATATTCTAATCTCTTTCTTTGAGTTCATATTTTAGTTTGAGAGCTAACTAACATAAATTAGTTAAGTTAATTACTATAACATATATTTTTTTAAATGTATCAGTTATCTTTTTCTTATTCATACATTGTTCCTTGTTTTTTATTAGGGTTAAAGGCAAATTTTGCCCCGGAAGTATACCATGAGGGCCAATTGTCACCCAGAAGTATTTTCGGGGCCAAATATGCCCCAGAAGTGTGAAAATTGGACCAAAGTCGCCATTTCCAAACGTTCGCCCCAACTGACGTTTGCCACAAGTGCAAAAATGTCACGGAGGATGCCAAGATGGATTACAGACGTTGCTTGGTGGATTAGAGACTTGAGAGCAGAGGACAAGGCTTTGAACCCAGATGTTCGCATTTTAACAAGGAAGAGGAGGGTTATGCGACAAAGCAAAGGAGAAGGCATGGGGGACTCAACGTCTACAAGTTTGACAAACATAAGTAGGAGGAGGGTCGCTGCTATGATTCGTCTAGGTAACGAGATACAGAGCCATGGTTCGACGAGGGTATGTTACTGTGGGATGTTGGCTCCTCTTTGTACTTCTTAGACAAAGTTCAACCCAAGGAGGAGATTCTATGGTTGTAGTAATTACCAACAAGTATGTATTATTTTTCCTATGTTTCAACTGTTTTATTTGTGGTTAATAGTTGATGAGGTTCTGATTGCAAAGAGGGAAATATACAGGGTGGATGTGGATTTTTCCAATGGGTGGATGAAGAAATGGATGAGAGGTCAACACATGTGATAAACGAGTTGCTAGGGCACGTGGATAGGCTATTTGACGAGAATATGATGCAGAGAGTACAAGAGGAGAAGGGAGCTGATGATGCTCAAGCACAAATAGATGCCATATATATGCAGATAAAGAAGACAGAGACGAGAATGAGGCTGGCGTTTTATGCTTTAGTGCTAACCTTGGTGTTTTTTTAGCTTTGATTTTGGGTTAAATCATGATTAGTAAATGATGCTTTAGTGCATTTTTTTTTGTTAATGGAAGTTGTTGAATGCTTTTAGTTGTTAAAGCAATAGTCCTAGGCAGTGGGGATGACTTTTATTAGTGATTAGAAGTGTAATGTTGTGTTGGAAAACAACTATATGTGTAATGACTTTTATATTAAATATGTTGAATGCCTTTGTCAATTACAACCCTGTCGGCCAAGTGGAATAAAAGACACAATTAATAATGCAAAAGAGTTGCAACATGTGAAGTTAAATAAATTTGTCTTCGTATCATTATAATACCATTACAAAAGAAGACTAGTAAGGAAAGTACTTTGTCTTGAATAAAAGTATCTGGACATCATGATAAATATTACAAAAGACAACCCACAAAAAAGGCTGACTAGATGCTAAAGACAAGGAACAAAATACGGCAATTCAAAAGCAAAACCACTAGATCTATCAGCCTCTCTTCGAATTGAATTTCTTTCAACTACTTTGAGAAATCAATGAGTTGTCCCGGTGAGCCAAAAGCTGTGATGTTGCCATTTTTCTTTGTCCTTGCTACATGAGTCCTGGGTGTGTAACTGGCAAGTCAAAAAAAGGAGTTGGGCCAAATGGTGAAGCACTTTGTAGTTGGATTTGTCGAGTCCCACTGTTGTTTACCCTATGAGATATGCTTCTTGTAATCCTTATATTCCTCTCATTGGGTATTGGGAACCTGGTCTCAATGTCGGCATGTTTCTGCATATAGTGTTCTCCAGACCCTTTATTGAGAACAACTTGTGATGACAAGCCAGGCTGTAATAGGAATACATCAAGAAACAACATATGAGTTACAAGGAAAAAAATGAACCATTGCTACACACATTGCAGCAACAAACAACATATGAGTTACATGTACTTTGGATCTAAATACAACAACAAATAGCATATAGTGATATGGAAAAAAAATGAAACATTGCAATAGACATTGTAGCAACAACCAGCATGAGTTACAAGCAAAAAAAATTGAACTCCCATTCAAAACACATTGCAATAAATAGCATATGAGTTACAAGAAAAAAAAATTGATGGCCCATTACAACTAGACATATAACAGAGTAGAAATACTAAACAATTGCAGTATATAACAGAGTAGAAATATTGAATCAATATATGGTCAAACCCCCTTCTCACAGTCTCCAATATAACAATGACATATAATAGGACTAAACTACCTAGAGACCACCTACAAACAGCATATAATAGAGTAGAAATACTGAACCATTGCAGCATATAGATATTGAATTGAGTAAGGTACATTATACATGATTCGTCCAGTTTCTTCATTAATTTAAACTCCCATTCCAGTAGTAGATAAATTTATGTAGAAAACTCTTCCACTACGGGATCTTTGTGTGGATTGAGATTGTTGTGATGAAGAAGTCTGACTTGTGCTTAGAACCTGCAACAATGACAATGTATATATTATTTACAATGATAACGATAATTTATTTTATCAAAACTGAACTCAACTTACATTAGTACATCTAGCTCTGTTATGGCCCTCTTTATGACAAACCGAGCACTTCGGTGCACAACCTTTTTTGCTCAACTTCTTAGGTGGTGATTGTGGGAGGTGAGACATATTAGAAACATTGTCCTCCACTTGTTGTGGCCCTTTCTGCTTTGCAATCCCAACTTTTTCTCTCCTCTCACCTTCTTCTATTCTTTTTCTTTTTATAGTAGGACGGTCAGTCATAGTACACAAGGGTAGTGGGTCAATTGGCTTAAATCTATGAATTCTCCAAAACCTCTTACCTCTAATAAGCTGGAATTTGGTCGCATAACTAGCTATATAAGTGTCTTTGTGATAAAACCTTGAGATTTGTGTTAGTGGATCAATGTTTGCATGATAAAGGCCACATATGGCATATTGACATGGGATGCCAGTCAACTGCCACATCTTACATGTACATTCCTTCTTATGTATCCACACTATGTGCCTATCATCTCCCTCACAAACCTCATAGCTGTCATCACCATTAAAGAATACATTACAGCCCATAAACAACCTTTTGTTAACCTCAAATAACTGAAGACACTTAAGACTAAACTCACCTCTCCACTTAGAAGCATTTTTTTACTCTCTGTCAACTTAGTCATCATCTTAAGCCTAATGCCATCAACCATTCTAATTATGGGCAGAAACCTAAGCTCATAAATCCAAGCAATGAAGCTTTCACAAGCATTATTATCAACCATCCAAGTACAAGACCCTGTGCTAAAATAAGCTCTTACCCAACCCTTTACTGGATAACTTACAACTATTTTTGCTGCTTCTGACTTCAGCTCTGCCATCTCTGTGAGATTGTCACTAAATTGTTCTTCATAGGTGCTCCATGAACAAGAAAAAAATTTCTTCTTCAACTCAACTCCTCTCCACACCTTGTAATATGCAACCAAGAAGAGAAATGAAATTCTGATGTATAGAATTAATTCAGCAATTATGTACACTCGTATATGTACTCTAATAACCAAATATATACTCTAATACTTTGCTTGAGTTAGCATAGATGTGCCTAGCACACGGTCTATACTCAGCAAGTGGAAGCACCTCATTTACAGCTACATATAAGCCCTACAAAGAAAGTGCAAATTTGTTAGTACAACACAATAAGCAAGCACAATCTGAAGTTAAATTGAGTCCTACCTTATGCATGTCTGACATTATAGTCACTTGTTCTCTATTGTCCAAATCTAAGGATCTTTTCAACCATTGCAGAAACCACTTCCAGTTCATTGTGCTCTCCTTTTGTGTTACTGCAAATGCTATGGGGTAGAGAAAGTCATCCGTATTTATGCTAATTGCTATTAGCATAATGTCTTTTGCGTTACCTTTTAGGGAAGTCCCGTCAACTCCTATGATAGGCCTACAGCCAGCCTTCCAACCACTTTGCAACAGATAACAATTCACATAAAAAATTTGCATACCAAACAGAATAGTAATTCTAATAGAATGTAAGATAAAAAAATACAAAATGTAAGATAAATATAAACTTTGAAATAATATACATGTACCTTTGCTAGAAATATACAAAATGCAAGATAAATATAAACTTTGAAAGATTATAATTCAGTATTGTAAGATAAATATACATAATGGATTCTTGTACCTTTGCAGTATTAAAACATATATACATGCAGCTGAAAACCCTCTTCCCTTGTTCTAGAGCTTCCTTACTTATTTCCACAGAAACATATGAGCCACGGTTTGAATTCCTCAACTCATTACAGTAGGCTTCAACATTTCTGAACCCATCTATGTAACTACCTTCCAGATCCTTCATAATCATCCTCTTAGCCCTCCTACACTTCCATCGGTTCACATACAGCTTGAATTTATCCTCCATGTCCTTTTTCATGTCTGTGACCTTATAGCTTGGTCTCCCTTGGACCTTCTTCCTAAAGTATGAAGCCAACCACCTTACTATTGCCCTAGGGTTGTTAAACACCTTTCTGCATCTGTGTTCTGAGTCATATGTCTTTACTACAAGGCCTGGGTTGGATCTATCTGTTAATGCATATAGTACAAATGGGCAACCCTTTTTACATTTGGCTCTAACCCTACAAGGCTTATTTTTGCTTAGGTGCAACTTCACCCCATCAGTAATTACATAAGTATTAATTGCAGCTACCAATTTTGCCTTGTTTCAAAAATACATGGCCACCATAAAAAATGGTCTTTTCTCTTGCCCAATTCCTTCTTCTTCCAAAATCACTCCAGCTGATGGCCCATCACAACTACCGAGGCCCAATTCCCCCTCCAAACCCAATTCCTCATCATCATAGTCAACACCTCCATCATCCACTGCGGTTTTGTTCCCTATACTAGATAAATCCTCATATTCACTATCACCATCACTATCCTCCCTATCCTCATTATCAGTATCATAACTGCCAGTTTCACTATCAACATCTTCCTCTTCACCTTCAATTCTATTTAACCTGTCATTATCCCCGTTATCATGTCCAATTTCATTATCAGTGACATTGACAACAACCTCCCCTGTTTGTATCTCATTTGCTTTATCATACACACAGTTCTTCTAACTTGGTATCCCATAAGATGAGTTTACATGTCTAAGTAAAACATGTTTAGTTTCTTGCAACCCCCCTTTCAGACTTTTGTAATGTTTATAAAAGTATCTCAAGCCCTAATCACACCCACCATGCCCATCACCCTCGGGACCACCTTTTGAAGCATTTTCGGGACCACCACAACCATTACTATATGATGCCATATACCACTAAATAAAGTAAAAAAAAATGAATTTAACACTAAAGAGACAAAGGCATCCGAAAAGCAAAGCTTCGTCTTCGTTGAATAAAGTAAAAAATGCTTCATCTTCGTTTAATCTCAAGATAAACTGAACAGCAAAGCTTCCATACCTGTTTATGATGGATGAATCTCTGCTCCAACCTCCAATCTATCGTCGTACAAGCTGCAACCTTCAGAAATCACCAGCGATCACTTCGACGAACCCTAGCACACAGCGTCTGTTCAAAATTTGTCCCTTCTGATCCTTTCGCTTTTCGTCGTGTAGCCTCATCTTAGCTCATTGCCTTCTCTTTCCACTTGCCACGTTCACGCCAGCTGCACCATTCCTTTGATCTCTTGCCACGTATTGTTTAATTACCGTGCCAGCGTGGTATATTCCACTGCCACTGTGTAACTTTCACGGTCAATGTTAGACGAACGTTTGGAGAGGGCGACTTTGGTCCAGTTTTCACACTTCCAGGGCACAATTGGCCCTCACCGTATACTTATGGGGCAAAATTGACCTTTAACCCTTTTTATTATTATCAGGGGGTAAATTTAAAAAACTGATAAATAGAAAAAAACAATATCGGACAGGAGGGAGTACTTTATAATGTTTTAGCATTACGGGCCAATAGCCGAACGGTTCAGCGCAAACATTTCGCCCGAGAAAATCAGAACCCCAAAGGCCCATGCAACCAACCTCTCTTGGTGAGAACTGAGAGGGGAAAACAGGGCTTCTTTTGTCCCGGAGAAATCTCCACTTCCCGACCCGTACAAAGCACCAAACCCATAATTCAAGTGCTCATCCTTTTTTTAATTATTTTGGACTGACAAGTGCTCATCCTGAAATCGAATGAATCTGATGAAAACCTTGAACTTGAGGGTCTCCCCAATGTCACTCTCATCCGTAATCTCTGCAAGTAACTTCTCCTTGCCCCTTCCCTCTCCCAGAAAGTTATCTTTTAGATTCTGTGCCAGCTCACTCCATCATATTTCGGGAAAGTCCCAAATTCTGTGTGCTAAGAAAAGAAAATCAAAGTCGGAGCCTATTCTCGAACCCACACTTGTCGAAGAAATATCAATGAACGATGAAGAGGACGTCCTTGATGATTTTGAATACGGTAGAGCTACCCTCTGCACTGAATCTCTTATTTGTCTCTGAATAAAAACTTTCTGTGAGACGAACTCGAAGTTCACATTTTTCCGTTTTAATTGCTCAAGTATTATTCCAAATTCCCAAACATTCAAATCGAGCTCTTGGGACCATTTGGCGAAGTCAAGACGAGTTTATACCGAATTTTCCAATGAACTCAACTGGGGATATTTTTGCTTCAAACCGCATTATTTCTGACGGAAGTTATTGATTTCATAGTGGAATCAGGGGATGACGATGATGGCTACTACGACGAAGAGGAGTATGAAGATGACGAAGCTGAACTCTTTGTAATTTTCTCTGTTGACTTGCTGTGTTGATATAAAATTTCGATTTTGTATATACATATATCAATTTGCACATTTGGTTTTTAAGGTAGGCGATGGGGGCGGAGGCGGTGGGATTTCCCTGGCTGGAACGTGGTGGGATAAAAAGGCACTGGCGATTGCTGAAGAGGTAGCTAGGTCTTTCGATGGGGAACTGCAAATATATGCTCTTAAGACATTGGTCAATTCCAGCATTCGAGTGCGCATAGAGAGGCTTTCCAACAAGTAAGCATTAGATGCTATTAATGTATTTTCTGGCAAAAATAAAAGTAAAGAAGTGGAACTTGAAGCTAATATTGCTTCAGTTAGTTGTAACATATTCTAAATATAAGACCTGGTTTGCAGGTGCACTGCAAATTACAAACTACAAACTATGTCCTATATTTAGGATTGGAGGAGTATTTTATTAGAATTTATGTTGGATATGCCACCAAACAAGGATGCCTCCACGATATTATGGCCTGTCCCGCCTTCCCTCCAGGAGAGAACAAGTCTGCTCAATTTCATCAAAGTTTTTAAGCACAATGAATGGGTAAAAGAGCGTAGAAAGATTACCCATGGTATCTGTGTTTAGACTAGCAAGACTCTTTAATCACTCCATAAGCATAACAAGGAAGTGTTTGTTTTAACGATTGCTTATAAGCTGCTTTTCACGTAGATCGAGACATAATTCCTCTCACATACTTACCTCGTATACTGTAAATTACGATTGAAAAGCTACTTTTAAGTATTCCAATCGCTCATCCAAACAAGCACTATATATTACAGTAGGCTGTTCAAAATTTTTTCACCTTGTAGTTAAACACAGTCAATACTGTCCAGTGTCTGGACATTTTTCAGCAGAATCCACCAAGTGTAATAATATTTATCTGTGTCTGCCTCCCTTTGTCTTTGCCTAGTTCTAATATCTGCTGGCATCTTCATTTCTTTTTTGCCCAAGTTTTTGAGGTTCCTGTAATATGTTAATAGTCAGTGGGTACTTGATGTTTGAGGCTTCACTTTCATATATCCGTAGGTCTGGCTCGCCAAGTATGGAAGACATTGAAGCTTTTTCTACAGCCTTTAGAGCAAAGTTAGATGAAGCAGAGCTTGCCAAATTTGTGCCTGAAGATATAAGTTTGGAGGTACCATTTCAAGTGTCTCATTAAAATTTTATCCTACTTTGGCGTGTGAGAAAAACTTATGCGACTGGCATGATGAACAACGTGCAAATAGTTGTTTTGGCAGTGTTTCTGAAGGCCAGAGCTTACGAATTGAAATTTTATATTTTCAATGCTTTACCCTTTGATGAAGAGTCAAATTTATGATATCTTGCTTCAGGTGTCTTCTCCTGGTGTCGAAAGGATAGTCCGGATTCCAAATGACCTGGATCGGTTCAAGGAACGGCCTATGTATGTGAAATACATGAGCAATGAGGATTTAGAAGGTTCATCTGCAGAAAGTGAGGGTGTGTTCCGCCTGATAGCCTTTGACTTGGAAACAAGATGTTGCACTTGGGGTTTGGCAGACGTGAGATTAAATAGAGAGAAAGCAGGGAAAGGAAGACCACTGAACAAAAAGCAAAGAGAATGGCGTTTAAGCACTCCCTTTGATTCTTTGCGTTTAGTTAGGTTGTATTCTGAAATGTAACTTGTATTCTTGGCAAGAGGTCATATTTTGGCACCCCACGCCTGTTTGTGTCGTTTTGTAGTCTGGGCAGATTTAGAGAGCTTCATATTCATGCATTTACAAAGCGAATAGTTATAATAAATCCATGTCAAATTTACTGACATTTGTATTCACGACCGATTGTGGTGGTATGTCAAACTGGAGGAAGAAGGAGGCAATATAAAGAGGCTAGATGAAACCTCTCCCAACTTTATATCATAGGTAAATAACTTTTTGAATTTTTGGAACTTTACAATAAACTTTCTTGACCTTTTACATTTGTGGAGTGAAATTCCATAATTATTTATCTTATAACACAAAAAGTTTGAGTAACCATACTCATAACCAAAGTAATATGCACATACAAAAGTAAAATGTACGGGATATAAAATTGATAGTTTGAAGTTACTTGTATACACTTGAAAAGTCCATGGGAGTTTATTATCAATTTTTAAACATTAAGTAGGTTATTTGTTTATGGCTGTTCAAAGAAGTTTTATGCATGGAATTTAGCCATACGAATATAAAGGTCTGTATACAGCAGCATTTATCACTCTTTGTCTACACTTATCATTTTTTGGAGCTCTCTTATAAGTAAGTAGGAAAGGATTTTTTTTGAAGTAGAAAATGAAATATATAGCATTTATTGTAAATTTTTTACAACTTTATAGTCATAATTACCATTTATTTTAAGTATTAAAATGATTTTTTATTTATAAATTTGTTATTTTTACGTGGTTGTGGCTAAAAAGTTTCTACCCCGTGATACTTATTGTAGGCCATAAAATGACCTCTACCTCTTTATTTTTATTTTTTTGCTCAAAACCTCTACCTCTTTATTCGGTGGCATAGATTACCACGTTTTCAGATTTCGGATGCCTTACGCTATTTTTAAGACGCCATGTACAATTTTCTAATTTATTTATGACTTAAGGGTAATAGATTTAACGCTTGAAACATAAGATTAGGTATTTAGGCCAATAGATTGATTTGAGGATGCCCTACGGAGTCCTGTATTTCATTACGAATAGGCAGGCCCAAGGGGGACCACTTTGTGGGTTTGCTCTTATTAGGTGCCGCCGGAGTTAGATCCCGGTGTACCCACTCAGTACATTAGGACCAATATATTATATAAAATTAATTTATAATTGTAACCGTATACTAGGAGATTTGAGAAGTAATTATATATATATATAACTCTAGTTCTATTTATAATTTTTTTAATTAAAAAATTTAGTTATATTTATAAATCTAATTTTAATGTAGTAAATGAGATTTTGACAATTTTTTCTTATTTATTGTATCAATAATGCAATAATTTAAAGATAGATAGAAAAAAAAGAGTTAAAAAGTACCCATTTATAAATGAGGGCATGTTAAAAATTTACCCCATACCACTTTGGTTCTATTATAAATCATTTTTGATAAAAAAATTTGGTTCTTCCAGTTTTAGGGTAGTAAATGCATTTTGTATTTTTTTTTACCCCTATTAATTATAATAAACAAAAGTATTTTATTTATGTTGATTTTTGAAATCAATCAGAGATAAGGGTAAAATTGGTAATTTAGCACATAGTTAATGAGTTAATTAATTCTCATTGGTATATGATAATTAGTTAAAAAATATTTATAAATAAAATAAGAGTAATAATCATTGAATTAATTATCTCTCTTTGACATGTGAGATTTAGTCAAAAAGAATCAATATATATATAAATACTCTTCCACCACCAACACTGTTCACAAGCAATGAATGGCTTCGATTTTCTCTCCCACCCACTATCACTGTTCACAAGCAATGAACGGATCATATCTTGCTGACATGCCTATCAACCTGACATAGCATCAGCGAGCTTCACGTGCCTATCAGTCCTCAATTTGAATTTTGAATTTTAAATCCCCTTCCTTACTTTTCTTTCAAACTAGGGTTACAGATATCCTGCCTTCATATCAATTTTGTCTGGTTCCGTCCCTCAATTCTCTCCCCACACCATCTCTTCTCCATCGATTTCTTCTTCCTCTTCCCTGTCTATCTGTTTGTCTCCTTCATATTCACTGATGAATCAGTCCTCTTCAACTTCACAATGTCTTTTATCTTCTACTTCTAATTAGTGAATCCATTATACTTTTACAAGTCACAGAGAGGGGAATGGAGCGAAGAGAGGAAGAACTACCGTCGACGAAGAGTAGAAGGATAGCCTCTGCTCCGTTTTCCTTCCGCCGACGAAGAAAGAAGACAGAAATATCTCCTTTATCTTCCTTTAGTACTAAACCCTTCTCCCTCTCTTCTCTTTATTCTTTGGACTTCACAAAATCTACTCATCCCTTCCCATTCTTCTTTTTCAATCGGCACATTTGCCTTTCCCACTCTTCTTCTTCATTCGACACTGGAAGTGAGGATGGTGAGGAGGCAGAGAAGAGGATGTGATGGTGAGGCTTCCTATAGCATCGCTGATCTTGGCAAAGCAAGCCATCATTTTGAAGAAAGCCTCCTCCAAAGAAACACAAAGCAACAGAATGATCATCTCAGCATAGGAGGGGGGGAGTGGATGTAGGTAAAGACCCTTTTTCTTATTCTTCATCCACTGTTATTGCTTTGATTATTCATGGATGTTTTGATTGGATTAATGGGTTTGTAGATTAGGGTTTGATTTGATTTTTTTAGCAATGTTCCACTGGTAGTAAATGATGAAGAATAAATTATATGCATTTATATATTTGCATATTGTCAAATTTCCAGGTTGCAGCTTTTTAGTCCCCGTAAGATTGATAGGCGTTTATTTATGTTGTTTTATTCTTCATCCACTGCTACTTATCAAAAGGGCGTAAAAGATTATAGGAGTAAAACTAAATAAGAAATTAAAGGAGTAAAACTACAAATGTCTTGATTGGTCATAAGAATTCCATATCGTTCAAAATTTGATGTTTCAATTTAAAATTTTATAATTTTAACACATGTGATTTAAAATTCACAGGGCAACAAATGACAGAACCTTATAGTTCTTCATTGCTGATCAATGTTGAGTATTACCCCTATGAGTGAAATATTCATCTGCTTAAGCATTTCCCTTAAATTTATTATGCTTCTTACAATCTCATTTGAAATAGTTGATTCCACGAGTGCCTTTCATACTGACAGAACTAACAATAGTTCAAACCATCTGCAAAAGAGACTATAAATATTTCATAAGTATTTCTGTGTGGTATCTTTTTTTATATTAAACCTATATATTTAATAACTATTGTTATTCAAACAATTTCCTCTTCATATTGTTTAGCATATGTTGGTCTGATATATCATTCCATTAGCTATCTTTAGCACTTGTGTTTAGTGCAGACCATTGTGCCTTTGTTGTAGGGATAATTTTGTGTTAGATATGCTTCTCTTGAGTTATGAGATGTGCACTTACTGATTCATAAGTTCTTTTTCCCCTTTATAAGAGGGAAGGAAACTAGACAGGAATTAGAATTATTAATATAAGAAACCATTAACAAAGAAGAGAATGGTTAACGGAATGATATTGGTTTTTTCTGTTTAGATGATCCTGGCAGTTTGTATTTGTGACTTCAAATGTTTTTATTGATTGAACTCTGATAATTACTTGTCTGCAAATGTTTGTTTGCTTTATTGTAAAATTTGAGTTTACTCCATCTAATTCATTTTTTGACAATTTATAGCTCATGGACATGATTTTCTCAACCTTCTCAAAGAGAGGTTGGACTATGAGTGTTCTTGCAATTCACATAGTTTGATTATTACCAAATTTTATGAATGGCACAAAGGCTAAAATGGATAGGTGGAATTTACTTGCTAACTAAAGTAAGGTCTTTCAACTTAAAAATTTACATGTGTTTTTATGCAGCTTTAGTTGCTCCTTATACAAGAGATATCTCTTTTAACATATGTAAACTCTACACATTAACTTGATATCTCCATATGAGATGGAATGGAAAATATGTTGCTGCCTCTGCTTTATGTTCTATTAAAGGTCTCCAAATTAGGAAGGAAATTATCATCTTAAGTTTTTTAATGCAAAGGCTCCATAGTGACCACTTCAAGTTCGTTGAATTGATTACCTTGACCAGTTGGTAATAGTACTTGTCAAGTAACTGATAAAGTTTAACCCCATTGCCTTGATCTGGCCAAAAGAAAGAGAAAATGAAGGACTATATACCAAGTGCAAAAATAAAGCTCAAATTGTGTTGTTTTAACATGATAAGTGTAAAAAATATGGATTGACAAACATGGCAGTAATAATAATCCATTTTGTAATAAACTAAAATATGTTTGCACTAACAATGAGATCTGACATTATTTAAGTTGACATGCTCCGCACTCAATTTAACAAAGCTGGCTGGTGATGTGCTAACAAGTCTAAATCACGGTAATAAACAAGATGTGAGGAAAAAAGCAATTGAAGGAGAGGCACATGGAACTTCTAAAAAGGGCCCTTCAAACATGGATGAGATTACACCCTTATTTAGCTTTCGTTTATAGTATGGTTATCTCTTCCTTTTGGTATGCAAGAACTTTGGCAGGACCTCAATTTGTGCATACCCTTTTTTGGAAAATGGGTCTCTACTTTTTGACAAGTGATCATAAAAGGGTGGTAAGGTTTATTTATGTCAATATCCTCATGCTACCTAAGCTGGGCCCAGATTCATTTCATAAATTTTGAGTTGGGTAGTCATAATCTTGTATTCAAATCAATCTGAAAAAGGGTATGCACAGATTTTTTTTCTGAAATCAAATATATAAATATTAAATACTCAAACATGAAGCAAATTTGGTTGTGAATTAATTACTCTTGTCGTTGATAAAAGTTTTCTTATAGACTCATGCAAATTGACCTGTTTTGTTTTGGATGTTAGTCAACCATTAAAATGACATTTCCTTAGAATAGAATCTACAAAATGGTGGTGCATCCAATGCATTAGCATATTTCTCACCAATGACTTGTATTTGTTGCAGACTATGATAATTAGGCGCCTTTTTCAACTGCAAGATGGGAGGAAACATTACGTATATGACATTATGAAAGCTAAAAAGAAAAATTGTTTTGACAGAAAATATGGACCGAGAAAAAGTGCTTTGAAGGTAAAAGGAAAATGGGTTCTAACTTTTTGACAAGTGATCAGAAAAGGTAAGGTTTATTTTTGTCAACATCCTCATGCTACCTAAGCTGGGCCCTCTGAAAAAAGTCAAAACCAAATTTTTCCTGAAACCAAATTTATCTAGTTACTTGTATAAAAATATCTGTCATTTCTTTATGAATGTATGCAATCCTCCTTCACACATACGAGTCTGGTTTGAAAAGTTTAATATTCTTATTGGAATTATCTATAATTGGTGATACAAAAAATATCCCACTCTTTTCAAAAAGGAAACTCTAAGTGCATCATATTCTACTGATATATTAGCATTGAACCTTGATAGTTCACACAAAATTTTCAAAATTTAGGTGGTTATTATGGGTAAATCTTTATCTTATGGGAATTGCTTGGTATTTATTTTTGTTTTGGTAGTGTGAAACCAAATATATAATATGAAATGCTCAAACTCGATAAGGAAACAAATTTGGTTGTGAATTGATTACTCTTATCATTGATAGAAGTCTGCCAACAGTCTCATGCAAACCAGCCTGTTTTGTTGTGGATGTTAGTCGAAAATTAAAATGGCAATCCTTGTGATAGAATCTGCATAATGGTGGTGTATCCAATGCATTAACATATTTCTCACTAATTAATTACTTGTATTTGTTGCAGACTGTGATAATCAGGTTCCTTTTTCAACTGCAAGATGCATGAGCTTTGGTTGCTACATAGTGTGATTAGAAGGTTACCTTACAAGTTTCATTTTTAAGGAAACATTACGCATCTGATATTATGTAAGTTAAAAAGAAAAATACGTTTGACAGAAAATATGAACTGAGAAAAAGTGCTTTGAATGTAAAAGGAAGCATGGACTGAGAACAGATGTTTAATAATGACGATGAACTATAAGGGTTCAACCAACTTTATTTGAAAGCTAAAAGGAAGCATGGGCTAAGAAAAAGTTCTTCGACAAAAAGGAAAATTTGCTATCCGTGACACAATATGCTCTGCTGAAAGTCTGAAACAAGTTGAAGGTAACATCTGTATCTGATTTTTTTTTTCTTTGTATAAGAATGATATTTTAATTTTGCTTGGATGCTGATTTATGTAAAGATTGATATGCATTTGTAGGATGGTTGTGCTTACTAGCTATGTCGCTACTACAAGGGTACCTAGGGGTCAAAAATATGAGGGAAGCATTATGGCTTCACCTGCCTATTCATTAATTTTAAAGTTGATGTTTTTTTACTTCCCATTTTTCGTTAATTGTATTTTATTGGTTTTTGGAGTGTGTGGCATTATTTGTTTGATTGCTATTTCAATGTAAGTCAGATGATACTCAACAAGTATGATTAAATTTCTTAATAGAAACTAAATGTGGGAGAGGAATCTGTTGAGGAAGAACATCACTATCAACAAAAGAGAAGGGCAATCACATGGAGAAGGTGATGCTGTAACAAATGTTGATTGTAAGGAGATTTTCAAGAATTTGAGTGAATGATTCAACATTTTTGTACTGTTTAAATTTATTCTTCCTTGATGTTGCTTAATTTAATTCTAATTTTTTGTTTGGGCCAGAGAGCCCAATGCCATATGCAAGTAAAATTAGGCAGAGTTTGCTTGATTTTCAAAATTATTGCTCGACGTTTGGCTTCTCCCCATAAATTCAATGCAAACTACTCAATTCATATTAATGCTTCCATTGCAACATGTTGACTTCTAAGGGTAGTTTCTTAGTTTTATTTCATTGATCACAATCTTGAAGTATGTAACATTTTTCTTTATGACGGGTTCCTAATCGCTATAAGCTGCTTCCAATGTTATATTTCAAATTACTTGATTTTATTTTGATTATTTTTTTATTCTTAAACTTTGATTTTACCCAGTGTTGATAATTTATAGGAAAAGTGGTTAGTTGTCTGTTAAGTTTGATTTCACAGAAAAATCAAAGTTTGGTGTGCCCTTTATTTAATTTGTTGTATTCTCACTTATGTATTCGTTTTTTTGGTTAAGTATTTTGCAATGAAGATAAATTTCTTCCATTAGAAATTGCTTCCGCGTGTTCATGCTAGTCCGTTTTTAAGTGAATAATAAGTTTTGAAGGAAAAGTAGAACGTTTATGTTTTTATGATGTAATGATTTTATGGAATATCTTTAGTTATGAGATATTTGTTTGGTGTGGAAATTGTGAGTTTTTTATTTGAATTAAAATGAAATGAATCCAAATTTATAAGGGCAAGAAAGTATATAAATATTGTTTTATAATGTATACAAGGATAGATTTAGGAATTTTATGCATCATCCTAATGAGTTGTATCATTTTTGAAGTTTTATGCACAGAATTCTTTGTTTGGTAATTACAATGTAGTAGAAGTTATTTGTAGTTCAGATAATTTTCTATTATAACAAAGTTGTTACATGTAAAAAAATAATATAATTATCAAAATATTTAATAAAGGAAAAAACATTTCAAAATGCACAAGCTTTCTATGCAATGTACGGAGGACACAATCTCAGAAAAAGTTCAGAACCCTAATAAGAAAGTCATAATTTATAAGATGGATATGAATTCTTTAAAAAGTAGATGGGTATATAGGAATATGTCTATTAAAAGCTGTATTAATACATGATCAATTATATATTACACTATCAAAAATTAGAAATATGAATAAGTTAAAAATTTATGTACCAGACAATAAACATAATGTTCAAAGAACTACAACAAATATAATTTAAAAATGATGTGGGGCAAGTTGCTCCCGCGCAACGCGCGGAGGGAATTGCTCGTTTATTTTATAAGTGAATGATAATTTAGTTCCTGGTTAGGGATGAGGCAAGAGGGAGATGGCTGATGTTTTGACTTGACTTTTGACTTTGAGGGGAACCTGTAAAATTTTAATCCACTGAGACTGTTACACCTAATTCTGGAAAACCGAGACATTAGCCCCGACACCGGCGCAACTAGCTCTTCGTTGGTTCTCCTGCTATAGTTCTACTGACCTCCTGTATTTATTGGTAGCTTTTACCCTTTTCGGTTCACAAATCATCATCTCAACCAACCCGCCCACAGCTCTCTATTTCTATTGACCAAAATCACCCTCTTCCTTTTCCCTTGATATTAGTAACTTTCATGTTGCTCTATCACCCAACTCCACAACCACCCCTTCCCCACCACCTTTTGCGCGATTACTCCATTCCATGTCTCTTAACACTGTTCTGCTTCTCGTTTTCCAGATTTGTACTCTGAGTCTTCTGTTTTTGCCAAGTAAGCTCCCTTTTCCTCTTGTTAATCTATATCCCCGACTGTGACCCCAAGCCTATTTCAATAAACTAACGTCTTCAGCCTTCAAATCTCCTCAACCCCTGCTTCTTCACCCTTCAAGTAAGCATATTTTTGTTCCTGTATGCTCTCTCACAATGGACGTCTGGGAAAATTGGTGGGTTCTGCAAATAATGCAGATGCTGGGTTTGGTTAGTTTCTGGATCTCTTTTGCCAAGGTTAGGACTCTATGCTCGAGAGCTTTTCGATTTATGGATAGAATGATTAAGGGTGATTCCAATGTCTGGGACCTTCCTTCTTTCAATGGGCTTGTAACCGCTGGATCCTTCATATCTTTTCTCTTGGTCCTTTTCTGGGCATACTCGTTTGTGTTTCCCACTTCGCACTCACTCGTTCAGGGTCTAGAAACTCGTAACATTTCTAATTCGGCAGCTCAGAGTCTTGAGATTCTGAAACCCAACATATCAATTTTTGGTTGCAATGTGTTTGAAGGAAGGTGGATCCGAGACGAGAGTTACCCTTTATATGATGCTTCACACTGCCCTTTCGCAGAACGTGGTTTTAACTGCCTTGCAAATGGGCGTAAAGACAGGGATTATGCGAAATGGAGGTGGAAACCCAAAAATTGTGAGATTCCAAGGTTTGATGCTCGTAGATTACTGGAGGAACTTCGTGGGAAAAGAGTGGTCTTTGTCGGGGATTCTTTGAGTAGAACACAATGGGAGTCTATGATATGTTTGCTTATGACGGGAGTAGAGAATAAAACAAGTGTGTACGAAATCAACGGCAATGAGATCACTAAACGGATTAGGTTTTTAGGTGTGAGATTCAGTTCTCACAATATTAGAGTCGACTTTTATCGATCAGTGTTCTTGGTGAAGAATGGTCCGGTGCCAAGAAATGCTCCTAAAAGGGTGAAGACGGCACTAAGACTGGACAAGATGGATGATATTAGCCATGAGTGGATTGATTCAGATGTTCTAATATTTAATTCAGGTCACTGGTGGACACGAGGCAAGCTTTTTGACGCGTGAGTAACTTAATTTTCCAAACATAAAAATGATTTACGTTTTATTGACATGAATTTCTGAAACTGATTTACTAACTGCTCAGCTTCTTTGGTGACAATATTCCAATATTTGGATTGTAATGCATTGGGTCTTATTCTTCATCTTCGGTTTAGAGAGCGCATGCTATCACACAAACGCGAATCTAGCTGTAACTACTTTTTAAATTTCTCTGAATTTGTAAGCATACAAAGTCAGGGCTTTTCTTGGAAGTACTGACAGGATCTTCAGACAGGGGGTGGTATTTTCAAATTGGTGACTCGCTAAAGCTTGGAACGCCAATCAACTCTGCTTTCAGCACAGCTATGCACACATGGGCATCTTGGGTAAAAAACGCGGTGGACACAAATAGAACGAAAATATTCTTCCGTACTTTTGAGTCATCTCATTGGGGGTAAGTTGTTCACCACTTTTATTTTCCGAGTCTCTGGTTAATGTGTATGTGATTCTATTGTGAAGCAAAAAGAATATGTCTTTGGCTTGCAATAGTGAAGTTGGTGGTGTCTGTGACAGTAAAACTTGCAAAGTGACAAGTAGACCATGGAAGAGGACAAATGGGAGAGATCGAAGCCCAATATCAGATATGATAATGAGGACTGTGAAGGAAATGAATGTATCAGCAAGAGTGTTGCATGTGACCCCAATGGGTGCATATAGAAGTGATGGGCATGTGGGGCGTTGGAGTGACAACCCGTCGGTGCCCGATTGTAGCCATTGGTGTCTGCCAGGAGTGCCTGATATGTGGAACGAGATTCTCTTCTCTTATTTGCTGTGAACACAATGGCGCAACTTGACATCACAGTTTTTTGTGAATATTGGTAGCTGTAAAACTAGATCTGGATGTTGCAGTCTCTTCTCTTCCCCCCGTTGCTACATCTATAAGTTTTTATTTTTTATTTCTCTCCCTTGGCCAGTTGTATCTAAAAGTTAACCAAATGTTGGGGCAGAGAAGTTGCGTGTATATCTGGGAAGCAATAATTCCTTCACCGTAAGCTTGTGAATAAAGGGGAGGCTCTATGGTGTAAATTTGCCTTTCTGTGATCAAATTTTGTAGCTTTTGCCAAGAGGCAAGACTCGTGGGGTGTAACAAACGTTTATGCTGTTGTTCACTTTGCCGTTAATAATAAAGAAATTCAAGTTTCCAATCATCTGTTTCATTCCAGATTCATTTATCTCTATATGTTAACAAGGAATAATTGGAGGACGCTGACTTTTGCTTACTCTTTCAGTATTTAAAATTGACGGCATAGTCCATGAAAGGAGGTTATCAATCAGTTGAAAATGTGCAAATAATGTGTTGAAGTGCATGCCAATGATAGGAAGTTGTCTCTAGGAAAAGCATCACATTTCAATTCAATGAGCTGCGAATTCATGTAAAACACGAGTAAATTGAAGTGTCCTTGTCTGACAATCTATATGCAAATATCTACAAATGTAAAAATGACTTTAAATTGAAGATAACTGAGTATCCTGTACTTCATACTTGCCCGAGGATGCACAAATCTCCACAAGTTTTAGTACAGGCATATGGGAATTGCATACTAAGTGGTCGGAGTTTATGGGATGGGCCATTCACATGCATGCCTTTCTATTTTTATATATTTTATTAAAAAAGAACAAGCTTACACCTCAATGCCTTTGAGAAGAAGAGGAATGAGTTTCAGAAGCAAAGGAACTATAGCCGAGAAGTGTTTTCCACTGCAAACATCTAAAACTTAGAATGTGTGTCAAGTCACTAAAAACTTGCAGGAATGCTAATCAAATCAAAATATTTCTAAATGCTGACTACAAAAGGCCCCTGACGGCCTGACCCCCCACATTTCTCCTACATTGTTGATACAAACAACCATTCAATAATTAACGTAAGATCCGACATGGCCTCCCCTCAGCCAACCAACTTCAACTTCCCTTTCTTCCCCTCACCACCTTTTCGTCCCTTCAACCCGCCGCCGCCGCCGCCGTCTCATTCATCTCCTCCCCCGCCGTCTCATCCATTTTCCCCTCCGCCTCCGCCTCGGCGTGCCCCTCCACCACCAGCTCCACGAGTACCTCCACCGCCACCTCCACGTGTACCTCCACCGCCACCTCCACGTGTCCCTCCGCCTCCTCATGTGAGTCCGCTGTCGCCGCCATCTTTCCCAATTGATCCACCTCCTCCACACGTGCGGCCATCTCTAGCCCCAGTTCCACCACCTTCACCTGCTCCACATCATCATACAGTGATTGTGATAGTGTTTGTTTCATTGGGCGGCCTTCTCTTCCTTTCACTGCTGGCTTTTGCTCTGTTTTGCTTTATTAAGAGGAGGAAGAAGAAGGCGTCTCAAGAAATGGGCATGGTTCATTTTGATGAGCATAAAAAGGTTAAGGAAGAGATTGTGTCGGGTCCTTTCGGACAGAAGGTGGTGGTGATGACGGTGGAGGATGATGTGCATATCGACGCTGAAGTGAGGAAGGAGGAGAAGTTTGGCGACGGTTTACATGCGGAATCATCGTCAACATCGGCCAATGATCAGGTCAATTCTAGTGGCCACGACCAAGATGTGGGAAATGCTTCTTCTGGTATTGAACACCGCCATCATCACGAGCTTCAACATAAGCCAAAAAGGCAAGATTGAGACCATCTGATGAATATCTCAAAACTGCATGCAAGCATTCTATTCTGTCTGTAATAACCTCTGTTCGCACGTAATTCTGTCAAGTAATTTGATTTTATGAAATTGAGAAGTTTTCCTTTTTTAAGGAAAAAAAATTAAAGTTACCAATTCAACCATGTATTCAAATAAAAAGTATAAATATGTAAATTCCTTGCTTTGTATAGAGTTTCAGATAATTGGCACTATATATTTATGATGTATGAAGATTTTAATATATAATGGCTCAAGAATTTGGTTCTCGTTTCGGTTCTTCTATTCTCGATAAAAACAAAATTAACTGAGCCTGTCCGGGCAACCGTTAGAAATAAACGATTGCCATGTGCCAAAGAACTTCTTAAGAGAACCTGCAACAGAGCCACTCCGGGCCAAGCTCAGCTTTATTCATGACTTTTGTCTTTTGGGAACCTTTAAAAATGTAGCATTGTGTTTTAGAGCCCGTTTGGTTCAATCTCATTACATCCTGCAATGCAGTATACTGCAATGTAATAGTAATACAATACAATCTTAATTACAAGAGTAATATTTTGTTTAATTTTTAAGTAAGGTGCAATGAGTTAATATTTTAACAAGTATTTAAAATTAATATATTGCACAAAGTCTATTTTACTCTTAATATAATCTTTATAGAAAAAATAATTAAGAGCTGACAGCGGCGGTGAATGTGGAGGAGGAGGTAGTGGTGGTGGCGATGGCGGCGGGCGGCGGCGGAGGTAGTGGCGGTGGGTGGTTGCCAAAGAGGAGGAGGTGGTGGTGGCGGCGGCGGCGGGCGGCGGGCGGCGGTGGAGGTGGTGATGGTGGTAGTGGGTGGGTAGCGGAGGCGACGGAGGAGGTAGTGGTGGTGGTTGCGGGTGGGTGGCAGCGAAAGTAGTGGTTGTGGCGGTAGGCAGCGGTGGAGGTAGTGTGTGGTGGTGGTGGGCAGGTGTCGGCGGCGACGGAGAAGGAAGAGGTGGTGGTGGTGATAGGGGTGGAGGAGGAGGCGGTGGTGATGGTGATGGCAGCAGCAGTGGAAGAGGAGGAGATAGTGGCGGCAGCAGGGGGTGGAGGTGACGGCGGTAGAGGAGGAGGTTGTGGTGTGATATAGCAAGTTAAATGAGATAAGTGAAACAAAGACACAAGAAACTAAAGGATAAATTGAACTTTTTTAACCATATAATGGGACGGTAATGCAGATTCATAAGGGGAAAGGTATGATTGAGGATTACCAATTTTTTAGTAATCATCATTACCATAGCAAACCTTATTACCATGCTAAAGAGCAACTAAACATTCTTCTTTTGATAATGCAATCATGATTACCATTGCAAACATGCATTGGAGTTAAACCAAACGGGCTCTTAGTTTTAATTCTAGCTTTTTGGGTTTTCTCACTCAATTTCTATACCTCCGGTTTGATAGATTTCAGCATTATTTGCAACCAAATCTTTAATTTCCTTTAATTTTGTTTCATTTGTATTTGATTTCTGTTTAGGAGATGTTTTAATTTGACCGATTAAAAATTAGCACATCTTAAATGTATTAACTTATTTGAAATAAAAACTAAGGATATGTTGTTATAAAAGTATATGTGATAAGAGAGCGAGAGAGAATTTCTAGAGAAAAGATTGATAGAATTTTTAGAGAAAACTTCTCATTCACTTCATTTGAAATAATCGATTACAAGCCTTTATATAGAGTTAGTAATCTAACCCTAGTTACATGACCATGGTTACTTTATACAAACTATAATTACTTTATATCTTCTTTATGTCATTGTCTTCTTTTACTTTTGTTTTGTGTCTTTTTCTTCTTTTTCTTTATATCAAGTCTTCTTTTCTTTGAATCAATAGACATCCACATAATTAATATTCATAACAATCCCCCTTGGATGTCTATTATGAATGTGCCTCATTAAAAACTTTAACTAGAAAAAAAATCCAGTGGGATAAAAACTTAACCAAATAAAAGAGTACATCATTCATTGATACACTGTTGAGTGTTGCTTCATTAAAAACCTTTATAGGAAAACCCAGTGGAACAAAACCTAGATAAGGGAAAAAGAGTACAGTGTGTACTGACTCCCCCTCTTGACGACATCAGTTGATATCTCTAAGTTTCCGAAGATCAATGTCATGTACAAGCTTTTCAAAGATTGTACCTGGAAGTGACTTGGTGAATAAATCTGTTAAATTTTCACTTGAACTGATTTGCTGGATATTTATTTCACCATCCTTTTGAAGATCACGAGTGAAGAAGAATTTTGTTGAAATATGCTTTGTTCTATCACCCTTGATGTAGCCTTTTTTAAGTTGGGCAATACATGGAGCATTATCCTCATATAGAACTGTTGGAATCATTTTTCCTGAAGATAAATGACAAGTTGTACGTATGTGATGTATCATTAACCTCAACCACACATATTCTCAACTTGCTTCATGTATTGTTAGAATTTCTGCATGGTTAGATGATGTGGCTGATATAGGGTGTGTTTGGATTGACTATTGGATAAGTGACTTATTTTTTACTTAGACTTATGGAATCTTAAAATTGGAAAAAAGTTAGATTGGTTAAAATGATGAGTGTTTGGATTGGCAATTGAATAAGTAATTTATGTAAAAGTGAATGATGTTTGGTTTGGCTTTTGTATTAGTTAAGAGAAAAAATTGTAAAAATTATGAAAAATGAAAAAATGAAGGGATAATTGTGAAAAAGTCTTCATTGGCAACTTAATTGCCAATGGGATCTGGGAAGATATCTACACACGGAGGGATTTTTTCACAATTTTCTCAAAAATTAACTTTAAAAATTTGGTAATGGTACAATTTTAATAAAATTATATCAAACTCTAATTTAAATTGGTACACTACAAAAGTCTTTTTTATTGTGCACCTCAAGCTTAAATCTTATAAATTATATCAAACTCTAATTTAAATATTAAATCCTAACTCATATTTTCACATAGCTCAAAATCTAACAAAATAAACCGATTAAAACCTCAATAATACCTCCAATAATCTAAATAAATTATTTAAACTAAATTTAATGGGTAAAAATACTATATAGAAACTAATTTATAACATGTTTATAAAAAAATTGATTATAAAATCATAAAACAACTAAATAATAAATCTAAACTGATTAAAATTAATTATTAATTATTCTCTACATTTCTACAGTCATATATTAACAAAACTCAGGACTTGCCTAAACTCTTATCCTAAAGTATTCTCTAATTAGCAGAAGATTACTATCTAAAGAAAGAGAAAATTATTTAGAACATTTTTTATAAAAGAAATTTTGTGATTAGAAGTGATTTTGAGTATCTCATTGATCTCCAAAAATATGAAAATACTTCTATCAATATTATTTTACACACGTACATAAGCTCCAATAAGCTTTATTTTGAGGCTTATGACTTTTTCCAACTTATGACTTTTTTCACCTTAAATCCAATCGCTGAAACAAACACCCATTTTATGCTTTTTACTGTTTAAGTCCGTTTGTGCCACTATTTAAGTCCGATTGAGCGCGCAAACAGTGAAACAAACACGCACATAGTCTGTTTCATAGATTGCCATGAAATACTTGTACCTCCACATGTAAACAGATAGCCTGTTTGTGATTTACCATCATATGGATCAGATAAAAATCTGGCATCTGCATAACCAACCAGTTCATACTTAGATATATTTGAGTAGTATAACCACATGTCCATAGTGCCTCTGTGGCAACAAAGAATGTGTTTTACACCATTCCGATGCCTTCGTGTTGGTGAAGCACTGTATCTTGCTAATAAATTAACAGCAAATGACATTTCAGGACATGTGTGATTAGTAAGATACATTAGTGCTCCAATAACACTAAGGTATGGTACTTCTGGACCAAGTAGTTCTTTATTACCTTCTTTAGTAATTACTCGAGGTCAGAATGGATCCTTATAAGCTTTTAAAGACCTTACAATCATTGGGGTACATAATGGATGAGATTTATCTATGTAAAATCGCTCTAGAACCTTTCTTCTATAAGTTTCTTGATATACAAATATCTCATTCTTGAGGTGTTCGATTTGTAATCCAACACAGAATTTTGTCCTTCCTAAATCCTTCATTTCAAATTTTTTGTTCAAATAATTAATTGCCTTTTGAAGCTCTTAAGGAATTCTAATGATGTTGATATTATCAATATAAACAACAATTATAGTAAATTCACTGTTAGATTTTTTTTATAAAAATGCATGAGTATATCGGATCATGTTTATATTCTTCTTTCAACAGATATTCATTAAAACGATTATACCACATTCGCCCTGATTGCTTTAGGCCATATAAGGACTTATTTAATTTAACCGAGTATTGTTCTCAAGAACTAGATTTGGATGCTTCTGGTACCCTAAGTCCTTCAGGGACTTTCATATAAATATTATTGTCAAGTGAGTTGTATAAATAGGCAGTCGCAACATCCATTAAATGTAAATCAAATCATGCATTTACTGCTAGACTAATTAAATAATGAAAAGTAGTCGCATCCACTATTGGTAAATACGGTTCTTCAAAATCAATGCCAGGTCTTTGTGTAAAGCCTTGGGCAACAAGACGTGCCTTATATTTTGTTATTTCGCCCTTTTCATTTCTCTTTCGTACAAAAACCCATTTACATCCAACTAGTTTTACATCTTTAGGTGTAAAGATTATAGGTCCAAATACTTTTCTTTTTGCTAATGATTTTAGTTCTGCATTAATTACATTTTTTCATAGGGGCCAATCTTTTCTCTGTTGGCACTCGCTAAAGAATTTTGGCTCATGATCCTCATTATCATTCATTACATCATATGCTATATGATAAGCAAAGATGTCGTCAACATTGACTTCATTTTGATCCCATCAAGTTTCATTCATAACATAATTTATTGAGATCTCATTATTTTCACATGTCAGGTATATGGGTCTTTTCTAGGACTACAACATTCTCTTCTAAAGATATCTCTACTAGAGATAATAACTCTTTAGGAGATGACTCTTCTGGAGCTACTAACTTTTCTTGATTATCCTCCACTTGACCATCTATATTCTTTTGCTCCTTTTTTCTTTCGAAGATTTTTATCTTTGGAACCGATGTGCCTACCACACTTCAGGCGTGCTTTAAATTCATTCATAGTAGGTTGTCCTTCAGGGACATCAATTTTAATAAAAGTATTAGCAGTTGGGATATATGACTTTGTCATTTTTTTTGGGTTAATAAATGCTTTTAGCATTTGATTAACTAAATTTTGTAAATAAATTATCTTTTAAACTTCCAGTGCACATTATTTTATACGAGGATCAAATGAGCCAATGATAATTCATTCCAGTTAATTTCTTTACCCAGTTGTTTGTTTCTCCCTCTAATATCGGGAAAAGTGATTTATCAAAATGATAATCAACAAATCGTGCCGTAAATAAATTTTCTGTATATGGTTCTAAATATTTTATGATCGAAGAAGATTCATACCCAACATATATTCCCATTCTTCTTTGAGGATCCATTTTGGTGTGTTGTAGTGATGCTATTGGCACATATACCGCACAACCAAAAATTCTTATATGAGAAATATTAGGTTCTTGACCCACACCATTTGTAAGAGGGAAACCTATAGGTAACTTGTTGGCCTAATGCGAACAACATTGCTGCATGCAAAATGGCATGGCCCCAAACAGAAATTGTGAGATTATATCTCATAAGTAAAGTGTAACACCCCAAATTTTATTCACCAAAATGCATTGTAATTATTGAAAATATTCAATGAAATAGAATGGTAAATTTTGGCCAAAGAAAGGAAGAAAAGGAATTGAATTAAAAAATGTAGTGGCAAATTCATAATTTTGCCAACATAGCCTAAGATTAATTATTTTTCAATTAATTGAAGCTAATTTCAGTTAATTAAGGAAACTAAAAGGGAAATAATTAATTGGATTCTAAATTATGCCAAGTGTCAACATCTTAAAGCAAATGATTAAATTAGGATTGTTAAAGATGAGCATATGTGGAAATTGGATTAAAATATGATTACTTGATACATGTAGTTTGAATAATGGAATGAAAGCCCAAATGGTGTGCATGAAGGGCCCTTAGGACGTTTTTGGCCTAACCAAAAGGGAGGAAGAGTAGTTACATGCTGATGAGGGATTATGACATAAGTTACATATAGATAGGGCTAAGTACAAAGGTGCCCCAAAAGTCAAAATTTTGGGATTTATGGCAATAAACTTAATTAGGGGAAAGGATGAAGTCATCATTAAGCTTTTACTTCATCTTCCTCTTCCCTCATTTTCGTCCAAGTTGCCCAAAATAGAGAGAGAAAGTGTTGGAGAAAAGCTAGAGAGAAAGTGTTGGAATTTAGTATTGGCTTCTTAACTTGTGTAGATCTTCCTCTAAGTTCTTCTTCTTCATGCAACTCATTGTTTAGCAAGCTAATCTCAAGGTCAAGGAGGGAGGAATGTGGCATTCTAGAGAGAGAAAGTCCAAAAATGTTTGATTTAGCTTGTTTTGTGATTTTGGGATGATAAACTCTAGAAAGGTTATGCTGCCCAAAATTCTACAAATCATGTTTATTTGGTGTTTAAATAGCTAATCATGTGATTAGAAGTGAAAATGAAGTGATTAAACAAGAAAAATCAAGAAACACTTTTTCTCTTCTAAAACCCTAATTTCGTCCAGCTTCTGTTCACTTAAGATAGAGTTAGAATTTGGAAATTTTGATAGTTCCATTAGATTTAGAAGGGAAAATTGTGTAGAAATATGAGTGTTTATGATTTTTTGGAGATTTGTACACAGATATGGAAATTATTGAAGTACAAATGCATGTTGTTTGGTTATTTCTTGTGAGGCAGTGTTATTGTGTCATATAACCAACACTGCAAAAAGATAATAAGCAAACATGCGACCATTTAGTTGATACATCAATTAAAATCATATAGTACCTAAATGGTCCGCATGGTAGATGTATTGGCCCACAAATCTCTCCCTGTATTCATTCTAGAAATGTGAGAAACTCACTTTCTACTTTGCTTGGTGAGGGGCGAATAATTAACTTTCTCTTGGAACATGCAACACATGAGAAATCATGGGATTGTGGTATTTGTTTACACTTCAGGGTATGTCCACATGAATTCCCTATTATTTTTCGCATCATAATTGAACCTGGATGGCCTAACCGAACATGCCAAACATTAAATTCATTAGTAAACTTCTGGTTTACATTAGCAAACTTCTGGTTCTCAATAGTATGTGTTTCAATTGTGCTTATACATGTGTAATACAAGCCAGAAGAAGAAGCAGGAAAACTTTCTAATATGCATTTTTTACCAGCAACAATGTTTGTGATAACAAGATATTTCTAATTATTTTTAGTTGTTGTTCTAAATGATATCCATTTCTGCAGATATTTTTAAAACTCAAAAGTTTCTTTTAAACTTGGTAGAATAAAATGCATTATCAATGCATAATTTTGTTCCTTTAAGTGACAAAATATTACCTCTCCCGGAGCCTTCAATTAACTTATACTACCAGATACAGTCTGAATGTTGGCTTCTCGTATTACCAAGGAAGAAAATTTTTTTATCATGTCTGAGTATAGTGTGGGTTGTTGCACTATCAATGAGACATAAATCTTCAGGATTGATGCCAATAATATTCATTCTTCATTAAAAGAAACATAAAAACATAATTAAGATTGATACATATGATAAAAACAACTTTAAAAACAGTAAAACATGGTAGTTCATATTAAATTAAGAAATCTGTAACATCCAAAAAGGTATCATCTATATCTCCATACTCAGAATTCTCGGCCTGATCAACATGATATATTTCAACATTTGATCTCTTACCATTATTTTTAATTGATTCTTGATAAAGGTCAACTAGGTGTCTTAGCGTACGACAGATACGAGACCAATGACCCTTTCTATCACAACGATAACATGGGTTATTAGCATATTTGTTATGCCTACTAGTTTCTCCTTCTTGGTTCCTATAAGTCTTTTCCCACTTCTGGTAGGAATGTGAACCACTATGATTTTGTCCACGTCCACGTCCACGCCCACGCCCAAGCCCACATCCACGGCCTCGGCCATTAGATTCATTTGTTACCACATTCGCTTTAGGGAATGAAGCTGAGCTTGTTGGACGAGATTCATAGTTTTTTAATAAAAGCTCATTATTCTGTTCAATCACAGGAGACAAGAAATTAATTCAGCATATTTCTTGAAACCTTTTTTTTGATATTGCTGCTGTAGGAGCAAATTGGATGCATAAAATGTGGAGAATGTTTTTTCTAACATATTTTCATCAGTAACATTTTCTCCACATAAATTTAATTTAGAAGTGATCCTGAACATGACTGAGTTATACTCACTTACATATTTAAAATCTTGCAGGCGTAAATGTATTAAGTCATAACGAGCTTTTGGAAGGATGACCATTTTCTAATGATCATATCTTTCTTTCAAATATTTTCAAAGAACAAGTGGGTCTATTACTATTAAATATTCAAATTTTTAAATCATCATGCAAATGATGGCGAACAAAAATCATGGATTTGACTTTATCTTGGTTAGATGCATGATTCCCTTATTTGATTGTGTCTTCCAGATCTTTAGCATTCACGTGAATTCCACATCAACACTCAAGATAAATAATTTTTCCCAGTAATATTAAAGGCAAGAATTTCAAGTTTTGCTAGGTTTGTCATGGATCAAACTAATTAAAGAAATAAATGAATATAATTAAAATATGAAACGTAAAAATACAATATAATATCTTAAACGAAAAAAATAACCGTAAATTCGTAAAGAAAATAAATAATTCATAAGACAATAAAAGGAAATTAAAACTTGTACAGCTTCGGGCCATTTAATCTCATATTTCAGTTAGGAGGTAAAACCTTCTATATAGGTGGCTTCAGGCCACTTAATTTCATAGTTTCACTTTAGGAGGTAGAACCTTTTTTATAAGTAACAACCTATGTCATCCATGAAAAAGGACTACAACCTAAACTTTCCATAAATAAGGCATGTACTATATCAAAATAAGAATAAAACAATATGACTTTTGGTCATATAATTTTAGGAATCAAATGTGTATGTCTTGTAAATAATATATATATATATATATATATATATATATATATATATATATATATGATATAAAAACAATAATAATATCCAATCTTGGCCATGGAACCCGATGTTTATAATAATCGGTAAAAGTATTACTCTAATTCCATATAGTGGCTCATATTATCCCAGATCTATCAAATAAAACAAGGTATATGAAATCATTAAAGAAATTATAAAAAGATCATACCTTAGTTAAAGCTTCGTACTGATAACGTGCTATAAAAGTATATGTGATAAGAGAGCAAAAGAGAATTTCAAGAGAGAAGATTGATAGAATTTATAGAGAGAACTTCTCATTCACTTCATTTGAAACAATCGATTACAAGTCTTTATATAAAATTAAGAATCTAATCCTGGTTACATGACCATGGTTATTTTATACAAACTATAGTTACTTTATATCTTTCTTTATGTCCTTATCTTCTTTTACTTTTACTTTATGTCCTTTTCTTCTTTTTCTTTATATCAAGTCTTCTTTTCCTTGAGTCAATAAACATCCACATAATTAATATTCATAACATATATTAGTTTTTCTAATTTTAAAGATTTTGATCTCATCCAAAATTTAACATAATTGATAAAATCTTGGGCGAAAAGTTTGCGTCACGTTGGCGAAGTCCATGTGAATATGTGATCATCAATCGACGAGGTACAAGATGTAAACAGAAATAAATGAAGCAAATATTTCACAACACAAAATTGATAACAAACACCATATTGATAACAAGTATATTTCTTACAAGTCACCAGCACGATCGAAGTACACATAAACATGTTATTCATTAACTATTACGGGGTTTTATCGGATTCTACATAAAACTTTCTTCTTCTTCACAATCCACCATTGTTCTAATCTAATCTTGCATGCGAATGATGCATCTGATGGACTCCCCTTTGAGCATGAGGTCAAAGGCTTTGTTGATCTCTGAGAAAGGGATTGAATGAGTGATGAATTTGTCCAGTTCCAGCTCCTGCAATTTCATCACAACACCCATTAGCAACTTATTTAACTACCCCACACAATTGAATTCAAGCAGCATACAATAAAATTCACTCCCCAAGTAGGCTTACCCCTTTCATGTACTTGTCCACCACAGAAGGCAGATCAGAGCGGGGTTTGTAGTTGCCATAGAAGGTTCCCTTCAAGGTCCTCTCGTTCAAGAAATTAATAGGATGTGTTTTAAATGCATCATCCTTGTTTGGCACTCCAACTAGTACCGCTACACCCCAACCCTGCACACAATAACCATTTTCATTGTTAGTTCTGCCTTCCAATGTAGCTTCTCATCAAGTTATTATTATAATATGTTTTTTATAGCGATATCAAGCAAATGAGTTTTGAATAAGTACGTCGTGGACACATTCAAATGCCGAGATCATGGCCTGGATGCTCCCTGTGCATTCAACAGCGCGATCCACTCCTCCATTTGTCATTTCAGCTATTACCTGTTCACAATTGAAGCTAGGCAACTTTGATATGATATTCAACTATATGTATTCATCAAATCAATTGGTTTTTCTATGTGTGTACTGACCTCGTGCACGGGCTTGTCATGATCTTTTGGGTTCACAAACTCATTAACTCCAAACTTCTTGGCTGCCAATAGCATAAACTTCCATCAATACAGATATGTGAATATAATTTAGCCATTCAGCCTCGATGATTCATTTTTGTGGGCAAGGAAGTATGAGTAATACCTAGCTCAAAACGGCTGGAAACTAAATCAACCCCAATAATTCTGGATGCACCAGAAATCCTTGCCCCTTCAGCAGCCTAAAATTCATATAAAAAAAGATCAGGAGTTAGTCTAGCTGTTTAATTAAGAACTGCTAAAAAAACTAAACTCAAAAGAGGGGTAGAAACATACAGCAAGTCCAACAGCTCCAAGCCCGAAGACAGCAACAGAGGAGCCGGGTTTTGGTTTTGCAACATTTACAGTAGCACCAAGACCTACAAGGATGAAGGAATCAATCAGAAAATGGTATATCTACTTCAGCCAAAGATCATATAAACGATCGAGTAAGGGTAAAAGGATGCAAAACCTGTGCAGATCCCACAACTGAGAACACAAACTTTGTCAAGAGGAGCAGCAGGGTCAATCTTAGCAACACAACCAGCATGCACAACAGTGTACTCACTGAATGTGGAAGTTCCCACAAAATGGAATATTGGCTGTCCGTTCTTAGAGAATCTGGACTTGCCGTCACCGATCATAACACCCCTGTCTGTGTTGATTCTGAGGAGGTCACACATGTTGCTTTCTTCCGACTTACAGTGTGGACACTCTCCACACTCGCCTGTGAATACTGGAAGAGCATGGTCTCCTGGTTTCAGATGAGTCACTCCCTCCCCTACGCTCTCCACAATCCTATTCACCGTCCACACATGTATATATATTAGTTGTTCATCTGAAGGAATTTATAACCAGCGGGTAATTAAAACGAAGGAGAAGAAATGTACCCTCCGGCTTCGTGACCTAATATACGAGGGAACACTGGAGTTTGACCCTGTCATTGGGAAAAAAATAAAATAATACAAGTAAGATTCAGATTCCAGAAAGGAAGAAGGATTCATAAAGATAGGCAGAGAGATGAAATAAAATAAGGGTACCTTGGCTTCCCAGAAGTAGACGTCAGTATGGCAAAGAGAGGTAAAGAGGATTTTCAGACGCACTTCTCCAGCCTGCGGAGGCGCCACCTCTATCTCTTCAATCACCAGTGGCTTCCCTGCTTCCCAAGCCACCGCAGCTACATTTAAAAAAAAAAATCCACACAGCCGAATCAGTATATACTTTTGCCTAACGTGGATCAGTTCGAAAATACACCCCCTGAATTCAGATCATCATATAATGATAGGATCGGGATCCAAAACAAAACAGTCATCTGAATTTCGCAAATCACTTGAGTTTCCCGGAGGAAACGCAGAGAAGCGTGGCGCCATATAAAGAAATCAACAGAAAAAAATCAGAGAAAGAAATATTAATGGACCCTAACAACAACTACAGTAAGTGAAATATCAGAACTTCAGAAGAGGAAAGACGAAGTGATATGGAAGCAGGGGATGCAACAGGCAGTTGCAGCAGTAAGAAGGAATTATGACAGTGAAGTCTGACCTTTGCACTTGATGATCTGACCAGCTGTGGTAGACATAGCTACTGGATACTGAGAATGAAGGACGACGATGACAGTGAAAATTGTTGAATATTATGCAGATGTGTGGAAGACAGTGGCCACCTAAAGCTATATATATATATATGTGTGTGTGTGGGGGAGAATCACTCTGAGTCTTAAGAAAGAGGGATATTATCAAAAAAAATTTCTTAAATTTATAAAACACACTCAATTATGAATATATATATATGGGAGAGATGTAAACAGGGACTTTTTAATAATATATTGATTACAGTGGCCACCTAAAGCTTTTTTTTTTTTTTGTGCCAACTCCTAAAGTTATATATGTGTGTGTGAGAGAATCACTCCTTAGTCTTAAGAAAGAGGGATGTTATCAAAAAAATTTCTTAAATTTATAAAACACACTCAATAAATTGTAAAAAAATATATATATATATATATGAGAGGTGTAAACAGGGACTTTTTAATAATATATTGATTATTTAGGATCTAAGAGTGATTTTACCTATATATTAGGGAAGAATGTGTAATAGTAGAAGGGGAGAACCCGAATCAAGGAATATTTATTTAATTCTTAAAACAAAAAAAAAGGGGGAAAAAATGAAAACAAAGATTTCAAAACCGCTTTGGTTTTGCCGTGGCAGCGATCCAATACCAGCAGCAACAGGTGGTTTGATCGATAAACGCAAATTAGGAAAACGACTGTAGGTGTCTCTAGTGGCTCCTTGGTTTCCTGGTTTCCTTTTTTTTGGCTCAGAAAATGTTGAGTTCTTGTGTGCTTTGAAGTTTTAGCAATATATATTAAACTAGAATATTGATTATTTTCAAAGCAGAAATTGGCCAATTGTTCAATGTCAATTTGATTCGAAACGACAAGCAAAACGAGTTTGATTGCATCATCAATTGATGAGCACTAATAAATCCTTAACTAGATTTAATATTATTTATCTTTATATTTTCAAGAGCTTTTTTATTTTAGTACACAGATATGTGGATAATTCAAAACAAAAGCAATCTTCCCTCGTTCAGACTTCAGACATTCATAATAAAATAAATTTTATATTTAAGAAATAAAAGAAACATTGATTGTATTTAATTTGGCGTTGTGAAACTAACGAACACAAATCCAATTAATCACAAATGATTACTTATATAAAATTATGTATTAAACAAGGAAAAACTGCTAAGCGAAAGTGATGGGACAGGCAAGAAGATCAGAAGGGAAGATATTTCAGACACCCCGGAAACTTGCGTACAGCTAATAGTAATATCCTAGTCCTTTTTTTTTTTTTTTTTTTGCCAAAGTAATATCCTAGTCACTACCAGGAGGATGCTGTAATGACGTCTTCTTTTACGTATTTCCAATCGTTTCAAACCTTGACTGTGAATTAATGCTGAAATCTTTATTCTTGACTATTTGTTCAATTTGATTTTTTTAATTTGCAATCAAATTCTTCCCTTTAGTTCTAGCTGTCCTTAGAAAGCATTGTTATTTTAATTTATGTTATATAAACAAAAGTACCAAACAAATACCATATCATTTACACAGGTGATGAGTATAAATTATTATCGCAATTTACAACGTGAGTTGGAAGGCACAGACGCCGAAATTTCAAGTAAACAAATGAACGTCCTAGAGTTCTCTGCAACGCGACACTGCACAAATTTGATAAAATACAAGGGAGATTGTAAATTTGATATGAAACTTTATTCTTCTTGTTCACAATAACCACAGAGAACACAGTTCAGAAGACAGCACACACTATTCCACAAGCATGTGGGTTCTACTAGTCTTGCATACGAATGATGCACCTGATGGACTCCCCTCTGAGCATGTAGTCAAATGCCTTGTTGATCTCTGATAATGGCTCCGAGTGAGTTATGAACTTCTCCAGTTCCAGCTCCTACATCATCAGCTCACAATTTAAACACAAGAAATTAAACTAGACATTAATTATTTCACTCAACCAGTACTAGAATTAGCTTACCCCTCTCATGAACATCTCCACAACAGAAGGCAAATCAGAAAGGGGCTTGTAATTGCCATAGAAGGTTCCCTTGAGAGTCCTCTGTTTCAGGAAATTCACTGGATGGGTTTTGAATTCATCATCCTTGTTTGGCACTCCAACCAGAACCGCCACACCCCATCCCTGCACACCATATGTAACCATTTGGCTTTTAACTTACCAATTAGCAAGCAAATGCGTTTTGAATAAGTACGTCGTGGACACATTCGAATGCTGAGATCATAGCCTGGATGCTCCCAGTGCACTCCACCGCACGATCCACGCCTCCATTTGTCATCTCAGCTATTACCTGTTCATTGTTAACAACTAAAACCAGGTTACGATATGATGTGATAGGCGACTCTATTTATCAGTCAACCCAACTCAATCTTTCATCCACGCATGCACTGACCTCTTGTACAGGTTTGTCATGATCTTTTGGGTTCACAAACTCATTCACTCCAAATTTCTTGGCTGCCAATAACAATAACAACATAAACTGCCATCAATATATATTGCAATTTAAGTATATGCACTGAAAATTTTAGTTCTGAAAATATGAGGTGTACCTAGCTCAGAACGGCTAGAAACTAAATCAACCCCAATAATTCTGGATGCCCCAGAAACCCTTGCTTCTTCGGCAGCCTAAAATTTGGATAAGGAAACGTGATCAGGACATAACACAGACGTCTAATTATGAACTGCGAAAGAAACTGAAGGGAAAAAAGGCAATGAACATACAGAGAGGCCAACAGCTCCCAATCCGAAAATGGCAACAGAGGAACCAGGTTTTGGTTTTGCAACATTCACGGTAGCACCAAATCCTACAAGAATGAATATGAAGGAATCAATCAGAAAACTGTATTGCTAGACACTTCATCCAAAGCGATGATATGCATATATATATGTTGAGGTAAGGGAAAACCTGTGCAGACTCCGCAGCTGAGAATACAAACTTTGTCAAGAGGAGCAGCAGGGTTAATCTTAGCAACACAACCAGCATGCAAAACAGTGAACTGGCTGAATGTGGAAGTTCCCACAAAATGGTATATTGGCTTTCCATCCTTGGAGAATCTGGACTTGCCGTCACTGATCATAACACCCCTGTCTGTGTTGGTCCTGAGAAGGTCACACATGTTGCTTTCTTCCGACTTACAGTGTTCGCACTCTCCACACTCGCCTGTGAATACCGGAAGAGCGTGGTCTCCAGGTTCCAGATGAGTCACTCCCTCCCCTACGCTCTCCACGATCATGGACATAATAGCAAAACCCATACTTAGTTTTATTTAAGCTAAAGGAATTTATAACAGACGCGCAATACATACAAAGGGGATAGAAAATCACCCTCCGGCTTCGTGACCTAATATACGAGGGAACAATGGAGTTTGTCCCTGTTAATGGAGAAAAAAATATATAACAGTAGTAAGATTATGGTTCGGCAGAGGAAGAAAAATGCGTAATGGTAAGTGATAAAATGAAATAAGAGAATGACCTTGGCTTCCCAGAAGGAAACATCAGAATGGCAGAGGGCTGTGAAGAGAATCTTGAGACGCACTTCTCCGGCCTGCGGAGGCGCTACCTCTACCTCTTCGATTGACAGTGGCTTTCCTGCTTCCCAAGCCACCGCAGCTACATTTCACCAATTCCACACAGGCCATTCAGGATATACTTGAAATAAAATCAGTTCGAAAATAATTAAACATATGACACTTCAAGCAGAACAATTTGAAATGATTTTCAAAAATCACATGACATTCCCGGATGAAACATAAAGAAGCGTATCACCATCCAAAGAGGGCAACAACAAAAACTGGAAAAGAAATTAGCACACCTCAGCGACTGTACTTAGTCTAAATATCATAGCCGGAGTTCATAAGAGAGAAGAATATTTATAAGTGTGAAGAAAACTTGCAAAGACAGAGGAGAGGAGAGATATGACACATGAAAGCAGGAAAAACGATTTCCAGTTGCAGAAGTATGTTGAGATGTGATTAATAGTGGTGGAAACTTACCGCTGCACTTGATAACCTGACCAGCTGTGCTAGACATAGTTGTGTGTAAGGACTGAATATGAAGGAAGATGGCGAAAGTGAGAAATTGTTGAAAGTTGTTGTGATGTGGGGAAGTCAGAGCCCTGCAAAATATATAGAGGGTGAAGACGTGCCCACTTGGCAACGTGTGAAGGCCAGAGAGAAGCCGATTTGAAAGGCAATACCGCTTTTGGTTTCAACTTGAGTTTTATTTATGTTTCGGGATCCTATGTCTGTATTCATCAAACAGAATTTGTAAACAGATTTTATTATTTTATAGGATAAAACAATAAATAAATAAATAAAAAGACTATATATATATTTGCCAAGAAAGAAACAGAATATATTGAACTCATACGAAATTACAACCACTTAGAAATTAAAAGCAACCACCTATTATCTAAGAACACAAGTAAAAACTTAAAGCATACAGATGTTGAATCTAAGAACAGAATCCAAAAAAGGTTCTTTAATAATACAAGCATACATGACTTAAACAAACAAAACATCCACAACACTAGAAACTCAGAAGGCCAACAGTTGTGATAGAGGTCGTGGTACCTAATGCACGGGGTCAAACCATCTAGAGAAGTTTTGGTAATCCACACGATCACCAAATTGGTTTCTATGAGAATCCATCTATAAAAGAGGTTCCTGACAATTTTCCTTAAGCAAGGCATAAGGAGGTCAACAAACAAAGCAATAGCAAACAGAGCACGGTCAATATGACAGTAAATGAAAGAACAACAATTCCAACCTAGTGAAGAACAATGTCACCATACCAACCAAACAGACACACATTGAACCCAAAAATGAATAGTGTTGAGAGAAGCACTGAACAAGCAAATGTCTACCTAATGAAGAATAGTGTGTACGAACCCACTGAACAGACTTAAATTTATAATTCCATCATCTAAACACCAAAAATAATAGTTCAAAGCAACACATCTAGTCATACTACCGTACTCATAACCCATTTCCAAATTACCAGTAACATAGCAACTACTCAGAACCCATTCCCCCTAACACCTATTTGCAGGGCTGAGTAATGGGCGGGCTAGGCTCACTTGAAGGTCAGCCCATTACCTACCCGTTTATGTCTTAATGGGTACGGGCTAGCCCATACCTGTTAAGTACCTGAGATAGCCCGGTAATAAACGGGCTGGACATACCCGTCCAGATTTGGGTGGGTACTAGGCAGCCTGTTTAACATATGATATTAAAAAAATCCCTGCTATTGCAAAGTGTAAAACAATTTATTGTCATACTTTAAGTCCTACAGTACTGCACTTTTGCATTTAACAAACACATAATACTCATATAATTGTCTGCAATGTACCTTTTAATTTAAATTAAAACATCATATAGTAACATTCATAATCAGAAATTCAGAATTTAAGCCTTAAGTCACAACTAAAAAGAGTATTCAAACTTTGAATATAAAGGAACAAAATTGTTAACAAAATCCATTCAATAAAAGCATTGGCATCTTTCCATAATCAGTCCTCTTAACATGCATCATCCTTACATTTCTATTGAATCTTTATCATCAATATCACCTTCAATTGGAATGGTTGAATTTGGAGTTGATAACTCTTGATCTACAAAACAAAGATAAATTATGTTCATTAATATGTGATAATAAAAAGATCAAAGATGAAACAATATAAATTGAAATTGATTTAGAAATTACCAATAACGTTTGAACTCTCATCAATATTGTCAATATCCAAGTCATTCAATTTAGGGGGACTTGTACGTAGCCAATTTTGAGCACATATGAGTGCCTCAGCCATCTTTGGAGATAGAGAACTTCTAAAGGTATCTAGTACTAGACCACCGGTACTAAAAGTAGATTCTGAAGACACTGTAGAGACCGGTACAGCCAACAAATCACGAGCAATGAGATGTAGAACTTTATATGTCGAAGCATTACCTTTCCACTAAGCAAGAGGGTCAAATTTTGGATCATTGTATCCAATTAATTTAGATCGAAGATAATCATCAACCTCAGAGACTTGCTCAAGTTTCTTACACACTATCTTTGTAGTGGCTAAAAACTTTTGAAAGGTAGGATCAAACAAAACAATGAAAACTGAGCACCCTCTCTCTCTCTCGCATGTATATGAAACAAACAAAGGAATGAAAATAGAGCACTCTCCCTCTCACTGTCATCTCTCTCTGTATCTCCCCCTCTCTCTCGCATGTATATGAAACAGACAAAGGAATGAAAACAGAGCACCCTCTCTCTCTCTCTCTGGCATGTATATGAAACAGACAAAGGAATGAAAACAGAGCACCATCTATCTCTCTCTCTCTCGCATGTATATGAAACAAACAAAGGAATGAAAACAGAGCAACATGTTGCTGTTAAAACAAGTCGATGAAATGCTCAAGAAAAAGAGGAAGAAGACAAACTGATGAGGCGATGACAATGGCCAATGCTCTTTCACTGTTTTTCTTAAGTTTGAAGTTTCGACTCACGTCGCTACCTCGATGGAGATCAAGAGCGAACAGGCGGACTGAGGTGAGGACTGGAAAATGTTCAGTCCATTTGTGTGCGTGTGAACAGGCGGACTGAGGACGAGGTTTACGTGCTGCTGAGTGCTGGCTAGGGTTAGATGTTTAGTAGTGAGTGGTGATAGGGTAAGGACGACTAAGGATGAGAGCCAAGAGGGTTTATGATCTAAGATTCTAAGACGTGGGAAGCGTGATTCTTGAACGTGATTTACGTGCGTGATGAACGTTCATGAGAATGAGATGAGTAAGTGAATCTGTGAGTGATAATGTGATATACTGATATTAATATTAGGTATTAGTTTAATTAAATAAAACCAATAAATAAATAAATAATAAACAGGCGGGTATAGGCAGCCCGAAGGGGTACCCATAGGCCGCCCGTTTAATGCTTAAATGGGCTAGTAATTTGCCCGCCCGTTACGGGCCTGTTTTGGGCGGGCCCAAAATGGGTAAATTTATTACGGGTGGGGGTGGGCTTACCGGGTTGCGGGCTCCTTACTCAGGCCTACCTATTTACGTCATTTCTATTAAAACAAAGGCACCAAGATTACAGAGTTTTAACCCGTATATCCTATTGCCCAGTGGAGAATTAAACCAAATCACCCGAGCATATATGACGATACCAATTACACCCATTCTCAAAGCTTTTGGCCAGTAGACAAAATATTTCCTAGAGAAATCAGCAACAAGCCAAACGATCCTACTAGAAGCACATCTCAACCATGATCGGCCATTATTGGGGAAAAAAGAAACCTTAAGCAAAATCTCACCTCAATATCTAGAGATCGATTAATTAGTACCATTGAGTATATCTGTGCCTTTGCCTTAGGTTTACTCAGAGCGATTGCCAATCCCCCACTATTAGCCTCCATCGAGATCTTCATTTCGCTGGGTTGAAGAAGAATCCACCGCATCAGTTTGTTCTTTACATGTTGGAGCCAAGGGGGAACTCATCGGAGATCTTCATTGGAGGGCTTCACAAAGGATTGAGGCCTAAATGCCTTCTCGCATCCCTCCTCACTTCTTCCCTGTTCACCACCATCTCCGGTTTCTCTCCTTGCCAGTACTTTCGCCGGCCACGACATGGGGCAACACAAGATCTCCCCCAGAAAAGGAGAGACTGCCTTACAGATATAGATGAAATCTACCCCCTAACGGGGTCAGGGTGCCGCTGAAGGAGATCGACGCTGCTTGAAGGAAACTCGCACAAAGGCGAAACCCTAATAGAGGGGAAAAAATTCGCACGCACCACGAAGCTTCTAAAAAGAATATATATATATATATATATAAGTATACAATGCTGCATCTATTTAAAGTTTGGTATATGAATAAATTATAAAATAAGTTAACAAGATAAAAATCCTGATGGGGACAAAACGATAAGAGTAATTAAATATATTTATACAATAATAAAGAAAATATTGAACAACATCTAGAAGGCTTGAAAGGGAGGTTATAACAAAGGATAAAGCACTAATAAATGAAATACATAAACTTAATTGTCGAGTGGGATTTTCGATATAGCCTTGCTTGGAGAATAAGAAAATATGGGATAAGAACTTAATAAATGCAGGATGGATGAGGATGAACATTAAGAAGCGAATCATATTGCAGTGCCTATATATATGCTCTTCTGTTTTGGTATTCCAAAAAAAGAAAGAAAAGAAAGAAAACAAAAGTCATAGGAAAGAGTAGAAGGAAACTGTTGAAAATTAAGTAATAGTTTTCTTATTGAGTAATACATCATTCTTTTATTTATACTTCTCAAAATTATCTTGAATGTTTATCTTGAATGTTTTACTATTTAACTATTCTCTATGTGATTCATTTAAATACTTCTTGTATTTAGAAGTTCTTGAAATTATATGAGAATATGCAAAAAAGACTATATTGTTGAATCCATAAAAATTATGACCTCCCCAAAAAGGATTGTTATGTGAACTATCCTGTGAGATAAGATTTCTATGTAAATTATTGTGGATATACTCTAGGCGATGCCCTAGTATATCTAAGTGATTCGACAAGACAAGCAAAACGAGTTTGATTGCATCACCAATTGATGAGCACTAATAAATCCTTAACTAGATTTAACGTTATTTATCTTTATATTTTCAAGAGCTTTTTTATTTTAGTATATAGATATGTAGATAATTCAAAACAAAAGCAACCTTCCCTCGTTCAGACTTCAGACGTTCATAATAAAATAAATTTTATATTTAAGAAATAAAAGAAACATTGATTGTATTTAATTTGGCGTTGTGAAACTAACAAACACAAATCTGTTATGAATATTAAATATGTGGATGTCCATTGACTCATATTACTCTTCCAGTCAACTTGACATAAAGAAGAAAAGATGACTTGATACAAAGCAAAAGCAAAAGAAGACAAGGACATAAAGAAAAGCAAAAGAAGACAATGACATAAAGACGATATAAAGTAACTATGGTCATTTAAATATAACCATGGTAATACAACCAGGGTTAGATTTCTGCCTCTATATAAAGGGCTGTAATCGATTGTTTCAATTGAACTGAATGAGAACTTCTCTCTAACATCTCTCTAGAAATTCTATAATCTTTTCTTTGAATCCTATCAATCTTCTCTCTTACCACATATACTTTTATAACACGTTATCAGCACGAAGCTCTAATAGAAGGTATGATCTTCTTATGGTTTCTTTAATGATTATATATATCCTGTTTTATTTATAGATCTGGGATAATCTGAGCCACTATATGGAATTAGAGAGATACTTTTACCGATTGTTATATAACATCGGGTTCCATGGTTAAGATTGGAGATCGTTATTGTTTTATATATAAGTTCTTTTATATTATTATTATTATTGTTATTATGGCCAGAAGCCATATACACATATGATTCTTGAATTTATGACCAGAAGTCATAATGTTTCTTATAATATGGCCAGAAGCCATATCCATTCTTATTATATAGCCAGAAGCTATATACATTTTTCATCTTATTATATAGCCAGAAGCTATATATATTTTATCTTATTATATGGCCAGAAGCTATATATATTTTTATCTTTTATTTTATTGTACGGCCAGAAGTCATGTACAATTTTTATCCTGAAGATAATAGTTAATTTCACATCTTAAGATTAAATGGCCCGAAGCCATACATGGCCTGAAGTCATAAGATTAAATGGCCCGAAGCCATACACGTTTTAATTTTCTGATTTTGCCTTATGATTTATTTATTGTCTTTATGAATTTACAGTTATTATATTTACAGTTCATATTTTAATTATTTTCATTTATTTCTTTAATTAGTTTGAACAATGGCAAACATGGCAAAACTTGAAATTGTGGCTCTTGATATTACCGGGAAAAATTATTTATCTTGGAAGTTGGATGCGGAAATTCACCTAAATGCCAAAAGTCTGGAAGACACGATTAAAGAAGGGAATAAGGCATCCAACAAAGATAAAGCCAGATCCATGATTTTTCTTCGCCACCATTTACATGAGGATCTAAAAACTGAATATTTGACAGTGATGGACCCACTTGTCCTGTGGAACAATTTGAAAGAAAGATATGATCACCAGAAGTTGGTCATTCTTCCAAAAGCTCATTTTGATTGGATGCATTTACGTTTGCAAGATTTTAAATCTATAAGCGAATATAACTCAGCTATGTTCAGAATTACTTCTAAATTGAAATTATGTGGAGAAAATGTTACTGATGATGATATGTTAGAAAAGACATTCTCCACATTTCATGCATCCAATTTGCTCCTGCAGCAGCAATATCGTGAAAAAGGTTTCAAGAAATATTCTGAGTTAATTTCTTGTCTCCTTGTGGCTGAACAAAATAATGAGCTTTTGTTGAAAAATCATGAATCCCGTCCAACAGGCTCAACTCCATTCCCTGAAGTGAATGTAGTAACTAATGAATTTTATCGTGGCCGTGGCCGTGGCCGTGGACGTGGACATGGACGTGGACGTGGGCGTGGCTACAGCCGTGGGCGTGGTCGTGGTCGATATCATGGAGGTTCAAATTCCTACCAGAAGTGGGAAAAGACTGATAAGAACCAAAAAGAGGAAAGCAGTAGGCATAATAAATATGCTGATAATCCATGCTATCGATGTGGTGGAAAGGGCCATTGGTCTCGTACCTGTCGTACACCAAGGCACCTAGTTGATCTTTACCAAGAATCAATTAAAAATACTGGTAAAAGATCAAATGTTGAAGTTAATCATGTTGATCAGGGCGAGAATTCTGAGTATGGCGATATAGATAATAACTATTTGGATGTTGCAGATTTCTTAATATAATTTGAACTGTTATATTTTATTTAAAGTTGTTTCTATCATCATATGTATTAATTTTATTTATGTTTTTATGAAGAATGAATTCTATTGGCATCAATCCTGAAGATTTATGTCTCGTTGATAGTGCAACAACCCACACCATACTCAGACATGATAAATATTTTTCTTCCTTGGTAATACGAGAAGCCAATGTTCAGACTATATCTGGTAGTATAAATTTAATTGAAGGCTCCGGAAGAGCTAATATTTTGTTACCTGAAGGAACAAAATTATGCATTGATAATGCATTTTATTCTACCAAGTCTAAAAGAAACTTATTGAGTTTCAAAGATATCCGCAGAAATGGATATCATTTAGAAACAACAACTAAAGATAATAAGGAATATCTTATCATTACAAATATAGTTGCTGGTAGAAAATGCATATTAGAAAGTTTTCCTATTTTTTCTTCTGGTTTGTATTACACATGTATAAGCACAATTGAAACACATACTATTCAGAACCAGAAGTTCAATAATGCAGACCAGAAGTTTGCTAATACAAACCAGCAGTTTGATAATGTAAACCAGAAGTTTACTAATGAATTTAATGTTTGGCATGACCGGTTAGGCCATCCCGGTTCAATAATGATGCGACAAATAATTGGGAATTCATGTGGACATACCCTGAAGTGTAAACAAATACCACAATCCCATGATTTCTCATGTGCTGCATGTTCCAAGGGAAAATTAATTATTCGCCCCTCACCAAGCAAAGTAGAAAGTGAGTCTCTCACATTTCTCGAACGGATACAGGGAGATATTTGTGGGCCAATACACCCACCATGTGGACCATTTAGGTACTATATGGTTTTAATTGATGCATCAACTAAATGGTCACATGTTTGCTTATTATCTTCTCGCAACCTGGCGTTTGCGAGATTACTTGCTCAATTGATTAGATTAAGAGCACATTACCCTGATTATCCTATCAAGAAAATACGTCTTGATAATGCTGGTGAATTTACATCACAAGCTTTTAATGAATATTGTATGTCCCTTGGAATTGATGTTGAACATCCTGTAGCTTATGTTCACAAGCAAAATGGACTTGCAGAATCATTGGTTAAAAGGTTGCAACTAATTGCAAGACCTTTACTTATGAAATCCAATTTACCAATTTCTGCTTGGGGCCATGCCATTTTGCATGCAGCAATGTTAATTCGCATTAGGCCAACAAGTTATTTAAAGGTTTCCCCCTTACAAATGGTTTTTGGTCAGGAACCTAATATTTCCCATATAAGAATTTTTGGGTGTGCGGTATATGTGCCTGTAGCACTACCACAACGCACTAAGATGGGCCCACAAAGAAAGATGGGAATATATATTGGGTATGAATCTCCATCAATTATAAAATATTTAGAACCATCTACAGGAGATTTATTTACGGCACGATTTGCCGATTGTCATTTTGATGAATCATTTTTCCCAACATTAGGGGGAGAAAACAAACAGCTGGGTAAAGAAATTAGTTGGAATGAATTATCATTGGCTCATTTTGATCCTCGTACAAAACAATGTGAACTTGAAGTTCAAAAGATAATTCATTTACAGAATTTAGCTAATCAAATGCCAGAAGCATTTACTGACCCAAAGAAAGTGACAAAGTCACATATCCCAGCTGCTAATGCTCCTATTAAAATTGATGTCCCTGAAGGACAACCTGCTATGAATGAATCCAAAGCACGCCTGAAGCGTGGCAGGCCTATCGGTTCCAAAGATAAAAATCCTCGAAAAAGAAAAGGAGCAAAGAATATAGATGGTCAAGTCGAGGATAATGAAGAAAAATTAGTAGCTCCAGAAGAGCGATCTCCTGAAGAGATATTATCTCCAGAAGAGAATGTTGTAGTCCCAGAAGAGACCCAGGTACCTGATATATGTGAAAATAATGAGATCTCAATAAATTATGTTATGAATGGAATCCGATGGGATAGAAATGAAGTCAACGTTAATGACATCTTTGCTTATCATATAGCATATGATGTAATGAATGATAATGAGGATCATGAGCCAAAATCCATTAGTGAGAGCCAACAAAGAAAAGACTGGCCCCTATGGAAAGATGCCATTAATGCAGAATTAAAATCATTGGCAAAACGAAAAGTATTTGGACCTGTAGTCCTTACACCTGAAGATGTAAAACCAGTTGGATGCAAATGGGTCTTTGTACGAAAAAGAAATGAAAAGGGCAAAATAACTAGATATAAGGCACGTCTAGTAGCCCAAGGTTTTACGCAAAGACCTGGCATTGATTTTGAAGAAACGTATTCACCAGTAGTGGATGCGACTACTTTTCGTTATTTAATCAGTCTAGCAGTAGATGCAGGACTTGATTTACATCTCATGGATGTTGTGACTGCCTATTTATATGGATCACTTGATAGTGATATTTATATGAAAGTCCCTGAAGGACTTAAGATGCCAGAAGCATTCAATTCAAGTTCTCGAGAACAATACTCAGTTAAGTTAAATAAGTCCCTGTATGGCCTGAAGCAATCAGGGCGCATGTGGTATAATCGCCTTAATGAATATTTGTTGAAAGAAGGATACAAAAATGATCCGATATGCCCATGCATTTTTATGAAAAGATCTAATAGTGATTTTGCTATAATTGCTGTTTATGTTGATGATATCAACATCATTGGAACTCCTGAAGAGCTTCAAAAGGCAATTAATTGTTTGAAGAAAGAATTTGAAATGAAGGACTTGGGAAGAACAAAATTCTGTCTTGGATTACAGATCGAATACTTCAAGAAAGGGATCTTTGTATATCAAGAAACTTATACAAAGAAGGTCCTAGAGCGATTTTACATGGATAAATCTCATCCATTATGTACCCCAATGATTGTAAGATCTTTGAAGGTGGATAAAGACCCATTCCGACCTCGAGAAATTAGTGAAGAAGGTGATGAAGAACTACTTGGTCCAGAAGTACCATATCTTAGTGCTATTGGAGCACTAATGTATCTTGCTAATCACACACGTCCTGATATATCATTTGCTGTTAATTTACTAGCAAGATATAGTTCTTCACCAACACGAAGGCATTGGAATGGAATAAAGCACATATTTCGTTATCTCAGAGGTACAACAGACATGGGGTTATACTACTCAAATGTATCCAAGCATGAACTGGTTGGTTATGCAGATGCCGGATTTTTGTCTGATCCACATAATGGTAAATCACAAACGGGCTATCTATTTACATGTGGAGGTGCAGCTATTTCATGGCGATCTATGAAACAGACTATATCAGCCACATCATCTAATCATGCAGAAATTCTAGCAATACATGAAGCAAGTCGAGAATGTATGTGGTTGAGGTCAGTAATACATCATATACGTACAACTTGCCATTTATCTTCCGGCAAAATGATCCCAACAATTCTCTATGAGGATAATGCTGCATGTATCGCTCAACTTAAAGAAGGCTATATCAAGGGCGATAGAACGAAGCATATTTCACCAAAATTCTTCTTCACTCGCGACCTTCAAAAGGATGGTGAAATAGATATCCAACAAATCAGTTCAAGTGAAAATCTAGCAGATTTATTCACCAAGTCACTCCCAGGTACAATCTTTGAAAAACTTGTTCATGATATTGGTCTTCGGAGATTCAAAGATTTCAACTGATATTATCAAGAGGGGGAGTCGATACACGCTGTACTCTTTTTCCCTTATCTAGGTTTTGTCCCACTGGGTTTTCCTAGAAAGGTTTTTAATGAGGCAGCACTCGACGGTGTATCAATGAATGATGTACTCTTTTCTTTGGCTAGGTTTTTATCCCACTGGGTTTTTCCTAGTTAAAGTTTTTAATGAGGCACATTCATAATGGACATCCAAGGGGGAGTGTTATGAATATTAAATATGTGGATGTCCATTGACTCATATTACTCTTCCAGTCAACTTGACATAAAGAAGAAAAGATGACTTGATACAAAGCAAAAGCAAAAGAAGACAAGGACATAAAGAAAAGCAAAAGAAGACAATGACATAAAGACGATATAAAGTAACTATGGTCATTTAAATATAACCATGGTAATACAACCAGGGTTAGATTTCTGCCTCTATATAAAGGGCTGTAATCGATTGTTTCAATTGAACTGAATGAGAACTTCTCTCTAACATCTCTCTAGAAATTCTATAATCTTTTCTTTGAATCCTATCAATCTTCTCTCTTACCACATATACTTTTATAACAAAATCCAATTAATCACAAATGATTACTTATATAAAATCATGTATTCAACAAGGAAAAACTGTTAAGCGAAAGTGATGGGACAGGCAAGAAGATCAGAAGGGAAGATATTTCAGACACCCCGGAAACTTGCGTAAAGCTAATAGTAATATGCTAGTCACTACCAGGAGGATGTTGTAATGACGTCTTCTTTTACGTATTTCCATTCGTTTCAAACCTTGACTGTGAATTAAGGCTGAAATCTTTATTCTTGACTATTTGTTCAATTTGATTTTTTTAATTTGCAATCAAATTCTTCCCTTTAGTTCTAGCTGTCCTTAGAAAGAATTGTTATTTTAATTTACGTTGTATAAACAAAAGTATCAAACAAATACCATATCATACATATACACAGGCTGAGTATAAATTATTATCGCAATTTACAACGTGTGTTGGAAGGCACAGACGCCGAAATTTCAAGTAAACAAAATGAACGCCCTAGAGTTCTCTACAACGTGACACCGCACAAATTTGATAAAATACAAGGGAGATTGTAAATTTGGTATGAAACTTTATTCTTCTTGTTCACAATAACCACAGAGAATGCAGTCCAGAAGACAGCACACACTATTCCACAAGCATGGGTTCTACTAGTCTTGCATACGAATGATGCACCTGATGGACTCCCCTTTGAGCATGTAGTCAAATGCCTTGTTGATCTCTGATAATGGCACCGAGTGAGTTATGAACTTCTCCAGTTCCAGCTCCTACAACATGATCTCACCCAGCATCAGCTCACAATTTAAACACAAGAAATTAAACTAGACATTAATTATTTCACTCAACCAGTACTATAATTAGCTTACCCCTCTCATGTACATCTCCACAACAGAAGGCAAATCAGAACGGGGCTTGTAATTGCCATAGAAGGTTCCCTTCAGAGTCCTCTCGTTCAGGAAATTCACTGGATGAGTTTTGAATGCATCATCCTTGTTTGGCACTCCTACCAGAACCGCCACACCCCATCCCTGCACACCATATGTAACCATTTACACAGTTAGCTTTGGCTTTTAACTTACCAATTAGCAAGCAAATGCGTTTTGAATAAGTACGTCGTGGACACATTCGAATGCTGAGATCATAGCCTGGATGCTCCCAGTGCACTCCACCGCACGATCCACGCCTCCATTTGTCATTTCAGCTATTACCTGTTCATTGTTAACAACTAAAACCAGGTTACGATATGATGTGATAGGCGACTCTATTTATCAGTCAGCCCAACTCAATCTTTCATCCACGCATGCACTGACCTCTTGTACAGGTTTGTCATGATCTTTTGGGTTCACAAACTCATTCACTCCAAATTTCTTGGCTGCCAATAACAATAACAACATAAAACTGCCATCAATATATATTGCAATTTAAGTACATGCAGTGAAAATTTTAATTCTGAAAATATGAGGTGTACCTAGCTCAAAACGGCTAGAAACTAAATCAACCCCAATAATTCTGGATGCCCCAGAAACCCTTGCCCCTTCAGCAGCCTAAAATTTGGATAAGGAAACGTGATCAGGACATAACACAGCTGTCTAATTATGAACTGCGAAAGAAACTGAAGGGAAAAAAGGCAATGAACATACAGAGAGGCCTACAGCTCCCAATCCGAAAATGGCAACAGAGGAACCAGGTTTTGGTTTTGCAACATTCACGGTAGCACCAAATCCTACAAGGATATGAAGGAATCAATCAGAAAACTGTATTGCTAGACACTTCATCCAACATGATGATATGCATACATATATGTTGAGGTAAGGGAAAACCTGTGCAGACTCCGCAGCTGAGAATACAAACTTTGTCAAGAGGAGCAGCAGGGTTAATCTTAGCAACACAACCAGCATGCAAAACAGTGTACTCGCTGAATGTGGAAGTTCCCACAAAATGGTATATTGGCTTTCCATCCTTAGAGAATCTGGACTTGCCGTCACCGATCATAACACCCCTGTCTGTGTTGATCCTGAGAAGGTCACACATGTTGCTTTCTTCAGATTTACAATGTGGGCACTCCCCACACTCGCCGGTGAATACTGGAAGAGCATGATCTCCTGGTTTCAGATGAGTCACTCCCTCCCCTACGCTCTCCACGATCCTGAACATAATACCGCAACCCATACTTAGATTAGTTTATTTAAGCTAAAGGAAGTTATAACAGACGCGCAATAAATACAAAGGGGATAGAAAATTACCCTCCGGCTTCGTGACCTAATATACGAGGGAACACTGGAGTTTGTCCCTGTCAATGGAGAAAAAAGTATATAACAGTAATAAGATTATGGTTCGGCAGAGGAAGAAAAATGCGTAATGGTAAGTAATAAAATGAAATAAGAGAATGACCTTGGCTTCCCAGAAGTAAACATCAGTATGGCAGAGGGCTGTGAAGAGAATCTTGAGACGCACTTCTCCGGCCTGCGGAGGCGCTACCTCTACCTCTTCGATTGACAGTGGCTTTCCTGCTTCCCAAGCCACCGCAGCTACATTTCACCAATTCCACACAAGCCATTCAGGATATACTTGAAATAAAATCAGTTCGAAAATAATTAAACATATGACACTTCAAGCAGAACAATTGAAATGATTTTCAAAAATCACATGACATTCCAGGATGAAACATAAAGACGCCTATCACCATCCGAAGAGGGCAACAACAGAAACTGGAAAAGAAATTAGCACACCTCAGCGACTGTACCTAGTCTAAATATCATAGCCGGAGTTCACAAGAGAGAAGAATATTTATAAGTGTGAAGAAAACTTGCAAAGACAGAGGAGAGGAGAGATATGACACATGAAAGCAGGAAAAACGATTTCCAGTTGCAGAAGCATGTTGAGATGTGATTAATAGTGGTGAAGACTGACCTCTGCACTTGATAACCTGACCAGCTGTGCTAGACATAGTTGTGTGCAAGGACTGAGTATGAAGGAAGATGGTTAAAGTGAGAAACTGTTGAAAGTTGTTTTGATGTGCAGAAGTCAGAGCTCTGCGAAAGCTGTATATATAGAGGGTGAAGACGTGCCCACTTGGCAACTTGTGAAGGCCAGAGAGAAGGCGAATTGAAAGGCAATACCGCTTTGGGTTTTGCAATGTTGTGAGGTGGGCGCCTTGGTTTCCTGAGTCAACGCCACGTAGCCTTCCCTGGTTTCAACTCGAGTTTTATTTATGTTTTGGGATCCTGTGTGACTGTGTCTGTGCTCTGTACTCATCAAACAGAATTTGTAAACAGATTCGTATTTTAAATATAAGATAAAATTAATTTATTTATAAAAATTAAGAAATTTATTTAAATTAATTTAAAATATTTTTATTTTTTTCTCAAAACTAATTAGTTTGACTAATAAATTAGTACATAATCTAAGGATACACAATATATGATATAATTAAGTAACTTATTTAAATTATTTAATCTCTCAAAAAAAAATCAATCATATCTTATATTTAGGATGAGAGAGATAATTTTATATGATAAAACAATAAATAAATAAATAAGATATCACGGCAACGGATCATGTTGACCCTGTGAAAACTGGAAACTGAGAACACAGGCTTGGCCTTGGCCGTTTGGAGGTGTTAAAATAGTAAAAGGATGTTGAATTTTCCATGGTTACATAAATACAGCGCGCCCATATAACTCTCCGTGACCGGTGATCCCCCAACCCACCGGACGGAGTAATTTTTTTCCCCCAAACTAGTACATAAAACTATTTTTTTAGCACAAGTATGGTTTAAAAATTTAAAAAAAGTACAAGAGAGGCACATGCCAACCGTATAAAACGCGGGATGCAAGGTTGCATTGTTGTCAAGTAGTAAGAGCTTCCAGGTCAAAAAAAAAAAAAAAAAAAGTAGTGAGAGCTTGGCATAATTGGATAGATCGGTATTGGCCAATTAAAAGAAGAAAGAATCACAGTTTGTGGCATTGATAATGGCATCACGCGGCAACTATTGCCTTGGGGAGGGGTAATTCATGAGTACTGGGCCAGGGTCAGCGTCACGATACATAATGTTAGTTTGGAATATTTTATGTCTGTGTTTAGTATCATTTATTTTTAGATAATAAATTTTTATTATATAAATTGAGATAAAATTTTTTTCATATACTTATCTCGGATACCTTGAATCACGATTTATAAGTACTTATTGCTTAAAAATAAGTTATTTCAAACGAGCACATATAAATGTGTGAGAATAGTTTTATCTTAATTTATGTAATAAATATTTATTCTTAAAAAATAAACTAATCCAAATATCCTGATAAGCATGCTGGTTCATCCAATTAAAATAATCCATTTATTAATTAAATCAATTAAGAAGTTACAAGAACCACACCCACTGTTTGCCAATTTGGTGACGGGGAACCTGATTCGTTATTCGTCGTGGGCTACTTGAAGTATAGTATTCATTTGGGATCTTATATCAAAGTGTCCCCACGGTGGGTCTAGCTAAGAATAGTATATATGATCGGATCGAGATATCCCACGAAAAATGAAAAAACATGGGTAAAACCTATATTTATTTTGTGGGTGGTGAAAATATTTTTAATTCGTTAGATTTTTTTAAATATCTTTATTTATCTTATAAATGTTTTTATTTGTTTTGTAAATGCATATATTTATTTTGTGAATTTTCATATATTTTGTGTGAGTGGCCAAAATATTTTTAATTCTTTAAGTTCTTTCGAATCCCTTTATTTGTTTTATAAATGTTTTTATTTATCTTATAAATACTCTTATTTACCTTATAAATGCTCTTCTGAAAAAAAAATAAAAGAAGTATATTATTATCTTTTCACCAACAAAACTTAATTTCATTTTAATCCATGAGATGTAATGAAGTTTCAGAAAGTTTTGGGATTGACTGAAATGATATTACATTCTTAGGGGCTAAATAAAATTTTCCCATAAAAAATCAAGGCAGTCAATGAGAAATGCAAGATGCCTTTATACTTATTTGAAATAATGATTGGATTGAAGTCTTTAAAAGTAATTTTTTAATTATAATTTACGGTATACAAAATAAATATGTAAAAAGAGTGTTATTACGACTAATATGCATAAACATTTTTAAAATCTTTAATGGTGATCCCAATCATGCTTAAAATGTCCCCAAATTGTAGGAGATGGTGGGCCCAAATACTGAAAGCCGCTCCCATTCGTTAAAAGGATTCTCCAGTGCACTGACGAACATATGAAAGCATTGAAGCCGACCCACGAAGTGCTGGACACTTCCCTCCCACCCCTGGCCAATATTTTCTCTTGTTTCTGATATGTGTTGTGTCATTTTTTTTTTTTGTAATCAAATTCTTCCATCGCTTTCTTTTCTGCTAGCTGTCATGACTCGTATGAGCAAGAATTCTTATTTGATCATATTCACATTTATTACGTTTTAAATTTTAAAACCACGCTTCTTTTGTATCAGAATCCAATAGTCGGGTTACGTACAACCAAGAGTCCGAGTGTTCACCAGTCAAAAGTCCAAGACCTTGTCTACAGCAAAATATCAAACAAATATCATATCACATACATTGTGTTATCCTCAATCAAATTGAGATACCTCACAAATCTGGTGAAATACACCAGGGAATTAATTGTATATGAATCTTTATTCTTCTTCACAAATCACAAGGAAAGGTCAATTCACACACCACACACTAATCCAAATTATTCTAATCTTCCATACGAATTATGCATCTGATGGACTCCCCTTTGAGCATGAGGTCAAAGGCTTTGTTGATCTCTGAGAAAGGCACCGAATGAGTGATGAACTTGTCCAGTTCCATTTCCTGCAATTCCATCATAACATCCAGCCACACCCATTACCAACATATTTAGCAATTGAGTTCAAGCACCATACAATGGTACAACACAATTCATTATCTATGTAAGCTTACCCCTTTCATATACATCTCCACAACGGAAGGCAAATCAGAACGAGGCTTGTAATTGCCATAGAAGGTACCCTTCAGAGTTCTCTCGTTCAAGAAATTCACAGGATGAGTTTTGAACGCATCATCTTTGCTTGGCACTCCCACAAGTACCGCCACGCCCCATCCCTACACAAAATCACCAATTACCACATAGTTAGCCCTGGCTTTGTAGGTGGCCTATATCTATCATCATGAGATGTTAACAATATAATTAACAGGCAGATGAGTTTTGAATAGGTACATCGTGGACGCATTCAAATGCTGAGACCATGGCCTGGATGCTCCCAGTGCACTCAACCGCACGATCCACACCTCCATTGGTCATTTCTGCTATTACCTGTTCACAACCAAAACAAGTGATGAAATTGTGATGGGCAACTCTATTTATCAGTCAACCGAACTCTTTTATCCACGTAAGCACTAACCTCTTGTACAGGCTTGTCATGATCTTTTGGGTTCACAAACTCGTTAACTCCAAACTTCTTGGCTGCCAAGAACAATAACAACATAAACTACCATCGATATATATACATTGCAACTTAATTAGAAGCACCGAGTCTTTTCTGAAAAATATGAGTTGTACCTAGCTCAAAACGGCTGGAAACTAAATCAACCCCAATAATTCTGGATGCCCCAGAAACCCTTGCCCCTTCAGCGGCCTACAATGTTGATTAGCAAACGTGAACAGGACATAACATAGATATTTGATTATGAACTGCTGGAAAACTAAAATCCACAGAAAAGAAGGAAAAGGCGTTTATTAACGTACAGCAAGGCCAACAGCTCCCAGTCCAAAAACGGCAACAGAGGAACCGGGTTTTGGTTTTGCAACATTTACAGTAGCACCAAATCCTGCAAGAACAAAGGAATCAATCAGAAAATGGTATTGCTACTTCGGCCAAAGATTATATGCATGTTGGAGTAAGGGAAAAATGCGACAAACCTGTGCAGATTCCGCAGCTGAGAACACAGACTTTGTCAAGAGGAGCAGCAGGGTCAATCTTAGCAACACATCCAGCATGGACAACAGTGTATTCGCTGAATGTAGAAGTTCCCACAAAATGGTATATCGGCTTTCCACCCTTAGAGAATCTGGACTTGCCGTCACCGATCATGACACCCCTGTCTGTGTTGATCCTGAGAAGGTCACACATGTTGCTTTCTTCAGACTTACAATGTGGGCACTCCCCACACTCGCCGGTGAATACTGGAAGAGCATGATCTCCTGGTTTCAGATGAGTCACTCCCTCTCCTACACTCTCCACAATCCTGAATATAGTACCCCAGTCCAAATGTAGATTAATTTTATTTAAGCCAAAGTAATTTATAGGAAATGAGAAATACATACGAAAGGGAAGAAACATACCCTCCGGCTTCGTGGCCAAATATACGAGGGAAAACTGGAGTTTGTCCCTGTCATTGGAAAAAAAAAATATAACAATAGTAAGATTCAATGTTCGACATAGGAAGAAAGACGCGTAATGACAGGTAATGAAACGAAATAAGAGAATGACCTTGGCTTCCCAGAAGTAAACATCAGTATGGCAGAGGGACGTGAAGAGAATCTTGAGACGCACTTCTCCAGCCTGCGGAGGAGCCACCTCTACCTCTTCGATAACCAGTGGCTTCCCTGCTTCCCAGGACACAGCAGCTGCATTTCACCAACCCCACACAAATCGATCAGGTCATAATTTTACATAAAAGCACACAGAAAGCATGGATCAGTTGGAAAATACATTTCCCGAAATCACACACTTAAAGATATGGATACGATCGGAATCCAAAACAAGGCAATAAAAACATTTTGCAAAAAATCACTTGACATTACGAAATGAAGCAGAAAGAAGCGCGTCAGCATCCGAAGAGAGCAACAACAAAAAAAGGAAAAGTTAATAGAGCTCAACAACTGCAAGTAATGGGACGATTAAATCCAAAATTATTAAGAGAGGAGAAGAATGAAGAAAATAGAGAGATGTGAAAGCAGGGATAAGAAGGGGAGCGAAGGCAGACCTCTGCACTTGATGACCTGACCAGCTGTGCTAGACATGGTAGTATGAAGGACGATGTTGATGGTGAGAAATTGTAGAAATTACCTAGGATGTGGGGAAGATAGAGTCCTGCGGAAGGAATATATAGTGGGGGGAAAGCTGCCCTCATGGCGTCCTGTGAGCGCCTCCAATTGGGAGGAGGGCATTACCTCTTTGGTGTTGCAGCAGTGTCAGGAAGGGAAATTCGATTTGTGAAGTTCAATAAGATGAAGGCGGGGATTCCCAAATGGTTTCTGTCCAACTCCAACAGCGCCTTGGTTTCCAGAAAACACGCCACGTAGGCATCCCTGGTTTCAAGCATGAGGTCCTCTGTTTTTAGACTCTGGGTTCCTCATCAAACAGAGTTTTTAGTAGGAATGAGGAAACTGCTCAGCTTCAGCCTTCAGGTTTGGACCTTGGTTAGAGTTTAAATATCGTCAACGATTAAGTACTCTAGAGAGCAAATTGTTACTGTGAGGCTCTTAGCACAGGGATCGCTTAAAATTTACATTGACCGACCATTCAGTTATTAAGAAAGCGCATAATTGTACTATCGTCATGGCATTTCTATTACTTTTTTTAGTAGGGGGATGATTCGGTGAGCGTCACGACTCACGACACATAATAACCAGGTATGTTCATCCAATTAAAAGTGATTCACTTATTAAATAAATTAATAAGTTGCACGAATCAAGCTGACTGAACACCGGTCTGATAAGGGAGAACTTGATTCCTCATTCCTCCAATTGCATTATTTGTGGCTTTCGTTTTCTTGCCATTAGTCGCAGAGGAGTTATTATGCATGCTGCATCCTTGGATCATCCCCTGTATGTCCAAATCCAAAACCACACCACAGTGGGATAAAATATATTTTTAGCATTTTAAATTTATATGATTTATGTTTTTGATTCCTTAACTTTATAAAATATATTTTTTATTTTATAATTATAACATTATTGATGTTGTTAATAGAAAACGCTAACATAATAAATTTCAATGAAGACTGTCTAGGCTTGAATGATAAATATGTAAATAAATATTATCAATCTTAAATTTAAAATATACGTGGATCGAAGACTATCTAAACACTCAATTAACTTCTTTTTTTTTTGCCAACTAAAAACCCAATTAACTAGTCAATATCATAACCTTGAAAGTGGTAAAAAAAATTTAGTTTAATAATATAAATATAAAAACATTGATTTCATTCACAATGATTTGTTAGTTTATTTTAGTTTAATAATCTAAATATGTTATATTAAAAAAATTAAAAATTAAATATGTTTTACTAATTACACAGTTATCACTTGAGTTATTATGTCAACATTTTTCATTCACAATATTAACGATGTTAGAAATATAAAACTAAAAGTATATTTTATGTAAAATTTAAATAACTAAAAATATAATTTAACCCGGCACAATGCAAGGCAGCACAACCATCCGAACAAGTATTTCAGAAGCATTATCATTATTATTATCATCATCATCATCATTTTATTCATTTTTTTAAGTTCTTATCGTCCCCCCTAATTACCCACTTGTATCCACGTTAACTCACCATAATAACAACTGTACTTAAAACACGGTGCTCCAGTACCCTCAAATCACAAGCGATCAACGCCCCTTGCCATTGTAGTAAATCACTGCGAGCGGTTTCGGATTTTTCTTATGAAGTTAGAGGTGAATCCCTGTATGTAGGGAATTGATTATTTATTGTAAAATAGAAATATTATGGATTCAGTCACGCACACGGCACACATACACACGTATGTGTGTGTGTGTGTGTATTTTGGCGCCATGCTGAATTGGCTTGGGCTGTTGTGTTGTGACCGGTTTGGGCGTGTGTGTGTGTGCATTTTTTTGGCGCGATGCTGAATTGGCTTGGGCTGTTGTGTTGTGACCGGTGTGGGCGAGTGTGTCTGCGTCTCAGCTGGGGCCCAAAAAATTTAAAAAAAAAAAGTGAGTGTAGCGCCGGGATCCTCTGAAGCCTGAACATCCCAAATCCAATGACCATTTGATTAAATTCAACGGCTGTGAAACTCGCGAAATGTAAAACGTCCGATAGCTCAAATCCCAGCCGTGAATCTCCATATCACGTTCTCTTCATCATTTGGCAATTTCTGACACAACACTCGTTATATATTAGTCATTACCAATTATCTGGTTAAATCAATCATCCTTTAAGAGTTTGATTATTTTTGTCTAATTTTTTCCCCATAAATTTTGTACGCCACAGCATATCAAATGTTCCCTGGCTAACTTAATATATGCATGGCAGGAGCCCCAAGGAGGAGGAGGCATGCGTTGCTATGTTGCCTAATTACCCAACATAGCCTTTTCTCTGTTGCTGGCGACAACATTGTAACAATGGAGATATTTGATCAAGGGTCAGTGGGTTAGATCGAAGTCAATTCAGGATCAGATCAGTGAGGAATAAAAAATTAAAATATAATTTAATTTCTTATCACACCATTCAAAATTCCAAATGTTATATATCATGTCAATGTCTTGAATCACTAACAAAATAATTATATACTTATCAAATATTCTTTATAATTTTCTTAATAAATTGACATTACATTATCATATCACCCGAGTTAAATATGAGTAATCTCGAGTCAAGCCTTAATCAGGATGAACCCGGATTTGTGCCTCACCCAAACCGAATCAGGGGTTAGTTTAGTCCGGACTTAATAACATCGGTGTAGAGCCTTCACAATACTACTACACGGTTTATATGTATGCCTGTTAATTAACTAATTAACTGCTAAACCACGGACTCTTTTTGTAACAAATTAAAACAAAACAGCTAAACCCAAATATATGGACTCATATTGGTCATTTCATATGAATTATGAGATAAAGATTAAAGACACACGCACACAGAGACTCATACAAATACAATCATGCACAGTAGTGTTTGCCTGTTTGGACAGCTCCTAGCCACCTAGCTAGCTACATGTGTTGCAGTCAGGTCGGGGTTATCAGAGTTTGGACAGGCATGCTTCTATCTGGGCTTTATTGACAACTAGGGTCGTCTTCTAGCTGCAGTCATGTTTGGCGTCTTCATAGGCCAAGAAATATGTAATACAAGAGCGTTACTGGTAAAGAAACTAACATGCCAAATATAACCCTGCAGCATATTCACAAGAAACATCAAATTAATTAACTGCTTAAAATGAATCATCATGCATGAAAGTATTTTTAATATTCAGTTTGGAGATAGGCGCATGATATAACATCATATAATATAATCATAATTAATTATTTACGCGTGGGCGCGATTAAAAGTCAAGTACTTCCTCCTATATGATGTGTGCCCACCCATAATATATAGCCTCTCTAACTTTATCCTTCTAAAAACGATCGTCGCCCCTCCACGTATATATGTTCGAGTTATAAATATTATTATATCATTAATTAGTTCCCGTCGTTTTTGATCCAGCAGGGTCGTGATGTCATGCATGCCGCATCAACACCACAAACCTGTGTGCGCCGATCCAAGGCACAATATATTGGACTTAATTTTAAGCTTAAATTATTTGTCAAGCGGCGACGTTAATTTTGCGCCGCCTGTCACAGAAGAATTTTTCAAATTAGAGTTTACTTATCCAATTTTGGTAGCTTATAAATAACCAAGTTATTCACGCGTCAAGTTATTATTAAAAACATTATATATGTTCCAAAATTGACGTACCCAGTGCTCAAGATATCAGGATGTACTCCGTATTCCCTTGCAAACACAAAAGGCACAATCCCTTGTGGAAGAGCTGCCTGAGAAACCAAAAGTTAACTAATTCATAACAATTTTAATTAGCTCATAAATTAATTCATTAATTAATTACGTAGGTACCTGTACAATGGCAGCTCGTAGTTTGGGTCCTCTCAATCCAATGGCAATGGAGGCAGCAGCCATGACCAGAGGTCCCAGAATGAAGCGAAGGGCCATTCCCATGGCTGCTCTCTTGGCGCCACACGCGATGATCCGAGGCTGAAGTGCCATAAATAGCCCTACACACACACACACACACACACACATCATATTAATACTCTAAAACCACCTTAGTTTTCTTGGAACATGACAATTAATGTTTCATTATGTTTCTTTCTACTTACCTAAGCTGAACATTGCCATCCCAAGGCCTGCGTCCGAAATTATTTTAACACATGAATTCACCAAGCTAGGCATCCCTACATTCCATCTTCAAACTCACATCCATCAACTTCCATGATTTCTTATTTAATTAATTCAAAAAATATCGCTTTTTATCATTCATATTACTCAAATAATTGTTCCTCACAAATTAAATATATAATATGTCACTTACTTGAAAGAGATAAGAGACCAAAGCAAGCCTAACACGCTAGAATATGTATTAGGGTTTCGCAGCAGTTTCCTTCCCACAACGTTAAGTATAAGTCTCATCATTACAAGAGCTCGCGGCATCTTCTGGTTTGTTCCCACTGATGAATCTTTGGGACTTCCTTTTTCCTCCAACATTGGGATATCGGTGATATCTCTGAAGCTAATTTCTTTCTCTTTGATATATAATACCCAAAAGCAGCACATCAGTAATATAGTAAATGTAGAAATTAAAAAAAGACAATAAACGAGGCTAATAATTAAACTTTCAGCAGCCACGCACTCCGGGGAATAATATTGTTTGTGAATTATTTGAACAGGTTTTCTCTAGACAACATTATCAATCAAGAAATTAAATTATAGGTTTCGGAATTATAGGTGTAAGGATTCCATACTTAATTTAACCTCCATCTATAGGGACTAATAAAAATCGCTGTCTTCATCATCACACACGTGCTGTCTCCCAAATGATGGCTACTATCAATGAAACTTCCTAGTAAAGGTTGTTTCAGGGTCTTATAGAGACTACACACGGCGCTGCGCAGTGAAGAATGTTGATATAATATACTGTTTTAAAAGTATATATCATTTGATTCAAATAGTATTCTCCAAAATCATTCTCAAACTCTTGTCAGCATTGCTAAACTTAACAATATAATGAATAAAAGTGTTATTTCTTATGCACTTTTTTTAACAAATAACTGGTATCCTACTTATTTGGTAAAATTATGTCAAATGTTGTAATGCAGTTGCTAGAGGAGATTAAATATTTCGGGACAGTTCATCATCTTTATACTCTACAATAATTTCAATATCTAAATTAAAAGAGGTTTCATATTTTCTTGGGACTTTATATATAGCACTAGTCTTAAATTAAAAACAATGAATATCATAGCAGTTCAAGTATTTTAATTTGTTCACACAAAAAATGTTAAACTCGATCACTCTTTTGAGTTTTGTCCATTCTAATTTCGATAGTTTCAATATATTTGTCCTAGTTAAAAAATTACAATTTTTCCTTTGTATCGTTCTAAATTATCGATTTTCCTCTATCCTGCTATTGACCTAAAATTTCCTGTCAAGCTTAATAGCTTAGCTTTGTTGACTTAGATTTGACTTATTTAACTAATATCATCAATTTATATTCAAACTCAGTGTATATGCTAGAAGACTTAGATTTATCTCAATAATAAACTTGGAAGTGTAAAGTACCGAATACTTGACAAAAGTAGTTCAAATTCTAAACTTCTAAAATGCCATTGACGTATGTGCCTCCAGACTACTATTGTTCCCTCTCCCCAAACCCCTAACCACACAAAAAGGTTACACCCCCACATCACAACACCGTACGTACGTACCTGACACTGTTATTTCACGGGATTCTGCTCCCTCTCCGCCCTCACACTGTTGGAAATTCTTCGCCCCGCTCGCCGGAGACGTCGTCCATAACGGTGGGCTCCTTGGCACCGTCATTTCATATTCGTTAAAGTTAGACCCCCGCGGCGTGGCTTGGAGGGAGCAACCATCTAACGACGTCGCGTATTGTATAATCCCCGGGCTCCCGGTCGGGTACCCGAACCTGATGTCTTCCCCGGAACCGGCGTGGTGTGACGGAAGCAGATGGAGTGGTGTGTTAGCGGAAAAGATTTCTGCGTTGGAGAGTCTAGGAGTGGCGATGCCAGCTGACGAAGATAATGTGGAGTCAGGAGCAGATGACGTGGACCGTCGGATACGGACCCGGATTCGTCCATGGCTGTCGGTTTCAGTTTCGGTTCGAAGCGGCACGTCACGACCGTCCAGCGAGATGACGTCACCGTCCACCTGAAATTTTACGATGGAGGCCGCCGTTGGTCCAGGAAACTTGCTCCGAATCAAAAAGGTGGCAGCCCTATACTCGAACAAGAATAGGAGTAAGGTGTACCTGAAATTAGATCTATTATTAATGTGATTTCTCTTATATATATATATATATATGCAGATATTGTCAAACTGTCTATAACATAGTTGTTTGATATACTCAACATCTTTACATTGTATTAAATATAGAAGATGTTACACACAAAATAATATATATATATATATATATGTATGTATGTATAGGAAGGGTTCAAAGTGGACAATATCGAGGAGGTATGTGTATATATATACCAGACGATAGATTGAAGCACGACAAGTTGGACCATGAGGGAGTGGGTGAAATGGCCGTACATGGCTTGGAGCAAGGGAATGCCCAAAACGAGAGTGTTGGGCAAGGAGGAGAGAGAGAAGAGAGTGATGAGCCAGTCCAGGGTTGCAGAGCGGAAGAAGAAGAGCCAGAGGGAGAGAGAGAATAGAAGGGAAAGCTTGGAGAGAGTGTCGGCTAATATGAACTGAGAGTCCATTTGGTAGGGATTGTTACGAGAAATGAAGTGGAAGGAGAGGACAGGGACGGCAAACACCGCCACGAAGCGGTTGATGCCGGAGCACTGGGCGCTGCTAAAGATGTTGAACCATTTCACGGAAGCGTAAGCCACCAACATGGCGAAGTATAGAGGCACAATTGCACTCATCACTTTGTAGAAATCACCCCATGTTATCATCTTTCTTATTAGGCCCTATCCGAACCCCTTAAGTAAGTAGTAATATATATGATGAAGATACTTATATAGCATTACCCAGGGTTCACACACACACACACACTAGCCTAGTACTGGTTTGCCCTCCCCAACATTGTTGATTTACATATACAGTGGTAATCAATTACTTGTTGTTAGGGTTATAATCATTGAAATGTTGCACGTTTGTTTCCTATATTTCTTTCTTCTTTTTTATGACTTAATTATTTTCAACGTGCATGGCTATGTTTATTGCGCAATCCTCAGCCTCATTTGTCGTAATTAAACTCTGTACTCCATCCATCCATCGCTTTGAATCAAATACAACGTACATCACACGCTACGGCCCCCACAACATATACAAATAGAAAATACTTCGGTCCGTTTGGTTCAACCCTATTACATACCTGCAATGGTAATTATGATTACATTATCAAAATAAGAGTGTTTAGTTGCTCTTTAACATGGTAATAGGGTTTACCATGGTAATGATGATTACCAAAAAATTAGTAATCATCATTCATACCTCCCCCTATGAATCCCCATCACCATCTCATTGTATGGTTTAAAAAGTTCAATTCACCTTTGAGTTTCCCGTGTCTTTGTTTCACTTATCTCATTTCACTTGCCACATCAAACCATAACCACCACCACCTCCTCTACCACCTGCCCGCCGCTGCCGCCACCTCCTCACCGCCCGCCCACCGCCACTACCACCACTACCTCCTCCTCTGCCACCGCCCCTACCACCAACCCACCACCACTGCCACCACACACTACCTCCTTCGCCACCGTCACGCAGCCACCACCTCCTCCTCTGCAGCTGCCGCCACCCGCCTACCACCACCATCGCCACATCCTCTTCCTCCGCCGCCACCATCACACACCCACAGCCGCCGCCGCCGCCACCTCCACTGTCACATGCCCCCCGCCGCCACCACATACTCCTCTGCCGCCCGCCCACCTACCTCCTCCTCTGCTACTACCTCTTCCTCCTCTATATCTGCCGCCGCTGACTCGTAACTATTTTTTCTATAAAGATTGTATTAAATGTAAAATAGACTTTGTGAAATATATTAATTTTAAATAATTGCTAAAATATTAATTCATTGCACCTTACTTAAAAATCAAACCAAACACTATCCATGTAATTAATATTGTATTGCGTTACCATTGTATCGCATTGCACTATACTGCAAGGTGTAATGGGATCGAACCAAACGGGCCCTAAATCTATTTTGATTAAAACATATTTAATGTTGATTATTTTTTATGTTTTAAATATACTTGTTTTTGTAACTTTCTAAGGGAAATGTTTAATTCGCATACGATAAAGTAATTTACCTTTTTATTTGTTTTGTTTTTAAGGATAAGAATCAAGGACGGAAACTTCTGTTGAGCAATGGATTTTGATAGCTGTGTTAGATCTGCTGCATTGTTCCCTATCACTACCCTCTCATTCTCTCTCAATTCATGCCATCCTCATACCAAGTCTCTTAATATTTCTTCAATTGACAAGTCAATTATATATATGCCAAGTCTTTCTTTAGAATATCAGAGTTTGTGTTACTTGCTCCAAACAGTAAATAGGTTTTCATGAGATTGTTGCCCACTTCCTTGATATAAAATCTACTTCAATGAATAAATTGAACTACAAACTATATCTTATATTAAGGAATGGAAGGAGTACAAGAAAATGCTTTAGCATGTTATCCAACAAAGTGAATAATAAATATAATTATTGCCCGTTGAAATCTAGAAAGCAACGCAAAATACACAATTACACAGAATGGCCATAGTGGATTACTCTGCAATATTTTCAACACACCATTTTATTTTAAGTCCAATTATGAAAATTGGCACTCCATCCACAAAAATAAGTCACAGAGCAGAGAATAATTGAGTTGATAAACTCACACACACACACATTCCATCACTAATAATGAACATTAATTTCCAAGTGTATGTATTACAAAAGTGCTTTTTGTACGCACTACTTTAAAGCTGTCTTGGCATTTGGCATTAGGTAATTTTGTGACCACATGTTGGTCTCAGCAAAGTTTTCCTCGAAACTGTTCAAGGATAGGACATAAATCAAATAATACATAGATATATAAATGTACAGTCCCATTTGTCATTTTGCGGCTACATTTCTGCAAGTGAAGCAGTTCCCTTAGAACCTAAGAACGTGCGATGCTGGGATGTGTAACAAATACTCCTCTGTTCTTACTTATAAAGGAGAGAGAAAATTGTTTTAATCATATTTATAATAAGTCATTCTATTAAATTTTTCATGTAAACACACAATTTTACCATTCATTTATTATTATGCAAACTCTGTTTTCATAGAATATTGTGTATATTAAATAGGGATTAAATTGAGAAGTTGTTAAATTTTCAAGCAAAGTTAATAAGGTTTAAAGTTTTTTTTTAGTCTATGTGAAATCTGTTGAAAGTGACTTTTAAACATGGCTATACGAGTAATAATCACTTTGGTATCTTTGCTGGATGTAGCTCTTCAGCAGACAAAGCAAGCACTCATACCCCTTTGTGTATCTGATTTATTAGAATCACGACAAGATCAGATAATCAAGTACACTATGTTGCTCTATCTTTTAATTTCATACAAGGAACACCATATTCATCCAATTAGAGTTACTATATATCATACATGTACCCCACCCCCCAAAAATTCATTTCATTATAGAGGGATCTGTATATCGTTAGGTTAATGAGATTCTAATTTGTCCGTTACCAAAGCTTTGGGGGGGGGGATAGAGTGGTGAGTGGGGGAAGGAGTGTTGGTGAATAAGAGGCAAAAATTGTCCCATATGGTGTTTTGTTGTTTGTTCATGATGTTTGTTTGATAGAGAGGAAGAGAGAATAATGGATTGGAGAGGGCGGACACGATTAGACCATTTCAACTTTGGTTAAAAGTCTGTCGTCTCAGTTGGTACTTTTCACTTTCCAATCTGGAACCCACCACTTTCACTTGTTCCGCCGCGCCTTTATATCCCAATGGAAAAGCAACGTTCACAGTTCACTATTAGATTCATTACCATTTTTATCTTTCTGATCTTGTCATTCTCTTTTTGTTTACCAAATGAATTATTATTTATTTTGGCATAAAACCTTCCTCAGTAAGTTATGACAATAAATATTGTACCATAGTTGATTAACGTGCGACAAAACTTGTCCCATGGGGTGCGCTTTCTGTTATCTTTATCTGCTGGTAGGAGGATAAATGTCATGTTGTGAATGTGGCACTAATGGACCCCTTCATCTTCTTTACAGAGCTGTCGTCTTGGTGGTGGTTTTAATGTTCATTTAAGTGATCATAAATCAAATTTTGGGTATACAATGTGAACGACAAGGGCAGAAGCCTAGCAAAACAAAGTTACATCCTCGGTGGACCTAAAGTGCCAGAAGCGTCATTAATTTGGAGGTTGGGACTTCAAAGTTGACACCCAGCACAGACACACTCCTTCGAACTAATTTGTTCTTACCCCTTTACTTTAAATTATTGTCGTGCGCAAAACCAAGCATGGATATATTAACATTTGGTTTTTAGGATTTAGGGCGAAAGGCACATCTATATTACTACCAGATTAACAAGACATTATTCAGCCCGAGTTTGATCATTAATTACTGCAACCCTAAAGGTAGCAAGAAGTCCATATTTGTTATGTGAACGACTACAAAAATACAATAAATATAATGAAAAATGAAAGGCCCCGGTGTTGTGGGGGCATAAAAAATAGCAGAGCAAAAACGATATGGCATAAAAAATTATTGTATACACGAGACTAATCACGATTGAGCTAGTTTAGCTAGAAAGACTAAGTCTAAAATCTTCACATCCAATGTATCATCTACCTTTACAATACCATCAGTGCCATCTACCCCAATCAACTTGCCTGTAGCACCGCGGAGAGCCCCACCCATAATCTTTATCTTGTCTGATTTCCTCGGTACTACAGCCTCCATTTCGCTGGGAAGAGCTGTTATTGTTTCACCATTTCCACTTGATCCCAAGGCTACCCTGCAAGATCCGTCCTGAAACACAAAGTAACCAAGAGGGAGCCAGTTAGTTACTACGCAACAAGATTAAAGATAAACCTCCCATGTCAAAAAATATAACTGAAATTAGTGACTGTGCTCTAAAAGGAAGTTGTACCAAGCTATAACCATTTCACACAAAATCAACCCCCTCGAGAGGGGGTGGAAAAAAGCCAAGACCGTCAAGTTAAAATGTCAGCAGAACCAATCTTAAAGCTCAAGTACAAGCAAAAATTCATAGTACATACCGGAAGCACCTCCCTTATTATTCCCACAATAGATTCCTCTCCAGCTCGGCGCACATTGACCAATATATCTGGCATAAACCATGGTCCTTCACTGTCTGCACCTACAACAAAATTGAACCATCAATCATCAAGCTAAGCTAATAAAAAAGATTCAAACGGTCATTTCAAATCTTGGCAGATCCAATCAATAAACAACACAAGGAAAATTAAAGGCAAAAGACGAAACTTCAACGGATAATTACGGCTGTGTTTTTTTGGGGGGGGGGGGGGCACTTTTTATGAACCTTTAAAAAGATGTCTAGAGGGGGCGTTTTGATAATCACAAAGCCATTCAGATGGATTAGCCAAAATTCAAAAGGGATAAAAGATATGGTGCTTCCATCAACATAACCAGAAGATCACATTTGATTGGTGATACAAATCAGTCATCTATCATTAAGATAGATTAAAATAAACAATGAGATAAACAAATCCCAGCAAGAATGAAAGGCAATGACAAAATTGGGAGGAAGTTCATCAAGGGACTAAGAGAGATGTGGAGTAAGAAAATGAAGATGGAATTAGAAGGTATAGAGAGGGTGTGTATGACACGAGACCATGGATCACCTATCATAGGCATAGAATATGAAGAAAGCTGCAAGGGGACCAAAGCAGTGAGTATGGTCAGCAAAAAGAAGGGGATAATGCAGAAAGTGGAGGACGTGAGGCAAAACAGAAAGTTAGCATGACAGATGCATCACTTAGAGGTTGCACATCACTCTGAACACTAACACCCAGTTTCCAATTTCCATGTTTATGGCTGTTTCATTAAATATATTGTCCATTTCCTAGCATTAATAATGCAGAGAGTGGAGAACGTGAGGCAAAACAGAGAGCTAGCATGACAGATGGAATGCATCAAATAAGAGGTTGCGCATCACTCTGAACACTAACACCCAGTTTCTAATTTCCATGTTTATGGCTGTTTCGTTAAATATTTTGTATATTTCCTAGCATTAATCATAAAAAGCTGTCATAAGCATAGTCAAAGGTGGTACGTCATAGGTATTATCATTCATGAGATTTGAGAAGATTCTCCATGGCTATTATGACTAGAGGGTAAGATCCTTACTAGACTCTGGTTCTAGTGAACTGTTACTTAAATAAACTTTGAGCAAAACAGCAGGAAGCACCAGTCTTTAGCATGGTTCGCAGGCTAGAAGCATACAGTGATCGCACACGAAAAAATATCCCTTAGCTAGAAATCAAGCTACATACAACATAAACCTATCTATCCATCATATGCGAGAGCTTATCTACCTATAACCGGGGACATCATGTCCAGACCACCAGTTCCTGGAGTCATAGGCTGCCCTCCAGGGGTGCCAGGAAGATAAGATGCTGAGTTTGGTGTCATAGGCTGTCCACCTGGTGTTGATGGTAAATATGGGCTTGGAGCATTGGCTGCAACAATCATACACATCAAATAGAATGAATACAAGTGAAAAAAAGATAAATGCAAAGACAATAATGATGAAGACGGCGCTACCATAGGCAGAATTGTCCCTAGGTGTCCCTGCTTCGCTGTAATTGCCACCAGGAGTACTAGCCCAACCAGCACCAGGAGTTGGAGCTTCATACATTCGTGAAGCAGGACTCCCCGGCTGAGATATTATAAAGAAAATAAGAAAAAGAAATAAAAGGTCACTCTGGTCACTCGAATTAAGATCACAGAGTATCTAGGAAGTTAGCTAAGATTCTGAACCTGGTATTGTGGACTGGTACCCCAAGAGCCTGGATTTCCATCTTCCCAGTTATTATCCCTATTTTTTTTCAATCACAAGTATTATCATTCACAAAACACATCATTTTTATATATCATACAAGTTGATAATAGGCATTGAATTCGGAACACATGGTTCCCTCATAACTTTGAGGCGAAATGAAGTGGCAGCATTGAATTTTTAAAGTTTTTAACAGTAAAACACTTTGTAACCTTTTTAAACTACTAGCTTTCGCTCATTAGAATCTAATGTGGTCAATACCTTAGAGGACTCATGGGAGTGTAAGGATTCCATGCCCTATCTCGCATGGGAGTTCTCATCCCATCATGAATAGGTGTCGCTGCAAATAGAAGTATGTTAAGCAAATACATAAGTTATATTTACAAGATATCACTGTCAACCCAGCACAAAAGCTTAAACAAACCTCCAGGATCTCTCATAGGAGTCATATAAGGATGTAAAGGAGTCCGAGAGGGGTGCATTGGGGTCTCACTTCCCATTCCATACCGCGATGACTCACTGGCAGAGCATACAGAACAAGAAGGTTGACTCAAAAATTGTTCAACAAATTGAGAATATTAGAAATTCATGTACAGAAGAATTATAACTCACCGATACGGGGTCACAGCCACATTATCAGAAATATGACTACGATCAACTGCAAACGATCAACAAGAATAAATATATATACAGAAGCGCAACCAATGATGAAGGGGATTATCCAAAAAGCTTGCCTGTCACAACTTTCATTTGGGACTCCAGTTCAACCCGAACTGATGTGCCATTAACTTCTATAACACGCCCGCGATAACCTTTATAGGGACCTTGGCGAATTTTAACTGTTGCGCCAGCCAATCCATCATGCCCTCTTCCACCTCTATGCCTTCCTCCGGCTATTCACATTTGAAAAGAATGAGATAGATCAAACAACTTTCTCAATAAAACAATGTCCTAAATCAAAATGATAGACCAATACAACATTCCAGTACAAAGAGTTACACGCACAATTAATTGGTGGCCCTCCTCGAGAAAACCTCCTAGGAGATTGTGGGATTCGAGGTGGAGTTCTAAGGCTGGGAAATCTTGAGTAGGCATCACCCTAAAGTTTAAAAACAAGATGAAACAAATTATTAGAAGGACTTGACAAAAAGACTTCCACCAAATATACCTAACACAAGATCACAAACTAACTACATTTCTGTCGCCATGGGACCGTGAACCCCCCACAACCACACATGATTGAGCTTTTGAACATATAAAGCCAGCATGTTCAAGATGATGTCGATCATAGATGAACAAGACTCCCCTATATATGTGCTCCACAGGTCCTTGTTTGCCCTATAGCACAAAAAGTAAGACTTAACAATATGAACATTCAAGAAACCAATCTCGGCAAAATCAGAATCTTACTTTGCATGGACCCTCAACTATCCGTACAACATCCTTTGTTGAAACTGTATTCTTAAACCTATCCTGCACACTTATTTTTTTGTCAATCTTGCACTTGATTTCCCTTAATTTCACAAGTGCAACTTCAGGTCTGTCAGGAACTCCCTTGAGAACCTAAAACAAGATAAAAACATTTAAAATGGGTAAAAACAATAAAAGAATATTCTTGACTAGTTAGGCAAGATACAAACCTGAAAGGCCTCACTTTCCACACGTATTATCACACCAAAGCTCAAATTACTGCACCAAATTGAATTAAAAATGAGTAAAATGTAAAAATATACCGAGAATGGAAGCAAAAAAGTGCTTACTCTAGCAGGACAAGATCATGGAGCTCATAGTCCCCAATTCTTGTGACTCCTGTGGTGACTTCAGAACTCTCCACAACATCATCAGCAAATACACGAATCTAGGAAAAAAGATACTTCCGTGTCAATTTATTAATTACAAATATTAATTTGTAAAAGATTTTTTCATACTAATATTGGAAAAATAAAAACCCACATGTTCTTTTGTTGTATCAGATAAAATAATCAGAACATGCTGCTCCACCTTCACCACCATACCAGTAGCCCCTTCTTGTGTGCCAGAAACAACTTTAACATGGTTCCCAGGTTCAAAGTATTTACAAAGTTCCCTTTCATTTACAGCGAGAGTTTTCTGCCAAACCAAGGAAAAATAAAACCAATTAATAACAGAACATCATGCAAAAGTATTAGGCAATCCAACGAAGAGAACCAGAAAATAAAAATTCATCCTTACTGGAAGGCCCTTGATTTCTGGCCTTATATGAACATTATCCTCATCAACTTTCTCTACCCACCCCTTCAAATTCTTTAGATCTCCCTTGATGACAATAACAGCATCACCTTTCATAAAATGCCCTTTCTTTCTGTTTGCAAATAATGTTGACAGACTAGCTACATCCCCATCTCCATTCTCACCCGGTTTTCGAAATTTTTCAAGTTCATCAAACGTAGGTTTGATATTTTGTGCACTGATTGACTTTATTGATACTGTTTTGTACAAGAAACCGTCTTTGAACATCATGCCTCCAATGGTTTCAAAGCGTTCCCCAGTCATGGGGTCACGTCTATGCTCTACACGGATATGTAGTTCCCTGAAAAGAAAGAATCCATAAGACGAGGATGAGAAAACTTTCCAAGAAACATGTACTGGTGTCATCCACAAAGAAAAGGAGGGAAAAACAGCATTACCTAGCTTCATCAACATTCATAAACCGAGGAGGAGGAACAAATGCTTTCTTTTTCACAACTTCTCTGCCTTCCTGCATCATGAATATATATTATGCACAAATTTTATTAAGCTATTTCAAAAAAAAGTTGATCGTTTGACAAATAAAACGATAAACTCTCAAGCAAAAGAAAAAGTACAAACCAATTTATTTGCAAGAGCTTGTAAGTCTATCCTCGGAATCAATTTCACAGTAATCCTTTGCCGTACATTATCAACATCCACAACCTATGAAAAAAGAAAGCTTGGTTGTAAATAAAGAAAGCATGTAGAAGCTATCATATACTCCCTAGAATGCAATCCCATACTTTTGCAAGGTCACCCTTGTATGTCCCAATCTTCATTCTGACCCAAGTATCTCTAGAAAGATCAATAGCTTTGCTTTCAACTGAAAGAACATCAGTCATCTCTCTAATTGGAACAAGTGTTATCTTCTGGGCAAATATGGTGCGTAGACCTTTACATGCCTGGATCATAAACAAGGGTTAAAACTTAACAAAAATATCCTAATGATGCAAAACATAAACTTTAGACATGTCAACAATACCTCTCTCACATGGGCTTCTTTATCAGCTTCAACATATATATAATTTTTGAGATGATCAAGAGCAACAGCAGACCTTATTTGCAGTTCAGACCCTTTATCAATATATTTTTGCATAAGGCAAACAGCCGCCTCACGCTCACGACCAATCTATGAACATTAACAAAAAATCAATGAAATGCTTTTTAAATTCTGCGTACACACAAGAAACAATTCATACATACAATCGGCATCATAAAATTTATGCATCACGATTATCATACCGCACATTTAACCATCCACAACTTTGGATCTCTCACAGATGGCAGAAGTGCTTGCTGCTCTACGTCTGTAGCTTCTTCATCATAATCTGTAACACGCCTTCCATATCTTTCTTGAATGCTCCTTGCCATAGCTTCAAGGTCTTCATGGTCTTCTTGATCATGGGGCAGCATACGGCGGCTATGCATCCTCCTTCCACCATCTTCGTCTGGTAGATCAGTTCCTTCTTCGACGATGAAATCTGCATGATACAGGACAGCCATCATCCTTTCTCCTCGTATTTGATACAGGGTAGGTGAGACATCATAATTTCAAAACTATAATGATACACATGACATTTCAAACGAGAAAACAGAAAGTTCAAGCCATCCATAGCATTCTGCTCGACGAAAAGTCCACATTGTTTCATCCTCCAGAACTTACATGATCGACCCAAATCACAAACGTAAAGGACTATACCTAAAAGGGAGCACATAAACTCCGAATGGATAGATGGTTACCTCAAAAACTCTAAACTAGTCGGTAGGAAGTAATTCCAGTCAATTGCAAAATAATTATGTTTGCTGCCTATTATTCAAATTGAGCTAATAAGATATGCAGGAAAAACTTACCGTCCTCGCCTTCTTCATCTTCCTCTTCGTCATCGCTGTCCACCTGTGCCTCTTCATCGAAGAAGTTGGCAGCATCAAGTCGCTTGTATTGGCGCTTTCGACCGCCTCTTGCATCAAAATCATCCTCATCATCCTCCTCCCCCTCTTCGTCCTCGTCGACCTCCTCGGCGTTGTCATCTATGAACCCATGTCTTCTCCGCTTCCTGGAGGCTCCTCTGTCGGCCTCATCCTCCTCCACTTCCTCTTCGTCGTCATCGACCGCTTGGTCATCGTCGTATTCCTCCCCATACTCATCCTCATCGGGATCCATGCCTCGGGAAAGCATAACGATCACAAACCCTAACCAGTAGAGTGAATGAAATGCTGTTGGATTACAGGGCTATGCCCCGAAAATGCCCACAGAAGGTGGGATTAAGGAACAAGCTTCAACCTGCTCTTGGAATTACAAGAAGAATCCCTTCTCTTTTTCTTTCGTAGGAGCCCTACTTCCCTCTCTGCGACCGAATCCGTATTCTCTCCCATGCCCTTCCCCTCCCCTGCGCCTCCCTTACTCAAAACACTGCCGTTTTGGGGGGCCCATGCTCTCCGACTCCCTTGCTCAAATCACTGCGGTTTTGGGTCGGGGGTTGGGCCTTTTTAAAAAAAAAAAAAAATGTAGCACTTGAAGTATTTTTTAAATGGTATCCAAAGTCTTAAAATAATTTTTAATATATTGATTATCTTTGAATATTTTTTTAAGAATAACTATTGTCTAATAAACTACACTCTAAAGTATTGTTTTAGTAGCACCCAGTATTATAAATTAATTTTTAACTTACTCGGCACCTAAAATATTTTTTATCACCACTTTGTATCTTAAGTTTAGACTGTTCATTGCAATTAGAAAAATATTTTACCATGCTGAATGTAGAAAACATTATTTCATAATACTGGGTTGTACTGAAAAAATACTTCAGAGTACTGCAAAAATAAAAAATAAAAACCACCCAATCCCTTTTCTTGGACCCAAGACGGCGGTGTTCTGAGTAAGCGAGGCGCAAGGGAGCGGAAGAGCATGGGAGAGAATCCAGACTCCTTTGTGACCTCCACTTCAAAAAAAAAGTGCAAATGTTGAATGTTGAGAACAAACAAAACCTAAGGGTGTGTTTGGTTCAAATCCTAATCTATGAATCTCAAAAAGACAGTTTTTTTTTTTTTTTTTACCTTTTACTCTCATAAAGACTATTAACTAATGTGTGTGTGTGATTAAAAATATTATATGCATTATTAAGAATGATTTTTCCATGTTACCTCATTAATTTTCATACGATAAGATATATTATGGGTATTTAACAAAATGCTTCCCACTTAACACATTTCCTTTTCTTTCTATCAAACATTTTATTTTCCCTCAGCCTATATTCCATTTTCATGTTTGTCGAACAACTCACTTTTTTAAATTCTCTCCCCCCCCCCCTTTCCTTTCCTTCCCTCATTATATGTTCCCTTTACCAAATGGGCCCTAAGGAATTGTTTGGTTCAAGGGGAGGGGAGGAGACAAGAGATTATCTTATTTGGTTTGATCAGAGGGAAAAGAAAGAAAAGGATTTTTAATGATACTTTGTCTGTTTTAAAAAGAATGGGAGGGCGGATAATAACTAATTTACCGTTTTACTTTTATATGTTAGTTTATAATTTTTTTACTTGTATAAATTATTTAAATTAGGTTACACTTTAATTTAAATTGCATAATTTATGAAAACTCACTCTCATCTCAACTTATTGTTAATATGTAAAAACTGATATGATGTGTTTTTTATCTCTTGTTACTATGATAAGAGATAAATTACATAAGAATCTATGTTTTCCCCTTTTTCATTCTTTTGAGGTTAGAACAGACATACATAGTATTAATAACTTATTTAGATTCTCAGCGGAACATAATAGAATGAAACTTTGGATCAGCCAATCAAGTAACATACTGTTTATCCTATAATAAACTTAGAAGAAACATGAACTTGCTTACAACAATAAAGTAAACAAACGGTTGCTTGACCATAAACAAAATAGAACAGAAGCAGTAACTCAAGAAGTCACTCTCTTCTCACCGTGAAAAAAAAACTGAAATAGAACAAGAAGTTACAGAGAAAAGTAAAAATTCCATGACAAGGGTTTCAAACAAAGAGCAACATCTTGATTAGAGCCGGTAAAATGGGTCCAACCTGTAGGCCCGCGGGTTGGGACAGGGTTCTCCCAACCCGCAAAAGTGCGGGCCGCACAGGCTCGAGGGTTGGCCCACAAAAAAAGTTTTTTTTTTACATATAATAATTTCACAATATTTATAAGTTGTCCACTTATCTTGATGCTTCCCAATTCAAAGAGAACAAATCTTAACCTCTTCCCTTATTTTTTAAACAAAATTATTATATTTTGGTTGTTTGAGGATGAGTTTATATTTTGCTTATAAACTTTGACAAATTTAATAACTTTATCTCTTAAATTGTTAATTATGTTTTTAAATTTTTATAAGAGGAATAATTGATGCTAGAAAAATAAATTTAATAACTCATATGTGTGTGTCTCATATTTTCGACTACCTTAAACAACGGTTTTTTTTTTTTTTGAAAAAAATATTTGGGTATGCGGGCTGGCCCGCAATCCACACACTGCGGATAAAGGTTGGCAAAATGCCAAACCCGCAGAAGTACGGGCCGCACGAGTCAGACCCGCATGGCCCTCAGGTTGGTGCGGGCCAGCCCACAACTCGCGGGCTGACCTGTTTTCCCAGCTCTAATATTGATTAAATTCAAGATAAATTATTCCATGAATGTTTCGTATAATCAGACCGAGATAGGTTGAATGCGACTCTATTGGGAGGAACAGATGGCAAAAGCTGACTCTCACACATATACATTATTCCAATCCCAACAAAGGCTTACATTAATTCATTGGTATCCTACTCTTACCAACTGAATGTTGAATTCAGAAGTTGAGGAATGCATAAAAGGATGAAAGATTACCATTAAATATCCTATAACCCGATAAGAATTGCAATTGCAATATTTATAATTTAGCTAGAAAATTATGCAGCTCAACTTATTTATCTAGACAGGAATAGACTAGAAGTTGAAAAACTTGGTACATGGCTTTAATTTGCTTCCTACAGCTGATGATAAGGAGTCAATTTCTATCACAAAACATTAGTTACCTTTTCTCGACTGACATTCCATGGCTTATTAATTAAACAAATTCCACCAAACGTTAACACCTTAAAAAATGCTTTCAATTTTATTTGGAACAAAAAAGACATTCACCCCACTAGACCCACGAAGATCCCTCTCTAACTCTTACCCATCATCTCTCCTCTTAACCAATTAACAGGGTGCTCAGCGGCTTATTTCAAGGCTATACTCTGACAACGGAAGACTAGGTGGCGAAGATCGTGCAGTGGCAAAAAATCAGACAAGAACGAGATGTGGGAAGATTGTAGTGACGAGTTTGTTTCATTGGAGATCAGAGCTTGAAAGAAGCTTCAGCGGTGGATATAAGGCTTCGACTTTGGAGATTAGCCTCAACGGGCAATACAGAGAACCTGAAGGGCAATATTGTAGCGGATGATCGTCAAAACAACCCTGATGGATGGATCGACGAGAACAGCGTGGACATCACATGGAGGTGTCGACAAGGCGAGAAGGTCTGTGTGAAGAAGTGGCAAGGGCAAAGATGGAATATCAGAGAATATAAAGGGACAGATTGGTCTTAAAATTTGGCTTCCCTCCAAAAAGAAAAACCGCAATTTAGAGGGACCAAAATAAGAGAAAGGAAAGGAAAAGAGAGGCAGATTTTTGCTCTCATTCTCTCCAGAATTTCAAATTAAATGAGAGGAGGGGCTCATTTTTTCTCTCATTTCATCCCCTCCCCTCTAGCCAAATAAACCTTAAGGATCCGTTTGGTTGGAGGGGAGGGGCCTAAAGAAGAGATTCCAAATTCCTCTCATCTCATTTTTGTTCCCTTTAAATTGGGGGGTTTTGGAGGGATGAACGATGAGTTCATTCCCTTCTATCCCCTCCCTTTGAACCAAACAGGTCTTAAGGAAAATGGTGAGAAGCCACGAAACCAGTTATGCACCATAAGCTCTTCCCATCTAGACTATCAAGATGGGGTATAGATTATCTAGATTTAATTTTCTTTAATAGATAGTTTTTATATTAAAAAATTATTTTTGAAAAAAAGTTAGTTAAGAAATTATCTTTATTTTATATTCTGTACCTATTAAAATATTTTTTTAAAAAAATAAAAAGTATAAAAAATTAAATCTGAATGGGACTGTCTATTGGGATAGGCATCGTAATTGTTCCAAAAAGCCACTCCCTTTTCCTTCAGATGCGGCTTCTCTCCTTTTTGCCTTGCATCCGCTGCTCTCAAACGGTGCCGTTTTATAAGCCACAAAAAACAAATGACAAAACACTTCAAGCCTTCCCAACCTCTGCATCAGACATTAGGACTGAACAAACAAAACAAAAAGTAAAGGGTGGTGTTTTTTTGGTACGATAATGGGTGCTTCATTGATTATAAGTATTAACTCTTATACTCATAATTTATTAATCATGACTAATGAAAATAAGCATAAGTTGTCACAAAATACAAAAAAAAAAAAAGAAGAAGAGATTTTTAACAATTAACATGATAAAATAAAATTATTTATTGTCATCATAATAAAAAACTATTATATTTTTATATTATATAGGGTAAGATACATCTAGCATGCTGAAATAGTTTCTCCATGGCATTTAGTCCATTATCCCATTGTATTTTTTTGAGTAATGTAACGACCTATCTTAATTACTATATAATTAATTTTCAAATCAAGTAAAACATTAAGTATTATAAAATACAACATATTATGGGGCTTCGCTCACAATACAAATTTCAGTATGTAGCGAAGTATTCAACATAAGCAACATAAACTATAAGGCCCTTAAGTTTGACAATTTACATTATATTCGTGTAACCAAACGAAACATATGCTTAAGATCAAATCAAATCTCGTTTGTCTTCCCTTTGGTAGCACCACCCGAGCTCTCACCTAAAAAATTTTAAATATCGATAGGGTGAGTCACATGGACTCAATAACCACAATTCCATTTTAACAAGAATGCAGGGAATAATTATAAGATAATTAAGCGAGTAAAATATATATATTCATATAACATAAAGTTTAATCTTCCCAAAACATTATTATTTCAATAAAAGAATTCAATATACATAAAACTCCCTCAACCATCCTTATAACCTCTTTAACCGCCGACATAACTCATGAGCTATAAATAATAGGATTAGTCTATTTGACAAGACTGCACCAAGCTCTCCAATAATGAGATGTAACCCGGCTAAAGGCTACAGAACTAATATCAAATAATGGATTATGTTTCCGTCGAAAATGGAAAGGTGTCACCTGCCCTTGAGTTGACCTTTAACCCGGCTAAAGGAAAGGGTGACACCAAGGGCCCTGAGAATGCTAAAGCCATCCACTATACACATGGTGGCGGCTATACCACGTGGTATAAAAGAATCAAACATCTCCTCAATCACAACTTACCACTTCCAACATCTCAACATCACAATCTTCAATATTAATAATTTATTCATATTTTTCATATTTAATGTCATGGATCATCAATAAATCATTCAGGCCCACTTAACTAAAAATTTACTAAAAACATGATTTCTGTCAATGTACATTTTTCATATATAAATTACCATACCATATTTATAGCAATTAAAAATACCAACACACGCATATAATCATTTCAACAAACATACATGATAAATTGGAAAGTGGTTACCTCGAGTTCTTGACATAACTAAACTTGAGAGAGTTTAACTCCAACAAGCCAAAATCAAACTCACTGTACAATATATATATATATATATCTACATGTTAATATAATTTATAATAATTGTTAACTAATACAAAATAGCAAATAATAATTCTCATAACTGACTCAATCTTCTAAAAAAAATAACCACAATTTATTTATTTCTCAATTTTTTTTAAAATCAAAATTTCTTAACTCTATTTCACTCAATAAAATTTTTAATAGCTATAATTCTCTAATTATAATATTAAATCATAATTTATAATTTCACATAGTTCAAAATCTTCAAAACTAAACTGATTAAAATTTTAATAATACTTCCAATAACCCAAATAAATTTTTTAATCAAAATTTAATCTGTAAAAAATGTTCCTAAAATATAATTTATGATTTATTTAAGATAAAATTAATTATAAAATTATAAAACAACTAAATGGTAAATATAAACTGATTAAAATCAACTATTATTTATTCTCTATGTATCTATAACCATCTGTTGTAAAAACTCAAAATTTTCCCAAAATCCTAACCCCAAAATTCTCGCTAATTAGTATAATATTACCACCAATAGAAAGATAAAAATATGTAGAACAACTTTTATGAAGGAAGTTTGATAAGAAAAAGTAATTTTAAGTACTAAAATTATCATAAATTTAGAACATAACCAGTTAAAACTGCGTTTGCTCTCCGCTCACCTGCTCATGAAACTGAATGAGAGAAGTGAATGGAAAGAGTATTAATGATACCCTCCCTGTCACTTTTTTCAAGTGGGCCTCACATGTTTTTTTTGTTGAAAAAACTGCTATTTTTTTTAAATATTACGAGTAACATCCCGTGTTAAAGTATTTTTTATGCAATTTTGGTTTTAAAGTATTTTCCTCTGCAACAACTAGCACCTTAAACTTATGATAGTTAATACTACTTAAAAAACATTTTAGAGTGTTTGAGCCTTGATGTACAAAAATTTATTGAAAAATACTTTATAATATTAAGTATTGCTAGAAAAATACTTTACATTATCGAAATAAAACATAATTTAGTTTAGGACATTGGCACTACTAGAAAAATCTTTTAGTGTCTGTTTGGTTCACAGAATCAGAATCAGAGGTAATGTAATAGATGTAATGTAATAATGATTACATAAATTTGTTTGGTTCGCTATTAAAGAAAAATGATGCATGCGCATACAAATATTTAGTTAGATTACATCATATATAAGAATATATGAGCATAATATAATAAGAGACAAAATTACTTGTAACTAGGTATGGACATGTTGGGTTCATAGTAATTTTTTAATATTTAATAGTGAAAATATTATATAGTATACAGGTTTGATTCATGATAATTCTTTAATATTTAACGGTGAGAATATTATTTGATGAGATTTTAATGAGGATTTTTTTGAATTTTTATATTATTGATTAAATTTTTACTATTTAACAGTGATAATTATTTAATATTTAATAACGTTTATGACTGGGCAGTTTGACTAATTTAAAAATTATAATGACAATAATATCTTTCTCATTTGATTACAACATGTTTGTATCCCCATTCATCAGTTATATCAGTGTAATTAATGTAATCAAGATGATAAAATGTAATCCTTTTTATATTACCCAAACCAAACAAAATACTTTAATCGGTGTATTACATCAGGATTACATAAATTTCTCTTCCATAAAATCAAACCAAATGAGCTATTAGAGTCATGGATACAACCTTACTAACCATCATATTCATATAGTTTATTTTAATTTTATCAAGATCCATACAACATATTAAAATATATTTTATCAGTTTTTTTGCCAACATATATTATACATTATATATAAATATAAGGAGATGATTATAAATATACACGAATATAATTAAAATATGTTATACCAAAAAAAGCCACCCTTTATTTATTTGATCGGTTGGGAAGTTTGAAGTGCCTTGTCATTTGTGGCTCTGAAACGGCGCAGTTTGAAAGCAGCGGCGGGCAGCGGATGCAAGGCGAAAAGGAGAGAAGCTGCATGCCTTTTCCTTCACTGCGGGCCAACCCAGGGCCCGCCTGATCCATATTGAATCTCCTCTGCTCCTCCCTCGGCGCGTCAGAATTATCGACTGTCCGGCCCTGCGGCGAACACAGGAAGCCAAGCGGTGCGTTTTTTGCCTATATGTCCTGGTCGGGGATGAGCTCCAGCTTCCTTGCATCTGCAGCGCGCTAAAAATTCCATTCATCGCCTCAGATATCAGACATGGCAAGTGATAGTCACAAATCGAGATCACCCGCTTCTCATCACCATCAGTCTGTCTGCAGTCGAACGCACCAGATTGGAGCTTTATTCCTTGTCGCTGCCACCTTCTTCTTCACCAGGCTCTTCGATCATTCCGCCGTTCCATGTAGCTTCTCTGTTGATCAAGTACAGAGGTCGCTCGACCTAGTGCACGCTGGACCCTACTCCTGGCCGGATAGAGGGTATGGGTCTCAGCTCTCTCTTAAGATCTACGTCTACGATGTGGAGGAGATCGACGGTTTGAAGGTCTTGATGTATGGAAGGGAAGGCAAAATCACCGAGAATGCCTGTTTAAAAGGCCAGTGGGGAACTCAGGTTACTCCTTGCTTCTGTAATTGGGCCACTGTAGTTTGATTAATTATATTTTGCTAAATCTTCGTGTTGTACATTTCGTTTATTTAAGTGGGGCTTGGCGTCTAGAATCGAAGGTGTGCTCGTACTTTAACTTCTTTGACATTGTTAGTTACATGAGCTCCGTATACTCTGGAAAACAGAATGCCCTAAAGTATGTGAATTGTGATTCACTTGTAATGGAAATATGTGGGTCTCTGGAATAGCAGGCATAACCGAACATGCGATTGATTCAACTGCACTTAACCCATAGATCCGTATACTCTGGAAAACAGAATGCCCTAAAGTATGTGAATTGTGATTCACTTGTAATGGAAATTTGTGGGTCTCTGGAATAGCAGGCATAACCGAACATGCGATTGATTCAACTGCACTTAATCCATAGATCCTCGCAGTATACACACATTAATAAGCTGACAGAGATGATAGTGAAGAGATAGAGAGAAGTGAAGAGAGAAAGGAGAGAAGGCACATGAGTGAGAGAAATGAGTCGTACTATTATTCTCTAGAAGGCACATGGTTAAGGACTGTAACTGACTTTCAGTTACAGTCCTTAACCACCTACTGTTAACCACTCACTCTAACACGAACACAAAGTTTAGTGAAATTCTATCTTGGTTGGAAGTTGAGTATTGCCGGCCTGCTGTCAATATTAATGAATACGAAATATATAGTGTCATTGCCTTTTCATGTTGTTGGAGAACTTCATTGTCATATGCTCTTTGGCTTAAAATTTTTAGTAAACTTCCATCTTGCTCTGTTTAACTAGCATATTGCTTGAATTTCTGACTTCTCTAATGGCTATATTGACTGTAGGTCAAACTACACAAGTTTTTCCAACAATCAAGATATCGAACAGAGAAGAAGGAGGAAGCAGATTTATTCTTCGTCCCATCATATGTTAAATGTGTCCGAATGATGGGTGGTCTAAATGATAAAGAAATTAACCAGACATACGTCAAAGTAGTTCTTCGTTTCCTTGTTTGAAGTAGTACGTGCTTTTGTTTATATGCATAGTGGCTAATAATGGAAAAGACTAAGTTGAACTCTTTTTGAACTTAGGTTTTGAGCCAAATGCCATATTTTCGATTATCTGGAGGCCGTAACCACATATTTGTTTTTCCCAGGTAATCATAAGATGAATATACATCCATCATGTTTATGATGTGTATAGAGATTCATGTAAAACATGAAATGTTTTAGTTGCTACAAATGCTTGAACAAGTGCAGGATCATTGAATTGATCTTTCTCCCAGAGTCTCTTTTTCCATTTGCTTAACCCACACTCGTCAGTATGCTAATGACTTCACAGGCATGCTCTCCACTGTGATAGAAAACATGTGCTAAACGGTTTTGTTGTACAGTTTTTTATGTATGAGCCTTCTTTTTTTTTTTTTCCTGAACCAGTTTTCAAATCCACGCCTCTGCAGTTTAAATCATAGCAATGAACCACAAAGGCACATGTAGCTATTATATGCATGGTACTTTGATAAACTAGGAAAGATTAACTTTGTAATAAATTTTTTTCAGTGGTCTTTTGGCAGAGGAAAATTTTGGTATTCGCATTGGCTTGAAGAATTCATAGTAATCAAAGCATCTTAACATCATGTAGTCCACCAGGTAGTTGTTGAAAAGGTTCTGCAATCTTTGTTGTCAGAGCCATCTGGTTGCAAATATGGATCTTAAGGATTCAAACATACCCTATGACAATAAACTCAAATAATTTGTTTCTGATGATTTGCCTTTTCAAGAGGTGTTTTGTTCCGCATTGCTTTCCTTGTAGCTAACACATGATTTTGAATCTTCTGATTTGCAGTGGGGCAGGAGCTCATTTGTTCAAATCTTGGGCAACATATATAAATCGCTCTATTATTCTTACTCCTGAGGTGCACTTATTGCTTGTCTTGAAGCTTATAAATTTTAATTAGCATACCTTAAAAAAGAAAAAGAGCAGTCCAGTGTATAAGGCTCCCACCAGATGGGTTATGGGGAGGATAGATGTACGCAGTTTTACCCCCGCTAACGGAGAGTTTGTTTCCAGGATTTGAATCCGTGACCTCTAGGTCACATGGTAGCAATCCTATCGTTATGCCAAGGCTCACCCTCTTAGCATACTTTAATTTCTAAAATTAGCATATAATGATCAAACTGTATATTTTGTTCAAGGTTTGTCTCTGACTTTTACAAACTTGAAGGTGAAATTATTTATGGAGAACAAGCTAAGGAATAAGTGGATATACCTGCACACGTAATACTTGGACAGTATATGATATGAGAATATAATGCTTGGACAGAACTATTATTTTTTTATTCTTTTTAAGGTGGTTCTTCTCAAATAAAGTTTGCGTAAAATATGTTATGTTTCTCACTTATGGAGAACCTGCCTGCTTTTCATTAGTTGAGTTTTCCTGATTTGTTATCATAGTCTTGAAACAAACCGGAATATTTGGCTATACGTTATGATGCAATTCTTTGTTGCTGATGGTAAATTTGCGAAAGTTAGTTTTTAGGTCGATTAAGAACTAAATTGGAAATTGCATCTTCTTTTGTTGGTATGCTGCTAGACCATAATTATCTGGGATCAAACATATTAATCAGGGTTTTCTAGGTGACTGGAGGGATCCTAAACATTAATTCATAATCCTGTCCCCTTTCTTTTTTACCATTCTAAAATTATAATTCTCTTATTTGTATACACCATCACTCCATCAGTAGAGGTCTAAACCTCTGACTAGTAACCATGATCATTCTATGGAGCTATGTTTAGTCTTTTTTACTGCCATGTTGCAGACGCATCTACTTGTGATCTAAATGTCAATCTCAATATGCCTAAAAAAAATATTATGATTGGTTTGGAGGTTAGTGGTCTGGGTGCAAAAACCAATAACTAACAGATGCATGGGGTCCATATGATTTTTTCTTTTAAACCATAAGTTCGTTATTGGACATTGCAATATAGGGTGATCGGACTGATAAGAGAGATACAAGTGCCTTTAATACGTGGAAAGACATCATTATTCCCGGTAATATTGATGATGGTATGACTAAAACTGGTGCTCCAGTGGTCCAGCCACTGCCTATGTCAAAGCGGAAGTACCTGGCAAACTATTTGGGACGTGCACAAGGAAAAGTTGGTCGTCTTCAGCTGATACAGCTTGCAAAACAATTTCCAGACAAGGTACACCATCTTTTATGACTTGGTGATTCTTGCCAAACTCATCTGAAAAGTGGGCTATTTTTGAGGAATGTGTCTCACTCAACATTTGATGCGCTAGTGAGGAGGGCAGATCAAGTTGTTCGGAGCCCAGTTAAAATTGGTGGAGGAAGATCGAAGAGAACGCTCAATGAGGTTATTGAGCGGGATCTCTTAGTTAACAATTTATCCCGATATTTGGTTTTTGACATAGCTCAATGACATAATTTGATGCATGTAGCCGAGCCCAACTAGTGGGATTAAGGTTTGTTGTTGTTGTGTCTCATTCAACATGGAATTTCATTGGTTTGCAAAATTTGCTTACATTTAGACAATGGTGTGCTAACATCATGTGGTGGGAGAAATGGCAACTTCCATTTACTTGGATACAAGTACATCAATTGTTCATGTTCATTGGGTGCCACAATGTGATTGGATTTCTGCATGTTGTCTTTTGTGCAATCTCTAACTAAATTCCATTTTGTGGGAAAATAATCTGTTGGTTCCATTTAAATGCACTTAAAACGCCTGGTGAACTTGTCTGTCGTGTCTGCTGTACTGCTATTTTTTGTGAACGTGCTACTTCAGGCTAGGTTAGGTCTTCATTGTGATATTATTATGCAGCATGCGTGATGTATTGATGAAATGAACAGTTGGAATGTCCAGATTTGAAATTCACCGGACCTGCCAAATTGGGAAGGAAAGAATATTTTGAACACTTGCGCAATGCAAAGTTCTGCCTTGCTCCACGGGGGGAGTCATCTTGGACCCTTCGCTTTTATGAGTCTTATTTTGTGGTTTGTTTCTCTCTCTCCGTGTTTGTGGGTCTGTGGGCTTTGCTTTTTTTGTCCCCTTGTTGGGGTCAGGATGGGGGCTTTACTTGAAAGGAATGAAAATAGTGATATTTTGCTCAACAGGAATGTGTTCCAGTTATATTATCCGATCAAGTAGAACTGCCTTTCCAGAATGTCATTGATTACAGTCAGATATCAATAAAATGGCCTTCCAGTCGAACAGGTGCGGAGCTACTGCAGTACTTGGAATCAATACCAGGTCAAAAATACTATCTGCCGTTTGTCTCTTGATTCACGCACCATGTTCTTTCAACATCTTTCAGCCATTTAACTTGTAAATCGTTTTTCAGATGAAGATATAGAAGCAATAGTAGCTCGAGGAAGACAAGTAAGGTGCTTATGGGTATATGCTTCAGATTTGGCACCCTGCTCAGCAATGCGTGGAATCATGTGGGAACTGCAGAGAAAAGTGAGGCAATTTCATCAGTCAGCTGAAACGTTCTGGCTGCACAATGGATCCATTGTAAATAGGAACTTGGTTGAATTTTCCAAATGGGACCTCCCCGTCCCTTTGCCTTGATTAGCCGGGAGATACCTTACGCTTGCATTTTCGATATTCTGTAGCATTCAAAACATTTTTTTGTTTTAACAAATTATAGTTGATTGAATTATTCGTAATATATAGTGCTCTCTTATTTCTTCTTGGAAAATGACAGAAAAAGAAAAATACTGTCAAAATATGTAAAAAATAAATAGGGGGTGAATTTCAATAATTTCAAATTGACTGATTTAAAATTTTGAAATGTTGATGAATATGTGAAATTATATAAGTGCTTTTACTTTTTATTTTTTCAAAAAATCCTTAAAACCACTTGTCAGCTACCGAAGGCCGGAGTTTCGGCAGCCTTATATATTTTGTTTGAATTTTTCAAATAAAAATTGTTAATATAAATATTTAAGTTGTTAATAGCGATGTTAAAGATGTAAATGGTGGCCTGATTTTTTTTTTTCTTCCCTTTTTGAATTTCTTAGGTAAAAGTCATCAATATGGATAGTTGAGTTGTTAATAATGATACTAAAGTTATAAACATGATATTTATTAAATATTTTTTAATAACTTTCACTAGAGTTCCGGTGGTCTAATATTTTTTAACATTTCTCAAACAAAAATTGTCAATATTGATAATTGAAATGTTAGTAGTAATACTAAAGCTGCAAATGGAGTATTTGTTAAATATTTTTGAATAACTTTTACTGGAGCTTGGTGGTTTATTATTAGATCACCGCTTACAACTTTAATATTGCTATTAACAACTCAAGTATCTATATTGATAGATGATGCTTAAGAAACTCAAAAAAAAAAAAAAAAAAAAGACTCCGGCTGACGACAGAGGGTTCTAAGGATTTTTTTTTAAAGTAAGAGCATTTATGTAGGTTTATTTAGTGCTTGTTTGAAATAGCGATTAAAATCTTTAAAAGTAGCTTTTCAATTGTAATTTACGGTATACGAGATAAGTATGTGAAAGTGGTTTTATCTCGATTTATGTGAAAAACACTTATAAATCCTTTAAAAGCCAATCCAAACAAGTAGTATACTGTCAGCATTTCAAAATTCTGAATTAGACAATTTAAAATTATTAAAATTCACCATTCGTATTTGCTTTTTACATTTGACATTATTTTTCCATCGTTTTCCTAATTATTAAGATAACTTGTGAATGATTTATAAATATAATTATGAGTAATTTTTTAATAAAAAATGAGCTCGCAAAAATTTGTATTTTATATTAATAAAAGCTTGTGGTGGTCAGCGTCGCGTTTTCCCCCAAATCTTCGTGGCTTTGTTTATGTATTTGGTTTGAGGGAAGGGAATGGGAGGACAGATAAATTATCTTTTTAGGTTAAAAATATTTAAATTTTGAATGAAAATACAAAATTTTAAAAAAATTAAATAATAAATTTTGGATAAAAACCCAAAATTTTAAAAAATAAGAAGATAAATTTTAAATTTTTTTATTTAAAATTATAATTTCCCCATCCTTCCCCTCACCTCAAAACAAACACAATGGGGTGTCAAAAAAATCAAACTTCAAGTCGCCACGTGTCAGCTAAAGGGAACATGTCAGCAGAAAAAGCGAACAAGGATTCGAGCTCCCCAAGCACAAGATGAGCACGTCCACAAAATTTCTAGCCTCGGCTTCTACATCATTCTTCCTCTCTGCTGATAATTATGCCGTTTCTCCTCCATCCTTAATCAGTATCACTACTCGCCCAACTCATCGCGGACATGGCTACGGCTCTGTTCATCAACTGTGGTTTTTCTTGGAGTAGTTCAAACCATATGCTAACCCGTCCTTCTTCACATCCAATGTATTGCTCTTCACCAGTAAATGAAGCTCTAAGAACTAGAGCTGCTTCGGGTTCGAAAGGAGCTGACTTTGTTAACGGAGAGAGCGAGAAGCGTTCAAATTTACTGTTGAACAGAAGAACAATTTTGGCTTCTGCGGTTTCCGTACTGGGTTTCCCGAGCGACAGTTTAGCGGCGGTGAAACAAGGTCTGCTAGCGGGAAGGATCCCTGGTCTATCCGAGCCTGATGAACAAGGTTATTACCTTATTCCTTTTCCTTGACTGTGTAGCCCCTTGCTATTGCTATTGAGTATTGACATAAAACAGAAGTCGGAAATTGTGTTTATTTGAAGGGTTACAAACTAGTCTATTGTGTTTATTTGAAGGGTTACAAACTAGTCTATCAGTTCTTTTCTGTAGTTCATGATTAATAGAGAAATAGATCCTTTTTTAATTGATCAAATAGAGAAATGAATCTATAGCATCTCATAAGCGTGAACGAAAACAAAAAATTAATCCAAATTTTCAAATGTAGCCCATGATGGAAGGAATGAAGTAGTTGAATGGTTCAAGCCTTGACTCTGGCCATGAAGGCGATGTCTTTAAATAAGTTCCAAATTTCTTGATCCAATATGTGTTTTTATATGTTTGACAGTTGCAGCGCCAGTTTTCTTGTATAATTATTTTTATAGCTTTTAAGTGAAAGTGACATACTGTAGGCAAGTATTTGATCAGACAGGTTGGAGGACATATCGCAGGCCAGATGAAAAGTCTGGAGGACATGGAGTTGGATGGAGTCCTATTATCCCTTACACGTTCAGAGTGCCTCAAGATTGGGAAGAGGTGATAATTAATAATCCCTGACATTTAGTGTTGGAAATGTGCAATATAATTCTATCACGTCTCAGATGGTCCTTAGCCTTTAAAAATCCAATTGGATCCCCCTGTAGTGTTTCCTGGGGTACAGTAGGGAGAGATAAGAAGAAAATGGTAGACTCCCCTTATATGGGTTCGTTTGCGCAAAAGTATGATGCGCCATCATGTTTCTGTCTCTCTTGACTTTAGTATAGTAAAATACTTAAAAGGATCTGGGAGCTTAAGAGACTACGAGATGACTTCTCTTTCAAAAAGGTGCCTATTCACTTTGATCATAGTAGCTATGACTATACCTTTTCTTTATCTGGAAAAACTCAAGTCTGATTCTTGGGTATTTGCAATCAGGTTTTTCTATGAAATTGTGACGAATGGAACAACTTTTAGTGAAGGAGTCAATAACGAGAATACGAGATGCTAACTTGTATAAAATGTTCACGTTATATTTATATTTTTTTTTAAAAAAAAAAAACTCATAGTCATCTTGGAACTTCAACTAAATTATCTTTCTCTTCTGCTTGCTAAGTTCTGACAACTTGCGCATTTTCCACTTAACAGGTACCAGTGTCAATAGCAGATCTTGGTGGCACAGAGATAGATTTGAGATTTGCAAGCTCGAGGGAAGGACGCTTGTTTGTGATTGTTGCTCCTGTTCTGAGATTTTCTGATGGTGAGTTTGTCCTATTTTTCACAATCCACGTTAGTATTCTCGAGACAAAGGAAAAGAAACTAATGAAAAGATTAATAATTTCATATTCTAATCTTTATACCATATCATAACAGATCTTGGTGACGATGCTAAGATAGAAAAAATAGGACCTCCAGAAAAAGTGATCAATGCGTTTGGTCCAGAAGTGATTGGGGAGAATGTGGAAGGGAAAGTTCTTAGTTACAATGTAGCGGAACATGAAGGAAGAACATACTACCAATTTGAACTAGAGCCTCCTCATGTACTTATTACAGCTACTGCAGCCGGCAACCGCCTGTACTTGTTCAGTGTGACTGGCAGTGGTATTGAACTTTATCTGCTATTGGCTAATTTCGCAACATGAGTTCTGGACAGCCTTAAAAGTAGGAGAAAAATCGAATCTAATGTTGGATTTTTTTTCAGGTCTCCAGTGGAAGAGGCATTACGGTGACCTGAAGAGAATATCAAGTTCTTTTCGTGTTGTTTGATTGGGATCTTTGTAAATTGAGAGATCACACACAAGAAAGGTCTTCTGTATCTGTAGTATAGGGAGAGAAAAAATTTGTTTGACACCTTCATCTGATTGGTGCAGAGATAATGAATATAGAATTGTGGTCGTGTGTACCTACAGTAGAGCGAAAAAAGTTTGGGTGGCTTCTTATATCTTCCATTTTAGGTGGGAGTTAAATTGTCTGTTTTTGAAGTTGACATTGCTAGTAGTCTTGTAAAGAATTTGCAGAAAGGACCCTTTTGGGCCTTATCATGTAAAATTTTCAGTGATGTCGAAATGATCGCTGAACACCAGCCTTATGGCTTTAAAGTTTAAACGCCGGGTTTATCTCACACATACAACAATACAGTAACGAGTATTCACAAATATTTGCCAGTTTTGGGAAGTTTATGTCACTTTCATGCTTAGTGCAAGTTATTATTGATAGGTCTGCAGAATGTTATTAGTGCCAGGTAGCTGACTGTTTTTACCATCGCTTAGGCCGTTCATGTAAGGCTTGGTATTAATCCTTGTTATGCTGGCCAAAGTAGCTGACATCATTCCCCTCAAACTATACTGTGTCTCCTGCATTTAGATTCTGTCCTTTTCAATCTTAATTCTGATAGTGATCGTTAACATAAGAGGAACAGCAATGCATGAGTTCTCTCATGCATTTCAGTTTTCTGCTCTGGTTCTTTGTTCACTTCAATATTATTATTATTATTAACTACTTTTTTTTTTTTTTTGCAAATACAAAAGGCAAGCAAAGCTTGATGTTTGGCCAATGCCTAACTAGGTAGAGGGAATATTATCATATTATATATGTATAGCTGACAGGGGAAGAGCAGGTATTTTAGCAAGTTAGACAGAGTATTCACACTTGATTGTCCGAATGCTGGCTGCTAGTGGAGAATAAAAGCTATCTGGGGAAGTTCTGAGAGGATGAAAAATGAATGGTTCAGGATGGAATAGTACGTTCTTTAGGGCTAATCCCCTGGGGCAATAATTCTCAATTCGTTCACAATCTCTATCAGGCACAGACACCTTTCCACCAAACAGCCACTTAACCAATAGTTATTACCCTAAACCAGAAGAAGACACCAACTTATCTATAGGTGAACTTTTTCTTCAATGTGGCCCCATGAAAGAGTGGAGTTTCCTGTAGCTTAGGGTAGTATTTATGGTAAGGTCAATTGCTTTTCCGTCCTGCTGTGACTGAAAATATGGATGGTTATTTCTGGTGCTTGAGATGATGGTTCAGGTGAAATCTCCTGGCATCTTGGTCAAACTTTTAGCCATTTAAATTACTGTAAGAAATACTCAGCTGAAAGTCATGCATTTAGCCATTTCGATATATATTTCGGTGATTGACTTTAAGACAAGATATTGATAAATGTTGTTCATAATTGCTCAAGGGTGAAAACAAATTGACTAAAGTACCATCTAATTTCCTAAGCAGTCTTGTATATATGTTTCTGCAGAATTCCTTTGATAATTGTTCATTAAGATCACTTATTTAGCCAGAAAGGATTATAAAAAGGTAAGAGCAGACACGAGTTGCGTGAGTTGGTACAGTCCACCAACTTGATGTCCATGTTTTAATAAATCAGTAGAATTTTAGGTATTAGATGGTGCAGACGTGCAGTCCCTTTGAACAGGAGCCCATTATGACATAACAGTATTTAGATAAAGTTTTGGTTTCCACTTTCAAGTGTGGCCACACAATACAGACATAAAGTGTCTTGGCCATCATGCTTGCTTTCTACTGATTACGAATCACACAGTTTGTTTTCCTTGCACCTGAAATGGCCTTGTCAGTACTTGCATCTGTTTAAAGACCTAACGCTAAAATGATTACCAGTATAAATTAAATAGAAAACGACAGCGTTTATTATATATATATATATATGGTTGGAAAAATACTATTAAAAGACAATTGAATTTCTCTATTTCTAACTCGGGTTGCTAAACTTAAGAAATTATTAATTAGGTTATACAACCTAAATTAGGATTTATAAATTTTGTCAATTTACTTCAATGCCATTTAAGTTTTTAGAAAAGGAAAATGGAATATAAATTGTTGTTGCCAATAAGAATATGTGAATTGTTAAATTTAACTTGTTAATTTTTAAAATCTCTACCAAAATTGTTGCAGAACACAAATAAAGAGAGAACGATAAAACTTATGAATCCCTTTGTTCTTTTTTTTAAATTTATTTTTCTCTTCATTTGATAGTGTATAGTCATGGAGAAAATCAACGCCTAACGTCAGGCAGCACTGTCAATAATGGATGGCACAATTATAGTACAAAACAAAAAATTGTAAAAAATGGTGAATAAAACTAGAAAAATGAGATATATCCCAAAAACGATGATCATATCTCGAACTCCTTTGCTCTCATATTTACGCTACTCTACACTTTCTCAGTTTCTTTGACTTTCACCTTTTGAGGCTGCATAATGTAATAAAAGCAATTACTAACTACAATTTCAATTTCAAATTATTGTTAATTACCAATCCAAACAGGTGTCAAAGTAGAGGAGATGAGAGAAACAGGAGATGGATAAAAGAGAGGAGGTGGAAGAGGGTATATTGGTAAAATGACTCAATTTTGAGATCCTAAATTAGGTTGGTTGATCTGATTTATAATATGTTAAATTTAAAAACATGAATTAGGATTTGGGTGTTTGCAAATATTTTTAATGAGATTTCAGATGAATAGGGTGATTGATTATTAGACAATGCCGATGAAAACGCGGCCTGTCAAATAGCAAGAGTGGAGGGGCCTATGAGCCTAACTCACAGCCTCAATGAACCTAACTGAAAATTCCTGGAGGGTCCAATGAGCCTAACTCAATAATTTGACATGTGTCCTGCCTCCAAGTACATACCAACATGTGTGCAATGCTTTTTTATATTACTACCTTTAGTCATAAAAATCCCGTGCAACGCACGGGAACGTGAATTAGAACTCGAGGGAGTCTTAGGTTCCATTACTAATTCAATACAGGAATTGATTTAAAACTTTTTAAAGGATTGCATTTATTTTATTTCAACGTGCACATTCTCTTAAAATGAGAGAGAGAATTTTGTATGAATAAAAAAAAAAGTTGAGTGGACTGTATTAAAATGTGCAATGAAGAATTTGAAAAAATACTAAAAAAGTTTGGAAAAATTAATCTTTTGGTTCCTATAGTTTTGACTAAATTATAACTCAATTCCTACATTTTGACTTGGTATAAAATGGTCAAAACTATAGAGACTAAGTTGCAATGAGTCAAGGTTTAGGAATTGAGTTACAACAAAATTAATATTATAAGGACTGGGTTACACCGAATCAAAATGTAGAAACTGAATTATAATTTAGTTAAAATTATAGGGATCAAGAAATTAATTTTTTCCAAAATTTTTTGAAGATACAGCGGGGGCAAAACTCAAAAGTCAAGGGGGGGAACCCATAACTATAATACTTAGGATGCAGGTACTGCTGTAACTCAAAACTCAATAGTGCGATGCCCCAATGAAATATAAGAAACTAACTATATTGTCTAATTCCACCTGGACAGCATTTTTGACTAAATCAAATTGTAAAATGATCATCTCATAGGCAAACTCTGAGTGACTTCCTTCATTCTCGGAGCCCATACATGCCTAGAGTAGCGTGATTAAGGATTTCAGTGCCCCGAGATAAAAAAAGAAATCCTACCTATCCAAGAAATAACTCCTTTAAATCCTACCTATCCACTTCAATCAACTTCATTTATGAAGCCGTACATTTTTTTATCTTATAAAATTCATTCAAACATTCAACAAAGAAAGACAAAAAAGTTATAAACTATTGTGGAAATAGTAGCCAATGCATGATAATAAGCGAAGTTAAGATTTCATGTGAAGTAATCAACCATCTTGTGAATATAATATCTTCCCATCCAACTTGCATAGGACAGCACCGTTCTTCTTTTTTTCCCCCTCCAAAAATCAGGCGCATGTCCCAATTTTTTATTCTTAAAATATTAGAAAAATGACATTTAGATCCCAAGCTACAAAAAAAATATCACAAAAATCCCTTCAAAAAATCAATGGTTAGAAAAGTCCCTAAGGATTTTTAGGGACTTTTCTGACATCAATTCTCAATGTCCATTTACACAAATACCCCCACTGAAATAACTACATAAAAGTCACGGGAGCAGAGGAGGGAAGACGCGTTTTTGGGATTAAGAAGAAAGAGAGAAATGGACATACAGGATGCACGCACGTTGGAGGTGCAACATTGAAGGGATACAACGCGGTGTTAATATCATTGGGAATGTCTTCTTCTGCATCGTCCATCTACGGGTAGTGAGGTACAGCAGCGAACTTTTTTTTTTTTTTTTTTGTGAAAGTTGGTTGGATTGAGATTGAGGGGTTAGTCAAAGGTTGGAATTTGGGTTCAAAAATAGAGTATGTGGTAGGTGGTAGACAATAAATGCTAAGAATTTGTTACACATATGATCTTGACCGTTGAAGTTTGAGTTTCACCTTGGGTAGGTTATATTTCTGTTAGACTACTCTGTTTTTTGGGTAAGGTTACAGAGGAACTGCTGTGTTTTAAGTGGGAATGGTAAATATAATTGTGGTTCTTTGCTGTGAAAATGTAGAAATCAAACTAAAAAAGTGTTGTAAATTTTTACAGGTGTAGTTGTTAATACGTACAGAACATGTGCTCTATTTTTGGGGAAGCAAATAGAGGTGTGAGTGTGGTTTGTGTTATTAGAAAATGCTGATATGATGATAAAAAAAAGTGTTGTTAACGTGTTGTAAATTTGTGCAGATGTAGTTGTAAATATTGCTGTGGGAGTTGTTAATACGTATAGAATCTGTGCTATGTTTTTGGGGAAGCAAACAGAGGTGTGAGTGTGATTTGTATTATTAGAAAATGCTGATATGATGATAAAAAAAAGTGTTATCAACGTGTTGTAAATTTGTACAGATGTAGTTGTAAATATTGCTGTAGAAGTTGTTAATACGAAGTTTGTGTTGCAGATTCTCATGAAAGTAATGAAATCCAAATGAAATTCAAAGTTACCCTTGATACATCAACATTTGTGGATCTTGTAGATGATGAAGGGGTGCTAGAGGAAGTTATTAAAATGACTAATAATGTTGTGAAAGAAGCATTAAACATTGTAAACAATGCCAGAAGTGACAATAATATAATGTGCAACTTACTAATATAGCCCAAGATATTGCCCTAATGCAACGGCAGAAATTAGTTGTAAACATAACTTAATAAGTTGTAAACATAACTGAAAATGTTATAAACATTACATAAAGTAGTTAACTCTTCCCATCTCCAATATTCAGCGGATTTACATGTGGCCACATACTTAGACGTTGTTAAAATGACTTATCCTGCTGTAAACTAAGTGTTAACAGTTGTAAACAATGCTATCCATAGAGTTAAACTTACTATAGATCAAGATCTTTTCCTAGTGCAATGGCAGAAATAAGTTATAAAATTAACTTCAGAAGTTGACAAAATAACCTAAGATGTTGTTAAAACTATACAAGTAGTGGACAATGCCATTTTTTGTGTTAATCGTAGTTTCATGTGGACACGTGCTTATTTGTTGTTAAAATGATTGATCATGTTGTAAAATAAGCGTTCACTGTTGTAAACAACGCAACTTGCTATGGTCATCGTCATAAGAATACGGTTGTTAAAATGACTTTCAGTGTTGTGAAAACATGCATATCGAGTTGTAAATAAAAAAAAAAGTGGTGTGGTCACCTTAGTGTGTAAAGACGTTGTTTCCTTGACCTGTTAAACAACTTGTAAGAATGACTAAACATGTTATAAACATACGCATAATATGTTGTCAAAGTCCGCACTTGGCAAACTTAAAAGTAAATCATTCCATAATTACATGTGAAAATAACTGATTATGTTGCTAAAATAACTCATGATGTTGTTAAACGTCTCATTATATGAGTGCATTTTCTGCAACAAGGCATGTTTATAAAATATCAACAAATATACACAACAACTAGGTTGTACTACAAAATAACATCTCAAATGCTACATGTCTTTCTTTCTCTTTATTTGTTGGTTGCCAGCGAGAATGGACAGCACACCTTTGTTTGCTTCCCCAAAAATAAAGCACAGATTCTGTACGTATTAACAACTTTCACAACAATATTTACAACTACATTTACACAAATTTACAACACGTTAACAATACTTTTTTTATTATCATATCAGCATTTTCTAATAACACAAATCACACTCATACCTCTGTTTGCTTCCCTAAAAACATAGCACATAATCTATATGTATTAACAACTTCTAAAACAATATTTACAACTACATCTGCACAAATTTATAACACGTTAACAACATTTTTTTATCATCATACCAGCATCTTCTAATAACACAAACCACACTCACACCTCTGTCTGCTTCCCTAAAAACATAGCACAGGTTCTATCCGTATTAACAACTTCCACAGCAATATTTACAACTACATCTGCACAAATTTACAACATGTTAACAACACTTTTTTTATCATCATATTATCATTTTCTAATAACACAAACCACACTCACACCTCTGTTTGCTTCCCCAAAAACAGGGCACAGGTTATGTACGTATTAACAACTTACAAAACAATATTTATAACTACATATGCACAAATTTACAACACGTTAATAACACTTTTTTTTATCATTATATCAGCATTTTTTAATAACACAAACCACACTCACACCTCTGTTTGCTTCCCCAAAAACAGAGCATAGGTTCTGTACGTATTAGTAACTACAACTGACATATTAACAACTACATCTGCATAAATTTACAACACTTTCTTTGTTTGATTTCTGTATTTTCACAGCAAATGACCACAATTATATTCATCATTCCCACTTAAAACATAGCAGTTCCTCTGTAACCGTACCCCAAAAACATATCACTTTAACATAAACACAACCTACCTAAGGTGAAACCCTAACTTCAATGGTCAAGATTATATGTGTAACAAATTCTTAACATTTATTGTCTACCACCTATCACCTACTCTATTTTTGAGCCTAAGTTCCAACTTTTGACTAACCCCTCAATCTTAATCCAACCAACTTTCACAAAAAAAAAAAAAAAAAAATCAGTTCGCTACTGTACCTCACTGCTTGTAGATGGACGATGCAGAAGAAGACATTCCCAATGACATTAACACCGCGTTGTATCCCTTCAATGTTGCACCTCCAATGCACGCGCATTCCGTCTGTCCATTTCTCTCTTTCTCCTTAATCTTAAAAATGAGTCTTCCCTCCTCTTTTCCTGTGCCTTTTCTGTATTTATTTCAGTGGGGGTATTTGTATAAATGCACATTGGGAATTAATGTAAAAAAAATTCCTAAGCACTTTTCTGACCACTGACTTTTTAAAGGGATTTTTATGGTATTTTTTCCATAACTTGGGACATGGGTGTCATTTTCCCTAAAATATTTCTCATGCGCTTCTATTGAGTCCACTTGGTTCCGGCTCGCCTTCAAACTCATGCCAGTTTACTCACAATTATGCATCGGACACCTTTCTTTTCAAAATTAAAAAGTGAAAAATTTGTAGTTTCTAATTGCAGGTACGTGCTGGGTTGTGGTCACCTTTCCTATATATAATCTCCCTCACACCCTTCTCATACCACGTACCATTCTGCACTCTCTGCCTCTGTCTCTGCATATTTTCTTCATCATGGAAGATTTTGCACATTTCATGTTTGGCATTTTTGGTGCGTTTTCTCATCATTTAGTCTTAGCCTCTCTCTCTCTCACACACACACACACCCTTCTCTTTTTCTGAGTCATTTCTTCTTCTTTCGGTTGTTGCAGGAAACGCTTTTGCCATGTTCCTCTTCTTGTCTCCGGCGTACGCATCCATCTCATAACTGCCTCTCTCCCTCTCTCTCCATCATTTAATTTAATTTCATTATTCAGACAATTCAGAGTGAATACGGTGAGAAATATGGCTTTGTTTGTAGGATTACATTCTCCAGAATCATAAAGAACAAATCTACAGAAAAGTTCTCCGGCATTCCTTACGTCACCACACTACTGAATTGTCTCCTCTCTGCTTGGTAACTAACTTCTCTCTTCAGAGTCCCTTTCAGTCATCATCTTTATTACGTGATTTTTTTTTAGCCTTATTTTCACTGTTTCCCGACGTTTTCTTTTCTTTGCGGAATTGAAATGGCCGAAATAAATGACTAATAAGTGATTATATTGCATTGTCTGTTCTCCCTTTAATACCTCTAATAAATCACGTGTACTTTCGTTTACTTTATTGTTGCGATGTCGTCCAACACCGTTACTCTGCTCCACCTTCGAGTAATTTCTTATCAGAGGATAACATTTCTTTATGTGCATTGCGGCCTTTAATTTACAGTACTTTTGGCATCCATAGGATCTCAAAAGCGCTCCATGTAGGGATATATCGGTAGTTGTTTTTTCGCACTCGATTCTTAAATCTTGGCATGGAAAGTTACATCGCATTCTTCTTTCTGACCATTACATTTTTCTTCTTAATCTTGATCAGACTGTTTAAATAATCTTCAGGTACGGTTTGCCATTCGTGTCCCCCAACAATTTATTAGTTTCTACGATCAATGCCTTTGGAGCAGGAATTGGAGTCATATACGTTCTAATCTTTATCACGTTGGCACCCAAGAAAGAAAAGCTTAAAATCATCGGACTCTTAGCTTTCGTACTCATACTATTTCTCCTCGTCGTCCTCGTCTCTCTCTTTGCCCTGAACCACTATCCCAGAAAACTCTTCTGTGGCCTCCTGGCATCTATATTCTCCATTGTCATGTTTGGTTCACCCCTCTCAATCATGGTAAGCCGAATGGTGATCAAAAATTGATCTTTTTACTTGAACACATTGAAATTAACATGATATATATATTTATGCAGAGACTGGTGATCAGAACAAAGAGCGTGGAGTTCATGCCGTTCTTTCTGTCGCTATTCATGTTTCTGTGTGCTGCTTCTTTCTTTGTGTTTGGTCTGCTAGGTCGTGACCTGTTTGTTGCAGTAAGTAGAGTTAAAAATTATGCATATATCTGATTTGCTTTGATGTGGAAGTGGCAAGTGAAAGAAAATGTGTTGTGTTGTGTTGAAAAGAGTGAGTGATTTAATTTGCAGGTCCCGAATGGTGTGGGTACGGCTCTGGGGGCAATGCAAATAATAGTGTATTCTGTGTACCGTGAAAAAAGAGGGACACCTAAAATAGAGGAGGAAGCTCTGGAGATGGGTGAAGCAAAACCAAATCCCCCACAAGAGAAGCAGTCTGATGCTAATTAGTTAATTAAGTAATTGATTAATGATTAATGGGTAATTTCCTTCTTGCCGTAATTCTTCCTTGCTCTCCATTAGAAAGAGTAAGTTTGACAATGTTCAGAGCCCTGTTAAAGCTTATTGGATCTGGATTTGACTTTTCTGCAGTGCAGATTTCCTTCGGAATCACGCGTGCATTACATACGTAGAGGAAGAGAAAAAGTAATATTTTATATATAATTATAAAATTTTTAGCCTGATCTGCAATTAATCTGCAGGCATTGATTTATAATGAAATTAAACCGAATTTTTCTCGTGCTGTTCTTTTTTCACACTCATACCGATACTATACCGATATTATATATATATTTTTAATTTAAATTACTTTTTTATAATAGTACAAGGGGGAGGCTGCGGTTTTGATCTCGTTTATAGCCTTCGGGGGGCAGTTTTTGCCCCTCTAATTTAAAAATACATTTTCCCGAGGTTTTCCAACGATAAGTTCAAGCTGTCTGCATAATTTACACTGATCGTGAATAAATTAAAGCAATAGCAGCCAACACAAATGAACTTGTTTTAAGAATCAGATTCCCGGATAAAATCATCGTTAACTATCGGTTCTGATGAGGGAGACTTGTACTAGTATTAGAGAATACAAATGATTAAGCTTTTTGCCATCAAATGATTAAGCTGCACAGATAATATTGTCCAAATATAAAGAGAATCGGATCCACCATGAAATAAAATCAGGAGGCTATATACGGGGGTTGATAAAACTAAAGTAAAAGGTAAGCACATTAATAAATACAAACAGAGGGACATCTATAATTTTAAAAAAAGTACAAGTCAAGACAAAAATAAGAATAAAGGACGAAAGGGAAAAAATAGTAGAAGAAATATTAGAATTACCAACAAGTCGTTAAGGTAATAAAGGGCCTTATTCTTGTAAGGAGGAGAATACAAGTTCGAATTCCAGATATCACACTTGATGTGAGAGATGAAATAACCCTCTGCTCTCCGAGTCTTGAAAGGAAAACACTTGATTAAATTTTTTTTAAAAAAAAGCTAGAATAAAAAGTTTCACATAGACTTAGTTGAAAAATAAATTGAAGATATTTAACTTTAAGATAAGTCCTATTAAATTAACTTACAATATCTTGATAGAATGACAGATACAATATATACATATTTTCATGAAATTTAATATGCCAAAGGCTCAGTGAAAAGAGCTGATTGATTTCCAGCTCAATACACTTTTTTTTTGTTTGAGCATCCGGTATCCCATGTCACTCCCTATATTACGAGAAATTCAATGGACCCATACTAATTCTGATTTGGATACTGCATGGCTCATAATAGGGGCGACCCTCTCAAACTAGCAGCTCTATGCACAACCCAAAAATCGAACCTTGGATGTTGTTTAAAGGATCTGACGCCTCTTCACGCGCTAGACCAACCGGACATAGGTCCAACTCAATACACTTAGATGGACCATGGATGCATTCCCATTCGGCTGCTGACGCGCGTACCAATCCCAAGGGGTGCATCAAGCTTCATTCGACGGCCAATGTACGAGGCTGGGGTTTGAAGTTACAAGAAAGCCCTTGGAAGCTGAGTTGGTAGCTTTATTATTCCATGGAGGCAGAGATCAGATGATCAGAAGGGGTTAGCTTTTGGATACATGAATATGAATGAGAACTGAAAAGGCGAGCGTAATGCACGGGCACAGCTGTTGTCTCCACACTCAACAGCCCACTTAACGTGGCTATTATCTGATAATAATGCTGCACACGCCAACACACTTGTCAACAACTCTTACCCTATCTATCTATAAGTTGAATAATTATTTCAAACAAATAAATTGGAAGAGACCGTAAAGAGTAAAAATTCAATCTCTCTTTCCATAACTTGACTGAGTAACTCCCACATCGAGGGTTCCATAACTGTGGTGTGGTTTATAAATTTATAGGCTTTCCCTTCCCATTTATTCTTCGAAGTCTTGAGTTACACCATCTCACCAACAAAAACATGCACGAGAAACAGGTACTCATATGTAGAGATGGACGCATGCTCATTGCCCCCAAAAAATCAATGTTTTAACTTTTGGGCCGAGCTTCCATGTGGACCACATTTTTTCTGCTTTTTCACTTTTTCATTTTAATTCTTAATTTTCCATGTCAATGTGATCTCTTATCTTATCTTATCTTGACAGTATCTGAGCACGAATCCGTGATTATATATGCTTAATTATGGAAATTTATGTTCATTATTTATGCATAAATAACCCCTTAACATTATGAGTTAAGAGATAGGACACGCAGGGTCCGGCCTTTGATTTTTCTTTTGTTGTTGCATTTCAGCTTTTGTGAAATTAACATTTTTCCTTCACAAGATAAATACTTAAATTCTAAACATCCACTCTCGCGTGGGAGATGTTTGAGTGTGCAACGTTAATTTTATAAAGTGTAATTATTTAAACTTTGTATTTCATTATCGGGTTTTATTAAAATAATTGTGCATGGATGAGTTAAATTAAAATTACAAATAAAAATAATAGGTGTGATGTGAGAGAGAATCTGCTTTTGAAGGGGGGCAGGGCTTGTGGCGAGGATGGATGGGATATGTTGAAACGGCTGTTATGCTGTTTTAAAGAGAAAAAACATAACGGTAGGTTTTCCGTCGAGGCACGTGCCCCAAATCCCGATGCATGTCATGCAATTACATGGCATGATGCATGGAGGGCAGTATTTGGTTTGAGGTGAGGGAAAGAAAGGGAGGGGAGGAAATGGTGTAGAAATTACAATTTTAGATAAAATAAATTCAAAATTTATCCTCTGATATTTTTAAATTTAGGTTCCGACCTAAAATTTACTCTTTTATTCCTTTTAAATCTTAGATTTCCATTCATAAATTAAGTACTTTTAACCCAAAAATGTAATTAATCCCAATTCTCATCCCCACAAACCAAACACACCTAGGGTTTCTCTACCCCTCCTCTTTTCCTCATATTGCTCTACTTCATCTTACGTCATCCTTTCACTTTTTTTTTTTCCCGACTGAGACTTCCTTTCACTTCGCTTGCCCTCAATTTCACTCACATTTTCTTTTCATCCTAATTTTATGATTAATTGGGGCAGCAATGACTTTTTCTTTATCTGTCATTTGTAAAACTTTTGGATCTGTGTTTGTATTTTTTTCAATATGAATTTTTTATTTTTTTAATACAGTAAATATTTATATTATGGGTGTAAAAATTAGAAAATGCATAATAGTAATGCTCTATGTGAACAAAATTTACATGTGCGTAAAAATTTATTTGGTCTTTCTCAATAATTTTCCTCTAAAATTTATTATTTAGTTTTTTCTTCTTTGGACCTTTTATAAACTTGAAACTATTGGGTCTTTTGGAGTATATTTTTAATTTAAAGTAATGTAGGAGTGTGACCTACATCAGCCCTCTTCTCTTTCTTTCCATGGACATCTTACCTATCAATTTATAAAAGCAATAAATTTTAGCTTTTGATTAAAAGTGTCTTGTCTATCAAAAATCTATTTTCCAGTCGTGAATTCAAACACATCTAGATGAGAGAAAATCACTTTTATCTCTCTAATTGGATGATAGGATTGCCAAACATCATCCTAAACACCCTCAATTATCCTATTTCACGTTAGTTTAAAAAATCAACATTAACACCTTTATATTATTTATGCAAAATATAAATTATTTCTATTGTGAAGGGCTTCCTTTTTTATATCCCTATATGCAACAAGTATTAGATTATTCAGTTAACTCACTTTAAAAGATGTACTTAAGATATCTAAAATCACATGTATCATTGCATCACCTGCCAAACAAATAATTGAATATTTCCAGAAGCTTGAAAAAATTTGAAATATGTTCTTCATATGTACTCTCTTGTATATATATTATAAGTTACATTTAACCATGTCATGGAAAACTAACAAATTTAAGTTATGTTTGGAATAGCGTTTTTTTGGAAAATAAGTGCTTATGACGTAAGTCGGGACAAAACTCTTCTCACATACTCATCTCGTATATCGTAAATCACGAATTATAAGCACCTATAAGTAAAAAATAAAATGACCCAAACAAGCACTTAGCTGAGTCATAGCAACTCAAATTGACATATATGGGTGAGTTTGCAGGCAGTCGGAGCCTTATAGTGACATTATTTTCATCCGTCCAAGTGTAAGTTTGTAAGTTTTGTTGGGGTGCTGTGTTGCACAAATCCGACAGACCGGCACAACAATACTGTCATGGGGCCATCTGTTACAAAGGATCGCCATTAAAAGAACTTTTATGGAGGAATCAAGCAATTATAGGCACTGACTTTCTCCTTAAATGCTCAAGAGCCTCTTTATTTTGGATTCATAACCCATGTCCTCTTGATGCTGCAACTAGCCTTCTATTGGCAATCTATATCGCGAATAAATGTTTTAGACACCTTCCTACTAATATTCCGTTTAGGCTTGATATTACTCCCTTCGGTCCTAATTATAATACAAAGTTGATTTTTTTGGAGAAATTAATGAAGCTAATTAAATTACTTTAGAGTATATTTTTTCTTTTAAACTAATTAGTTTGACTAATAAATTAATATACAATCTAAAGATACATAACATATGATATGATTTAGTAACTTATTTAACTTTCTCAATTTCTCAAAAAAAAAAAATCAACTTTATCTTATAATTAGTGTTAGATATGAATAGTTTTGATGATGTCAAATATAGATGTTAAATATGAGCAAAAAGTTTGTATGATATAATTATCGTCTACATTGACTGACTACTATATTTAATGTTGCATATTTTGTAGATGAGTCATAAACCCGATTGTGGGATGATATTATAATGCCTCATAAATGGAGAATAATCATCAAGAAGAAAATCAAGAGGCAAGGAATTGAAGAAAGAAGAAAGAAAGATGAAGAATGAAGATATTCATCAAGAAGATTGAAGTTGGGTTATGAAGAATGATCATCAAGAGGAAAAATAAGAAGAAAGAAAGAAGAACTTGCAAGATCACATGAGAATATCAAGATTCAAGCTCCTAGAAGTGATACCGGAGGTTTCTATGATCATACGGACATTGGAATGGGTCAATACAAAGCTAAAATGATGTATACGGAAGCTATGGTACCTTTGGGGATGATTACCCGAGTAATCACTCGAGTAATATGGCATTGTCTGATTTTGGAGGTGTTTACTCGAGGCCTTACTCGAGTAATCTGCCGGGTTATTTAATGAATCACTCGAGGCGGCACTTGAAGTAATGGATACTCTGTTTTCGCGTGTCAGAACATAGGTTCGGTATTTTGATGATATCTCTCCAACCACATGTCGGATAGAACTGAAACCGGTGGCATATGAAACTAGACTTCCAACACGAACTTTTGACACCAAGATCACATTCAAAGGAGTTCAGATTAGGGAGATATGATCTGTTGAAGTTGACGCATGAATCACCGTCATATTCCAGGACAGCTTCGGTATTTTGAACATAACTCTCAAAATACATATCGGATTGAGACGAAACTGGTGCCATATGAAAGAAGACTCACAGAGCTTTCCATGGATATATAATTTGTCACATTTCAAGCTATATCCTAAGAGCTATGACTTCTGGAAGTTGCTGCTCGTGATTTCAGGATTGTCTAAGAACAGTAGATACTCTTTGGATCATAACTTTCTGTGCACAACGAGTTTGGAGCTGATTTTTGTTGCATTTGAATGTAGATAATGAGGGCTTTCCGATGATATATAATTTGCCATGTTTCGAGTCAAAATCAAGAATTTACTTGAAGGCACCACTCGAGTAACTAGTTGTTAACAAAAGACTTTACTCGAGTAGGTACTCGAGTAATCAGATAGAAAACTTCCAGTTGCTTTCAAGTTGTCAATGATACTCGAGTAAGTACTCGAGTAACTCTGTTTCTGAGAAAATGGTGCTCTCGGCATTTTGTACCACTGCAACATTACTCGAGTATGTACTGGAGTAAATCACTGTACATGAAGAGTTTTTGAACGAAAACTTCAAGTCACTACTGGAGTAAATAACTGTTCATGAAGAGTTTTTGAACGAAAACTTCAAGTCACTACTGGAGTAAATCACTGTTCATGAAGAGTTTTTGAACGAAAACTTCAAGTCACTACTGGAGTAAATCACTGTTCATAAAGAGTTATTGACGAAAACTTCAAGTCACTACTGGAGTAAATCACTGTTCATGAAGAGTTATTGACGAAAACTTCAAGTCACTACTGGAGTAAAGCACTGTGCATGAAGAGAGAACTTCAAGTCACTACCCGAGTAAGCTATGCAGAAAATAGAAGGTCACTCGAGTAGCCACTCGAGTAACCTGTGAAGAAACTTGATATTTACTCGAGTAAGTACTCGAGTAATGCTTCCCAGAAAAACAGAACAGCGTCCTGAAGATTCTGGAAATCAATGGAATGATCATATAACTCATTCTTATTGCTTCTAATCACTCTAATACTTCATTATATTAGTGATTAATGTATTTCTCCAGGAATACAATGAAGATATGATGTGAAGAGTCAAAAGGTGAATTTACGGAGGCGGAGCGTCAACGTTCACAACGGCTAGTTTTCAAATTGAAGAAGCCACACTCCAACGGATATATTGAAATGCTCAAACGGTCATCAACCTTCATCAACTATAAATAGAAGAGCATTTAGAGTTCAGAACACCCAATGAGAACACCAACGAGAAACATGCGAAAATCATGAATCATCCCAACTACTCTCTGTTCTTATCCATTTTCTATATCATGTATATTTGAGAGAGAGATTGTTTTCATTGTGCTTCAGTATTCATCTATTCACTTCTGAGAGAGAAGATTGACTGTAATCTTTCATCATCAAAGTTGTATCCTTACGGTGTGTAAGGGGGAGCAACTTGGTTGTAATCTTACGGTGTGTAAGGGGGAGTAATCTCAGTGCGAGAATTGTAAAGGCTTCACAAGTGCCCGGATCAAACTTGTGAGATTGTAGTGGTTCTCAAGTACCCAGTTAAACTTGAGGAAGATAGTGGATTGAAAATCTCAGGAGGAGCCTGGGGACTGGACGTAGGTCATCGTGGATTGGACCGAACCAGGATAAATCACAGTTTGCATATTCTCTTCCCTAAGCTCTTATACTTCTAGCATATATCATTTAAATATCTAGCTGTGATTTATGATTCATTACTTTCATATTTATTGCTTCCTCTAAGATGCGAAAAGATTTTCAAAGTTCTTAAGTTTTTATCTTACACCCAATTCACCCCCCCTCTTGGGTGTCAGCCGGTTCTAACAATTAGGACCGAAGGTAATACTTGGCAAGAAATTTTAACTATGATTCTTGTTCTTTTCTCTGTTAGTTTTAGTACTATTTCTCTTCCTTCTTCTATTAGGCTTTCTAATTCAAATATTAGTCCTCTTACAGTTTGTAACATGTAAACTTAACTTCATATTTTAATATCATTTTGTCCTGTATCCAAAAAAAAAAATTTTATAAATATAATAAGTGTGTGAGCCTTTTTTTTCATAGAATAGGTATGAGGCAGGAAGGGGGAATCCGAAAAGGTAAAAAGGGAATGGGTAAGGGCAAGTGGAAGGCAGGGTGGGCCAGCCTCAGCCATGAGTCGATAGAGCCCACAGATCCGAAGCCCCTCACACAACAACCAATGCCTTCCAATTCCTCTCTCACCCTCACGCAACTTGCTCCACATTTTTGGTATGCCCCCCAAAGTACTCCCTCCTTCTGTACTCTTCGCCTACGTTGACTTTCTTCCCTCCTTCTGACTCGCCTCACATCTGGATCGCCTCTTTGACGTCTTTTTCTTTGCTTCCTCCGTGTTCATTCTATATGTCTCCCTGTTTATTTAAAGTTATTAAATTTGAATCGGTCACTGAATTAATTAAAATAGTGGATTATTATTTAGTGGATTAAATCAAAATTAAATCGGAGTTAATCTAAAATTAAGTCGATAAGGAAGTGAAAATTTTAAGTTTATTTATATAAAATTATGAATAAAATAAAAACAAATTAAACTATTTTTAAAAATTAAAAATGTTGAACTAGTCTAATCTGCCGGACCGGTTGGACTACCAGGCTCAAACTAACCAATCCAGTCTGATTTTAATAACATTATTTTTTTCTTCAAACCAACTTAAGCCAATGATTTAAATATGCTTTATTTTGTTATACAAGCTCATTATTTATGCACATTCTCAATGCACTACATCCAAGACAATATTTCATATTTGTATGCATATGCCCTGCTTAAATAATACGGTCTGTTAATTATAACATTGTGTATTCATGATCAGTGATGTTAGCATTAATATTGTGTCTCTGTTAATTTCATGCGTTATTTTTTTGTCTTTATTTTGTGCATATTTAATTGCTGGTCTTCCCTATCCAAGGTGTTTTAATAATTAATAAAAAAATTTAGCCAACGACATACTACATATGGATATGCTCATATATAGAATCCTAAAATCAACTAAAACTAAAATGCCCGCACTCGTCTGGTGATTGCTTTTGGGCTGAATGAAGAAATTAAGGGGGGAGCGTCAACCACAAAGTGCGTGTCTATTTCAACGTTTGAGGATGAAAACAAGTTTTAATAGTGTAACAAATGAATTTGAACAGTGAAATTGTTAAAATGAGTGTTTGTTTCAGTAATTGGATTTAAGGTGAAAAAAGTTATAAGTTGGAAAAAGTCATAAGCTTCAAAATAAAACTTTATTAGAGTTTATGTGTTTGTGTGTGCATAAAAAAATATTGATAGGAGTATTTTATATTTTTGGGGATTAATGAGATACTCAGATCACTTCTAATCACAAAACTTCTTTTATTAAAAATATTCTAAATAATTTTCTCTTTCTTTAGATAATAATCTTCTGGTAATTAGAAAATACTTTAGAATAAGAGTTCAGACAAATTTTGAGTTTTGTTAATATATGACTGTAGAAATGTAGAGAATAATTAATAATTAATTTTAATCAGTTTGGATTTATTATTTAGTTTTTTTATGATTTTATAATCAATTTTTTTTAATAAACATATCATAAATTAATTTTTATATAGTGTTTTTACCCATTCAATTTAGTTTAAATAATTTATTTGGATTATTTAAGGTATTATTGAAGTTTTAATCGGTTTATTTTGTTGGATTTTGAGTTATGTGAAAATATGAGTTATGATTTAATATTTAAATTAGAGCTTGATATAATTTATAAAATTTAAGCTTGAGGTGCACAATACAAAAAACTTTTGGAGTGCACCAATTTAAATTAGAGTTTGATATAATTTTATTTAAAATTATACCGCTGTCAAATTTTCAAATTTAATTTCTGAGAAAATTGTGAAAAAATCCCTTCATGTGTAGATATCTTCCGAGGTCCCATTTGGCAATTAAGTTGCCAATGAGGACTTTTTTCACAATCATCTCTTCATTTTTTCATTTTTCATAATTTTTACAATTTTTTCTCTTAAATAATACAAAAGCCACTTATGCAAAAGCCAAACCAAACATTATTCACTTTTATATAATATATATGAAACAAAGGCAGATTTTTATGTGAAGAGTGTGTAAAGAACTGTTTTACGCCTTTTGCCGTATATTTTTTGGTAAGGTCTCTATTGGTTCGAATATTACAATTATCAGATCCAATTATGTCCCCGGAGAAAAGAAAGATTTGTGAATGATAAATGTGCAAAAAACTGTTATCTGGATGGGTTAGCGGCATCAAAATTTTGAGCATGTGTCTTGTGATAACATTGTCGCCATTTGATATTTTGGATCAATTTATCACCAAGAATGCTACTTTAACAAATGCAAATATCTTCACAGGTCCCATTTGGCAATTAAGTTGCTAATGAGTTCTTTTTCCACAATTAGTCATTCATTTTTTCATTTTTCATAATTTTTTCAATTTTTTTCTCTTAATTAATACAAAAATCATTTATGCGAAAAGTAAAACCAAACATAATTCACTTTTACATAAGTTACTTTAAGTTATTTATCCAATCGCTAATCCAAACACTCATCATTTTACCAAATCTAACTTTTTTCCAATCTTAAGATGCCATAAATTTAAATAAAAATAAGTTACTTATCCAATCGCCAAAACAAACACACCCAAAGATGTCTGCTTCCAACGGTGGACATCCTCTCCCATCCTCCTTCCACGTGTCTTTTCCTAAATACGCACACAGTCAGCAATAGCCCTTGAATTCGCGCACCTTACTGTTGGTTTGAAATATTTTGTTTCTGACTTATAAGTGCTTATAAATCGTAATTTATAATATACGAAAAAAATATGTGAGATGAGTTTTATCTCGATTTACGTAATAAATATTTATTATTTAAAAATAAACTATCCCAAACTCCCATAAGGCCATAACCATCGGCGATTCAGTATTGCAGAGTTGTATTTGAATATCGTGAGACTCAATCTTCTAGATACGACATTTTCTAAAACGTTTTTTTCATGTTCGAACTCAAAATTTTATGCTTATATTTGCACCGATACGTGTCAGCAAGCATCTCACTTATAATTAGTTTATTTTGCTGTGGTCAGTATTTTATAGACAGCTATTTATGTATTTATGCGTCCCATCCCCACCAGAGGAATTTTAGGAATCCAAGCCCCGTTTGAATCAAAGAAAAGGTGGGAAAGGAATGAATAGAAAAGAAAATAATGAAAAGGTATAAAAAATATTTTGCCACATGTATGTTTGGTTTGCACTGGAAAAAAGAAAATGCATTGATGAAAATTTTTTATTTGATTTGCATAAAATGAGGTAGGAAAATGAACCAAAAAACCATTTTATTTTGCGTAAAAATATTATTTAAATGTCTATAGGATCCGCTCATCTTTTTATATCACATCAATATATTTTTGTGTCTTTATACTTTTTCCCTTTTCGCTTGAAAATTGGTTTCCACCAATTTTGGTGGTAACCGATTTTCAATCACATGGTTAAAAATTGGTGGGCCTAGGATGATATTTTTTGACGGAAATGGGGAGCTAAGTGGTCACCATTGGCGATAAAATCCAATTTTCTCTTTTTCTCCTCTTATTTTCTTTGAACCAAACAGGTCCTAAGTAATTGGAGGGAAAAAAATCCGGGACACGGCAAATGAAGGGAGAATAATGAAAGTGAAGCATGTCATTGTACTTGTGGGCGATAACAAAAAAATACATCCGGTATTAATTATAAGATTAGATTAATTTTTTTTGGAGAAATTAAAGAAGTTAATTAAATTATTTTAGAATATCTATATTTATATTTTTTTCTTCAAATTAATTATTTTAACTAATAAATTAATATATAATCTAATGATACATAACATATTATATTATTAAATAAATTATTTAACTGCCTTAATCTCTCCAAAAAAAGTTAATTTTGTCTTATATTTAGAACTTGAGGTAGTAGAAGTTATGTTAAGGTGATAAAAAAGGTTCTGTTACTTATATACTCCCGTGCTTAATATAAAACATATTTAGAAAGTTAATATTTGTTTTAAATATAAGACATAACTTTAATATTTGTTATTTTTTTTTATAATTTACCCATATTGATGTTTCATCAGCAATAATCAAGAAGGAGAGGAAATGAGATAATTAAAGAAGATGATTATGGTATTTTAGAAAACACGTGTTATATTAATTAACTCAACTAGCTTTCTTAATCTAATTAAATTATATAAATATGTCTTATATTAAAGATCAGAAGGAGTGTGTTATATCTAGAAACCACTTTGTTTGTAATAACTTATAAATTTTTTAATTTGTACAAAATTTCATAAAATATATAGAATATAGAATATAATACACAAACCAATCACTAATGACATCATCTATAATGAGCAATGCAATTGGTAGGAGATTGGACTGAGCTTGTCGGTCCAGCCGGTCAAGGGGCGAACTTTTGATTTAGAGGCTCCTGAGGAGTCAGCCCTTTTAGACCCGTTTAGTATTGTTTTAAAATAAATCAATATATGTAATATCATTATATCAAATTATCAATATGAGAAACACCTAAGTACCTAATAAAATTTTAGTAGCTGGCTAACACTTATTAAATGGTTTGATTTATTTGGTTTTTCTACAATGGTTTATTCATTTAAACTTAAAAAAAAGGCTAATTTGGACATTAGATAATTATTTTAACTAAAAATTTATGAATTTTAAAAATAATGTATATCAATTTAAAGCAAAATAATAAATAAATTATAAAATTTGAAGGTGAATTTTATTTGAATTAAAATAAGTTTAGACCCAAACCCCTGAAGGGCCAACCCTATAGGGCCGCATGCTTCAAAAATTGGGGATTTTATAGGAAGTAGGACTAAATAGGCCGGCCCATTTAGGGCTGAACCCATGAAGAACCGGCCTGTATTCCCGGTTATATGGCTGCTCGACAATCAACTTGCAGCCTGACCACTCATTTATTAATAGGTACACAGGCTAGTCCATGCCCATCAAAATGGGTAATTTTTTATTGAGTCAGGACAGGATCATTGGGTTGTAGAAGACTTTCTTAGGCCTAATATCACTTATATCAAGTACTACCTTCAGTTGTTAATATAAGAGCCAATTGACTTTTTTTTAGAGATTAAAGAAACTAAATAAGTTTTATTAAAATATTTAAATAAATTATTTAGTTTTATTAATATTTAAAAAAAAAATCAAACAGTTTTTATATTAAGAATTAGAGGGATTATCAAATATCTAGCAAAAAAAGATATCAATGATTAAAGTTTATAACTCGACAACTTTGAGAAAGACAAGGGAGAGGGACTCTAAGCCTCTTAAAAGAGTAAACCTTAACCTAATAAAAAAAAATAGGTTTATAACAAAATACATTATAACTATACCCAAAAACAACACAAAAGGGTTAACACCATCTTTAATTTTTAAAATTTCACCCCATTTTTATTTTAGTCTCTAAAACTTGAAACTGGAGAATTTAGTCTTTCAAGTCTACTTTGTTTACAATAAGTGGTTATAGAAATTTGAAAAGGACCTGAATTGGTATTTAAGGGGGTTACTTTATCTTATATGATAGTAACTCTGTTAAATTGGCTTATATGACAGTCTTACTCCTGATGTGGCAAATATAATATAAAACTTTTGAGGCGTTTTAAAAAAAAAAAAAAAAAACTTGCTCGACCGCTGATGTCATTCTGGACAGATCTGAGACGAGAGAGCTGCTTCTGAGCAACTTGGGAGCGAGGATGGTATGTGCTGAAGGTATTGGTCGGCGTCAACGGTGGCTCTGTAATTCGAATAAACCACCCAACCTTCGAAATCCCACCTAGCATCGAGTTCATCAATATAAATGACTATTGATCTCGAGAAAATGAGCACTTCCAATTCGCGTTCAACTTAATCATCAAGAAAATCTCAATATATTAAATTAGATACTAAGCCACCAGTTACGCACAAACACTTTATGAATCAAAAACTAAAACAATCAAAACCCATTGTGAGTACATTCACGATGCGGGCAAGAACTAACGGGGAACGAATCAAAAACTAAAAAAAAATCAAAACCCATTTTGAGCAAATAAAATAGGAGGTAGTTGTTATTGAGGCTTCAAAACTGAAATCGAAGAAATATCAGAATCGAGAAGACACCGAAGGAACCAGAAAGCATCCTCCGCCGGAGACGGAGAAGGAGAAACAAAGAACAGAGACGACGGAAGCCATCGTCAGATCGCATCCTCCACCGTATCACCATCGTCAGTCAAGCAACGTCGCATCTTCCACCAGGTTGCACACTGAAGACGACCATGGGGGCTGAAGAGGAGACGGCAGTGGTTGAAGAAGGAGGTGGGATCATCTGGGGGATCTCACTCTGATGCTCCGTGTTGCCATCGTCAGTCAGGTAAGGGAGTTTCTCTCTATCTCTCTCTCTTTTTAATTTAAATAAACACCACACAAGTTTTATATTCCTTCGCTTTTAATTATAGGATATATTTATCTAATTTTTTAAAAATTAAGGATACTGGTTAAATTAGTTAATCATATTTATTTTTTTAAAATATCCTTATTTAAAATTTAAAATAACATCCAATTACGTTGATTCTATTTTTTTATATCTCTTCTGCCTCACATACGACTTCTCCAAACTTTCACACAATTCGACGTCGTCAATCTTCCTCGACAACTTCCGATTTACTTTTATTACATTATTATTGAGAAAGTATCAATAGGGGATATTTTGAGAAGAAATTGACAAAAATGATAACTTTGTCCTATAATTAAGATCAATATCAACTCTCAAATGTTATCCTATAATTAAGACCAGAGGAAGTAATATATTTATCACATCAACTTCTCTGGTAATCATGCCAAAGTCAATTTAACAGAGTTAAAGCCACATAGGATAAATTAACACTGTTAAATGTCACTACAAATCCTTATTAAACTTTAAATACCAACTGTTATCCAGCCATCCAGGTCACACAAAAAAAAAAAAAAAACCAACTGTTATGAATTGAGTAAACTTAAAGGATCAAAATCATTAGTTTCAAATTTTAGATATTAAAACAAAAATTGGGTGAAACTTCAAAAACTAAAAGTAGTGTTAACCCAAAACAAAATCCTCTATAAACTACCGTCTACTTCTATGCATCTATTTGAGTTAGTTATAAAAGTTGCTTTTATAACACGATTTACAGTATACGAGATAAATATATGAAAGAAGTTTTATCTCGATTTACGTAAATGTATTTCTTAATCGGCAACTCAAATATGATATACTTTTATTAAAAATTTTGATTTTTCAAAAAAAATAATATTTAATATTTCGGGCATCAATGTTCAATAGTAACACTTAAAGGAGGAAAAATGATAAAAAAAAACCATTTGAATTAGAAATGGCACAAAAATCTAATAAATGGGAAAAATGACAAATAAGTGATATAGCAGGAATGTAGATTTTTAAAGTTTAGGTTTTGACAATTTGAGTATATGAAATTATAACTAAAAAATAATAATTTGCAGTTTGGGTATTCACAGTGATAACTTAAAAAGTTTATGTTGTCAATCTCTATACCCAAGTTGCTAATTCCTATATTCAAACTATTAAAATATCTAAACTTCAAAATCTCTTATTCCTACAAAATGATATATTTGTCTTTTTGTTAATTTAATATACATATTAGGATTTTTCAAGTAGTATTTTTATATGGTTTTGATAAAAGGAATAAAAACAAATGATCAGGTTAGCTAATACTCCCTTCGATTATATTTATAAGCAATTTTTCTCTTAATTATGTAAAATGAACTGATAGTTAAAATCAATAAAAGTGTAAAAAATGTCATGTTTTTTTCATATTCGACCCTATTTAGGAAAAGAGTATAGATAAAAAGTACGAGAGATAATGAATATAAGATATGAGAGAGAATAAATATTTAATAAGGATAAAATAAAAAAAACTTACATTTTCAAATAAAAAATGAAAACTATTTATAAAAAGGGATAATTTTATAAGAGATAAAATTATTTATAAATAAAATCGGGGTATTCCGTGGAGATCGGCGTTTGGGTAAGATGGTAATTAAAGAAGAATAGAAGGACATATGTGTAACTATAAATCCAAATTCGTGGCGCTGGATGGAAACGAGCGGTGGAGATGAGATGAGATGAGAAGATGTATGGCCATGATGAATTGCGGATGCAGCATCATGATAATAGGCAGGCACGCATGTGCATCAGAGGAGCTAATACCAGAACAGGATTTGACTTCATTCCAGAGAGAGACCAAGGGTAGAAGAAAGAGAAAGGTGACACAGAAAGAATGAAGAAAATTCAATCCGATCGAATACAATTTTGACGTCCGCAAGGACTCTCTTCTCTCTCCCTTCTCTCTCACTCATCTTTTCGCTCCTCTTCCCACTTTCTCTCTCTACACCTCACAGCCACGAACAGGGTGTTTACTGAGATTGATAGTCCATATCCCAGGTGATACACTGAGAAACCCTAGATAAGCTCCACTCACATCTTCAATACTGTTCTCAATGAAGGAAAATCTGAGTGCAAATTCCCACCTTCTCTTAATTCTTAATTCTTTGATCAGTTCCCACTAGCGTTATCGATTCTTTTCTTCGGTTCTATTCGGAGGCTTTCTCTGTTCAATTTCAACTCCTGGTGAGTTCTCGCTAGTCTACCACTTTGACCCTTTCTACTCCTGTTTTTGTTGCTGTTAATCCACCGTGCTCCATTTTACTTGGTTGAGCTCTTGGATTCTTGATTCTCTTTAGCTAGGGCTCGATCGAGGACAGTTTGCACTAAATTTTCTGTCACTTCTTTTTGCATCCTGCATAACCTTTCTTTCTTATTTTTTCAATGAAGTTTTTATTTTGCGCCTCTTAATCATTTTGCCCGGCGTTGTGAGATTGAAAATTGAGCATAGACTTATTATAAAGAAGCTAATCTCAATCATCTAGCTCGGTTTGCTTCTCTGTTTTGGGTTTAACAGCTTGGCTGTTCGCAGATGGGCTCTTTTCTTCGAGTAAAAGAAGATTTGGTATTTTTTCCAAAGGCTTTGGTTGTTGGCGTCACAATATTATTATCTTGAACCTTGTTTCTGTGCGGTAGTTTAATTGTTTTACTGCCTAGCCTCTTGTGCAATGGATGATGAATTGGATCTGAAATGTCATGTATTGTGCAGAGCTTCATGCGAAAACCGTTTGAAGGTTGCTTCTCTGACCGCATCAGTGCAACCGACCTTCAGAATCGAAGGTTGTTTCTTGGTTTCAGCTTTATTTGGTCTATGGCTCGTGCTTGGTTAAACTTAACACCACAGGCTCTGGAAGAATTCTTGCCCATTTCTGCTGGCGTGCAGTAAATCCTCTGGAGCTTGGAGCCTGGAGCCTTACCTTTTGGTATGAAATACTATCTGGGTTGAACTGTATGCCCAGTTTATCAAAAGCTGGTGTGTGATTGTAGTTTGTTGAACTCATGCTTTATACTTGGTTGTTCTGCTTAGGTGATTGTGTGAAGACCTCAACATTGAAAAGATGGTACCCCCGGGACCACCCACTCCGATTGGTGGTGCCCAGTCTGTCTCACCCTCCCTCTTGAGATCTAATTCTGGAATGTTGGGAGCTCAAGGGGGTCCGATGCCTTCACAGTCTTCTTTTCCCTCGCTTGTGTCACCTCGGACTCAGTTTAACAACATGAACATGTTAGGAAATATGTCCAATGTATCTTCCATGCTGAATCAGTCTTTCCCAAACGGGGTTCCAAATTCCGCACTCTCTGGTCCCGGAAGTAGCCAGCGAGCAGGTGTTGATGCTGGAACTAAAACAGATCCTCTTTCTAGTGTTGGCAATGGAATGAGCTTCAATAATACCACACCCTCGTATGTACAATCAAATATGGCGAATCCTGGTCCATCTGGTCAAGGTCAGGCTCAGCAATTTTCAAATCCTTCTGGCAACCAACTATTGCCAGATCAACAGCATTCCCAACAGCTTGACACTCAAAATTTCCAACATAGTCAGCAATCATTGCAACAGTTCTCAGCTCCTCTGAACTCTCAGCAACAACAACAGCAGCAGCAACATTTTCAATCAATTCGAGGAGGGATAGCTGGCATCGGACCTGTTAAATTGGAGCCCCAAGTAAACAATGATCAACTTCAGCAGCAGCAGCAGCAGCAGATGCACTCGTTGAGGAATCTTGCACCAGTGAAACTGGAACCTCAACAAATGCAAACAATGAGATCTATGCCACCAGTGAAAATGGAGCCCCAGCATTCTGACCCGTCACTATTTTTACAGCAGCAGCAGCAGCAGCAGCAGCAACAGCAATACCTCCACATGTCACGGCAACCCTCTCAGGCTGCTGCGGCTCAGCTTAATATATTGCACCAGCAGAGATTCTTGCAATTACAACAGCACCAACAACAGCTCTTAAAGGCACTGCCTCATCAACGGCCACAACTACAACAGCAGTTTCAACAGCAGAATATGCCTATAAGGACTCCCAAGCCAGTTTATGAACCTGGAATGTGTGCTAGGCGGCTGACGCAGTACATGTATCAGCAACAGCATAGACCTGAAGTAAGAAGTATTCTATCTATTCTATTGCCTTTGTTATGTGCATACTCTCTGTCCCACTAAGATGTTTTGTTTCTTCATTTTATTTAGGATAACAACATTGAGTTCTGGAGGAAATTTGTTGCTGAATATTTTGCTCCTAATGCAAAAAAGAAGTGGTGCGTTTCTATGTATGGAAGCGGCAGACAAACAACTGGGGTTTTTCCTCAGGTATGCTACTATTGAAACCCTTCCAAACTATTTTCTTGGGGCCTTGATGACCCCGTCACAGCAAATTTATTAGTTATTTTGTGAGGTCCATTATTCTAAACTAAATTATTTTATCGTCATCTTTTTTGTCATTATCATTGTCATGTATTGGGCAACTGTTCCCTTTCTTGTCGTCATAGACAAATTTGGGATCAAAGGAGTAGTAGCTTAATTCAATGCTAAGCATTGGCATAATCTAAGATGCCTATTATTGAAATTTTTTCAGGACGTATGGCACTGTGAAATATGTAATCGCAAACCTGGCCGTGGGTTTGGTAAGATTCTGTTTTTGGGTTACCTTTTCAGCATATCCTTGTTCAGTTTTCTCCACTGTCTCAATATGGACATCCTAACCTCTTTTACTTATTTTGTTTGATCTGAGGATATTTTATACTTTAAATATATGGCTGTGGTGAATTATTCTCCTTTCTGATTCATGAAAGTTTTTGTACAATTTCAGAAGCAACTGTTGAGGTACTTCCCAGGCTTTTCAAAATTAAGTACGAAAGTGGCACTTTGGAAGAGCTACTTTATGTAGACATGCCTCGAGAGTATCATAATTCCTCTGGTCAGATTGTTCTGGATTATGCGAAAGCAATACAAGAAAGTGTTTTTGAGCAACTCCGTGTTGTTCGTGATGGTCAACTTCGAATAGTTTTTTCTCCGGACCTGAAGGTTATGCATAGAAATTATAATTTTCAGCTTTAAAGTAGAAAACGCCGGGGCATTTTTTTTTCTCGTTTCACTTTTTTTCATTTTGTCTAAGAAGATGCTGACATTCTGATGTTTATTATTTCTTTTGCAGATATGCTCTTGGGAATTTTGTGCTCGGCGTCATGAGGAGCTTATCCCAAGAAGACTGTTAATACCTCAGGTTATTTATTAAATAATTGCTGTCACAATAAGCTTGGACATTTTAGTCAATAGATTCTCTACTTAAATGAACTAGGGGATGTGGTTGTTTGATTAATAAATTGATTTTAGCAGATTCTGTTAAACTACTCAGTAATCTACTCTTGAAGGGCATATATCCTTTATTGGTAATTAGACTACACATTTGTATCATATGACTATCGCAAGTCCTTAGATTTTTACTTGCAAAGATGTTTGTGAGCACCATATAGTATGGATTTTGGTTTTGCTGCGTAATAATTCTAAGAATCTTTTTGTAATGTTGATATTCAGTTCATAGAGATGGTGACAGATTGGTGCGAGTACAAATTTAGAATGTTACTGCGTTGTGGTTGTTCACCGTCTTGTTTATATTTCCTTGTTATTCAGGTTAGTCAGCTTGGAGCAGCTGCTCAAAAATACCAGGCTTTTACTCAGAATGCAACACCTAATTTAACGGTTCCTGAGTTACAAAATAATTGCAATATGTAAGTTCTCTCTGCTGTGCTTGATTTATGTAGATTGCTTTTTGATGGTTTATTTTATTATTATTCTGGGGTAACTGGCTACATTTTGCTTGTTTCATTTGGTGGAGTGTTTTCCCTGAGATGTTTCAGAACCCTGCTAGAATCAGGCATCCTTTTATTAGGAATAATAGGGCCTTTGCATGTAGTTCTCATGACATCCGGGGTTAAGAGCTGCATGCCAGTGCTGCCTTTTTCAATTTGTAAATATTGTCAATCATCTTGTTCAATTTTGTCAATGGTCTCGTTTGTAGTGCGTTTGATCTGTTTTTGGTCTGACTCTTTGGGAGTTTGCTAGTTATGGCAAGGTTTCAATGGGCTTCTTGTGAATTTATGTATTTTTTTTCCAGGTTTGTTGCATCAGCTCGTCAGCTAGCAAAAGCCCTAGAGGTGCCATTGGTTAATGATTTAGGATATACAAAGAGATATGTGCGGTGCCTACAGGTAATCTAACTATTATCAATGTTTATTACTTTCATTTCCTGTACTTCTTTCTTGGTGCCATGATGACCTTGCTTGATGATGTGCTGTGGGGAAATTCTTTTTGCACTGATATTTGTGCGGGGGGTCCTTTGTTCAAGGCCTTTGTCTGTCTTAACGTCATTGCGAGCTTTAGCAATTGATCTTTTTTAAAGTTGTATCCTACATTCAACTTGATAAACTTGTTTCCTGTTTCTCTTTTTTGTTGGATATGCTGCAGATATCAGAAGTGGTAAATAGTATGAAAGACTTGATAGATTACAGCCGAGAAAAAAAGATTGGACCTATGGGTAAGTTTAGTAAGTTTGCTTGATTACAAATATGGATATGAACGTGTTTGGTCAAAATATTTTTATGTTGTATTGAGGGCCATTAGCAGTCATCCAATCCCATACTCATTTGCGCTGTTCATTCCAGTCCTAAAATGTTGTATTATTTGTTATTCAGTAGAATTAGGAGTCTTAATTTGTTTTAATTGTGTTTATAATGTATAATTATAATATAATTTATGATTACGATTATAATTATATTTTGTTTGGATATATTCATTTTATTAATTTTTACACAAGTGTCCTGTGTATTGGGTGATTATGGATATTCTCATCCAATCTTTCCTAAACTATGCTTGGTAATGGAATCATTTCTAGCAAAAGGCTGTATCTGCCTGTTGACGGGAATAGTTCTAGATGTGAACACAAATTGATGATTTTTTTCTGCCATTCTGGTGTAAAATTGCTTGATTTTTGTCGCTCTTCTGGAATGGGTTATATATTTCATTGAGATGATCAGGAGCTGCAAATACAGCAACAGAAAATTTTAACCAGTTTACTGAGAAGCTAAAGATAGAGAAGCAGTAAGCATTGCTGCGGAAAGCTTTTAGGTGGTCAGCCGGGCAAGAAATTATTATCGGAGGCCTGATAGGAAGCAATCAGGTCTGCAGGTTATTCTGGACAGTGAGGGATCTAGGACTTTGATTTTTTTATTTTAAGGGATACATTAATTGAAGCTTGTTCATATCCTCTTCTAAAAATTGCTCTTAGAAGCTTAAGTTAGTTGCTATTAGCTCCACATCTGTCAAGGGACTGTTTTCTGATATAATTGTTGTTGGGATTTTTGGGTCTCAAGCTGTTGATAGGGGATAAAAGATTAATGGAGATAAGATCAAGCATAGTTGAGTATGCGAAGTACTACCTTTGGTCGTTAGTAAATGTCACATTTTAGAAGGTTTTCATAGTCCTGAATACAATTGACATTGCAAAATGTCTATAGCATTAAATTCTTTTCCCACAAACGTCCTTGCAATGGAAACTGTTGATTTTCCCTTCTAGAAGAAGGTTGATGTTATAATTTAATTAAGAGCTATCTTTGAAAGTAATGTTTTAATTTGAAAGATTAAATAACCTTAGCTACTTTTAACTTGTTTCCTTTTTATGTGTGAAGTAATTAAAAGTGACTTCTAACAAGGAGGGAGTAAATATTTGTGGAATTATGGTTGTATAATTGGAAGAAAGTTGTGCGTATCCTAATGTTCCTTCTTTGTTACCCCTAAGGTCTGATTGTCTGGGCTCTGACGATGAATTATATAAATTGCAAACAACCTAAGTCATCAATTGTCTTGTTTCATGCCTGGGACCTGGGCTTGCTCCTGGAGTTCCGTTTGTTCTTTTGTCCATGTTTTTGTGAAGATTAAAATATATCAGTTTATGAATGCAAGTTCAGTGAAGCTCTGTTGTGAAGTTTTATGACAAACTATCAGATTTTTGAAAGTCAGTAATGGGTAGGTTGAAAGTCAATTGACTGGTGCAAGTTGGGAGAGGTGAAGTACTCAATGTTTTGTTTTCCTGTTTAGATGGGGGACGATTTTTGTGTGCATGAACATTGGTTAAGTGGGCAACTAAGGCAGCATGGATGTCTCTGTCTAAAATGCCATAATCTCATGTTCTGATTCTTTGCTAATTTTTTGCGAGGGGGTTACTCATGTTTGATCTCTACATGACTAATTGAATAACCATAGACCTAGATTATATTTTTATTCTTGGCATTTCTCAGAAAGCTTGGCCAAATATCCTCGGAGAACTAGCAGTTCATCTGGAGTTAATAGTCAAGCTCAACTGCCTGAAGATCAGTTACAGCAGCAACAGCAACAACAAATGGTGGCCCAAAACTCAAATGGTGATCAAAACTCGGTGCAACCTGCTACTGTGCAGATGGCTTCTAGCAATGGGGTGGCTAGTGTAAATAACTGTATCAACTCAGTATCTGCATCAACTAACCCAAGCACCATTGTTGGGCTTCTCCACCAGAACTCCATGAATTCTAGACAACAGAATTCAATGAACAATGCCAGCAGTCCGTATGGTGGTAGTTCTGTTCAGATACCATCCCCAGGTTCTTCCAGTACCGTGCCGCCAGCACAGCCAAACCCGTCGCCATTTCAAGCACCAACACCATCCTCATCTAGCAATCCACCACAAACTTCTCACTCATCTTTAGCTGCTGGCAATCACATGAATTCATCTAATTCACCAGCTAATGTTTCCTTGCAACAACAGCAGTCATCCCTTTCTGGTGAAGCTGACCCCAGCGATGCTCAGAGTTCAGTTCAAAAAATCTTATCAGGGATATACACCCAAAATAATGGCACTGGTGGCATGGTAGGTGTCGGCTCTTTTGGAAATGATGTCAAGAATGTGAATGGGATTATGCCAGTGAGTACCAATACAGGTCTCAATAGTGGCAACTGCCTGCCTGGCAATGGGCCTGTGAATGGCAATTCAGGTGTTGGGGCTGGTGGATACGTTGCAATGGGTGGCGGGCTTGGTCAATCTGCTATGGTCAATGGGATCAGAGCTGCAATGGGTAACAACTCTATTATGAATGGGAGGGGAGGAATGGCATCTATTGCTCGAGACCAAGCTATGAATCATCAACAAGATTTGTCAAACCAACTACTTAGTGGACTAGGAGCAGTAAATAGTTTTAATAATCTTCAATTTGATTGGAAAACTTCCCCATGAAAAGGCTTTGCAGATATATGGGTGTTCTGGTTCTTGACAGCTGCTTGTGCAGCAAAGCATGGTAGACCTGCTTTAGGCCTCCCTTATGATGGCAGGCTGCGATGGCATAGTTATAGGGCATATAGGATCAAGGCCTGCCTCTGTACTAATCTGTTATTTGCCATGTAAAAAATGAAAATCTGCTGGCTGGTTTTGTGGCTGACGGGTGTGATTTTTCTTGTGAATTCAAATGTAACTTTTTAATTTTTCCCCAATCTTAGTGCTTTCACGGTTTATCCTAGACAGTAGACGCATACATTCACGTACGCACACAATAAAGTTTGGGATCTCCGGCGACAAATTCTGGATAGTTATTAGGAGACTGGACCTGAGTCTTGGACAATATCCCCCGTAACACCGATTTCCTACTATGTCCATGCGCAGACGGAGAGATAAATTTCTGCGGGTTCAATTTGAATATTCATTTAGTATCATTTTATTTCTTTATTTTGGCCACTGAAGCGCTATCCATGAATTGGTGATCATTTGTTTTCTATTATCAATCAAAATACAAGGCATCGGTCAAGAAGAAGCAAGTCTGATGTGGAAGAAAGGTAGATGTTACCCTAGACAAATGTTGACAGATAACTAAAAAGAGAGAGGAGACAAACATTTTCCTCTATCCCGGGTTCAGCCAATGCAACCTTGCTAAGGGAAAATACAGGGGTACAAAGTATTATTTATGTATTGAATCCAGGAAAGGAATGGCCGTCCCAATAAACAAATCATAGTTGTCGAGATAAGAAAATGAGAAACAGCAAAGTATCTGAAAGTGAAATATCATTTCTATTCAGTTGTTCCAGTGCTTTCTCTGGGTTCAGATGTCCAGATATTTCTCCAGCGTCGCGGACAGGGTAGACTTGGGGACCGCACCAATTACGCTCTCTTTTTTCTCGCCATTTTTGAAGAAGAGAACTGTTGGTATGCTCCTGATTCCGTATTGTGTGGGTATGTTTGGACTGTCATCAGTGTTGAGCTTGTAGCATGCAATTTTTCCAGCATACTCTTTCGCCAATTCATCGATCACAGGGGCTATCATCCTGCACGGTCCACACCATGGTGCCCAGAACTCCACCAGCACTGGGGTTTCGCTTGCTATCACCAGGTTTTTCCAGGTTGAATCTGTCACTACTCGAACTGCACCATTTCATCATTTGTATATCAATCATCAGACGCAACACACAGACGGCTTATACAAGGAATAGAAATCACATGAATTAGATCCTATCATATTAACTGATATGAACTGTGTTTAATAATAACAAATAAACGAGAGATTCTGGAAGCAGCAGAGTTGGCGAGTTACCTTCGTCAACAGCTTCGCGAGCATTGCAAATAAAACGGGATCTTCGGAAATTTCTGGTCGTTGATTTAAGAGAGGGGTTTGATAGTGTTGATTTGAATCCTTTGAAATTGGGGACAACCATCTTTGCCCTCGAAGAAAATGGATGAATGCATTGAGGTCTGGCCATACCCACTGTGCTCACTCGTAAACAGTTCTCCAGAGCCATTCTGCTTCTGTCTTTCTGCTCTAATTTCACCGAAAAGTTTCCGCAGACTTTTCTTCCTCCTCCTCGTTTACTAATTATCTGATTTGATTCCGAAAAATGCTATTCATGAAAGAAACATATCGGCAAGTGGATATCATTAGAAGATTGTGAGGTGTTGAGAAGGCTGGAATTCATGTGGATGTCATTTATTTATTGAAACCTGACCAACTTTGAAGTTTATCCAGCTCTCGTTATTTTCCAAAACTCTTGGAGCCAGAGACACAAGAATACAGCACGTACTCAGAAGTGTTGCATGATCTACGCATTCATTGACTTTTATTTCTAAGTGGAGAAGGATCAAATAATTTAATAATGCTTTTTAACTATTTATTCATAAAAGATGAATGCGAGTTGGGGCCCATGCTCTTGAGATATAAAGTAATTAGAATTAAGGGCCTTATTGGGTGGTCACATCAAAGCATTCAAGTTGTTATCTTGTAGTTCCAAACGTGAGGGCACATCCTTTCATTTGACAGTAACCACATCTTCTCAACTTGGAATTGTGGCCTCACAAAGCTACCCAAGTAGCTTCACAATAATAACATGTCATAGTTGCTTCATTACATCATCCTCAGATCTGATATGAACAAGGGAAACACACGACCGATGCTTGAGGGACTTGTTCATAACCAATTAGATCAATTTGAAGATGCTGGAACAAGGAGCTGTGGACCAGAAGGGGGATTCTGTTAGTGTAGTTCCTGTATATGCACTATGTAATTCAAGTCACATCTAAATATGTTGTCCGCTACTTTGTAACCACTGATTGATAGAAAGTAGCACTCCCCAGAATAAAACGGACCCTTTCTGTAAATATAAGGTGAAAATAACAGCAAAATGTAAAATAATTAACAAGTAGAGAGAATATGAAATGAAAAGAAAATCCGAAAACTTCAAAGGAGGAAGAGAATGCTCAAGGTTTCTAGAGTGTGGTGCCTGAACATCTTGCAGGCAATGCTTTTTATGGGCCTCTCATGTAGTCGAATGTTAGGCAAAAATCAATGACAATAAACATGATTAAACCAATAGTTTTTGAATGTTGAAGAATATAAAATATTTTATTAATCAATTTCAAAAATCTGAAAATTATGGCCAACGTTGATAATAATGGTGGGCTAAAATAAAATAAAATCTGGTTAATGCTCCTTGTAACCGAAACCGTTGAAACCTCAAATGCAAATGCCTCAAAAACTTGGTTTTTCTAGTAATCCATTTTCATAAAATAAATTTAGATTTTTCCAAAAAATATCACTTTTCGGGTCGGATATCTCAGGTAGCCCATCCTAGTTCAGCCCAAGTGCCCAACAGTTCCTTCCTTTTCTCGACCGATTGCTGTTAAACCCTAACTGACTGGGGGATTCGAACTCTGCTGCTAACCTTTGATTATTGGGCAAGAAAAGAACGTTAAATCTTTGCTTCAGGGTCGTTTTTTAAGACCAGGTTTTGTTCCTAGAAAGGAGTATATGTTACGAAGAAACTTCTTTTCTTTTCGGAAATTTTGAGAGCCGTATTAACAAACATCCATCACTTTGAGAGAGAATGCCACGTAAAAGTGAGGGCTTGTGTGGCGACGATGATGACTCCACTATTGATAAGCAATGCAGCACTTACTTCGATGTCTATGGCCCTCAAGTAATGTGTCCGTCTTTTTGTGGTTATATTCATATGGAATCAGAATGCATCTGTTTTTCCTCTATAGGGTTCAGTCTTTCCTCTTTTCCTAAGTGAGCTTGGTTATCTAAGTGGTCACGATGCAATAGTTTTTCTTTCATGAGGCTTTGTTCAATATGTTTTGACGTAGCTCAGCTTACTTAATCTGATATGCATTTTCAGGGCAAGGCCGATGTTATTTTCAAGACACCCGAAGCTAATTCAACTTTGAATCTTCAGGTAGGTTCTTATGAATACACAAAATGTAGTCTGATAAGCTAATTCCTCACCTGTGTTTGTGTTATGAAACAGGACATTCAAGGACTGGTAACTTGGGTTCTTGCTGAAGGATTTATGCCGTCATGGGTTTTCATTAAGGTGATGATGATGCAGTCCTCCCCATCTTTTACTATTTTTTAATCAATATATAAACAGCTTAATACATGGCCATTTTAATGTTAAGCCAAAAACAGCTTAATACATGGCCATTTTAATGTTAAGCCAAATTGCAAATAATCTGCTTCAGCGTAGAACATATGGTGAATGCTCTAATTACTCACGCAAAACTCTCATGATTTGCAGAACAAACCTCTTATTCAAAAAGTGGTTATGCTCTATACTCCAGGCCTGGATGCAGCTTTGTACTTGTCGCAGTCTAAAGTGCTCCCCTTTTTAAAAAAATTCTGTGGCAATCCAAGGGCTGTCTTAGCTCTTAGGTCTGCAGAAAAAATGTTCCCTAGTTATCTTAAAGTATGTTGTTCTTCTTTAAGGTCTCTAAATATCTTTTTGTGGTTAGCTGTGTTTCAGATGGAATGCAGACTATAGATGCACTCCTAACGTGCAAGCTGAAAAGAAAGAGGGATGAAAGTAGTTCAGTTATGGAGAAATCGGCCCGGATATCTCAGCAAGGTCTTCATACTTTAATTATCAAAGTATCATTAAACTTTCCATTGGCTAAGCAAAGTTAAATGCTGCATGGCGCTACTGAGAGTTCCCTTACTCTTTAGAGGGAGCTGTATGTGAGGAGAAGAAAGGCCTCAAATTTTAACAAAGGATGAGTTCAAAGTATTGTGTAGTTCAGTGTGTCTAAGTGGCATTAAATAGCACCCTCCCAATATGTCTAATATGGCATGAATTCCTCATTTTGTGAATACCTTCGTCTAAATTTTCTCATGCTTGCTCTTGAGGAATATAGATTATATGTTTAGCTAGCTATGCTCTAGCATTCATTTTGAATTGGTTTTCAAGTTTTCAACGTCACCCTTTCAATGTTTAAAGGAAGAAATGTTTGCAATATGATTACGCAAATGCAGATGAAGGCCTTATGATGGTCTGTGCTTGTATATTTTCTTTCAAATATGAAAACTCTTTTAATAAATTAGAAATTATGTACCTTTTTCCTGCTTTAGTGAGTTTTGCTTGTGATACCGCTGACATTAACATTTTGACATGGAGTTTCTTCTGCAAACCTGTTCTTTGTTGTGTTTACTTACTTGATAGGATCATTTGTTCTTTTAAAACTATGTTGTTACTTGAAGGGCCATAGAAATTTGTTCACTGCCATGATATGTGTTGTCTTCATGCAGAAAAAAGCAGTGTTGTTACGGATAATATATCATTTATGGAGCTTACAAAAGGCATGCCTTTCCCTGTTACATATTATACTCTTACAGAGAAGGAATTAGAAGACAATGGATATTTATTTAAACAGCCAGGTGACTTTTACGCTACCGTCATACATATGCTCATTTATATGACTTATATTTTTGTTTGTTCACGTACTTGCTTGACATTTTCCTCACCTTTTGGTAAAAGGTTTTCTTTCTACTTTGCCTGCTCCTTTGGGATCTTCTCCCTGTGAAATGCTGGCACTCGACTGTGAGATGGTAAGTTAACCAATGACAATTTGATAATTGTTGTAACATAGAAAGTGATGGTGACTTGTGTTTTTTATTATGTTTCTTCCTCTTCTTAACTTGCCTTCCGTGGCAATTTGATGCTGTGCTTATTTGTTGTTTTTCCTTTTTTTTAGTGCATCACAAATGAGGGTTTTGAACTTACAAGAATTACTCTAGTGAATTTTAATGGACAGGTATCTACTGAATTTTTGTTCTGATTTCCGTTCTGCTAAATACACGCATCTTTAGGAGGAATGATCGTTAGGTTCTATGTTTATTTCAATTTTCATTACTTTTGTGCCCCTCAAAAAGGAAGTTGTTTGCAATAGTCCCTGGCTGGTTCAATATCTATTTCCAATTGTCTATTGAATAATATGCTATTTGGCAAGTCTGGGGAGCTTTTTTTTGGTATGGTTGGAGTTGGGGGACTCAGGAAATGAGGCACTTTTCGAAAGAAATGATATTTAATAGTTTGATTTAATATATTTTTTAAGAAGCACGTGTTCCAATGAACTACATATTTTTAATAACAGAAATGTATTATCCTTGAAGATATTTTTGCCATCTTTTGGCTTCAGGGAGGGTTGCATATATCTTAATAAAAGAGATGATTGTGTAATTTGGCACATCTTGGCGGAGGAGAGAGTAATTTATCCGTTATAAGATTCTATATTTTGCATTGGCCTTGTATCTTGGGTGTCTATTCTTTAAGCAGTTATAAACTGAAAACAACTTCTTTTACTTCTCGATGGGTTAGCTCATGAAAATAATAAATTTTTACTTGCATCACTATGGCTATTTCCTCACTTGTGGAACTTTGGCTTTTATCCTTTCAGGTTGTGCTTGATAAATTGGTTAAGCCATCAAATGCTATCATCGATTACAATACCAGGTGAACTGTTGGAACTATCTGTAAACCGACTTGAAAGTGTTATGGTTTAAAATTTTGAGTGTACAATTCCTATTGAGCTTAATGTATTTTAATATTGCTTGCCTCATTTCCAACAAATTAGTTTGCATAATGTTATAACCCAATCTGAGATAATGGGAATAGCATTGGAATTGATTGAATACTCAATAATGTTGTCCCCTCAATGTGAGAGAAACAACTACAATCTGTATAGAAACAGCTCTCACAGCCTAATAGGATCTGGTTTTAATGAAACCCAGCCTCCTCCGCACAAGACTCTCATACAAAATATGGCATGCCCTCCCCAAATGACCCACACCCACTATATTTCAAAAGGCAGTCAACACAGTTTTCAAGGGACTGTTACAGAAGACAAACCTACATCCTATCGCTGACTCTACTAATCAACCCTTTACATCAAAATAGTGGGAAGTGACAAAGTCAACCTTAATCTATCAGAAAGCATCTTTTCTTTTAGTGTGCAACCTCCAATATTTCCTTATATAGGTCTGACCTTCAAATGGGGTTCTAACAAGTAACAAACCCCTTTTGATTACAAAACCAGAACAGAAAAACTTTTGATGCTTCTTTACCCTTCTTTTGTGGTATGGAGTGTGGATGCCTGAGTGATCTACCGGCGTAGCGGAGGGATTCTATATATGTAACAAAATGCTTCTCTTTTTCTTTTCCTCTTTTCATTGGTTTAGAGTAATACTTGATCCAGATCCTCATCTTATTGCAATATCTTGTAATAAGACTTAATTTGTTGTTTAGTAGCAAAGGGAAATATGTATTTTTGAACTTTTGTTGAGTTGCATATTTTTGTGTGCTGAGAAAGGACAGGGATCGATGACATTTTTTATTCCTTTCTAAGGGCTTTAATTCCCATAGAAGGGGGAGTTTGGGGTGATAATCTTCTATCTAGGCCTATTGGATTGGAGTCTCCACCAAGACTAGTAGGGAAAAAAAGTAATAGAATAAAATGGATGGAGGGGGTGAAAAAATAGAGCTAAATATATAATTTCATCACCTTATCATCCCAATGAATACCGAGTGATGGTTTATCTTTTATTTTGTTGTTTTCCTGTTGTTCCCCCTACTGTGAGATTTGATTATAAGTGTCACCGGTGAATAATAGTTGTGTTCTGTGCAGGTATAGTGGTATAACACCTGAGATGTTAACAGGGGTCACCACAAATCTGAAAGACATTCAGGTTGTTATTTAAAAGTTTGATTCTTTCTTATTATCGCATTGATAATCTGTGCCACCAACTTTTGTTACAATGCTTATTCATGTCAATTAATTTTCATTTGCTTTCCATTCAGGATGAATTTCTAAAGCTGGTTTACCAAGAGACTATTCTGGTTGGGCATTCTTTGGAAAATGATATGTTAGCCCTGAAGATCTCTCATGATTTGGTAATTGATACAGCAGTATTATACAAATACCGACGAGGCGCATCTCATAAAACTGCTCTGCGGATTCTTGCCAAGAAATTTCTCTCTCGGGAAATACAGCAATCTGGTAACGGACATGACAGCATTGAAGATGCTAGAGCTGCAATGGAATTGGCACTATTAAAGATCAGGCATGGCAAGTATTTCTTCTGTATGCTTTACCGTTGCATCACGTGTGATGTAAATTATAAAATAGTTTTGAGGACATATGCTGTATCTTTGAGAGTGGATGCTATTTTATTCTGGATTCAGATACCATGAGATCAAGTTCTCTAGAATTGTGACGAGATCTGTTTGTGAAGTAGTCATGTATCAAGGGATAGTGTTAATTCAGGTTAACATGTGTGTTGTGCACATAGATATAGCTGTCAGCTTTAACTTGGTTTGTCATTTTTTAATGTGGCCATTATTGCTTCCTTGACATGCTAGTGACTGCGTTCTTTCAACAGGACCTGACTTTGGTTCTCCCCCGTCTTTCATGCGGAAAAAGCTCTCTTCTATTTTGAGCGAGTCTGGCAAAACTTCCTCTTTGGTTGATAATATATCTATAGTAAAACGATATGCTTCTGAGTCCTCCAGTGCAATTCCAGTGACTTCTGATGATGAAGCACTCTCAAGGATCACCAAGGAGGTAAATGTCATGGACTCATGGTAGGCTTATATCTGCTATTTTCTTCTTGTTTGCTTACTAGCTTGTTTGACTTGTTATTGGTTACAGGTGAAGAATGACAAGGTAAATTTTGTCTGGACACAGTTTTCGGAATTACATTCGTACTTGAAGAAGCAGGCTGAGGATTCGGAGATCTTGAATAAAAGACTTGCAGAGATGATGTCTTTGCTTACTTGTAAGAAGAATTCTGCTAAAGGTAAAGACATCAAGCTGAGAGCAACTTCTGAATTGAAGGAAATTCTAGGTCGCATGGATTCTAGAATTGAAGCTCTGTATAAGTCATTGCCATCTAATGCTATGTTGATCATTTGCACCGGTCATGGAGACACTGCAATTGTGCAAAGGTAGATGTTCCCTTTATTTTTCACATTATTCTATTTTTCTGTTCGTTTTTACACAGACTATCTGAATTTTTATTGATTTAGGGTAGATATTTGATCCTTAAGTACTATTCCCAACTATTTCCTAATGTTTCTAATTTTCTCAATTGCGTGCGTAAGTTTTCATTATCCTTAGTACGAAATTCTATCAACCTTGAGTACACTATTTCACCAAAGAAAATTTTGAGTCCATTAGGGTTCTGGCTGGCTGATTTACTTGTGTAATATATGGATTGCCTAAGTGGAGATCTGAGTTACTTTGGACTCCTATATCTGCTATGCATATACTTGAATTTGATTGCCTGTTCGCCCTTTTAATAACTACTGTTAAAAAAATGTCACGGCTTCCTCGTGTCATGGAACTACAGTTATGCTATATTTAATGTGTTTATTTATTTGGAATAAAAATTTATGGTTTGTTTTGCCTATTCATCTGCATGGAAGACTTAGGAGAATGCTTTCGGAGCAGAGCGAAACCACCATATGTCGTGAGAAGATTGTGGAAATCCTGGAAGAGGTTCAGGCTCGAGCTGAGGTTGCCTTGTGCTTTTTAGGTGTGAAGCATTGATTGTAACTCGCGAGGAACTGACTCATTCTTGAGACCTCTTGGTGAGCGTCCAAAATAGATAGTAAAGGATGTTAATGTAAATATTGATAATTTATTCAGATAAAAAGGTAATATTGATAATTCTGTTGCTTGCCGGACCCTGCCCTTTCCTGTATCCTCTCACTGGAAGGAGAAAGGGCCATCAAGTGATCATTTTTTGCACTCTGTTTCCACTTTCCTCCCAGCGTTGTTTGTTTTTCTCTTGCATTGGGCGGAAAGTAACATGTCACTAATCTGATCTTGGTTTAGCTTGGAAATAAGAATGTTATGGCCGCCTTGTGTTTGTTTTATGTGACATTTTTCTTATTTAGGTGGGGAAAAGCTGGTTTACGGGTTTTGGTCAAACAATTGCTTATTAATGTTTCCCAAAATCAGTCTCAAAATTTCTTCCTTTTTTATTGAGTATTTGTTTCAAATGTCTAAAAACTGCATTGTTATAATGTTTACTGAGCGAAGTCAGGCGATATGTTCGTAATCGGATGTGTTTTTCTTGGTACAATAATCGGATGTTTTTTTATTAATGATAAGTTGGATTTATAAATTTGCTAATTGTTGATAGCAGGCCTAATTTGTTCCTGCTTGCCTGCGATACGGAATGCTTTTTCTTATTGTCAAGCTCCAGCTTATTACTCGACCAAGAAAAGAGGAGGAAAAAGGTTCTTCGTTTTTCAGAAATGCAATCTAATATATATCTAAAGAAAGTGCGTAGTAACAGTGTGAAATTGGCAAACGGTGGTTTCATTGGCTGCTGGGATATCTTACTAACGGAGTGAAATAGAATACAGTAAGTTGAGGCTCACACTGTATGAAGTGGTAACCGATAAGAACACATCTGCTTGGAGGTTATAGTAAATTAGTAATTATGAGTTTACTGGTGTAGCTACTAAATTAATTAAAAATAGCCCCTGTAAAAATTAAGGGGTGTGTGTAGATAGGAATAATTATTCGTTCGTATTTAAATCTGCTGTTGTAATCCTCGCTAAGACTTGTACACTTTAAACACATTAATTCTCATTCACGCATGGAGGCGGCGCAAATTCTCCAACAACTGATTACTCTCCCCTTCACTTCCCATGCATTCATCATTCTCACTTTCATGCTTCCTTCACATATATATATATGTATGTATGTATGTATGTATCTCCTTTTTATCTGTCCGGTTTATTATATACTGATCAATAGAGCGATGATTTGAAAAACTATACTTGGGGTTATACATAAGGAATGCAAAAAGACTTTTCGTTGCCGACACAACATTTTATTTACTCAATTATCCCCTTACCCAATTATCATGTGTGATTTAAATGATAACAATCCCACTCTTCCCTTTTCAATTGCTTCTAAATACAACCTTCAACTTTATAACTGCTTCATTGGCCATTATTATTGAAATGATAACAGTCCCACTATTCCCATTAAAACTGCTTCATTGCCATATCAGTTTGTTACACCTTTTGGTATGCCCCAGGTTACACTTGCCTCCTCCCTTGAAAAATATGGACACTATCATATTTTATTTCCTTCACTGCGAAATGGGTATAAAAGAATGACCCCTTAGCATACACAACCTTGCACATTTGGTATACACACTACAAACTCCGAATATCCAAATATGACACGCATTCAGCAAGATTTTATTTCCCAAATCAATGACAGCAAAGACACTTGGGTTATTGTTGCATGTGTGCTTAGGAAGTTGGTTGGTTGCAAAAGCACTCCTCCGTATGATGTGTGGAAAGTCGGATTGATTCTGGTGGATCAACAGGTTTAACAAGTATGTAAACCCGTTTATTATGCATTGACATGTACAATATCATTTACAAATTTTATGCCAAATCTATAGGGAACTACAATTGAAGGTTTTGTTACTTAAAACTGCTTGAGGGAACGTTACATGAAGGAGCTCCAAGAGGGTGAAGTTTACCAATTCCAAAACTTTGAGGTGCTGGACAATAATGACCAATATAAGGTGACTCGAAATTCTTGGAAGATCAGATTTCACAAGACATTTTTCCAGGAATCTAATTTGCACATTTCAATGGAGGCATTCAACTTTGTCCCTATTAAAAACATTACAGATTACACAGTAGTTAATGAAGAACTAAACTGACATTACATTTAAACATTACATTTGTTTGTTACCAAACTGACATTACCAACAAAACATAGGAAGAAACCACCTAGGTTTCACGTGGTTTTAATGTGAGTGTTGCCTTCACTTCTATTATTTTGATATATAAACTTCAATAATTATTACAGTATTTAAACATTGTATTTGTTTGAAAAATTGCTCTCTTGAAGTTGTCAATGACCTGCTCATGGAGTTGTCAATGAGGCCATTTTTTATTTTGCAGTTTTAAGGGACCATTTTTTCATTTTTCTTTTTTCTTGGAATTTGAGTGTAATTTTCCCATTTTATTTTCAAAGTTGTATGATCACCCGTATCTTTCAGGTTAAAAACTTAAAATATTATTCACCTGCTTTCAAAAAAGTAGTACTTAGTTAGATAATAGTGGTAAATAATATATTAATGGGTTTCAAGAATAAAATAAATTGATATTGAGTTATAGCTTATCACGACACTTAACAAATTACTTCTCAAACAAAGTTACAGGTTAACAACATAGACAAGGAGGAGTTAGGATTGTAAGAGATTGAGAAATTGTTGTGCAAAAATGGACGGTCTCTAAATGATTTGCTTGCATGCCAAAGCCATGAGGCGAACACATTATAGACACTACAAACAATCTCCTTCTCCAAGAACTCAACTTCGACGGGGAAAATTGTGCAATAGAGGTTGAGAAACTGAAGACCTCACTAACAGACGAGCAAGTTGGGATTTTCCAAGAGATAATAAGGTTTGTCAACAATACCGACGGTGGTGTCTATTTTGTCTACGTGTATGGCGGCACTGGAAAAACATACTTGTGGAACACCCTAACAACAACATAAGGGCCGAAGGGCACATTGTGATAAATGTTGCGTCCATTGGCATAGCGGCCACTCTGCTTCCATCAGGACGAATGACACATTCAAGATTTGCAATCCCTATAGACATCAATGAGGATTCAACATGTAATATCTCTCACAACTCATCACTAGCAGCTCTCTTGAAAGCGTCCAAAGCAATCATTTGGGACGAGGCATCAATGACCAAGAGGTATTGTGTGGAGGCCGTTGACCATACCTTAAGGAGTAATAAATAAAAAGTTATAAAATTAACTTCTAACAAAAGTATAAAACACTATAAATAACCCTGCATTCAAATTGCAGTTATAAGACTACTAATAATTACTTTGTCTTTTTTGGATACACTTTGGGAATGCAAAGAGACTAATATGTGATTTAATAGAAGGAAAAAAATTTACAAAAATTAACCTCCAATAAAACACCATTACATTTGCGCGCAAAAAGCAAAAAAAAAAAAAAAAAAAAACACCGTTAGATAATCCTTCATTGAAAAAAACATTATTATGCAGATACTCGTGCTTTATAGTTTCAGCTTCCTATGGCCATATTATGATGTTTTAATGGCCACCAATCAAAAGTTTACAAAATTGCTTTCACCAAAATAAAACCGGTAATAATTAATAATTAACAATTGCAATAATGAAACACTACACAAAAAAAATCTCAAAGCCTACATATATAAACACCCATTCTTCCCAAAAATAGACTACAACAATCTCTCCACTGCATTCCCAAGAACCCACGGCAAACAATAACTTCAACACCTAAAATATGGCCAGTGAAGGAACTCAAACAACATTGGCTATGCTCAACAGTGATAGCCAAAACAGCAAAATTGCCATCAGCATCTTCAGGTTTGTGGAGGACCAGAAGAGAAACGCCACCAACACAACCAACACAATACACTTCATCCTAATGGATAACGAGGTACGGTGACTCAAAAGAGACAAAATAATATTTCAACAACATATTATATAACATTCATCACACACAGTTCCCACAACTACCTAACCAATCAACTGACCAACTATGTCTACAGTTCACCAAAATGCACGCAATACTGGTAGACCATACGGCATTCAGTAGGTTCAAAATGATCATAAAGGAAGGGCGGTATTACTACTTCAAAAACTTTATCGTTGTTGAAAACAACATACCCCTCCAAGTATGCGACCATCCATATGCCATCGTATTTGGAAAAGAAACAAAAATACTCTTATATGAAGGAAATGACATACCCACAAATGCATATGAAAGCTTGCTACTATACAGAATTGTGAAGGAGAAAACGGCATTGCCGTACTTAAGAGGTCACACCCGTTCTTAGCTTACCCATATGCTTCCTAATTCAAATAACTCTAGCTAACAAATCTCATGCCACAACCGTTGAAATGTACACGCAAATATTATTGGTTTGGTGAAGAGCTCGGGACGGTACAAACTATATGCTGATGCAATGGCCACAAGCAACTACCAGTCAAGGATGTGCATTACGTTGACAGACTATAGGTGAGGCACAAGTATATAATTTACCAGCCATATTGAACGGCCATCTCCAAGTTCGGACTTTTACAAATAAATTGATTGAAATGATATGATGCAATAAAGGAAGACAGACTCTCTCCCTCATTACTTCCAGTGAGATCTGGATGACCTCCCCTCTTCTCTTAAAAAAACGTGCTAACAAAGAAAAAGAAATTTACATAACAAGAAAACACAAACACAACAACAACCAAAGCACAAATTTCCCCACAAAAAATACATGAACTTGGGCCCCCTACAAGTTCAACTGATGACATGCAATTGAATTACCTCAGTACCTAAACTCCTGGAAATATAGGAAAGGGACGGGACATTTTAGCATACCAAGAAAGGGCTCACAGTGCTGGCATGCAGCAAAACAGCCAAACTTACCCAAGCTATATTACCGACCGAATAATGGCGGCCCGTGCAACGCATGGGGAGAACACCCTAGTTCACAACAAATTGTCAAAGGAAGTTATCTACCTTGTTTGGCTCTTCAAAATTATCCTTAAGATTTATCAATGAAAAATATAAAATATATGGAAATGTTGTACTCTACGAATCATTTTTAAGAAATTAATCACAAAATATTTCTTTTAGAAAATTCAATTTCTGTAAACAAAAAAATGATGCCATCTTAAAACCAATTACAACATCAAGAAGCAAAATTTTTTGAAGAAAAATGTCACAACCGCATTTATTAGAGGATGCGGAACTAGTAAATTGGTATTTATATATGACGCTGACATTCGGCATTGGCATTGAAGGCCATGAAAGTGATGAAATCATATATAGTGTCTGTTTGGATTAGTAGTAGAAGTTATTTTTACAATGTGATTTATGATTTACGAGATAAATATGTGAGAAAATTTTCATAAACGTACTTTTATAACGCTAACTCAATCAGGTTAACTCAAACAGACTCTCATAAACAGTTTAAGGTTGAATAATTTCAAACTACTCATTAAAGGCTATAAATATATAAACGGTTGAATAATTTCAAAAGTACTCATCAACCCAAGGTTGTGGTAATTTGTTCGTTAGTCTACATCCGGACTACGCTTAAACGAACATAGACGAAACAAGTCAACACTACATAACAAGTATTCCAATAGAATGATTCCAACTTGTTAAAAGAATCCTGCTTGTCACCTCCACGCCGAAGCTACAATCAAGTTCTTGTCTTGCCACCCAAAATGAAGTGCACCCATTTCCTCCTTCATCTTGTACATGTCACAATACTGCCTGATGAGTTTCCGAATTGAGTCAGTCACGTGACTGCTCACTGGATATGAAGTGAATCCAGCCATTGCCATCCTTGCCCTCCATTTCCCTGCAACTTCATACCTTTCAATCCGATCCTCACCATCACATGCAACAATGTTGACAATGTCCCTTGCTAAGCATTGCCTCTCAACATTCATCCTGTCCTGACTCTCTCTGGGAAGAGTTGCATCAAGCGACTCAAAAACAGCAGAGTAATAATTGTAAGCCTCTACGAACCTTGGAAAGAAAGGGGTTGTGTTAGTGTTCACATCTTGTTCCACAACTGTTACTACTTTTGGATTTAGGCTCTTGACCATGCGAAGGAGTCGATCTCTCTCGTTCACTGTGGAAACACTCTCATCTGGCATGTGGTGCAGCTGAAATGCAAAGTTCACCACAAGTGCTTCCCCAGGGCGACATCTGAGCATTGAAGGTGTGACAAGAGATGTCCTTGATGCCACGGCTCGAAACTCAAATGGCAGCTTCAGGGCTTCTGCTAGCTTCTCAAGTCTTTGTCCTATGATCTTTAGGCCTCCAACAGATCGTTGTACAGATTCTGGATCATCAACTCCAGTCAATCTCACGTGGGGTGGCTTGCCTGGCCTTGAAGCAAGTGTTTGTAGTAGTGTTATGTATTGGCTTCCTTGGTTGATGTCAAAATCTACTATATGCACCTTGGTTTCATCTTTCACTGCCTCTGTGATTGCACCATTTGCAGCAATGAATCCAAATTTAAAACATGGGCACACTTCAAATAATATCTGCATTGCTGCCAGACGATCTGAAGAAGGAGGCTCCTTGCATTTCAGGGCTTTGTAAATACACTTGCCGGACTCAGCCAAGCGAGCTGCAAGTCCTTCAACCATATAGGCTGCAATTCTTTGGGGAGGATCTCCCTGAATTGAGACCATCTTTCGGAGATTATTTATCATATCTGATGCCTCCTTTAAATTTCCTTCTGAAAGTACACCTGCACATTCAAGAAGCAGTTGCCTGGGGGTCTGAGAAGAGATATGTGATACTTCTTTGTTGCTACTGATGCTGCTAAGGTTAGAATCTGAGGATGAAGACTCCTTTGGTGAGTCATGGAGCTGCATGTTCTGAATGGGATCAACCCACTCAGGGTCAATTTCCATGCTTTGAGCAGTCTCAAATATGTCTTCCTCATCATCAAGCAGGGCCCTCTCTAATTCTTGCAGTTTTAATCTCATTTGACCATTAAAGTCAAGGGCGTCCAGGCTTTCATTTTCTGAGAAATCTGATCCAAAATTGGGTTGATAATAGGCATCATGACGCCTTGTGGACATGAAAGAAGTATCAAATGGGTTATTAGTAACCATAGAAGCTCCTAAACTAGCCATAGGCGGGTAAGGAGAAGCATCATCCGGGCGAAATGAATTGCTTGAAACCCCAAAACTAGATGGTTCTATCAGTTCTTCAGATGGTGAATCATGGAAGTACTTCTCATAACTCTCACTGGAGCAAGAATCTGTCATGTACATACTTCTTTGTTTATCAGGATCAAAACTTTGGGAGGACTCTGGCTTAGCGTCAGTTCCCTTTAGAGAATAGAGTTTAGCATTTTTATAGGGTGTGGCAACCAGCTCGGCAGATCTAACTAGTGACATGGTTTTTATTTGATTAGGTTGCCAGTATAGAATGTCAGTCTGTACCCAAAAACATGGCATATATTAGCTAGGAAAATATTAAGAAATTATGCAACCAATTTAATCAATGGGCTTTTCACCTTAAGAAATTATAATATAGGTTTATTACAGATCTTGTTGAACAGTTTAAGTTATCTCAATCCACATGGGAGAAACGAAAGGAGAAAAAAAAAAGAAATCTAGAACATCTTTTATGTTAAAAGTGATTATGACACTTCGGAATTATTGACTTCAATAACAGGTATAAACACAGTTAAAACCCCATGAACCAGCTGGTTGATAGTCCATCATGCTTCAACTAACAGCAGCTTTCATCCAAATGATGAACAAGTCCTACTTAATGAAGTTCTTTAAATTATGACAGAGTTTATTGCTATTTTACCCATGTTCTCAAACCCGGACCGGAAACAAGCAGACTGATCCGGTCCGATCATCAACGCGGTTCAGTACCTTCTTTTTTTCCCTCTAAAAAAAAAAAAATCAGTTTTTTTTGAATTTTTCTTTAGAATTTCATATTAATAACCCTAAAATCTTCAATTTTTCACCGGCTTGACCCTAGGTTACCTCCGGTTTGACCCACTGACCCTTGATCTAATACTGTTGGTTCAGTGGCCAATCCGTTTTAATTACCTTGTATTTTATCCTAAACAGACTGCCAATGATTGAACATATACAGGCACTAGCTACGAGCAAAAACATGAATCCCAAACTTTATTTGAATTTCTAAGCCTAAGTGAAACAATGATATCAGAAATGACCTTTGAAAGGAAAATCTCGAACTTTTTTAGAACAGGGTGTTTAAACAGATACCGAGAAGTAAGAGGAAGAAAGCCAAGTCCTTCTCTAGTCTTCTCCTACCTTTCTAACCACAATCACTGAATATTATCAGGGTGTTCTCTAGTCTTCTGATAGGGAAAGAATAGCTATCAGAAATAGTGATCCAATTCTAAATTTTGTGGAACAGAATTTAAATGAATCCAAATCTTCCAGATTATAGAATAAGGATTTAAAAAGGATCTCTATAAACAAAGCATACCGGATTGAATTAGGAGACAAGACGCAGATAAACCATGTGAGTCTTCCTATCAGGTACAGACGACGAAGAGGCTGAACCTCAGAACAGGGTCAAAGGGAAAGAAAAAGAAAGCTTAGATTTATGACCATGTAACAGAGAAATTATAGAGAGGCCAAAACGGAAGATTGTCTCTTGATGACACCTTTTTTTCTATTAGAAAATGTTTGATTGGATGAAGGTAGGTTGAAAAGCAACAAATCAGATAACAAATAAAATGCAAAGGGCAGCATGAAAACGCACGAAGTTAGAGAAAATTGATACCCAACTAAATAAATACCTTCAAGAAACAAACATAGACTATTGTAGATTATGTAAGCGAAAACCGGCAGTCCAATAAAACAATGTCAATAGCGTCGTGTACCAAAGGTCCGCCTAAAATCAGGAAACTTCTATTAATCCGAGAAGTGGTTTAAGAAAATTGGAAAACTTACCTTCGATTTTCGCCAAAAAGGAGGAAACTTCTTAGCATTCACCGCAATAGTTTCTCGTGTCTCGGTCTCTTTGTTTTGATATGCTATATACCTGCATGTTTACGCCAACTAGTCTGACTGAAACCACAAACAAACATTCATATTAGTGTACTATATAGGCCGAGAACAAATTCCCGCGGTCCCTGCTTGTAATAACTCAATCCTCTCCGTCGGATTGAGGCCTGCAAAACATTCCATTTTGACAAGTTCAATGGTAAATGAGTCATTTAGCAGGAAAGGCTTGAACTAGGAAGCAAGAATAGACTCGTGCACAGTGATAGACGGCCGAAAATGAAGCGTTGAATGGTGACGTATGATCTGCATCACTCTTTGCGTAGAATCTGCTTTTTGACAAAGTCAAAAGTTGTGCAGAAAGTATTCAAGGTTCCAATCCACTAGCAGCAGCATCAGTAACAGTGGCCCTAGTTCTTGTTCATGTTTCTTAAAAGGTTTCTCATGCTCTCTACTGTCAACACTTCCATAATTTGCTGCAATTAACAGTCGGTTCCAATAATAACTAATATGATGAACATATTTTATAAGGGGGAGAATACAAATTTAAATATCAAGAGTCACACTTGATAGGAGCAAAATTTTCATAAGTTTCGAAAGAAATTATAATATTGGTCAAATAAAAAAATGTTTAAGAGTAGTATCTTGGGTAACAAGTAACAACAAAGGAGCATTATATTTCAGCAAAGGTGAAACTAACGTGTCGTTGAGGAACAAATTGCCTAGTCAATTGATGTACTTTTTAATTAATTTATTAATAGTTGCAGATCGAGTTTTATGGGGGACAAGTGTATCCAATGGAAGTGTGAATAATGAATCAATATGTCATCAATGACGAGTTAGGAATAAGGGCAATGATTTTATGAAGGGCAATCTGTCATGATGGAACCAACAAAAGATTAAAATAGATGCACAACTTGTATTTCTTAATATTTGTGTCATAATCATCCCCCCTTCATCTTATCCCAATACACCAAATTATGAGTTGGAATATAAGATTTCTGTTTTCCCTCTCGTACATATTTTTATTTTTATCTATCCCAATGCACCAAATCGTGTATTTGAGTTAGCACGTCTTCGTGTTCACTGAAATGGAGGCAACCACTCATCAAGATTTGGGTTTTATACCTAACCAATTTGAATTCTTTAATGTATTCTTACCAGTTTTCACGTTATTTACGGTCGCTTCCATAAGAAAGCAACATGAAATTAGGTGCTGAGTTGATGTATGTTGGCTTGTACCGGTACAATTTTTACTACTTTTTTAAAACTGCAAATTTAAATTTTAACATAGTTTTAGATTAATAAATAAAAAAAAAGCTTTATAATATACCTTGACAAGTACTTTCTTCTTTTCTTCCCTATTTCCCCAATCTCTCTCGACGAATAGCTTCAGCCGGTTATGACTTATGAGGGCTCACAGGCAAGTTTGTTTTAGGAAAATTTTAGATAGCCCCAATGTAGTAAAATAATTCCCAGTTACCCCTATAAAAACCTTAAACATCACTGCACACTTTTGGAGGCAAATGAAATTAATTTGTGGATTGAACAAACAAAAACAACACTACTGCAAAAACAAAAAACAAAAGAAAAGAAAAACAAAGCTTATGAGTCAAATTTGTATATTTACATGACACATGTGAAAATTTACAAAATCATCTCAACATGTACAAGACAAGGGTCATATTTATAAGAACACATGTATGAATATACAAGTCAAATATGATTATTTACAAGATTTATGTGGGAATTTAGAAATCAAATATGCATATTTATAAGATAAGCGTGAAAATTTATAAGACCATCTCAACCATGTACAAGATGAGACATTCACAAAAACACATGCTATTTACAAGACATATGTGAAAATTTACCATTCAAATATGCTTATTTACAAAACAAATAATTAAAATTACAAGACCATCTCAGACATGTATAAGACAAAAGGCATATTCACAGTAACATGTACTATTTACAAGGCAGATATCCCTATTTACATGACACATGTGAGAATTTATAATGCCATTTCAGCCATATATAAAAGAAGGGCATAAATATCTTTTAAACTAAAAAACTTGATTTCAGTTCGGTACCAGTGAAGTTTCAAAAAATTATAGAAATGTTTGATATTTAATGTTTACACTGCGGGTGCATTGAAATTTTCCCTTTATTTTATCGCTTTTTAAAAAATGTTTTTACAGCAATACTGATGGTCAGATGAGAATTTTTAAGCAAAGTGCGTAGCCTGACTCATAAAATACTATAAGAAATCTACATGATATGTTACAAGAAAGGGAAATTTTCAGTTGATTGCAAATTAATTTCAGCTAATCCCTCAAAATTTTATGAAATTTTACTGTGCCTCAAGGTCAAAATGAAATAAGTTTTTGTAGATGAAAAGATAAAGATGCTTTTCTTTTATTTTTTTAGAAAAGCATTTATAAGTGGGGATAGTGCCTATTCTATGGTCTGCAAAAAGGCTGATTCCTCTCTTGTGTGGTGTAGTATTACTATTGTTTGAGACACCTTTTATAGTGGAATTGGTCGAACCTTGCATAATGGGACTACAGCTAATGTATGGTGGGATTTATGGACCCCAATTGATGAACCCCTAATCCAGTTTGTTGATCATGATTTTCATTGCTTAAATCCGAGTGCCAAAGTTAGGGATTTTGTCTTACCTACTGGGATGTGGAACATTTCAAAATGGAGGGATTTCCTCCCAGATTGGGCGATTAATATTATACTTCAGATCCCCCCATGTGAACCTGGAGAAGATCCTTTCTATTGGAGAAATGCTTCGGATGGCAAATTCAGTGTCCGGGCTGCTTATAACTTCAATTCTACTCAGCGGGATTGAAATGGTTCAGCTCTGTGGAAGAAAGTGTGGAAGTTACCTGTTCCGGAGAAAGTGAAGATGTTTTTCTGGTAGATTATTCATAAGAGGCTGCCTACCAATTCACTCAGAGCTAAGAGAGGTTTACTAGTCAGTGAGGAGTGTCCTTTTCAGTGTGAGCGTACAGAATTCATTATAAACATCCTTCGTAACTGTGAGATTGCGAGAGTAGTGAGGTTATATTTTATTGATCCTAATTATCGTTTTAGTTTTTTTCACTCTGATTTGCAGGTATGGATCAAGGATAATTTGTCACTTTCGTTGGGAAAGCCTTATTATCATCGTTGGCCATGGATCCAGATCTTCAGCATCATCTGTTGGCTTTTATGGAAGAACATATGTAAGGGTGTCATGGAGGGAGTTCGTGCTCAGCCCAATGAAATTATTCATAGTGGACTGTACCAGATCATGGAATCCAACATTTCGGATAACTTGAAACACCAACTCTTCTGTTATACTGTTGGAGACGACCACTCCTGGACATTGCCACCAAAAGGATATATTCGCCTAGATACAGATGGATCAGTTGATGCTCACTGAAATGCAGCATGTGGAGGGCTTGTCTGGGATCATAGATGCAATTGGGTCATTGGCTTTCAACGTATACTAGGATTCACTCCACCTACCACTGCTGAGCTTATGGCTTTATGCCAAGGTCTTCAGCTGTGCAGGCAATATGGATTTTAGAGACTTGTTGCTTACACAGATTTTCTTGAGGCGTATCATCTGGTTATGCAGGGCAGCGACCTTTACCATCCACTGCGATTGGAGATTAATGCAGTTAGGGATTTGCTTTACTCCGAATGGGACATTGAACTTTATTATACACCGCGAGATACGATCGGGTGTGCTGATTACCTAGCCAAGGATGCTCGGACCTTAGTTCAACGTCTGGTTGTTTTGCCAGTCCCCCATTCGGGGTGTATTCCTATCATGCTGGAAGTTCTTCTACATTACTCTTGATGTTTAATATATTTTGTTGTGTTTCCTATCCAAGCTAACTTGGCTACTCTATGTATAAAAAAAAAGAGCATTTACAAGACAAATATGAAAATTCACAAAACAAACATGGGCATTTACAAAATAAAGGGATTCAAAAGAACATAGGAAGTTAAAAATATTTTAGCGATTTACAAGGTAAATATAAAAATTCACGAGACAAATCTAGGCATTTACAAGATAAATAAATGGATTAAAAAAATCTAGGGAGTTAAAAATATGGTAGCCATTTACAAGATAAATAAATATATTTACAAGACAAATAAAGGTATTCAAAAGAACCTAGAGAATTAAAAATATTTTGGTAATTTATAAAATAAATATGAAAATTCACAAGATAAATATGAGTATTTACAAGACAAATAAGATAATTTACAAGACAAATAAAGTAAGGGCATCATTGTCTCTTTACTCACAAAAATTAATTTCATTTTGAAAATGAGGTGTAATGAAGTTTTAAAAGATTTTGGGGTTTACTGAAATTAATTTACTACTAAAGGAGCTTACTGAAATTTTCTCGGTAAGAAATCACATTATTCATAAATCATAAAATATTATAACTTATCCCGAGTCTTGAGGCCTCCATCCAAAGCGTGTATCTATGGGCGATGGGTTGAAAGAGTCCCTAAATTTCAGACCTTAATAAGGCCCATTTAATTATGGGCCAAGTCTACCGGCGAAACCAGACTATCTGGTCCAGATTCTTATATTTGCTTTTGTTAGTGAATGCTTATAATACCAAAGTTCCTGTCTGCAAGGAAAAAAAAACGAAACAATTATGGGTATGTTTGTTTGAGCGATTTGATTGCTTATAAGTTGCTTTTTAATAGTGATTTACGGTATACGAAGTAAGTATGTGAGAGGAGTTGTGTCTCGATTTACGTAAAAAGCAACTTATAAGTTTTTTTAAGCTCAAACAAACATGCTTATAATTTGTCATCCAGCAATTCATCATGTATATATATATATATATATCAATATATATAACCAACATAGTTGGTTGGTCTAGATTTAAGGTCCCGCTAGATCACTTTAAATCTAGAGTTTGAGTTTCAAAAAAATATTTATTTTGGCAGGGGTAACTACGAACCCCAAATAGGATATCGAATAATAATATATAAAAAAAAAATCATCATATGTATATATATGTGGGAACGAAAAGTTCCCCTCAATTTGTTGCTTTTGCATACAATTCTAGCGGGGGCATCAGTTGTTTTTCAGTTAGCTCTCTCATACCTGCGTATAATTCATTAATTCTAAAACACAGCAGCAGTTTCCTGAAAATTATGAATGGAAAGAACATGTGGAATAAGAAGAAGCAACTAATGATATTAAAACAATATCAAGAAAAGCATGATTATGAATTCATCATCTTTGGCGTCATCCATTGAGCAGAGTCTAATTATATAATGATGTTCCAACGCAAGTGTGTTTTAATCTGGTCCCTAATTCGATTATAAGAGAATTGGTAGGTAGGACGTCGTTCTAGTGCTGTATAGTAAGTGTCCCCTACTAATCAATTCATGCTTTGCGCAAAAGTGAGACGAAGAAATTAAATTGGATTAGGCATATGCCACATATGTATATAGGCCCATGTGTAGCCAGGTCTGGCAAGCAACCAAGACCTGAAATAATTTTATAATGACAAAAGTAACATCCCCAGCACCAACAGAATGGACGATGGCGGCATGTTTAGAATATTACAAATGTTTACTGACTTTGATTTGAACTTCTTATCATCTTCTGAAAGTTGCAGGCCACAAGATTTGGATATCTTTGAGTAAAATAGGGCCAATTATTGGAAACATGATTTAAACATCCATTGATTGATCCTAGCTTCACATTAGCTAACACTCGACCTGAGTTCCACTTTTAACTATTCGTACAGATTCTGCTGTTTTTATTTTTACAATATTCTAACTCTTAATTAGTGAATATATATACACCTTGAAATTTTATAATAATAATATTTTGTTTGCAGAGCTTGAAATATATATATACATATATATAGTTATAGAGACAGGGGGAGAGACACACAACACACAACAACAACAACAACAATAACAATAGTTGAAGAACTTGTGTTTGCTGTGTCATTTTCCAGGCAATAAAGTTCTTCGTGTCTAATTTTTGTTGGTGTGGATTTGGTTATATGCTCACCCATGTACTGCCATTGGCAATTATCAAGGTCCATAATCATTAAGCCAGATATCTTAATTGGTTCTTATGCATGAGTGTGATTGACTATAAGTATATAAATATTAGAGTAAACATAAGGCTTCTAATTAGTTCAGAGAATTTAATAGTTGATATGGTGAAGGTTTAATTAATTAAAGAGGGGGAGCTGTTTTTCATTAGGTGAAGTGTCGTTATCGAATGGCACTAAAGGTATATCAAAGCGCAGAATATGGGAATGTCGCTTTAATCTGGTTGAAACTGTGAGACAAGAAAGAAAGCCAACTAATTAATTATCACCAACGAACTTGCGCTACGCCTATTTAAAAAACTCAATTTATCCTTGGCAGGTTTATTTTGAGGTTGGTTTTGTATGTCTACGAGTGCAAGAAATTGAACCCGACTACATTAAAAGTATACATATTTCGTACGGGTTACTTCAACCTTGTCGGATAATTAAGGCTGCTCGAACGAGATAGACATGCATATTAATTTCTCGAAACGTACAGCCTCACAAATTAAAAAAATTGAAGCATGTGAAACGAGATATTTAATAGGTTCAAAAGAGGGGATGTTTAAGAGTCAAGAGTTTATTTGATTTTCATCCACATACATGCATGTGACTGGATCAACATTTTTGTATAGGAGAAAAGTGCGGCGCTAGTGAAAGTGAAATTGTCAGAGACTTTTTCTAATAACGTAAGAAAAGGCCCGTTTCTTCACTCTTCGCTGCGTTGGAGATAAGTCCGAAGACAAGGCTGCTGAACTTTGGAATACCACATTTGCAAGAATTAAATGAAGCCAGCATCAGTTGCAACAGAATTCATTTATTAAAGGACAAAAATAGTAATCTGAGGGAAAATTAGGGTTAGCAAGCAGCCCAAAAAAAGATGATACAGATCACAGAGAGAATTGTACGAGTACAAGATGCACATATATAGCTGGATAATAAGTAAATGGAGTCAAAGTAGTTGGTTGAGGAAATTGAGTTCTTGTTGATGTCAAATTAGGGTGTGGGGGGTTTATGATGGTGATGAAAGTGGTGGGTTGCTTAGGTTACGTGGGAAAGTGAGAGAAAAGGTATATAATGGTTTTCATATAAAGACAGTTTGAAGGAAGAAATTGATGTTTGCCTGTGCAAGTAACTGAAATGTTTTGCATTCACTGTTCGAAAGCTATCTTAAACCCTTCTGCGTCGGCTTCCCTCACACAAGCCCTTGGAGATGGACACTTATCATTTTAACGTACGGTCTAATATTCATCATGTGTGAAAACAAACTTTGTACTAGGTATAATAAATCGTCAACTGAACCCATCTACAAGTTGATTAATCACTTTCTAATAAATTGGTGTAATATAATAAAGATTTATACTACGGCGAATGGCCTTGTGTTCATACAATCGCTCATATAAGTGCGTGTAGAATTCATGTAATTGAGTTTCTAATTATGGTGTGGTTGTCTGCGAAGGGTGCCAGCCAAGAGCTTTAAATGTTTTCCTGATGGGACAAATAAACAGGTTATAATTTATGGGACTGAACCGAGTACTTGACCAAAATATATATGATTACTTTCAGTTCTCTTACGATATATAGTGGCAGAAAATTACTTGCAATGGTGGAATTAATTCACTAGAATCAGACAGTACTTAGTAATTAACCTTATTATATATTTTAGGCAATGAAAGTTGTTTCGTTTTTACTATATTTAACTTTGAAGTTCAACGCGTTCCTCGTCCGTCAGAGTTGAACTTTAAGTTTCTGTTACAAACCTAAAGTCATTTTCGAATTAGAGAGATCACCTCAACTTGATTACTTTCTTTGATCTTAATTGAAATTCAGTCAAAATCCTTGCACCGTTAATTTAGAAGGGTCATCATATTTTTTGACATCTCCTATTTCGGTGGACATCCAAGAGAACTTTTGGTGCCTTTAAGAAATTAAGATTTTAAACTGAAAAAACCAATTTAAGATTGAACGAAATGTTTGAGGCTTTATAGTATTTACATATCCAAAGGAATAATTTTGCTGGGTTAATATAGGTCTTCAAAATGAATTTGGAGATCTTCTTTGAATCGCGAGACTTTAATTTCAAAACCCCGTGAGAGGGTTTATTTATAATAATAAAGCATGAATTAACTGAAAGGATTAGTGTTTTGAAAAAAACATCACGACTGCTGGACTTTATTAACAAGATAAGACCAGCGAAAGTCATTTCTAAGAAATTGGCAAGTCGCATCTCTAATTATTTTTGAGGATCTGTTTTAAGTGGGCTCCCTTTTCCAAGGTATATCAAGAAATAACTAGATAAATGCTATACACACACACTCAGCCTCGTGTAAATTAATAATTATCATTAGAATTAATTGTAGTTTTTTAAAATAATTCAACGATAATTTTACATATACCTATATATAGAGATATTTGTCAAATAAAATCATTACAAATATTATCTATGATTGCATCATTGGAGAACTTGAACGTTGAGTTTCCGAATGAACCAAGTTAAATAAAACACGATAGGATGGAACAAATAGTAGTCAATATAGGCACCCAAAATTAAACAAATGATCAAACCTACAGGCATATTTCTCCATGAAATCAGAAGTCATGGAATGTTTTAATCAAATTAATTAACTACCTTATACATCCACATAGCCCAGGATCCATGCGCGCGCGCGAGCGCACATATCAACTGCTGAAATATTTCTAACTTTGGTTTGATATGATTGGCGTGTTGTAGGGTATATAGGTAAGATCCACCAATCGCTTATAAACGAACTACTAGAAGGTTTTGCAGTTTTCAAATGATCAATTTGTAAAATACTTCATATATTTATTTACTTGGGGGGGGGGGCGACGGAGATTATTCGATTTCGTGGGGTATGAAATCTCAATCGGTTAAGAAATGAACAAATATTTGAATAATAGTTACTTCACAAAGGTTTTCAATGTTTTATTTGACTTGCCATCTGCATGGAATTGAAGTATGGTAAAACAAAGGCAGACGGTTTAGAAGTACTTTTCTAGTTGCCACACTTACACGGCATTTGAATTAATCCTTAAGATTAAATTGATCGTGACCCTTGTTTCATCCCCCTCTATCGATCACAATGACCCCTAAAATCCAATGCATAATGTTTCTTAAGATTTGTCTATCTTGACCCTCTCTGCTTGTTTACCCCGTTCGTTGCGTCACCATTTTCACCATCAGAAAATTTTTTTCCCAATAATCTTTTTTTTAACCACAGAAGCGTTAATTCTTCCCAGGATAACTCAATTTGAAATCGAACAGCTTATTAACAGTTATCATCTCGGATCATTAATTAACCCTCTCTATTTTCGGTTACAATTAACCGTATATCAGAAAAGAGAACGTCACACCCATTGAAATGGGTGTTGATCTGAGTTAAGGTTGTTATTCTCTACGGAAAAGCATACGTACGCAATAATACATATTCTACATAGCTGTAAGCTTATTTCTTTATATGCTATCAAGTACGTACCTTCGATTATTGCGTTATTGCAAGTTTATTTAGAATTGGCATTTGATTAATTATTTAACTCTCTGTTGTTAAACATGAATTATTAGCTTGTTGAACTTCGAAAAGGAAAAATCGAAACGTGAATAATTAAGTTTGCATGGACAAAATTATTTATTTTTAATTTTGTGGAGTCGAAAAGAGCAAGGTACATTAATTTCTATATCTATTAATGTGTCCATCGATGTATAGAATATAACACATATATAGTGGTTGATATCCCTGTAGGTGCCTATTACTTAAAACACTCGAGCGAAAATTGATCTGACCACTAAGTACCTCAATGATATTGGAAAGCATGTGGACGGTTTTAAAACTCGCCAAATTTAACATTTCCATGTTTCTAAATTAGGGCATGACGACTTTGAGTATAATTACCAACTTTCTAATGCATTAATTTCCATTTGCTGTTTCATATGCTACAAAAGCTTGTCCGAGTTAGAAGCCGAATGAGCCAGAAAGAGCATAGTTCAATTCAAGGTGGATTGATTTCCCTGACCTTGATACAAACTTTAAATCTTTCAGATATCTTACAAATTATAGGTGAATTTCGGCTTTTAATCAATGGTCCTTCTGCATTTCCCAGAATAAAGTCAAAAGTGAGTATCATTTTCTTCTGTTATATTCTTGTAATTGAAACCATATAATAAATATTATAATAAACTAAAGTATGATCAGAAAATATACACGAAGGCTTGTGTACGCTTTAATTTTTTAAGTATTTAAACACACACACACCCCTTAATATATATAATGATATACAGGATAAATTCTAAAAAATATGATCTTGTTCTATTTTATATTAAGTCAAAACCTCATATTCAAAATTTCCCCTGACTAATTAAATTAGTTAAGCACTTAATTGACTGTGCAAGTTAAGATATTTATTTACCGAATGATATATATCATCTGAGAGACTTGCATAAATGTCACAATTACAGTTGCTAGCATTAAGGAAATTGGTGTGTTTGAAGGATGTGGCTAGAATACTATAATTAACGCAGTCTCAGATCAAGGAGAGACGTCCCTTTAATAAAAACTATACGGTAACCAAACAAGTGGGTTTGATATAACGTGGTACCATGGTTTTCGATAGAATATATATTTAGTTAGAAATTTGAAAACGAACAGATAGAAAGAAAGAAAGAAAATGAATTTGATGTGGAAACGAAGGACCAACAATGACATCAGAAGAAGGTCTCTTGTTGCTAAATGGTGAACGTATATATTATATAATATATATACATGTATATGTATATGTACATATATAGGGCATATATGGTTATGGCTAGCTAGCTGGGTAATCAATCGTGTGAAGACAACAAAAGTGACTTGCCATCCACAACCCTAAACCAACCCCTAGCCCCCCGGCCTCCACTTTCTTATATATCTTCTTTTGGACTTCTCTCTCTCTGTGCTTCATCTTCAAGTTTAATTCTTACACCAGTTAGCTAACAGCTTCCCCTTGCTTCCATGGAGGATTCTTCTTCATCTGCTGTTGAGGACACCAAGACTTGCCCTCGCGGTCACTGGAGACCCTCCGAGGATGAGAAACTCCGGCAACTTGTCCAACAATATGGTGCCCAGAACTGGAATTCTATCGCCGAGAAGCTCCAAGGAAGATCAGGTATCACCATCTCCTATACATCTATCTCTGCTTCATATTTATCTTTATATTCATATGCATGCTTGAGAGTTTAATTGAGAAAATGGAAGAAAAAATAAAGAACAATATTTTAGTTCAGACACTTTCCTTCATCTAAAACTAACTTATCGAATCATGGTTTAATTTCTTTCATATTGTTCTCGTTTGTTTTGCTGGATTCAGTCATACGGTAGAACTCTTGTTGATTTTCAAAAGCCTAGAACTACCTGGCATGTATCTGTTAATTTCACTCTGACGAGAGCATGTTATTCATCTAGGAGATAGATATATAACATGTATTTATTTAATCTCTCAATCATAAGTACATGATTATCCTCAGGGACTTGAACCATATGTTGAGATTCCAAGTACTCTTGTTTTTATGTAGGGAAAAGTTGCAGATTAAGGTGGTTCAATCAGCTTGATCCTAGGATTAACAGGAGGCCATTTACAGAAGAGGAAGAAGACAGGCTACTGGCAGCTCATCGCATCCATGGGAATAAGTGGGCACTCATAGCAAGGCTTTTCCCAGGTCGTACTGATAACGCTGTGAAGAATCATTGGCATGTTATAATGGCGCGCAAGCAAAGAGAACAATCTAAGTTATGCGGCAAGAGAAGCTTTCAAGATGCTTATAACTATAATGATTCTAATTATAGTATTAGTTCCTCGAAGAACATTACGTCAAATTCTTATCTTAGCTCCAGAATGAGTGGGTTAGAGAATGCCAGATTCTTTGATTTCCGTAACCTTGATCATCATAAAGATAGAATATTATTTGCCGATTCTCCCTCCACTTCTCTGGCTTCCTGGAGTTTTGCAACCTCCTCATCAAACGGTTCTCCTGTGGCGGATTCATTTAGAAGAGAAGGCAGAGATTTCTTCAATTCTCATTCAAATCATTACATATCGGAAGTAGCCAAAGGTTCAGATAGGTTTCATTACAGAATTTATCCGAATTCTTCAGCAAGTTACAGGAGAGTCGTCCCATCAGTAAGTGCTTTTGGACTTTTTGGTTCCGGTGATGATGGAAAGACAAAGAGGGACTTCACCAATTTCTGTGATAGCTCAGCACTCACCAGGTTACGGGCTTCTACGGATCAGCGAGGGCAAGAAGATGACGAGCCAGTCGAACACACAGAAGTTCCTTTTATTGATTTTCTTGGTGTGGGTATCTCTTCATCATAACAAAGCAGCTAGTATAGCACAGTAAATGTTAACTTGATGGGGAAACATGAGACCCGCTTTCTAGTTTTCATTACGTAACTTTAGCATTTCACTCTCTCTTTTTTTATGACATGCATGTGGACAGCAAGGGTTCTCGTTTTCTAGATCTTGTGAGCAGGGTAGTCAGGAACCCAACTTATTCGTTCTCATGAAACATTAAACAAGTCTCTTCTTGTTCCGTCATCGTGGTTGCTAGAATATTGTACTGTGTATAAATCAACGGCAGTTACTAGTTTCATGAGAAATGCGTTCACTGCATGCTCGTGTTGGCTTAGGAATAAGAAGAATAAAGCAATGAAAATTTGCAGGTTGGGACGATCTTTTTGCCATATAGCTGCTAGTAGTGCGTTATACTAAATTCACTTGTCGCTTGTCTTTGATATGCATGTCAAATTACTACTAGTAATTCGATGGATAATGGTCACTTGTCACTTGTCGCTTATCTTTGATGCTGTAACTCTTAATGACTCATGAAGAGGCAAAGCTAACATACAGCATCCACTTGAGTTCTTTTCATAAACAAACATGAGTTTTCCGATGAGGGCACGAACCATTCCATGAAGTTTAGCTTTCACGGGAAGGAGTACCAGAGGAATTTAATTTGCTCACTTGCGTGCGTGAAGCGTGAGAGGATTGATAAGATATAGTTTAAAGAGAGCGGGTAAAGTGAGAGAAAAATAAGATGAAGGATTTGTTTTGATCTAAGTTTTATCTTCGGCATATGATTATTAATCACAGTGCTTTCAGTTTATCGGCCTCGTGTCGTAAAACTCCATTTGTATTCCTGTTTTTGTCTTTTTCCCTCTTGCCGTTCTATTCGGTCTAACCCGACCCTATGGGGTAGGCTTTAGACCCGGTCAATTTCGTCAAACCCCCTGAATCCATGCAGGCCTTTCCACACGTCTTCACGGCACGGAGTATTTAAAAGGGTTTATTTTTATTAATTACCCATGACACGGTCGTTCATTCATATTTTATAATATAGTTTCATTTAATTTCCACAAAAGTCACACTGTTCAGTTTTTAATGTGAATACTTTTTCTAAATTTGTATGCATTAGCTTATAGTCATAACTGTTGAATCGTATTCCAACGTGATTTGTTACCCGCGCCTGAATTTACCTTTCTCAGCATGAGTTTTTATTTATAATATTTGAATTCTTGACCCAACTGTTTAAATTAATATTGAAATTTCATGCAAAGCACATGCGCACGAGTTTATTTAAATATATAAAATTAAGTTTCATTTCCTCAAAGTCATATGTGTGTTGATGAAGAAATGGAAAAAATCGGAAACTGATGTCACACACACACACACACGTACACATATAATCACACTGTATATATATTCAGTTCAAATTATATAACAGATTGCAAAAAATCAAGTAATATAATAAAAGAACATAATTAAATGCTTGAAGAGTGTGATTTATGTTTTTTGGGGCAGAGCTTGAAGAAGGATCTTGGTTTGGTGAGCTGTTGCTTGTGCAATAGATCGCGTGGATTACGTGCTGCTAGTCCCCCAGTATTTTCCGACATGATATAATTGACTTGAAGATATTGTGATGTACAACGGTCACTAGAATCAAACTTTGATGTAATAACTGTCAATTTGGACTTATGTGTACGCGTCCCTAAAAATTACACATTAAAAAAACTGTATTTGGTGAGCATTTCTCTATTTATAACTGTATGGAATATGCATGGACGGTTTAGATAAAAATAATTAAGTAATGTCTGACCATTATAAAGATATCGATCTTGGTTTTTAAAGTTTGGAAAAAACTATAAACGGCACATTAAAATAATTAACTCTTGAAAAACGAATTTCCCATTTAGATATATATATATATATATATATTTTTAATACATGGGGCCAAGACAGAGCTTGGAATTAGAGTTAAGTAATAGACTATATCATGCCATATCCTCCCGTATGTATACGGTACAACCAGGATGTGGCAAAGGCAACACCACTAAACTACCAACTACTTGATGAGCGTCCCTGGCCAAAAAATCTGCTTATCTATTCGCCTCTCTAGATACATAATGAAGTTGTACCTCCCAATCCAAAAAAAAAAAAAAAACAGATCACGGGCTTCCCGAACCTCCCCTGTAAGAGGATGGTAAGAATGACTACTGCTATCCCACACAATCAACTGATAGGCCTCTACCGAATCGGTGTAGGCATGGATGTTCTAGAGATTAAGCTGCTTACAGAGCTTCAAACCAATCACTATTCCCAATAATTCAGCTCCTGTAGTCGAAGCAACATCTAACTGACGTTGGAACCCAACCACCCATTTGCCATGGTCATCTCGAACCACCCTACCACACGTAGCCAATCCTGTTAAGTCGACAAAGGCATTTGTATCCAATCGAACATACCAGATGGCGGTGGGTGCCACCTAGTATTCTTGACTCGATCATTCTGGAACAACCTGTTGCCAAGGGTATCGAACATACTGCTATCCATCAAAGAAAACATTCCCTAATGAATAACTTCTTGTGCTTGTAAGCGAGTTCCTTACATAACTCCTTTGCATCGGTTCTTCCATAGGATCCAGTGGATAAAGTTGAAGATTTTGTACTAAGGCCACTCCTGAAGCACCTAAAGCCCATGTCACGGGATATATTCATCCTAAGCCATCCCTACAAATCAATTTGAAAAAAACAAAAATGAGAGTTAGGGTGAACAAAATATAACCACACATTCCTCGATAGCTCACAGTCACGAAGGATATGAAGTGTATTTTCCACTCTCTGACATTGAAAAGGACACTCCTCACTCTGAGATAACCCTCTCTTAGCTCTGAGGTAGTTTGTAGGAAGCCTCTCGTGAATCACTTGCCAAAGAAAAAACTTCACTTTTTCCGGTACTGGGAGTTTCCACACCTTCTGCCATTGGAAATCGACCTTTGGATCTCGTGGTGTGGAAATAAATTTATAAGCAGCACGGACACTAAAATTTCCATCCGAAGCGTTCCTCTAGTAGAAAGTGTCAACTTCGTTCCCCCAAGGTGGATGAATCTTGGAAATGATATCAATTACCCATTGCGAAAGAAACTGCCTCCATTGTTGAATGTTCTAGCTTCCACCTGTGAGCACAAAATCTCTAATTTTTGCACATGGTGTTATATCATGGATATTCCGATTAACCAAATAGATTAAAGGCACTTCAATTGGGGTCCATAGGTCCTACCAAACATTAGTGGATCGACCGTCATTTATCCTTCTTCCCACTCCTCTATTAAACCGCTCCCACATCGATGAAATACCTCGCCAAACTCTGGATGGGTTATGTCTGTCATGCACCATAGGATAGATCTCATCCTCACAACCATATTTCGACTTAAGGCACTTGACCTAAAGAGCATCGGTTTTCGTTAACAACCCCCAACACAGTTTCATAATAAAGGCCACATTTTGATTGTAGGGATCCTTAATACCTAGGCCTCTATTATCTTTCTCATGTTTAATTTGATCCCATGCAATTAAATGCATCTTCTTACCCTCATTTCCTTGATTCCAAAGGAAGGAGCAACCAATCTTTTCCATTTCTTGAACAATGCCTTTCGGAAGCAAGGTAGTTTGCATTTGATAGGCAGGCAAAGCCGACAATACTGCTTTAATGAGAACCGATCGACCTGCCATAGTAAGAAACCTGGTCTTCTACCCCGCCAACCTCTTTCGAACTCTTTAGATGATAAGGAAATAAGTAAGCTTCGTAGCACGTCCATGGAGCAATGGCACCCCCAAATATTTTTCCAAATCTCCGGTAATACCAATTCCCAAATCATTACTGAGCTCGATCGCTCTATTGAAATTCACATTTTTTTAGAAGAAAGCTTTAGATCTAGCTAGATTAACTCGATGCCCAGAGACCCCACAAAACGCTTTCATAACTTCCTTCATCACTTTGATTTGGCTGATAGAAGCTTTTCCAAATAGAAGTAAATCATTGGCAAAAAAAAGGGATAGAACAGGAGAATTTTTACAAAATTTGAATCCCTCCCACTATCCATTATTCACTTCCCTATGAATCTAATGTCCCAGCCTTTCCATGCATAAGACAAACAAATAAGGACTGAGAGGATCTCCTTGACGAAGCCCATGGGACGACAAGAAAGAGGATGATTCAATTCCATTCCAGAGGATCTTCATTGATACCGTAATGGTACATTGCATGATGATATCCAGAATATTGCCTCGTATTCCAAGACCTAGAAGGGTATTTCTTAAAAAATCCCAATCAAGACGGTCATATGCCTTCTCCATATCAACCTTTACTACCACATATCCTTTTTTCCTTTGCCTCTTTTGCATTGTGTGAATGACTTCTTGTACAAGGATGACATTATCAGAGCTGTGTCTCCCTTCAATGAAACTACACTGTTGGGGGTCAGTCAGATAAGTCATGGCCTTCCTTAAGCGAACCGCGATGATCTTGGTAATGATTTTGAAGATAACATTGCACAAAGATATAGGTCAAAAATCTCTCATCGTCTGGGGGTTGTCAATTTTTGGGATAAGCACAATATTTGTGTGATTAATATCCTTCACCATTGTGGGATTTTGCCAAATAGTTTTGACATAATCACACACCATTGTGCCCACCCTCTCCCATTGAGATTGAAAGAAATGAGCATTCAGGCTATCAGGTCCTAGTGCTTTAAACGCACCAATCGTTAATGCCGCATTCTTAATCTCAAGATCCTCAACCTCCCTATGAATTAGATTATCGTCTTGGTTAGACAAGGGAGGAAAATCAATAGGTCAATCTGAAGAAGGCATAAGAAGATCTTCCTTAGTGTACAAGTCCTTAAAGAATGTCCCCACCATGTTCCTCAATGCTTCTTGATTGGTAACCCAATGACCTGCTTCATCCTGTAGAGCCTGAACATATTTTCTTTTCCTTTGAATAACCGTGGAGGCATGGAAAAACCTGGTATTTTTATCACCACAGGTAAGCCATTTGGACCTGATTGTTGGTACCAGATTAACTCCTCTTGAGCACTTAACTTACTATACTCCTGCCAAAGAGTTTTCTCTAGTTTATAAAGCCCATTAGAAGTGTTGTTAACTCGTACTCCTGCCAAAGAAGCATATTCCTCCCCCTCTATCAATGTCTTTTGTTTTGGATACTACCAATCACGTCTGAAGACCAAGTCTTAGCCTCTTGCACAAATTTAGTTACCCCTTCGCTCCAGTCATCATTTTCCCAAGACTTAGTGACTATCGTAGGGAACTCCTCCAAAGTCCACATCGGTTGATATTTGAAAGAAGGACTTCCCCTACAATTATTATGAGGGGACTCATCCAAAATCACCAAAAGCCGATGATCTGATTTAAAACGAAGACAGTGAAAAATTTTACTATGAGGGTGCCTCATCTCCCACAACGTATTACTAAACCCCCAATCTAATCTCTCTTTCACTTTTCGCTTTTCCCATGTAAACCTTTCTCCAACATGTGGCAGTACCAGAAGTTGAGTGGCCCTAACACATTCAGAAAATTGCTCCATAGCTCTCACTGAGGGTTCAGAGCACCCTAATTTATCCTTAGGGTCAAGAAATGAATTAAAAATCACCAACCAAGGATCAACCATAGTTAGAGTAATATTTTCAAGGGATCTCCATAAAGCCACTCGTTTAATAGCTATCGTTTCCCATAAACAAAAGTAGTCATAAAAGAATCATTATTATTTTTATCAACTAGCTTGCAGTGGATAAATTGGGTACTTGAACAAATATAATCCACTTGGGTATTATTATCATCCCACAAAATCCAAATACCCCCTACAAATCCTGAGGCTTCAAGGCGAAGCCAATTACTAAACCCAAGCTTACGCGTTATACTATCTACCCTAGTACCACTAACTCTGGTCTCAATTAAACACAAAATATCTATAATATATTTTTTAACCACATGCTTCACAGTGCCAGGAAAAGTTCTATTTCCCGCACCTCTATAATTTCATAAAGCAATAATCATAATAATTAAAGTGGGAGACAAGGCACAAGCACTTACTGATCACTGGGAATACTATGAACTTGTGACACTTGATGCACTGGCATATGTGTCATCCTCTAGATCCGGCTTGTCCATTGAATTTTCTATACTATGCTTAAATTTGGCCTTTATAAAAGCATTAGAAATTATTCTCAGATTTTTGTAGGCCTTCCAATAGAAAAATTCCATTAATTGTTGCGCCCTCATTTTGATTTGAAGTTAACACATTTAAGCCCATTTGAGTAACATTCCCCCTTACAATAATATGGCCACATCGGCCTACTGAAATAGAATTAGAACTAGCTGAATGAGTTCGTCCCACAACTTGGGTTTGGGCTTGAAATTTCTGCCCAGATAAGCAAATTTGGTCCACCTCCAGATTTCGGTCCACGTGTTTTAGCTTCTCTTCTAGAGGAGCTTTGGCTTTTCCCTTCCCTGTGGACCCCGCCATTACACTCCTCTCTTTTGAGAATCCCTGACTCACAGCTGAGGAAACTATGCCTCTACTCTACACCTGCGCACATCTCGGTTCTGTCTCAGCTATCATTGCGTCAGCCTCGCGCGACGAGCTTGATTGGCTTGGTGCCGTGAGCGCAAAAGCCCAGCTCTTGCACCACCGATCTTAATCCCCCAGTAGCTTCTCCTCATTGATCTTAGCTAGTGCACTGAACCGGGATGCGGTACCCACCACCTTCTTCGGCCCCCTTCTTCCTGGCGTGCCTGTGCTCTATTCCACTTCAGTCCCCCTAGCGTGATGGTTCCTCGAGGTTCGAGCGCGGTTGGGTTAGGTTACTAACATCCAGGATCCAAATTCCTCTTCAATGTTAGGACCATTCTTTACCGGCGGTAACCGTGTCTCTGGTTGAGGATGCTGATTAGGAAGGTTGGAACTCGTTTAGCCTTCCTTCACATAGGTCCAAGAACAAGTCTCCTTCCGGTTCCCACAGTGTCCGTAAGCGAAGCAGATAAGGTTCAGACCCTCGTACTCCACCTGATAAGCCGTATTAGCAGCAATGACTCTGGATACTAGTTTCTTGCGAAGATCTAAATCAACGCAAATGCGCGCATACCGCCCTCTTTCTATCCTTGCCTATGTTGAAGATAACTTAGAGAGAGAAAGAATATCAATTTTAACAGTTCTCCCAATCCATTTTTTCAACCTTGAGATGAAAGTTTTATTGTAGTATTGCATTGGAATATTAGGAATCCTCACCCAAGTCACAACATGTCCCGGAGGATTATTATAAGGGTCAAAATGCGGGGACCAACGCTGAACCAAGACTGTATGCTGCTGAACCACCCAAGGGCCATCATACAAAACTTTGTGATATAGGTGTGCCTAACCTTCCTTTTGAATAAACCGAACAATGAAATAATTGTTGGCTAAGTCAATGATATCAAACTCATGAGTCTTCCAAATCCTACTCAAGTGCGTCTTTAAATTATACACGTTATATTTCTTCCCAAGCACAGTGAGAATTAGCACCCTATTTCAGGGTTTGCACCATTCGCTATACTCAACCGCTGTGACTGGAACCACTGGGTAGTCTTCCATTAGTCTCTACATTTCCCCTGTGAGCTCGGGCATATCCCATTCCTTATTAAGAATGTCGGATGATAATTCCTCATCTTCCAAACAGGCCCTTGAATTATCAATACCATTGAAACCTAGAAGAGAGTCTTTATATGATGTATGCCTCTGCTCTATTTGATTTTTCATATTCATATCTGCATTGCCTTGTTCCATGGGGGTGTCCTCCACTGAGACATTATGTGGAAGAACTTCGTTAGTCATTTGGATGTCTATTTCTACTAGCTAAGAAGACTCATTCTTCTTCTTGTTATTACTACCACCAGCCAAGAGATCGGACGGCCAATCCAGTGGTAATTTTCGGTTGTGAATGTCTCCCATGACGGAACGAAAGAAGCGGGCGCATTTTCCAAGAGAGAGCAAACTTGAACTACTTTAGAGCACTAATCCCCATTTAGATATTTTAAAATAAGATTATCATATTACAAAAGTTATTCTTCCGACAGACAAAGTTATAAACTGAGTGGATGTTTCCTCCTATTCTTTTTATAAAAACTCAAAATTTGAATTGCATTGGTCTTTTTTATAGAAACCCGACAAGAGTTGTCTGAATATTTAATGAGGTTCCTTTTTTCATTTTTGCCCCTCATTAGTTATGCATATTGCATTAATTAAAAGGCGATGTTACTTATATTTACACTAATTCTCTCACTTTTTGCCTCTCATAAATAAATGCATACTTGGTAAAAAAAAGTCTATTTTAGACATACTTATTATTTTTAACTAATTTTAACCATTTTTAAACAACATAATTCATTTATCGAGCTCTTATAAATAAGACCAGAGGGGGTAATATGTTACTGATCAGTACCATAAGTACTATCTTCAATATAAAAGCTACTTAACTAATTTGAGTATATTAAAAAAATAATTGAGTTAGTTATTTGTAACAAATATGAGTTGATTTTCCTAAAATACCCTTGTTAATCGTGCATAGCTACCATTGAATGAAAGCCCCTTCATATATATTGTTAACACAGATACTTTGTCGAATGAATTGAATAATAAATTTGAAAGACAAGATAGATTGATGTCTTATATTTAGAATTAAATCCAACCACCAACTAAGTGCATATTTGAATTGACGTTCTAAAAATACGTTCATGTAAGTTGAGACAAAATTCTTTTCACATACTTCCTTCATATACCGTAAAACACATTAGAAAAACAGTTTTGGCATTGAACGAAACGGGTACTAACTCTTATATTGGGACTTGGAGAGAGTAAAATTTATCTTATTATATGAGCTCAAGAACCTAACGAACTTTCTGCCGCCCAAAAGAACAAAAAAAAAAGGGCAAGATATTTGTGGTGTGACCATATAATTAACAAATGTCAACAGCCCTTGACGCTTAATTTGATTCGCAAGGTGAAGAAGAAGACGAGATGTAAACGAGATAGAATAATTGGAGAACGGGCGGGCGGGTGTAAATGAAAAAATATATATATATATATATACACACACACTCCCTCCACCTATAATATAAAGGGCTTCAACTATTAGACTGAAAAAGTGTCATGTATTATAGATAAAAAGGATTGCGCTGTACTTCCCTCAAGCTAACTAACGTATACTCTGGCACGCCCTGCCTACAGAAATTACTTTCAGAATCAAATGTAATATTTTTAATTAATTCAGTGCTCTGGCGTATTTGATCTTCATCGTGATTTTAATTAGGGCTGATGCATATAAATTCCGCCAGCATCCACTGTATTTTCACGGTTTTTAGCTGTAGTAGCAACCATATTTGAACTTTGGAAAAGTGAGAAGGTGGGCAAGAAGAAAGAACTTTAATTGGATTGCGCGACTTGTAGAAACCGACAATTTGGAACAGCTTTATTTCTTTTTTGTCCTTTGAGGATAATGTGTTTAAAGCTTCCGTGGTCGAGAAGAGTAATGATGTTTCCTGCGTAGGATCGACAATGATGTTTTTGTACCCTAATAGCTTGTGATCTGCCACTTCATCGATCAGTAGAGGAACAGTAAAGCTGTACGTGTATAGTACTAAGGACATGGAAGTTATAAGCGGGATTAAATAAAGTGGTAAACTCACCCTCACAAAAGAACCCTCAAGGCACTAAACAACCAGGAAATTTGCAAGTCAATGACCCGTGTGGCCTCGGAGAAGCAGCCATCACAGTTGAGTCTGCCGAACGGGGCGGGAGCTTATACAAGAAGATGCTTGATTTATGCAAATCAACGTCAGGCGTGTCAGTTTCGCACCGCCCCAGTGCCCATAAATGTTACGTATTCGTAAATCCTTTTCTCTTTATCTTTCCTTTATTGTGTTTTTCTTGCATCCGTCAAAATTAATGGCTATTACAGCCTTGCCAATGAAAGCCAATATGCCTTTAGTAATTTTGACGTTTTCTTCTTTGTGGTCAATATATGATGTATGAGTATAATTCTTGCCTTTTGACTCCTTAATTGATTGAAAATAACCCAAATTTCAACACCCGATTGACGTAGCTTTGGCCATTTAATGATGGGAATAGATTAAAATGTAACATAATGTGCATTTTGACAGCTGATGATCCAGCATGTGCTGTTAATTAGGTAGAATTAGAGGGTCAGTGCTGTAATTCACAGAGGGAGGGGGAGACAAGGTTGCAGGACCTGGGAAAATTAGAGAGATTCAGGAGAGGTGGAGAGAATAATATTAATTTTAAACATGTTAACCCTAAATTTTAATTTTAATGGAAACTAGATTCCACAGAAACCCCATTAATGAGTCCGAGAAAATAAGGAAAGAAGCAGACACATGGATAAATCGGCCCTCTATAGTATTCAAACATTGGGCCGAAGATGTCACAGGCCTACGTCGGGAGCCCATTTTTCAAGTTTTTTTGGCAACATTTTTGTCAATTTTAAAAAGGATATACACTTTGTACGGGAAATGGATATGCATTGTATTATTTTTTAAGTACAAACATCTTATTAAAGATAATCTTATTCCGGTGCATTTTCTCAACAATAACTAAAAATGAATATATATTGTTTGAATATGCACTTGGAGATGTGATCACGTTTAGTGCTCAACAATGCTTCGAAGGGGATTACCTCTATAAGAGGATACATGTACCTAAAAAAAGAAAGGATAAATTATTGGTCTAGACAATGATCATATATAGGCACATGTCATTTTCAGGTTCAGTGGCTCAGGAAGGATGGAGAACTCAATAAGATTTTAAAAATATAACTATGGAGTTTTATATAAGCTATCGTGATCTTAATACTATGGTACTGATATTTGAAACCATAGAAAAGTTATCAAGATGGCGATACAAGTGTTAGAAGAAGGTTCATGAATCATATGGGCACAGATCTCCCTCAATACCTTTAACTGCTATGTTAAGATATTCAAAACCAACGGTATAGAGACAACGGCGTTCAAAGGAGTTTATTCTGTTAGCTGGTGACTTTTGAAAGTAGTTGAGGTTTTTCTCTCGTTTTTTATTTGAAAGTTCCAATTTTGAAGGTGTTTGAACTTTGAAGATTCCTTCCATTTTCAATTTCTCTGGTTTTTTGTCATTTTCGCCTAAATGAGCATTGACTCTAACTAATGTTCACAATTCTAATTTTTGTCTACAAGATATATACAAAGAGCTATAGGCAAAGGGCCATTGACTACCGTTGTTGTTGGTGTTGGGGATAGAGGTGTATAATAGGTTGCCAACCTCTTTGTTAGGAACAATGATGAGCAAGTTAGTTTATTTTGGTGGCTATAAGAAACTTAAACAAGTGTATGAGGATGAGAGGACACCTATGTGGAAAGGATGGGCGGTGGCTCAGGCAGTGATAACGTTTGACAAGTTCCAAGCGTATCCTTCCAACACTGTTCAAAGAAAGTTGATCTTATATTAGTTGACAATTAATATTAGCATCTCTAATTTTTGTCTATAGGATATATAAAGTTATCAAGCTCTGATACTATTATGTCGAGATCTTGAAACCTTTTGAAGATATGGAGCTCTTCTCAATACCTTTTGAAGGTATTGAGCTCTGATACCATGGTATCGATATTTGAAACCATAAAGAAAGTATTAAGATGGCGATATAGGGGTTAGAAGAAGGTTAATAATACATGTCATTGACTCCAATTACCACTAACAATTCTAATTTTTGTCTATAGAATATATACAAAGAGCTATTGAAGGTAAAGCTAAGCAAAAGGCTACTGACCACCTTTTTTGTTGGTGTTGAGGCTAGGGGTGTACAGTTATTTGCCAACCTCTTTATTTGGAATATTGATGGGTGAGTTAGTTTATTTTGGTAGCTATGAGAAACTTAAACAAGTGTATAAGAATGAGGAGATACCTGTGGAAAAAATGGGAGGTGACTCAGGTAGCAATAACGTCCGACGAGCTCCTAACGTATTCTCTAACACTGTTAAAAGAAGGTTGATCTATATTAGTTGAAAATTAATGTTAACATATCTAGTTTTTTTTTCTATATGCTATGTAAAGAATGTATCAAGATATAATACTATGATATCGATATTTTGATACCTTTTAATGACATAGATATCTGATACCATGATATTGAGATCTTGATACCTCTTAAAGGTATTTAATTTTAATAACATTGTACTAATATCTGATACCATAAAGAAGATATACCATGATACCGATATCTCATACCATAAATAAGGTATCGAGATGGTGATACATGTGTTGAAAGCAGGTGATACATGTGTGGAAAGTAGGTTGACGATACAGATGGGCACAGATCTCCTGTAATACAGTGGCTACTTTGACTGTTATAATAAGAAACCTAAGAGTGAAGATGACTACTCAAGAGTTTCATATTTCATTTCTTTTATGTCGTAAATGATAATTATAATTAATAAATAATCTAAAAAATCTAAATGAAAATAAAAAAAAAGAATGAATCAATGAAATGTTGTTTAGTCTTTATTGAGAACTTGAGTAAATGGTAGAACTTTTAGGACTTGTTTGAAAAGCAGAGACCTTTATTTGATGCAACTACTTGAGTTAGATGAGAGGAAACTTTGACATTTGATTGCGCATTCTATCACGAATCTTTTATCAATAGTTTTAGGACTATAGTAACCATGACTATACTAGTTCTTGAAGATGAGATACGTGAGAGTAAGGATAGATCATGAATGTATTCATATTTTATACTTTCATTTTCATGGTATGTATCATTGGTTTCTGAAAACTCATGGAAGAAATTAACAAATGCAGGGAAGCGTCCACACTCTTTTTGAATACTTAATTCCCATTTTGAATGTATTTAGACATCATAACAATATGTAGCGTTTGGTGTACTTTTGGTAAAAGCTCATGGGTATTCTTCACATTAATCCTTTATTTTATTATTCATGTAATTTAAATTTTTTACTTCATTACCGATAAAAAGACTTTAAATTTTTTACACTAATAACATGCGGATATAAGCATGGTTTGCAATCCAGTACTCCATGGCTAATAGCCTAATAATTATTATGAATTATTTCTGGTGCTTGTAGTCTTGCACATACAAGTTATCTTGAGAATGTTATACCAAAATATTTTTGTGTATTATATTAGGGAAGAGAAAATTAAAGGGTTAAGTATCATTTTTGTCCTAGAAGTTTTGCCTTGGGAGCATTGGGCACCTGAAAGTTGTTTTTGGAGCATTTTTACCCTTGAAGTTTACAAAACATAGCTTATTCACCCCAACTTTATGGTATCCCAATAGACGTTTGCCATGTCAAAAGAAACACCAAGCAAGCTTCCACGTTTTATTCCACCTCATCTCCCCCTCCTTTCTCTCTCACTCCTTCACTCCTTTGCTAACCTAGTAAATCGATTGAATAGTCCCTTTAAAAGACATAAATCAATTTACTAAGTGATTAAATCAACTTAATCAAACTACAAGTGAAAGCTCATCTGTACTGTACTAAATCGATTTCCTCTTGTATAAATCGATTTATCACTGAACTCTTCATCAATTATAAATCGATTCAACCCTTATTTTTTTCGGAGGCAGAACAGGCACCCTTTTCAATTCCCGCCTACTATTTATCCAGAAACACAATTTTTAAAACACACAATCATTACAACTTTCATAACTCCTTCTTCTGAAACTCCCTTCTTAGTACCGTTCTTACTAGTTCATCGGTTCTCTTCTCATAGTCTTTGCTACTCCCATCATCGATAGTGGTGAGAACCAAAGTACCCGGAGTCACGAGAATCGCCGAGTTCTCATCCTCCTCATCAGAATCTATTGAGACTACAGTTCAAGGACAAAAGATCATTAACACTCTTCTAGGCATTGACACTGATGAACCCCCTCCACCACCTAGAGACTTCACCCAGGGAGAAATATATAGTCTACTGATGCCAGGAGAGTTAGTAGGTCCCTTGAACATCTTAGTTGGTTTAATAAAAAACATTAATCAAGTCATCTTCTACATCTACTCAAGGTGCCTAATCAACAAAGGCAAGAACATCTCCTGCATCACTAACAAGACTACCTCAACATGACATCAATATTGTCTCACGAGACTCGAGACATAGGTTAATGGATATATGATAAGATAGTGAGTGATAAATCCTAATTTTACTATGTATTTTCATAGTTTTTTGAGAGATATTATTGAGAATATCATGTTTGGAATATATTTATAATGACTAATTGTGATTAATGATGATTATGTGGAATTAATGATTACGAGAGCTTAATTGATGCATTTTATAATTTCTCTTAAGTGTTTGATTTATGGAACAAATGATATTACATTGATATGAATTGTTTTGTAAGAAACTTGGGAGAAATTGGAGTCAAAGAGCTGAAAATAAGAAGAGGGACTACAGTGTAAAGTCCATAAAGTTTGCATGCAACAAAAAAAAAGGGACCAAAGTGCAAAATATAGAAAGTTTCTGAAGTTCGGCTGCAATTTTCTCCAGCGTTTAGATTTCATCTTCCACCATCCAAATTCGCTAGAAATCAACTTAAAAATGCTCGAATCTTCATCCAGAAAGGAAATTCGGTCCACACCCATCACTTCAACGCTCCTTCTCACTTCTAATTCTCTCATCACCATCCTCTTCCATTCTACTTCTATCACCTCCATATTCAACTCTGACTCCATTGATTTCTGCCATGGCTGAGCTAAAATGAAGCTCGGTGGAGCTATCTTTGACGCTATGAGCAGCTGATTCCATTGTCTTCCTAGGAGCTATAGCCGAGGTTGAGCTATGGATTGCACAGGGAGTCGACTGCGCTTGATTGGTTCACTTTATATGTGTATGAAGTAGGCTCGACTCAAACTGGTTGATTGTAGTTTCTTATGTATACTGATTAGGAATTCTCTATGACTGATGTTGTATCTCTCACTTTGAGTAAGTTTAATCATCTTCTTGTGTTTATTTTCCATTTGAGTTTGCTTTAACTGATTGATTAATGGTATCTATTGTTTGATGTTATCTTGTGAGATTTTTGGTTATGTAGATCCTAATCTGTTGCATGGTTATTCCGCATTTTAGTCGACTCGTATCTTTAGAAGGTTGGGAAGGTGAAGTTACAACTCTTAAGAAGCACATTTGTTAATAATTCATACTCTCACTCATATCCATTCGTTGCTGGACCTTATCTTCACTTTAAAAACCAGAAAATTCTATAAAAATTAGGAGTAGTTTTAGACTAGAAAAAATCTCATCTTGACTGTTATTATGTTATTAACTTGTGGCTCATTAGGTTTGTTAAGAACTTTAGCATCCATTAGGCTCCTTAGAGACTCGATCTAGGCCAGACAACTACTTTTACTTTATTTTAGCTTAGTTTTCTTTGATTGACCCCTACGACAATGTTAAATTAGTGAGATTTAGGTTCCACTCATCCATAAGAACTATAATCCCCTTTTCACAACTAGTATATCACTTTCTCTTCCTGAACAACATCTAGCACCAATCCCAATGAACTAGTAATTCACATACCACCTTTTGGTGAGCATCAACTGAACAGGATGGGTATCCCACTAGAGCATTATGATACGAGTGTGCAATCTCAACCGAAGAAGAAGAAAAAGGTGACTACTAAGCCAATAGAGTCCCAAAAGACCATACCAGCAGAAGAAGAACAAACCTCACAAGTAAGACCTCCAGGCCCCCCTTATCTACCAAGCTATCTTGCTCAGGCTGTTGATGAGATGAAGAAATTCAATAAAGATGCCATCGACTTGGTAATTTATCAAGTGTGGGTTCTTGTGGACGCGGTCAACACCAACTTCAAGCAACTCTTTTATCTTTAAACCGCTCAGACCCTACGGGTTGAGAGGATGGAGGACATAATGAGGCAGCATCTTCATATTCCAATTCCTACTATAGTTCCCTCATTCCAGGTCCCTACTACACCTATAGTCCTTCCTTCATATATCCCTCCACATCCTCCTACTGATTCCCCGATCACCTCTGCCCCTATCTCCTCAAATATACCAATTACTGCTGAGCCCATAATACCACCTCCCACTATAATTCCTGCCACTACTGCTCCTGCTAATCCCACATCTACTTCTGCTGATGACAAAAGGGGGAGAACCAGTGTGTTGATTTCAAAACAAAACTTATGTTTATGATGTTTTATGTTCTCTGCTTACTTTTGCTATTTTGTGGTTAATTACCTGTGTACGTGTCTTACCTATTGCGTTTGTCTTGATATTAACTTATGTAAACATTTGACAAGCTAGTGATTAACCACTTTGTTTCTGCTGTATTGTTGTGCTCTCATTACTTTGAAATCTAAAGTTTTGTCATCATAAAAAAGGGGGAGAATGTTAGCTCCCACACCACAATGTTTTGATGATAACAAAACTTTAAGACTATGGAGAAAGAAATCTATTCAGCAAGCAAGTGACAAATCTTGCAAAAAAGGTTAAGTGTTGAAACAGGGAGTAAATCGATTTATGTTTTATGTAAATCGATTTACTTATGATAATAAGATTTTTTGAACTGTGAAGTAAATCAATTTACTTGTGTAGTAAATCAATTTACCAAATCTAATAGAGCAACCAAGTCTTTAGGTATGAAGTAAATCGATTTTGGCCAGATTTAGTAAATCGATTTATAAAAGATGGCCTAGAGCAGTCAAATTTTCAAATGTGAAGTAAATCGATTTACCAAATTTGGCCAAGATTTACATGTTTTTCAAGCTTAAGTAAATCAATTTACTAAACCTCATAATACAAGGTAAATCGATTTATTGACAGATAAATCGATTTACACAAGCTGGGCAAAATGAGACAACCTTTGAAACAGTGGTAAATCAATTTATGGGCCAGGAAAATCGATTTATGTCATTGTAACAACAATGATAAATTGATGGGAAAAGGGCCTTTCCATTTCCCTTATCATCTACTTCCCTACATTTCTTTATTCATACCGTTAGATTAACTCTAAATAGTTGAGATTTAATATCCTATAAAAATATTATTGTAATATTAAATAACAAAAAATGTATATAAATAAATTTAAATCATTAAACTTTGATATAACTAATTCATATCTTTATACTTTTATTAAATCATTATATATTTTTTTTATATATTTTTTTTATAGGATATTGAATCTCAACCGTTCAGAGGTAATCTAACGATGAGAATAAAAAAGTGGAAGGAAGTTGATAGTTAGAGAAATGGAGAGACCCCTCTCCCTAAATTGATTTATAGGGAGGGAGAGGAGGAGATGAGGTGTGTTGATGAGGTGGAATAAAACGTGAAATCTTGTTTGGTGTTTCTTCTAATATGGCAAACACTTGTTGGACGAATATGTTATGTTTAATAAACTTCTAAAGTAAAGATGTTCTAAAAAAATTTTTTAGGTGTCCAATGCTCCTAAAGCAAAACCTCCAAAGTAAAAATGGCACTTAACCCAAAATTAAAATGAACTCGTACATTTAATAAAAGCATAGGTAGTTCATTAATTTTTTTGGGCATGACATAGAATCTATGCCAAGCAATCGGTAAGAAACTGGCACGCTCCCCGCAGCACGAATCCGTCTCATCTTTATAGAGATTACTTTCGATTTCTCCAACCTTCTCCCCTTCTGTCTACTTTACAGTTTGCTTTATCCCTACGACTTTCTCCCGACGAATAAACTTCCACAAGGTGTTAATAAAAAAAAAAAAAACAATTTCTCTGATCCAAATCCATCTCCGTTGATCCCAAGTGCTCGATCGACTCTTTTTTTCCCGGTACGATAGTTGACGTTTCGATGGACGCTTCCTCCTCCTCGTCCAATCCGGCTGAATTTGACTACATCTTCAAGCTGCTGCTTATTGGGGATTCTGGGGTTGGAAAGAGCACGCTGCTTTTGAGCTTCACATCCAATACTTTTGAAGATCTTTCCCCTACTATTGGTTAGTTCTGCTTTCGTATTACCCCCACTCCTCGTATTCTTCTCCCATCCTTCCTTATTGGTTTTCTTGTATGGGATGAGAACAAAAGCATCACTTGCCTATGCTTTTTGGCTGTTGACTCTCATTTATTTTCCGTAGAGCACGAGGTCGTGTGAACCTATCAATGTGCTTTCTAGCACACATGATTCTGTATGGGATCCAATAATGTTTATTCTCCTGGCACAAAAACCAAAATGGCTATTTAGCAATGGTGGTTGGACCATTGAATTAAGTAGCAGGAAGTTCTACCTTTTGCTACGAGCAGTGTCTTTTGTATACAATACAGGGGAGATGCATACCATTTGGTTGCATTGTTGTCGTCTCAGGGTCTATAGGTAACCGGTTACTTTGATTTGATGATCATCCGATGACGTTGACTTTGCGTGGTTAAAAACTATTATAGGGATATTTGGCCAAACAAACTATGATGTATTCATATAACTATATGCCAGACATGTGCGCTTTTCTTAGATATTAGGTCTTGATTGTTATAAGAATTACGCAGGTGTTGATTTCAAGGTCAAGTATGTTACGGTTGGCGGGAAAAAGTTGAAACTTGCAATTTGGGACACAGGTAATGTTCTGTGTTAATGATAAGTCCTTTGAAGTGAAAATTTATTATAGTTTCCATTCTAGATTCCTAGTCACGCCCTGTATTTTTGCATCCCTTCATACTTAAAAAAATATAACATTTAATACGTGCGACTTTTGATATTAGTTCAATATGCATGCGCTCAATGCATATTGAGTTCTAGTCGTGAGAGTGGCAGAGCTCTGGCACAATTCTCTGCTTTAAGCAATTACTGCAATATAACAGAATTATTTTTTTTTTGAATACTTTGATGTTTTTTCATTAGCATATTTTCATATGACATGCGTGTGCTAGGTGGTCAAGATTGTTAGTACTTGGTGGATAGCAAAGTTGAGAGTCGAGAGTTTGGTAGGTTCTTCTAAATTTTATAGTGTATTGAAAGTATTTGAAGTATGCATTCTTATACAAACACCTAAGTGCTACAGTTATGTCACGCGGAAGTAAATACTTTACAGTATTCTTCATTTTTTTTGTCCTTCTTGTTGCACAATTGTATAAACAAAGCATGAGATCATTTTGGATTTCTCAACCATCTTTGAAATGACTTTGATGCATAGTGTTGTATTTTTTATTTGAGCAGCTGGGCAGGAAAGGTTTAGAACACTTACTAGTTCATATTACAGAGGAGCTCAAGGAATAATTATGGGTATCTTGATTTTCTCCATCTTATAGCTATATTTCTCATTACTATTTCTTGAGTATGATGTGCACATCTGTTAGAAATTTATTGAACTTTTGCAGCTTCTTTCTGTGAATCACATAATATTACAGTATAGTAGTGCACCTATTTCTCTTTTACCTTTCTGCTGCTAGGAGATCCTTGCTTTGTCATATGTTCAAATGGATGTTTTCCATGATTCCCATATTCATGGTGGCATATGACCAAGTTTGATACCATAGATGAATCTGTCAAAATCACAAATCCTGGATTAGAAGACTGGGGAAATATTAGTGCAGGTGGGGGACTATGCAAATGCAACTCCAATACTGGCTGCTATTTTTTCCACCAAATGAAAATGCTTAATTAGGACTAGGAAGGGACTGGGAAAGTCATGAGAAGGGATTGGACCAAAATTTCAAGAAGCCAGAGCCCAAATACCTGAACTGTTGAGAAGAGAATGAGCTAGCCTACATGACTACCTACTTGACTAGCATCACTGAAGACAAAACTGGCACAAGGTTCTCTGCATTCACCCATGGTCAGTGAGCCATTTTACTTGTGTTAATAAGCCAAGTCTAATGGCCTTAAATCTGAATAACTTTCTGGTAATCACCTTCAGTTTGAAATTATGGAAAGTTTGAGGACTGAGGATTGGTAATTGCCTTGAGAGCAGAGTTTACTTGTGCTTAAATTTCGTTGCATGTTGAGTATCTAACCCATTCTCAATGCCATTATGGTAGATAGAGTTAGCTTAGAGGCGCACAATTTTCTGTTTCTATTCATTTATTTGTAGTTGGCCTTTCTTTTTTTTCTTAAAAAGAAAATCGTCAATTGGTATTATCTCTAGATTTCAATGAATATTGTACTGATTCTTATTTCTTAGACCATAAATTTGACTACAACTGGATGCCTGTGACCTGTTTCTTGTCTGAACGAAATAAGGGGGTTACATTTTTTTGTTAACACGTTTTAATTAAGTCTGCAATCTCCAATATAATACAGTATATGATGTAACACGGCGAGAAACCTTTACAAATCTATCTGATATATGGGCTAAGGAAATTGACTTATATTCGACAAATCAAGATTGTATCAAGATGCTTGTAGGCAACAAAGTTGATAAGGTATGCTTTCAAGAATTTGTATTTGTATATTATTTTATGAGCAAGTTATGAGTTCCATTGGTATTGTTGAGGGATGGCACTCTTGTGAGCTGAAATTGTTGGTCTAAGAACGTGCAACCTAATTGTCTCATATTTCAGGAGAATGAAAGGGTTGTCAGCAAAAAGGAAGGGATAGACTTCGCGAGAGAATATGGATGCCTTTTTACTGAATGCAGTGCAAAAACAAGAGTCAATGTGGAGCAGTGTTTTGAGGAGCTTGTATTAAAGGTATTGTACACATGCCCCTCTACTCCCCTCTAAGATGAACAAATGCACACTCTGATTCCTAATGTGATAAATGGAATGCGAATGCATTAAGAGCTCGTGAAAAAGGTTACTAAAGGAACCCCCCTTCTCTCTCAGAGAGTCTTGTGGCACAACGGCAAGCCCAAACTCAAGTTTCAACCAATATTGTGGTGAAATTTCACCGGATGGAGTAAAAGACTCAAAACTGTTCTAGCTCTTTTTGTGTATACTTACTCAATTGTTTGCTGTTGTTTGACCATTGCAATCCCTAGTCTAATCAACATGCTCTTCGTATCTTTTACCATTTTTTGGCAAAATATTGGGCTTAGATTTTACGCCCCACTTGCTTTTCTTTATCTACCAAATACTCAAGCCTCTATTATTGAAATGACGAATTCTGATGTGGGTTCCACCTGATCTGCAGATTTTGGAAACGCCAAGCCTATTGGCTGAGGGCTCATCCGGCGTGAAGAAGAACATCTTCAAGGAGAAGCCTCCACAATCTGATGCATCAAGTGGTGGATGTTGTTCTTGATGATTGTAATGTTTGTTTACGGGGTTAAACTTTCCACACTTGGTCTCATCCGTAATGTTAGTGTAAGCAAGTTTAAGTGGAGCCTGTATATTTTAGATTGAATGATAAAAGTTGTTAAGAATTCATCTACATTGAAAAGATTTCCGTCTTATTGGATGGGTGAATGTTCAATAGGGAAGGCTCGCCGCCCTTGCCTTGCGTCTATATCCAAGCTCCTCCATTTTTAACATGAATCATCACCATGCCATTGTTTAGAAAATCATGCTCGACAATACATGCCAACTCAACTGGTTTTAAATAGCTTAAAGTTAATGATATTAGGCTTTTTCATTATTATGCTGCATTTGCTTCAGCGAAAAAATTTTAGATAACTAACTTTATCATGCACGCTAACACGCTAAGATCAGATCGGTGGTTCTTTTCCTGAGTGTAAGAACGAATTCTTTTTTTATTCCCAGATGGTGGTGGCCTCAATTTTAGTGTGTTCAATATATCGAGTATGGTTACACAGCATTTTTTTTCTGAAAATAAAAACAGAAATTGAGATAAAAATGGAGTATTTTGCCTCTTTATTTTTGGCCCACAAAATGAATTTTCCTTTCTTCCGTATATGTTTTCTATTGGATATTCAGATATTGTTGGTTTTCCATTGTTTTCCGTCTCGTAAATTGTAATCGTGTATCTTCTAAGATACTCATGCTCATGCCTTTTTTATAAGTAAATTTTATTTTTATTGTGTAAAATGAATTGATAATTAAGATTAGTTAAAAACAATAAATATATAAAAAATGTCATGTTTCTTCTAAATATGTCCCTATTTATGAAAAAAAACATAGGAGAGAGAATGAGTAATAAATATGAGAGAATATAAGTATAAAATGTGAGAGAAAATGTGTAATAAATGAGTAAATGAAAGAAAATTAGTTGTGAGTGAGAGTAATTAGTATAAAGTGTATTTAATAGGGTAGAAAATAAAAAAATAGTAAATTTTGAGACATAGGAAGAAACCTGTTTATAAAAAGGATTAATCTAGGGAGAAAATTGCTTATAAAAAAAATGGGGGAGTATTCTGGTCCAAAAGTAAAGACCATCATAAATTATATATTGACCAGAGAGATCGTCACGGTTCTATGGTGTAGTGGTTAGCACTCTGGACTTTGAATCCAGCGACCTGGGTTCGACTCCCGGTAGGACCTTTATGTTTTTGTTTTGGCGTGTGTTTTGGTTCGGACTTTGCCCCGTACAACTACAAACACAAAAGAAATGGAAAGAGAAAAACCAATGTAGAATTGCTTCCTAGATTTTTTTGGATCTCGAGTCACAAAAGAAATGGAAAGAGAAAGACCAATGTAGAATTGGTTCCATTAGGTTTTTTGGGTCTCGAGTTCATCTTCTTAAGGAGACACTGTTTACTAGCAGACAATATCAAAAAATGGAAGAGAAAAAGAAACTTATTATTTACTATTCAATTTTTTAATATAAGACATATTTAAATAGTTGATCTTGATTTTAAATATAAGATATATCTTTCAAACTTGTCAATATTTTTTTAATTTATCCTTATTAATATTTCTTTCAAATAAAGAGAAAAATGAATAAGAAAATTAATAAATATGATTAAACATGTCATGGAAGGACAAAGAGGAACCTCATCACCAATTTCTATGATAACTCAGCACTCCCCATGTAATCCCATTGTTTTCATTCCTTTATAAATAAATAGTTACGATATGCTTGTTGCCACCGCTACCGCCACCGCCGCTATCATCAAATTTTTCAGGATGTTACGCACTAAGTTACGTACGGGCTTTTTCGGATCAGCACGGGTAAGAAGATGACGAACCAAATGAACACAAAGGAGCACTTGTTAAATATAAGGGAATCAGTAAAGATTATGTCAAGCATTTCTCGAATTTCTTTTGGAAGTATTTCTCAGGATGTTATACGAATATTTCAAGTACAAAATTTAGCGATGTAAAAGGTGTTGATGAGGCAAAAGCAATGCTGGAAGAAATTGTTCGGTACCTCCGAGAATGTAGACAACTCTATTATAAGTCCTTTCCCCCATAAATGCCTCACACTCAGTCTTCTTAAACTTGCATCTATAGGACACTTCTTTAACTGAAAAATTTTGTATGTATTCGTAGTTACATGTTCTACTGAGATTACCCATAGGGACCCGGATGTTAACTGTGAAAAATTATTCTCAAGATGTCATTGTTAAGGTGATGTGCTGAGATGAAATATGCTATCCAATCAAGCATAAAATAGTTAAAAGTTATTAACGTTATTAAGCTCAGATTGATCACTGAACTAGCCGGGATATTCAGTCAAGGATCAGTGGGTCAGATCGGAGCTAACCCAAAACCAAACCAAACCAGTGAGAAATTGAAGACTTTAGTGTTATTAATTTGAAATTCTAAAAGAAAAAAAACAATTTTTTTTTTTAAAAAAAAAAAACCAGACTGGATCAGTTGTGGTTATGTAACACTAAATTATAATCATTCACGTGTCTTAGGATGTCTTTTCTATTGTTTTGGCTTTGTTTCTTGAGCCATGTCATTGTCGGGCTCCTTATGATTCATGTCCTATTCTGTGGATTTAATGCTTTGTACTTTTATTTTGTATGCATTTTCATCACTAAATTTGAATGACTCTATTTCATTGTGTCAGCGCTTTTACCCGTCTTGGAGGTAAGTTGCCAAAAGGTGTTTTGCTTGTTGGCCCTCCTGGGACTGGAAAAACAATGTTGGCAAGAGCTATATATATCTGGAGAGGCTGGGGTTCCTTTCTTCTCTCGTAGTGGAAGTGAATTTGAAAACGAGTATGTTGGTGTTGGGGCACGAAGGGTTAGGAATCTTTTTGCTGCTGCAAAGCGTCAATCACCCAGCATAATTTTCATTGATGAAACCGAGAGGACCAAGTGCAGCATAGGATGACATTAAATCAGGTGCTTGTTGAACCAGAGGGATTCGATCAAACTGAAGGCATTGTTGTGATTGCAGCTACTAATTTTCCTGAGTCATTGGATGAAAGCTTTGGTGAGACCTGGGAGGTTTGATCGCCATTATCCAGATGTAGAAGGAAGGCAGCAGATTCTCTTGGATCCTTATGTCTTGGGTTAGAAGAAGGCTTATTGTGATGGATGTACTATGGCAGTGCAATTAAACCTCTGAAATTCTCCCAATTCACATTCTTGCTGATTTTCTATTTGCAACTGTAATGCCTTAACGTACAGGTTACAAAGGTTGAGGATGTCAAGGCTAGAGGTTTTCTGGAGCTGACCTTGCAAACTTGGTGAACGTTGCTGCTCCTAAGTCGGCGACCGATGGTGAGAAAGCTGTGAGCATGACTCCAAATTGACTGCTTTCCAGGACGGTGGTCATGCTCTTGTGGCTATCCACATTGACGGGGCACTTCAATTCACAAGGCAACCATTGTCTCTTGGCATGGTTACTCAACTGCCTGACAAGGACGAGACCAGTATCTCCCGCAAACAGATGCTTGCCCGTCTTGATGTTTTGAAGAAAATGAAGTTACTTCTGGTGCTTCTGATAATCTCACGCAAGCAACTCATCTGGCCTGGGATATGGTTACTAAATATGGCATGAGCAATGAAGTGGGACTAATTGTCACTCATGGCCATAAGAGAATCATGAGCTTTGAATCTAGGTTCTTTAGGGCTTACAACAATGCAAAAACTATTCTAATCACTCACAATAGGGAGCTTCACGCCCTTGCAAATGCTCGTCTGGAACACGAGGCACTTGCCGAAAGTCAAATAAAGGATGTGCTTGCTCAAATCAAGTCTCAACAGCAACCACAGCTTCCAACAATTGAAGCACATGCACTTGTAGTTTGCAATCAATCCCAGCTTCTACAGCAGCCAGTACTCAAAGTGTTTCTCAGCTTGGACATCAGCAAGCTGAGCCGGAAAACGGGCCAAGCCCGGAGTGTCAACAAGTTTAGGCTCGGAAGTTGCTATCACTCTGATCTTATTTATAAGTCCATTTTAATTAATTCTCATATATCAAAGAAAATTAGTTAACTCATTAGCTATAGGCTAAATTTTCAATTTCACCCTTATTTATGATTGGTTTCAAAAGTCAACATGAATAAATTTTTTTGTTTATTGCAATTAATAGGGGTAAAAATGTACAAAACGCATTTACTACCTTGAAACTGGATTTATAAATAGGACCGAATTTTTTTGTCAGGAATGACTTATAAATAGGACCAGAGTGGTATGTCTCAAAATTTAAACTATTTTTTTCTTTTCTATCCTTATTAAATACACATCTTTATATTAATTACCTCCCATTCACCACTAATTTTCTTTCATTTGCTCATTTATTTCACATTCTCGCTCATATTTTATATTCATACTCTTATATTTCTTGCTCATTCTCTTTCCTATGTTATTTTCATAAATAGAGGTATATTTAAAAAAATATGATATTTTTAACATATTTATTATTTTTAATTAATCTTAACCATCAGTACAATTTACAATTTTACGCACTAAGAACAAAAGTATTTTTATTAAAAAAAAGAAGAAGGACGGAGTACTCATAAGACTTGAAGTTGAGGGTGATGTGATTGTACTGTGCAGCGGGAAGCCGAAGACCGAATAGTCTTTCCCTGAGTCCGGGTCGTTTGATGCATAGTCCAGAGTGATAACTACTACACCGTATAAACCGGATGCTCTCTCTTGTTAATTAAGTTTCTTAATGAAAATTATTATCCCAAAAGATTCCCCTTCCACCCTTTTATTTTGGTACAATCTCCATCCAACCCATTTTAGAAGTTCCTATTAACCAAATAAGACAATCAATCCATGCGATGAATGGAACCTGTGCTTATTACTGATACGAAGAACCTAAAAGAAATATTAGATTCTTTGACACGTATATAATTCTAATCCTAAACATAGCCACGCATACTTTTAATCCTAAAATAGTAGACAAAACACATATTATTATCAAGAAAGAAATGTATATTTCAAAATTTTAAATAGAGTATTACACTAAACACACATTTAATACTTGAAATTTTTTACGGACAAAGAAAAATTGAACCAAATCAACCAATAATAATGATCCTACTGATTATAAGGACAATATACATGAAAAAGTCACGACTTACGAAATAATTGGCACTGTTAAAATATATGTATATATTTTTTGAATGGAATGGGATTTCATCCATTTGAAATATTTACAAATATAGGAGTATCTAAGTAAATTGTAAAAGACTTTACAGATAGTGAAATCATGAAGACATGAACTTTATAAAACAAATCTAGTTATTAAAGATATATATTGATTGTATTATATGAATCCATTACATTTTATGAAATTTAATTCTGAAAAAAAGATAATAGCTAAATATTTGCAACATCTATAATTAACTATGAGAAAAAAAAGAAAAAGAGACAATTTCTGAAAAAGAACTTAGAAATTAGGAAATGACAAATCAGGTTTTTTATCAAGAGTTAATTAGAAAATATCGAAACATGATAAGCAATTCTCAACTTTTTTCTTGAAAAATACCTGATTTTTCATTCATCAATTTCTAAGTTTTTTTAGGGATTCTCCCAAAAAAAAAAAAAAGATCAACAATATTAGCATACCGTGAATAGTTAAAAAAATATAAACTCGTTTATTATTGGGCTAAGGTGTAAAAATAGCCATGAATTTTGGTCAAAAGTGTAAAAATAACCATGAACTATTTTTGGTAGCAAAAATAACCATGAACTATGTAAAATGGGGCAAAACCGTTAAATATGACCGTTGACCGTGCGTTAACCGTTAACATATTTAACGGTTTTGCCCCATTTTACATAATTCATGGTTACTTTTACTATCAAAAATAGTTCATGGTTATTTTTACATTTTTGATCAAAGTTCATGGCTATTTTTGCACCTTTACCCAAAAAAGATCAACCCTAAAAAAGGAAAAATTACTTATAAAAAACACAGCAAGGAATGTAATTTAAGCCTTACTTTACCCCCAGTGTCCCTACGCAATGAGACATGATATCTTAAAACAACGACTTTGGTTTCTGCTGGACCAATAAAGAGGTTATTACTTATTAATAAAGAAACGGAAAAGGAAAAGGGCACTTAACATTTAATTTTTTTGGTCAAAATAAAACCAACTCAGGGGAATCAAACAACCGACAAAAAGCACCACGCTTGAAAAAAGCATTTTTCTACTCCAAACTAAGAAAAGCAGCCCAAGGCCCACCTGACAGCCCGGAATTAAAAAAAAATAAAAAATCAAAGAAAGAAAAACTGGGCGTGAAATTTGAAAATGATATACTCGTGGGAAATTGATAAAGGGCCCGCGCAAAGATCAGTTAAAATAGTGTCCCCTCCCGCGACAAAACCGTTTCCCTGAATTAGAAAATTGGTCTTAGCAACTGGAAAAGCGAAGGCATGCGAGTACCGCGGGCCTCAATCCTCTTTCTTCTTCTTCTTCTTTGTCTATCGGTTCTCACTCACTCGTTTACTGTCTTCTCATCCTCTTCTCCTCAGCGGACTCCCTATCTTCCCTCCTTCCAAGTTCACCGACCGCTCAGTTGCCTTACAATGGTGAAGGAAACGGAGTATTATGATATTATTGAGGTCAGTACCTCTGCTTCCGAGGAGGAGATTCGCAAGGCTTATTACCAGAAGGTTTGTATCTGATCTTAACCCCATTGCTTTGTTTTTTACCTGACACGTTCTTTTCCTTCGTGATTTTTACCCCTAAAATTTGTCAATTCAGTTTATGAGTGAGTCCCTCTTCTCTTTGGTTATTTCTTCACGATGAGATTTAGATTTTCTAGAATCTCTTATCTCAGAGATGCTGCTGCAGGCAATGCAAGCTCATCCAGATAAAAATCCTAATGATCCTCAGGCGGCAGAGAAGTTCCAGGCAAGTCTGCTTTATATAATACTGCAGAACTTGATTTGAGTGGAAGTTAGTTTTAAAAAATTTCCCAATAGACTATTAGCATACATTCTATATTCTGATCAGTATTATGGGACTGGGAGGACCCTTCAATTGAAACGGTTACTTATTATATATGTTTGCCCTCTGGTTTTGGCAGCTTCTGGGGGAAGCTTATCAAGTTTTGAGCGATCCATCGCAAAGAAATGCGTACAATCAAAACGGAAAGCACTCGGTGTCTAGGTAGGGATGATGCCTTGCGTTTGTGTATTTCATCATAATCTGGTATTCATGTTGCTGAATTTACGGGGATGAATTAACTGAAAACTCTGTTTTTTTTTTCGTTTAACGAAAGACTAATTAACATAACAATGCTCCATCACAAACGCAGTAGCCTATTACAATTCCGAAGGACCACTGGAAACGTATAACCTCCTAAAGATTAGAGAATGAATTCTTTGGTATGAAGGGAAAAGCAGCATTAAATCAATAAAAATGAAAACATCAATCACACTCTTTTATTATCCTAAACTAGCATTGTTTTAAAAGATTTTTTCCCTCAAGAGATCCATGAGTGTTGATGCAGAGAAACCATGCTTGACCCCATGGAAGTCTTTGCCCTGCTTTTTGGAATCGAATTATTTGAGGACTACATAGGGCATCTAGCTGTGGCATCGATGGCTTCTTCTGAACTTGCCGATGAAGCTAAGGATCCTGATAAACTAAATGAAAATTTGAAGGTGAGCATGCCTTGCGATTCAGTACATGTAATTGTATATTATGACTTCAAATCTGTGGATGGATTCTTGCCAAAAGATACTCACACGCCATAGTGATAAGGTGAGATTTAATCATACGTTGAATAGTCTTTCTTTAGGTTTCTGGTACAAAGTACCTAAGTAGCCCTGTTGCAGTTCCACACTCATTAACTTTGAAGAAACTTCATCTGGGTAATTTGTCTGCTAGAAGCTGGCCACTGTTCTTTCTTTTACATTCACAAAAAAAATACTTGCAAACGCCGCATGCTTGTATATTGAATATATATTTGTTTATCCGAACCACTTCAACCCACAATGATTTGTCATATGCTTGTATGGTTATCTAACATCTTGTGTATTGTGTACACAATTTAGTGCAGGCAAGATGAGTTTACCATGTACATATTACTTTTGTTTGCATCTGGAAATGAGTGAACAAAAGTCATCCTCATTTATCTCAGGTGTGATTTGCTTCAAATTTACATAGGTTGTTCAAAGAGAGAGAGAAGAAAAACTAGCAAGATTCTTGAAAGAGTTCCTCAGTCAGTATGTCCGTGGTGACAAAAAGGGATTTTTCCAGCGTGCAGAATCGGAAGCTAAACGACTCTCTATTGCAGGTTAATCGAAGTTCTAATTCCTACTGCATACCTTGACAATTTAGTCTTCAACTAAAAATACATGTAAATGCTCATCAAGACTTGCCACTGCTCAATTCATGCTACTTAAAAGAAACATGGCATGGAATCCAATTCTTGAATATCTTTTAACAGCTGCCTTGACATTTTAAACGAAGTTGATTATGACCTTAAGAAGGATTGTATGATATTTCTGGTCTTTCTCATCCTGTATAGCTTGAATATTTCACAAGGGCACGGTAACAACTATATAATTGGGAAACTTGGTTGGTAACATATGCATGCACAGTAAATGCTGTTACTGAATTGTTGCCATTTTTAGCTCGCTCAATTTGTTGCCATTGTTTAAATGCAGCTTTTGGAGTTGATATGTTACATACCATCGGTTATATATACTCAAGACAGGCTGCGCAAGAACTAGGGAAAAAGGCTATTTATCTTGGCGTGCCATTTTTAGCACAATGGGTTCGGAACAAAGGACATTTTTCGAAATCACAATTCACAGCTGCTAAAGGTATGCGGACAGGCAACCGAATCTGTATCTAGTATTATAAACTAATCCAAATTTGCGTCAAATTGAATCCAAATGGAGGAAACTCTATTTACGTAGGCTTTTTCTTATTCACAAAACTGGAATTCGTAACATTGATCCAATGCATGTGATACTAAGTTTTTTCCCCTTTTGTATTTTTTGTTCCACATCCTTGTTCATATCTAATTTTACTTGGTACACAAACTTTAGGTGCTTTTCAGTTGCTGCAGCTTCAAGAGGAAGTCCGCAAGCGATTTAAAATGGATGGCAGTGGCGCTGAAATGAATGTTGAATCCCATTTTCGCCTTAATAAGGATACGCTGATGAATTCCTGGTGGAAATTAAATGCTGTCGACATAGAAGTAACACTCGTACATGTGTGTCAAACGGTGAGTTCAGTTCAAAATACATAAAAGTTGGAATCCATTTTAAGATCAGCGTGGAATCAATTTTTCAGAAGTTTAATTTAAGTGATTGTGGGAGGAGTAATGGAAAAATGCTTTTTCGGGTTACTTTTTTGGATTAAGGGGGAATTTAGTCGTGGAAGTTTTGAAAAGGGGTAATTTTATTTTGACTGTTATATCAATTAATTTTGATCATTAATTGACTAATTTTCATTGAGGTGTATTTGCCCCAAAAGTTTTAAACTTAACTTTGGAAAAAATAAAATAGATGATATATAGATTTTTGAGGCAAATCTGCATCTTAATAAACATGACGTGGACGACATTTGAATTGTCAATTCAACATATTTAATTAACTAATAGTCAAAATTAACTGAAATAACGTTTAGGATAAAATTGCTCCCCTTTTAAAATTTCCACGATAAAAATGCCTTCCAAAAAACTTCTTGAACAAATTTATCTCTTAACCGTTACTTTTTGTTTTTTGGTTAGTAAAGGGGGTGATCCACCGTATCAATACTTATTCATCCTCAGACGCCTACCAAACTCGAGTAGCACATCATGTAATTCTCTAGGAGGCATATCAAAATTTGCAAGCCAGAAGTTACCAAACTAAAATTTTCATTAACCAAACTAAAATTTGCAAGCCAGAAGTTACCTTCCCCGTAAAAATGAGAGCAACGTATTATTTTTATATGCTATCCCAATTTCACTTGAGATTCTGTTAATTTTATCACCAGCTAGGACACTTAATAATGGCAGTGAAATTCTTAACAGGATTTTGATAACTTGTTTTGTGCAGGTCCTTAGGGAAAACAACGTCAAGAAAGAAGAACTTAAAGCTCGGGCTAGCGCGCTCAAAATTCTCGGGAAGATATTTCAGGTGCACAATATCACATGCTCTTGCCTTTTCCTTATCAGCCCCAGTTACTTTCCACAACAGTGAAATTAATTTATAATTTTGACTATCTGTTATCCGCTGATTTTTGTCATTTTTTCCCTGCCCATGCTAGATATGCTCGAGATTACTCACATCTATTTGCAGAATGAAGTCTTTTTGCGTATTTTTATATTCTAAATGACGACTATAATTACGATTTCAGGAAAAGAATTCAAAAGAAGGTGGTGCAGCATCAAAGAAGAAAATCCTTGCTGATTCTGATGGTGAAGGAAAGAGTTCTGATTCTTCTGATGATGAATCTCCAAGAGCACTTTCCTACCGAAGCCCCTTTTTCACTCTGGCATGTTATAGATTACTTTCCCTTTTTGGATGCCCTTTGGTCTTTTTATTAACCTGAATTTATGCCTTCTTGCATAGAAACATCGATTAAGCAAATGTGAAAATTCATTTTCCACATGGTATGCAGGGTATAGGAAGGCTCTTCAAATGCCTCTGTAATCCAGCATTTGATGTGGATGACGAAGAGATAGTCTTCAGAAGCAAATGTTGACGATGAAGATCCTGAAACATGAATACAAGCCCTTGTTTAGCATTTTGCTTTTGGGATGACAGTTAATTGTCTATTACGCTTGTCGAATGCCGAGTTCTGGCGGCAACAGCCAAATGCATCTGCTTGTTGGTTTGGGATAGTTTATTTTTGGATAATAAATGTTTATAAATAATGATTTATAGTATATACGATAAATATGTGAGAGGAGTTTTACCTTAACTTACGTAATAAATGCTTATTAACCCTCAATAAACAATACTCCTTCCGGTCCTAATTATAGGATAATATTTAAGAGTTGATTTTGGTCCTAATTATAGGACAAAGTTTTAATTTTTATCAATTTTTCCCAAAATACCCCTATTGATACTTTCTCAATAATAATAAAATACAATAATAATTTTATAATACACCTATATTCTATATATCATTCCATTCTCATCATCAATATATCTAAAAAATATCTTACGTTTAATATTAAAGTTGACCCCAAACTAGGTGGTTAATTTTGCAGAGGAGGGGTATTAGTTTAATTAATATATACAAAATTAAACTGAATGTTTCTGCAAAATTACCATGGCATCGAAAATTGATAAATGATCATAATTTTTGTTGGATGCGAGCAAGCCCAGTGCCAGTTCATGTCATTTATCGAACTGTTCAAAGTTTAATGTTTTATTTGATAGCATAAATCACCCTTATTAAATAAGAGTATTTTTAAAAAATAAATAAGATTAACTAATTTAATTATCATTCTTAATTTTTCTAAAATTAGATAAATATGTCCTATAATTAGGATCAGAAGGAGTACCAAACACACACTATTTGTTATTGGTGTTATCATTTTAAAACGCATCACTTTCATCTCATTACTTTACGTGCTCGTTTGGAATAGCTTATTTTTAGGTAATAAATGCTTATAATTCGTGATTCACGGTATACGAGGTAAGTATGTGAGAGGAGTTTTTTCTTAACTTGCGTAATAAAGACTTATTTTCTAAATATAAACTCTTCCAAACACACACATATCTGCCACAGCTTCCTCTTCTTGGTCTCTGATGTCAAATTAATCTTTTATGTACGTGTGTGTAAAAAGGCAGTCAAATATACACGACTTCCATCAAATGAGGTACGAGGAGAAATGGACAAGAGCACCCTTACCTGTAAATGTTTTTACACACTATATAAATAATAATAATTAATTACGAGAAACAGTAACTATAGGAGATGAATTTAAAAAATAAGGTAAATATAACTTTTGGTTCCTCAAGTTTGGCTCAATTTTGGTTTTAGTCTCATAAATTTAAAATCAGTGTTTTTGATCCCTCAAATTTAGTCTGTTTATAACCATTGGTTTCTAAAGTTTGAAACGATTTGGTGGCCTTTTAACGGCGTTAAATTGTCCTATGTTACGCTAACGACGTTAAAGTATCTTATGTGTAATGCTTATTAGGACACTTGATGTGGCAACTTTAATATATAATATTGATCTGAAAAAAAAATGCTGATGCAAACACAACAAATCAAAACACATGCACGCTTGCTTCAGCCAAAAGTGGAAGACGACAAACCAAAAATCTTGAAGTTGAAAAAGAAGAGGAAAGGTGACTCAAGGAGTAAATCGATTTACTTATGATAGTTAGATTTATGTGGCATTATAAGTAAAATATAATATTCCCGATGGTGGATTTAACTCAGTCTAAGATTTGCATATGAGGCAAATCGATTTATAAGGCATTATAAGCAAAATATAATATACCCAACAATGGGTTTAACTTAGTCCAAGAAGTGCACATAGGAGCAACGATGCTGCAATGATAGAGCCATTGATGCATTTAATCAATGGCAATGATGAGGCAGCCAATTGATACATACATGAGAAAAACTGGGTACAGAGCAAGTGCTGAAGATTTTTCAGAGAGATCAACCTCATCCACTAACCTTATAATTGGACATTTAACAAACCTCTGACCATAATTTTTCTTTGTCCATGAAGTGAGAACTACAACTTCATCCTCACATATGCATTTTTGGTCGATCATTCTTCCCACAATGTATGAAGAAGAGCTCCAACTAGAAGCCATCGCACAGACGGTTGCACCTTGAACCTCCCCTGAACTTCGATCGCAACTGCCTTGAACTTCGCCAACCGTTCTTCCCACAGTGTTTGCATAAGCATTTTTTTTTCAGATCAATATTATATATTAAAGTTGCCACATCAGATGTCCTAATAATAATTACACATAGGATACTTTAACACCATTAGTACCACATAGGACGATTTAACGCCGTTAAAGGGGCTACAAAGTATTTTCAAACTTCAGGAACTAACGATTATAAATAGACCAAAAACACCGATTTTAAATTTGAGCGACCAAAAATAAAACCGGATCAAACTTAAGGGACCAAGTGTGTGTTTGGATGAGTGAAAAAAAAAAGTGCTTTTTAAAGAAAACCATGGTTTTATTAAAAAAAAAAAATACAAACATTGAAAAAAATGGCAGAATCTCGTTTTATCCAAAACCATGATTTGCAAAATCATGATTTTACACAAACTATTTTTTTCCTCTTTGGCATTGGTTTTTCTCTTTTTCTTGGAAAACAAGGCGTGAGGAGAGAGGGGAGATCAGATGGGACGAAGAGGTGATGTAGTGATTTGAGGAGAGAGAAGGTGGGACCTAGAGCTGGCAAAACGGGCCAGCCCGCACCAACTCGAGGGCCACGCGGGTCGAGCCTGTGCGACCCACAGTGTGCGGGTTGCGGGCTAGCCCACGAGCCTGCATATTTTTTTCAAGAAAAAAAAGATCCTATTTTTTAAAGCTAGTCGAAAATATGAGATACACATATATGAGTTATTAAATTTACTTTTTTAGCATCAACCATTACTCTTATAAAAATTTAAAAGCATAATTCACAATTTAAGAGATAAAGTTATTAAATTTGTCAAAGTTTATAATCAAAATATAAACTCATCCTCAAACAACCAAAACATAATAATTTTGTTTAAAAAAAAAGGGAAGAGGTTACGATTTTTTCTCTTTAAATTAGGAAGTGTCAAGATAGAAGTGAAAAACTTATAAATATTGTGAAATTATTATATATATATATATATATATATAAATTTTGCGGGCCAACCCGCCAACCCACGGGCTAGCCGGTGCGGGCCTATGCGGCCCGCACTTTCGCGGGTTGTACCCATTTTACCGGCCCTAGTGGGACCCACCAATAATAGGGAATTTTTAAAGTTTTCCTATAATTTTTTTTATTTCAAAATTTTAATACTCACTCTTATCTTTAATATAAGACCTATTTATCTAATTTGATTATATTAAAAAATGAGTTAAATTAATTAACATTACATATAGACAAACTTATTTCATTTTTTGTATTAATTATGAAATTTAATGTTAAATAATGGGTTAATATGTATCCTTTTTAATGTCATTAAGGAATTTTTTCTCTTATAATTTAACGTTGTTAGGTCAAATTTAATGGTTTTGTTAATTTAATTGTTCATTACCTTAACCCTTAAATAATACATAAAATATAATTTTATTTTTTATATGTAATTATCACAAAAGTTAATGTCCTTTTTAGTAATTTGACAATGAAAAAAGCTATTCCCATCATAATATCCAAACACTTTCATTTTATTAAAATCATTTTTTTCCCATAATCTATTCTGCTCATAATCTATTATCTAAAAGCTATTCACCACTTTTTCTCAAGAAACTATTCTCCAAAAGCTAATATAAACACACTCCAAAAGTGATACTCCCTCCTGTCCTATTTATAAACAACTTTCCTTTTGATTGCACAAAACGAATTGGTAGTTAAAAACAATAAGTGTGTTAAAACTTAAAAATGTCATTTTTTTTTTTTATATTTGCCCTTATTTATGAAAAGAGTATAGGAGGGAGACTAGATGAAAAATATGAGAGATAATGAGTATAAGATATGAGAGAAAATGAATATTTGATAAATGTAAAATAGGAAAAAGAAACTTACATTTTCACAAGGTTGTGTAACCCAGACCGGACTGGCTCGGAAATCGGTGAACCGGCCGGTAGACTGGTCCGGGTTACAATTTTTAAATTTTTTTTTAAATTTTTCCTTTAGAATTTCATACTATAAGCCTAAAATCTTCAATTTCTCACCGGTTTGGTACAGGTCTGACCCACTGACCCTTAACCCAGTACCCCGACCGATTCAATACCCGATCCGGGTTTTAATACCTTGCATTTTCAGACAAAAAGTGAAAGTTGTTTATTAAAGGAATAAGTCATATGAGAGAGTAAGTTATTTATAAATAAGACTGAAGTGAGTATTTACCCTAGAAAATATTAACAAATTTAATAGCTTACAGCACGTGCCAGGCACCTTACATGGATAAAGGGGTTATCCTATAATGCTTCGGGAACAGGTCAAAATTCAACGAGATACAAATATGGAGAATCTCATATTTGAGTGGTGAGAAATGTCCAGAAACTTGAAAGTGAAGACAGAACATAGTTTTGAGCTAAAAAAAAAAGACAGAACATAGTGGTCCTTATTTAAGGGTCGTGGTGCGTTCAAGTCCCAAGATTCGCCATGTCCAACTTTTATCTCTAGTGATCGTAACAGCCATGTTCCTTACTACGCAGCCTTAGATCTCCACACCCAAATATCAAGAAGGTCAGAACCACCTGGCTTCCGCAATGCTACCATATCCTTGTTAAATATGTAATCTTGTTCTCATTCCTCTCTACCATTTCAAGTCTCTCATTTCTGTCTCTTCCACAGCCAGAAAGAAGCGAATCCATGACACCATAAGACCACTTCAAGAACCGCATCGGTAATTCCGAGCATCTTTTGAGATTTAAAAAAGAAAAAAGTTTACTTTACATATAGGTACGAAGACAGAAATCTATTTCGGCAAAAAATGAAGACAGAAATCTAACGGAGTTAATTAAGTTAAAGAATAACGGCGAAAACTTAAACCCCGTCTCTCTTTCAACAATTTGAAACAACCCAACCCAGTTCTTGAATCCAAAATGTCACAGACGCTTTCCAGGACATTATGGACGCTAAAACTACTCAGATACAAGTTCAAGTTGTTCTACACAGTTCGCAGGTTCCAATAAAAAAAGGATTGAGTCTCATGTTTCATAAAGTTCCACACAAATATATACAAAGAGGGGAATGTTCACTTCTCTGAGCCGCAGAAGGGCACTTCCTTGAATGTCCAATCATAACCCATAGAGCTCTGCTCAATGAGCTTGATATGGAAGAGAGGCCATTGCTCGATGCGAATGCACAGCACAAGCACAATGCACAGAAGTCAGGTTCAAACAGCCACTAATGATGAGTGAATGCCTGCCAGAGCAGGTGTGAAGCGCCGGGAAGGAATCACACACGGCCTGAACAGCAGAGGGTGTGAGTGCTGTGCATTGGCTAATGTTGAGAGTTCTTAGCCCATCCTCTTCATTAACTCCTTTCACAGATCCCCACATCCTGTGATTCACTTTGCTATGGGCCAATGAATACATTGCTCTGTCTGTGATGTTTTGACAGTAGTACAGCCCAAGGGACCTCAGATGGGGACACCCGTTTGCCAGAGCAATCACACTCTCATCTGCAATAACAACATTTGAATGTCAATATTGTACTATAAAGTGGACGTTGATGCTTTCAAACCCTTCCTCATTTGCTGAAACCGCATACATAAAGCAATTGCCTATTGCGGTAACTTTGATAATATAGAAATGAAGGGCTAGGAGATTACACATTTTCTAACTTATTTGCCATACTCCTCTAATTCAAACAGTAAAAACCGCTCACTACAATCTAGATCTTCTCATTTCTGACAACATAATTCCAATTTCTCCTTCATCTATATGTAGTTTTTCTTGCTCATTTCACTTTTCTTTTTGAACAGGAAGTTTGGTTTCTTTCAGTGACCATGATGTACAGAAATCTCCACTGCATGCTCAAGTATATTTTACGAACAAGGAAACACAAAGCTTGAAGAGTACATTGCTACGAGACGGGGGAAGGGAACATCCATGAATCCTTGTTGGACTGGCTTTTATACACATCTTAAGAGCACACCCACTTTGACTTTAGAAAATATGATATCCTCAATAAGAAGCAATACAGGATAAACTGTTAAGAAATGAATCGCAAATCAAGCCAACAGAAACTCTGATACATTAACACCACAATGAATTACATTGGGCAATTTATCTATGCGAAGAATTTATAGAATTTGTTCACCTGTTATAAGGACACAACCACACAAGTCAAGTGTTCTAAGATCAGGGCAACCAGCTGCTAAACTTGTCACTCCATCATCACCAACATTTTCACACCACCCAAGGTTCAAAGATTGTAATTGGTTGCAATAATGTCCTATAGCCTGCATTTCATACGCAAAATCTAATGGCATCTAATAACCATTAAGTTTTAAATAGTAAAATGGTAACGACAAGAAGCAAGTGCCTTAATTATACCTGTAATGCATTGTCTGATGCTGCTCTAACACATCCACAAAGATTTAAACATTTCAATTTTCTGCAGAAACTGGCTAGGTGTGCCAGAGCACCATCGCTAAATGCCGAGCACCCACTGATGTTCAGATTTGTAAGATCAGGGCATCCATGGGCTAAGGCAAACAGAGACCGATCAGTAAGCCTGAAACTTTTGCTGAGATCCAGCATCTGCAGGTCGTGACAGAAATTTGAGATAGTCTCAACAGCATTATCCTCTAGTTGAGGTTTGTCTTGACGAAGGACTAAAATTTGTAGTTTTGTAAATTTAGGCATAAGCGATAGGACCAAGTTATTCATGTTCTTGCTGCACCTGAAGAAAGAGGAGTTAAGTAATCCTGTCATTATGATGGAAGTCATCTTACAAACTAACATAAATCAAGGGAAAAGGCATATATCAGATTTTCCAAAGTATATCAATACATGAACATAACTTACAACACTTCATGTAACTAGATAATAAAACTTTTGAAAAACCAGTAATTGTGAAGATTACTAGGGAGGACGAGAACACTGGGGGGGGGGGGGGAGTTAGGAACTAGTAACCAAGATTTACAAGACACAACATTAGTTTAATAGACTCTAGATTCATGTTAGAAAGTTAACAGGTCCAATTCCCATACTTATCGCAGAGAGATGAGATCAACCAGATTTAAACTCTATAATTTGAGTTAAAATATTATCTTTATTTTAAACTCCGCGTCTTTAAAAATTAAAAAAAAACCATTAAAAATATAAAAACAAAGTAACACACAATCCAATTTTAATATGGATGGTCTATATGTGGTGCTCATCATCTGAAACTGAATCCCATGACATACACCAAGGCGCAGAGCCTGACAGCCTACTGATTGCTAGGAAACTTCGATTTTCTCAGCCCTGTTAATAGCTTAACAGTTCAGTATGAAAATCCTTCAGAAAGAAGGTGAGATTATGGTACACTAATTTAAGCAAAGATTGGGAGGGAAAAAATGAACATATACCAAGAGAGTGACAAACGGCAAAGGGCAAAGCAAACCGCATCTCTCCATCCACGGCAGACTCCAGAAGCTGCGATCACCGTCTGATTATCAGTTAGTGACAGAATCTGCATCAAAAGCTCCACCGGAATATCCTTCCATTCGGTGATCACCCCGGCTTCCATTTTCACTCCTCTAGTACTGTTTCCACCGTTAACACCGCCTGCAACCATCATAAGTTTCTCAAAGCATAAGTTCAAGTCCTCCGTCCTCAACTTCTCCTCGCCAATCATTTCACGTTTTACGCTCAAACGTCCTTCACCAAGCAGATAATTTTCTCAGCCTCTCGTTTCCATAACCAAATGATATATCATAGAAATTACAAATTATGTATATATATAAAAGGAATAACAAAATTTTCAGACTTTGGGTTACAAAAAAGAAACAGCTGTAGCAAAACCATAATAACCACAAACCGAGAAAATCCACAGTCCAAGGGAAATAAGTAATTTGGCGCAGAAAGCAACAGAAAGATCGTTTTCTTTAACAAGGATCCTATCTGATTAGGATAATTCCCACATTACGTAAATAGCCTTCTCAAAATTTTCAATTACCAAATTGCGTATTTGCAAAGTAAAAAATTTGTTACAAACCATTCATCTGTAGATTGCAAACGATCCAAGAAGAAACAGAGGGAATACCAAACTTCTCCCAGAAAGAGAAACGCCCTAAGAATTTTAAACTGTAGAAAAAGTCGAGTGATCAATCAATCAAGGAACTCTTATTGCAAGGGAAGACGAGGAGTGATCATAGCATGCTTGAACAAAATAAAACCACAGCACCGGAAGATAGGGACCGAGAAATCAGGAATCGAAAACGAAAAATATATCCCTTAGCAGTTGACAATCAACATAAGGAGAACGAGCAGATAGTCAGAGAGAAAAGGAGATATTAAAGCTGAGATCATTACCGCTACTGATGGAGAAGAGAAAGAACGACGATATCTTGCCGTGCAATGCTCTTACCTAGAACAGTTCGATTGCGTGCAGGACTAATGCGAAATAGTCAGAGAGAAAACAGCCAAACAAGATATTAAAAGCTGTGAATGATGCACTGGAAAAGCAGAGGGCGAGAGGAGAAAGGCCTATTAAATAGCTAAATAGGAAAGCACGGGGCAGGGCCTAAATATGTAAAATAATGCAAAATATTTAAAAGATGGAAGAAGGATGAATGGGAACGCATGATGCGGGTGGACGACGCTGGCGAGGCCACGTGTTGGATGATGCAGCGGTTATGTGGGTCGTACGATACAGTGATGAAAATTTAAAATAACGAAGGAAAAATTGATCGTAATGACTAAATAAGAGCCATATTTATCATTAAGAACCTTATGTTTCCACGATGACTAATTAGACCACGCTCTTATTAGCAATTAATTTGAATGTAAATTACAAAATGACCAAAATCCCTCTCAAAGCCTGTACAGAGGCAAAAAAGAAAAAAAGAAAAGAAAAGAGATATTTGAAGTCTCATGAGAAAAATACTATTTATACAAATTGTCTAACAATTATGGAAGGCTTTTGCATAAAGGTAAAATTCTTGGACCATAAAAGGTCTTTTTTCAGTTTGTAAAGACAATTATAATTTGATTCTCAGGAGTAATTTTTCAAAACGAAAATGAAATTTATCAAGAAAAATGAGTAATGTGAGAAAAAGATGCTTGTGTATTGTTTGAGAAGGAACGTCGGAATGGGGGGAACTATAGAAGAAAAATATGTGAAGAGAGAGAAAAAATTGGAGTGAATGGAAAGGAAAAGAAGGGAATAACTGAATAAAGGTGGTGACGAGAGAATTGTGTAGAAGTTTCTGTTGTTTATATCCGAAACCGCGCCTGAAAGCAATTTCACAACTATGCATGCATTAATATTCTTTATTGATAAGGCAGCATGTGATTAGAGAGAAGATAATACTATATATGTATATTTATTTTTTCAATATATTTGAGGCGAATAATATTATTATTTAAATCATGATTAATCAATTTTCATATGCATATATTATGGAAGTCACATATAGGGGTGAAAACAAGCCAGACCTATCAAGTAGCATGTTGGCCTGAGCATGACTTGTGGCCTATCATAGGTTTTTTTTTAAGCCTAAGCTTGGCCTGTATAAAGGCTTGATTAGGCCTGAAGCCTATTAAGAAAGCCTGTATTTTCAAAAACTTTAAGTAGGCTTTCAGGCCATTAAAAAATAGGTCGAAATCAGGCCAATTATAAAAAGGCTGAAAACAGACCTAATTACATATATCAATTAGATTATCCACAATATTTGCTCCAAAAAAACAGATTATCCACAATAATTCATAAACTATCATATAACCTAATCAATATCAAAATCAATCAAAATGGAATAATTGAGATAAAATCCAAACAAAATCTAACACCAACAAACTCTCCGTATCATTACTTCATTCGCTTGGTATATCATGAAATCCATCTCCTGATTTATGCTCCCCTTCTTCTCTCCTCTCGCCTTGGAATCCAGGATTGAAGTTTGAGTGGCCTTACCATTAGCTTATATCTTGTATATATTCGCCAGGCTTCTAAAAATACATTTGAAAATACATACAATCTAATCAATAAACAAGATAACACCAAAAAAAAAAACAAAATTATTTTGATTACAATTATTTAAACCAAATCAGTATAGCCACTAGCCAAAACGCATCAATGTAATTTCTTCTTCTAGTTCAAAGATCTGGAAAAGAAAAAATCAAATACAGTGAATTTCAGAGGCATGCTTGCAGTTGATTGAGATTTGAGAGTGAGAGGTTTAGAGTTAAGCATTTGAAAGATACCTGCAGTGGCTTGTGAGTGAGAGATCAAGACAGAGAGTCAGATTGGACGCAGATCAAAATGGAGTTTTAGACACAAATCATTGGGACCAATTTTGTTCATACTGCAAAGAATTCATAACAAAAGCCAAGAAAAAAAGGCAGAGCCTGAGTCTGTTGACCCAAAAAAGAGCAAGAGAAAAGAAAAACTTACTAGAAGCCACATCTATGAACTTCCCACCGATTAGGAGACTATGGGACGACCAATGACGGGTTGAGAGGCAGAGGAGAGTGACCATCCGCCTTCTGTTGAGGAGGAGAGCGAGAGGAAGTCGAGCGATGAGAGAGCATGCGTAGTGCCTTCCATCTTTGCTCAAACAAAACACTAATCCCCAAATCAGTTCATTTCCATCAAAAAAGAGGAAATAGCAAGGGAGAAGAGGAAGAAAGTGAGAGAAACTTACTCAAATGTAGAATGGAGAGAACTCGGCGAGCTTCAAGACAGAGATGGAAGACTGGCGAGTGGCAATGAGCAGAAGAGGCGAGGCCAGGCGGGGCGAGGTTGAGAGCGAGAGCGAGGTTTTGAGGGGGGTGCACGGTGAAGAAACCAAAAACCTAAGGGACATTGAATGGGCGTTGAGGCTGAGTGATGTTGGGTTGTTGTTGGGTTGGGATGTTGAATGGCCCAATTTTTTTTTAATATATATTAACAGGCCGGTCTAATAGGCCTTTTAGGTCTAAACCTGGCCTATTTAGTAAAACAGACTTTGAAATAAGCTTAGGCCTGACCTTTTATTCTATCAGGTCAGGCCTGATAAGGCCGAAAACAGGTCAGACCACAGGCCCCTGACAGGACACCTGGTCTGTTTCCACCCCTAGTCACAGATAATGAGAAAATGGTCACTTCACAATTCACACCATGTCACAATCAAACATGTGGCATGAGTAATAGTTTGTTGCGATGGGGTCTTTATTTGTGTAATAAATATCTGACTTTACTGAGAATTAAACATTTCAATTTAGATATAATTACATAAATTGCATGCTAAACTAAGTGCTTGTCTAATTTTTTTTAGAAGTGTTTTTAACTATTTACAAAATAAATATATGAAAAAAAATATTATTTCGTTTCATGAAAAAGTGATTAAAAAAAGTATCTTTTACACCTTTTGGGCACTAAATTATTTAAGACTGGGCAGAGCTTGCCAGTGGCGGTCTAACTAATCCATTTCAGCTTGTAGAAAAATAAATTAATGCCGGTCATTATCTCAGTTTTATTGTGCACCTTGGGGTGTTCATCCACCAAATAAACTTCTTTACGTCATGTTCCTTTCTGCGATTTGGATAGGACATGTTTGGTATGAGGAAAATTTGAAGAGGAAAAAGAACTTAGAGAAGGGAAAGGAAGATTATAAAGAGTGATGGAAGATGGGTTGTTTGGTAGGAAGAAAATTGAACGTGGAACTTGGTGGAAAAAAAAGAGAAATAATCGTTTTACCCTCAACATAAATTAATAATTATATAATAATTAAATTTATATTTCAATTCATAAATTAAAGAATTAGCAGTACAATAATGTAAAAATTAAATAAAATGAATAAAATATAAATTATAATTTAAATAAAAATATTTTATTTATTAATGAAGTTGAAATTATTTTTTTATATGATAAGCAAATTCTGTAGAAATTTGAACTTATTGATGAAATTTGAATTTGCAAGGCGGTAATCCTTAAAATTTGAATTTGATAAGCAAATTCTGTAGCAAATTCGAATTTCCCGCCTTTTAATTTAAATATTTTAAAGGCATATTGGTCAGTTGCATCTTCCTCCATTGAAAGGACTTAGGATCTCACTAATTTTGGTGGGATCTCATCTTCCCATGAATAAGGAAGCATTGGTGGGCCCGGAAACTTGAGTCACCGGGAAGATTGAGCCAAAAATGTGTACCAAACGAGGGAACTTATAGATATTCCTTCCCCTTCTCATATCTTCCATATACAAACAAGCCCTTAAGGCATGTTTGGTACAAGTAACATTTTAGGAGGGAACGAAAAGGAAAGGAAGAGAAGATTGAGAAGGAACTTAAAAGAGTGAGCTGTCTGGTAGACATGGGAACGGAACATAGATTGAGGGAAGATAAGATGTTTGGTTGGAAGAAAAGAAAGTGGTTTAAGTGTGAAGATTGTGTGAAAAACTTAAAATACCCCTACTTCACCAGAAGTTCAAGTTCAAACTTAACATTCCAATTCGAACTTAACAGCCCAGATCAAACTAATAACCCCAGTTCGAACTCGACCTCGTCTTCACTGTTCATCGTCTTCCTCGTGGTAACTTCACCAGAAGTTCAAATTCGAACTTAACATTACAGTTCGAACTTAACAGCACAAATCAAATGTAATAACCCTAGTTTGAACTCGACCTCGTCTTCACTATTCATCGTCTTCATCGTGGTACTGTTCATCGTCTTCCTCGCCAAGCTCCGAGACAGGAAAAATATTGCCCACTTCACGCCATGAACCACAACATAATCAGACCAACATTACCTTGATTCGGAGCTGTGTTTCGCACGCCGTTTGCCTCTTCCCTTTTCCAGACTAGCTTTCGACTCTATACCAAGTTGCTTAATGAAAGCCTTTCACACATTGTGCCTCCATCCTTAATCTATTTCATATGTTTTCAGGGGTTTTTTTGTCTTAGATTTTATCTTACTGGGAACATTTTCAAGTTCATCCCACTTTTGGTGGGAACTCATTTTCCCATATTTAAAAGAACATTCGACCTGGCGGGAAACAGAGTTGATGTCACTTTGGGCAGCCAAACACGTTTTTAGCTAAGGAACATTGCAATCTTCCCTTTCCCTCCTCAACTTTCCGTGTAACAAACAGGGCCTTAGAGTTTTGGTGTCTGCAATAAAGAATGGATTAAATTTAATGTTATTATATTTTTATATTTTCAATAGTTTTTATTTGCCCATAACGAATAATAACACTGATATTAGTCAGGGTCTGGGTTATCTCAGAATCCTTTTTCTTCTTTTCTTCTCAGAATCTCATCTCCACCATTAAATTTTAAAAAATGGATGGTCTAGATTTAATATTTTATAAAACTATTGTTTTAATCATAAATAAGTAAACTTAAACTATTAAAACATGATCTACTAAATTCAAAATTGTAATACAAACACAAGTAATGAAAAAATTAATTTATAAAACATTATAATCATAATTTTAGAAAATATTAAATCTAAACCATTCATTTTTTTAGTTTAGAATAGAGATGAGATTCTAAAAAAAAAAAAAAAAAAAAAAAGGAGAAAAAAAATTCAGTAAGCATCCTCTTCCTATTAATCATTGGTAGAATCATCGGGGCAAATCCAAAAGACCACATGAAAAATGAATTGCATCATTCCCTTTTCAGCTGTCATGGTTCCAACTCAGACTTCTCAACCGTTTATGCGTATAAAATTTAGTAGTTTTCTCTGACAGCCACACATGCAACTTTGTCAATGCGGAGGCAGGACGCGGAAAAACAAAAATAAATTATCAGTTTGAATTACCAGCAATTTTTTTAAGTACAAATATCTTTCTATTAAAAATAATTCTATCTTAAAACACTGTTATGTATTAAGTGTAGACACTTTTAATTTCGGCATAAATTTAAATTTAGTTTGCCATATTGTAAAGAAGTTGACAATTTATTCATTTTTTTAAACCCAACACCCGTTGATGATTATTGGTAGATATTATACACGAAGACTACCGATACTCTAATTTAAAACATTATGATCAATAAGAATTTCAATATAATTTTTTTTCTACAATTTTCCCTTTTAAAAAACGTAGTCCTCAACTTTTATTTGGTTGCTTGTGGCGATGAAGCCTTTCGTGTCAATTTGCCTGCCACGAGATAAGAACCACTAGGACAAGAGTAAGTGTGGCCGGACCCAATTATTAATTGAAGTAATAGACAGAAGGATCGGCTTCAAATCGACATTCTTTGGAGCAAAGGAGCCAGTAGTTGCTAAAGATCTGTCATTTCAGTTACAATTATATCAACTTATCTCGTTATTTTCCATTTTTCCTTTTAATTGTATTGAAGTTAGAGATATTTTGTTAAGACCCATCAACCATTTTAAACTACATATATAATTTATTTTTCTAATATTTGAAGGATCGAGTTACACAGAACACTACAATAATACATGTTTGAATTAGGCTTTAAAAATAATTTTTACGATTTATGAAATAAATAATTAAAAAGAATTTTATCTCGACTTATATATAAAGACTTTTGAAAGCACATTTTATGATTTCAACATAAGAAAGATGGTAGATGTAACAAGATTTACCACATAAAAAAAGTCACATTTTTTAAAGAGTCACCGTTTTCATTAGTACTCAAGTCAAAGGGTTATTTTATTTTATTTTATTTTTTGTTGCTCATCCGGTTCACCGGAGTTTTGCCCCTACTACATTCGGATCCGACCCGCGTCACGCACCTAACTATAGTGGGAGAGTCTTCCAATGAGAATTTTTTACATATACAAGGCTCGAACCCAAAACCTTACTTAAGCGGAATTAAACCGTTTATCACTTGGACCAACTCCCATTGATTGAAAGGGTGATCTATGACCTCAAACTATAAGGTAAGATAAACATGTTAGCAACGCCAAAGACCTCTTCAAAACTAGCCAAGTCACGTTAGACTAGACATTGACAACTTCATCAATTGGAGAGGATAAGCAACTTGTGGAAGGCCGTATTCGCAACGAGCCATCGACAATTTTTTTCTTCCTTTTTTTAATTTAAGGATGTAATCTTTTTTGAGATTTAAAGTACAAAAAAATTTTGTCCAACAAGTGTGATTTTCAATATTCAAACTTGTTTTTTTTTTTTTTATATAGGTTGAAGCTTTTTACCACCTTAATCAACAATTTGTTGATGACTAGGTCTATAATTGAATAAAGAGGTTTTGAAAAAGAAAAAAAAAGAAGCATGATTTCTTGCGAAGTGGAAAATAATTAAAAAGGGGGAAATCGGATCTCACCTCAAATTCATTCATTTGCTTGCACATTACCCATCCAGTATTATCCAGTTGCGACCTCAAGCGTGTCCTATTAACGTATAAGAATCATCATTAAAGCAAAAACAAGTAACATATTTTGTTGCTTGCACAGTTTGTCTTGTACAACTTTCTTCATATTTAGCAATAGTTGGCAAAAAAATCCCTTGCTGTTAAGCAATAGTTGGAATAGCTTATTTTTTGACAATAAGTGCTTATAAATCGTGATTCACGGTATACGAAGTAAGTATGTGAAAGAAGTTTTATTTCGACTTGCGTAATAAGGACTTATTATCCAAATATAAGCCCAATCAAACACACACTCGCCTTCCATTCCCCAATGCATTTTTTTGGTCCTAATTTTGGTTCTCATCACAATTCTTCTGTTACTTTTAATGCCGGTAGGTGCTTGTTCGTCTGCTTCATGTCGTTGTTGATAAAATTTAATGCCACCTACCATACGTGTGTGGTGGCAAGGCGATACACGAGCACTCATCAGGTGGTTTAACATTTTTCTCGACTATCCTCTCGTTGATTCGTCAGATGTTTAAAGAAGGGGCTCTATATGAGACATAAGAAGGAGCAGTAATATATAATTGAAAGGTGGGATATGGTTTGGAGGAGGATTTAAGTTTACAGAGCATAGGTCTGATACAAAGTGGCAAAGGAAAACACATCAGCTTTATTCATATATACACAGTGATGTGCCTTTTCAAAAAGACACTTGATGATTCTTCAAGACAAGAACCTTTCCAGCAAGTTCCCAAAGAAGAAACCTGTTTTGGCCCATCCCCGAGTCTCAGGTGCCTCCGCGTTGGTTGGCACTCTCTTCACCTTCACCATCATGGTCTGTCCAATCTCTTTGCGAAGTGCTTCAACAATCTTCATGTCCACTGGATTTCCAGAAGCATCTTTCACGTAGAACACATTCAGTGCTTGCTCTCCCATGGTGGATACAGCTGCCCTACAAACTGTCAAGCCATTCTCTCTCAGAACCCTGGTTACTTCAGATAGCAACCCCACCCTATCCTTTGCATACAGCTCAAGGCTCACACCCTGCGTCCATAAATCACAGAATCCATGCTAAAATCTTTTGTCAATCAAGACAAATGAAGTAGGCTTTAGTTTAATCTGCTGAGCCAGCATACAGTATATGACTGATAATCAACTGATCAGTTTATCACTTGCAAATTACAGAAGAAGCTTTCCTTCATCTGCATTTTTTTTTTCTTCCTATTTTAAGATTATAGGGATGTGGATGATATTACGTGGAGCATATAGATTCTTAAGCTCTATTGAAGTCAAAAAACCACTGCCACTGATTAGTGGATATGATGGTCAATTACAATCTGAGTGGAACCTAGCCCCATGTATCTGCCGTACCATTGCAACAATACAAGTAGATAGCTGCAGATCCAAAATGCATTAATTCGGTTAAACTCCGAAGGCTTTCTGCTGTAAGTAGAAGGCAAGAAAACATCCCTAAGGAAGAGATAGGAAAAGAAAATGGGCTGGAAAAAAACAGATGGAGTCAGAAGAAAGTCTAGGGATGAGGGGGACATTCATGCCAAGAGGATAACATAAATCATTAGCTAAGTCAGTTAAGGAAATTACTTATCATTTGGCATTAGCAAATGCAAAAGAAAGCCAAGTTCATCAATAAAGCACAGTAAGACTTACTCAAGAGCTCGTTTCATCCCCAACTTCTTTTTTTGAAAGGATCACAGAAGAACATAGAAATCAATTTTAAACACAATACCTCGCTTACTCTTCTCTGAATAGCAGCTTCAATGCATTTAATTACCCTTTCTTTCTCTGCTTCAGTATCAAGCGTGCATCCATCCATGTGCCGAATGAAGTACTCCTAATTGCACACACACAGTTCAAACTTCAGACAGCAACATAAAAAAATTCTGTACCTTAAATGTTGCTTCATATTCAACGTTGTATGATGATAAGATGAATGAAGCAACTCACAATAATAATTCAATTGAGAAAACTAGATGTAAGGGAGTTGAGAAATCATGTGGCTTTTAAGGATCAAGGCATTAGTTTCGTCTAAAGGGAAATCATTTCCATTCTTAGGTGTATTATAAGTTTGAAGAGGTAAATCCTCTAGAGACAATTTCAAATTTCCTCTGCTTTTCAGAAGATTTTCAAAACAGACAAAAAATTTGTTTACAAATTCTGATGGCAAAGTGGAGTGCTGTAAATAAGACACAGTGGCATACCTGGGATGCGTAAGGGCCATCTGATGAGATTGTGGCATGAAAAACAACATATTGCATATCAGTAAGAGTGCAGACAATGTCAAACATCAGTTTTGCCCGATCTTTACAGCTGACACTAACCACTGAATACCCTTTTTCCTCACAACGTTCTATTGCTATTTTCGGCCTAAAAAAAGGAGGATAGTCCATCTCAGCTGTTACTCCAGTACATTCATAGTCCCGATCGGCAAACAACATTTGGTGGAGTCTCCTATCCATATGGGTGAAACCCATAGAGAAACTGGTGTGAGCCGCTTTCTCATCATCCTCACATCCACGTAAAATGTGTTTGAGCTGCTCCTCCATAAGAGATAATCTGTTTGGGTTATCAACAGCCCCGGTGGTAGCATCGTTGACATAAAGAACGCATGCTATACGTCTATTATGAGTCCAAACTTCAGCCGCAATCACATTAAATTGAAGATTGGCAAGGACAGCAGAGATCTCAGACAAGAGACCTGGCCGGTCTCTTCCTATGAGCTCAATAGCTGTGTGATCACCAATGGAGTGCACCCCAACCCGTTTGGCAGGCCAACTCTTTACCCCTTCTGTGCTCTGGCCCTTGGGTCCTAGAGTCTATTGTATGTTGGGGAAAAAAGAAGAGAAAAGGAAAAACAATTCATTAGCTCGGAGTATTTGATATGTGCATTTTTAGCTCAACAGATTCCCTTCTGTCTACCAAAAGGAATGGTGTCATTTCTCACAGAAAACTTTCTATTATTTCAGCATTTTAAATAAATCAGTAATGAAACATTTTTACTTGGCCATTATACGGATATGATGTCAGATTCCAGTGAAAGAAAATATCAGATATAGAGGAGAAAGAAGAATGATACCTTTTCAATGAAGTCAATGGTTTTGATGTCGGTTATCTTCTTTCCTTGCTGATCCGTCACATGAAAAACTGTTCATTCCATTAATTGAACGTCTTAAGCAGTTGATCCAGGGGCGTGCTCAGGTACATATGGACATGCACATGGTAGGATATTTTATGCGAGTGGATGTCCGGGGGTGTTTGTGCGTGCATATGTGCATGCATGTGTGTGAGAGATAGTTAACAGCTTTTAATACGGATTATAACATGAATGGGTACAATATGTCCGTGTATTCATTGTCAAGGCATTACTAAGCTTCATCTTAGTTAGAAACATACCATCCATAAACCATCCACCATCTGAAGATATGTAAGCCTTGGTGATTATGAAGTCAAGGTCTGTTAGAATTTGCACCAGTTCCAGCAGAATTCCAGGTTTGTTAACACTATCAACCTGCATTTATTTGAAATAACAATCCATCAATAAAGTAGCATATCAATCCATCTGTATATTTCATCTGATGATAATTAAACTAGTGATCTTTTTCAAGAAATATGGAATGTATGAGTCATGGTGACGTTGTGGGGGTCTCATTGTGTTGTGCATAGCCTCGGTAAGAAGAGGATTTCTGTACATATAAGATGCTATTGACTAAAATCTTCGCCTATGATCACTCCAGTGAGAGGGGGCCTGGTCTACAGCCAGAGGGATATAAACGTATAATTTTTTTTTTCTCCTCTCCCAATCTATAGAGACCCTTATTCAAGACCTACATTTTTACATGAACCTTGTGCATGGAGAAAGAAATATGTAGCTAAGTAGCAGTTCATGCAAAAACACCTACGCAATAAGGATTCTTAACTCACATTAAATTTGGCCAAAGCTTTTCCTTAGGTTACAGATTTCACTGAGGGCACGTAAAATCTCATTTTTCATGCAAGATAAAATTAAATTTGATATAGATGGGAAAGGAAAAAGGTTTTAGTGTTCAAGTGACTTTTGAAACTAGAGATGTTATGGTTGCTGAAAAGTTCGGTAGCCGCATCACCAGATTATGACTGACAATGAGACCATGAAAATCCACAACTTATTATTTTGAGAAATTATACCTTGATCAGTGTACAATCATGGCAACTAGCATTATCCACAGAGACCCTGCGAAGCGCAAACAGAGCTTAACATCAACAAGTAACTTCTATTTGGGTTTTCAAAATTCCCAATGTAAACCTATATAGCTCTCATCAAGGTACTAAATCTGAGTCTCGGACTCCTTAAGAATTGAGTGAACCAGTGGATGATCACTTCCTCATAGCTATGGGTTCAGGATTTAGAGTCTAGGATTAAAGTTGAACTAAAGTTAACTAACATTGTTAAATTTATTCATAGAATTTTGACGGTAAAGATCACTTTAAGTCATAGCATATCAAAGGAAGTAACAGCAAACCTTGGAGGATTGATTCTGTTGCTGAAGTTCTCATACTCAGGATCAAAATATGGCCAACAAACTGTAGCCATTTAATTTGAAGTTCAATTTCTGCAGTCAACAAGTTGCCCTAACCAACCTGCAACAAGTATAGAATTCTTGTCTGATTAGCAACCATGACGATTGCGTACTGAAGTACTGGGGTGTTCAGATATCACAGCACACCCAAACCTAGTAGTTCCTACTTAGAATAGGTGTTGCTACAAGCTTTGCAGTTGTTTCACTCCAGATTGAAAAAGAGTTCACATCACAACAGGATCCACGGAAGCAAAGAAGAAACCGACAACCAGACTAAACAAAGGATCCTGATACAAATGCCACCTTTTTTTCCATTTGCTTGTTTTGGTCCAGGGTTCTATTACGACTTAATGGACAAAATTGCTGCACTAGGCCATGGGACAGATTATCAGCAGAGAGGACAATATAAGTAAAAAAACAAGTAAATTGTAGTGTTGCACGGACTCCTCATTCCTTCACTGGGTATATCGTAATATGATATGACTTCAGTGGCAATTTCTAATTTTTTATGTTGTGGGCGTCAATCATTCACGTGGCCAATGGAATGGAGCGAATGCTTAAGCTTAAAGCAGAGGTTAAATTATGGTGGCAATGCAGAATCTGCTTCCTCTAAGGATCTTTGACGGAGATTTTAAGGTAGACATCGAACGCGCCGTGTCCAGTCGATTAGGAAATGCGGGGAGGGAGAAAGAAGAATAAAGAACTCCAAAAGAATCACGGCATCATCGTTGAAAAGAGACATTTTAGGTGTAAAATTTAAAAGGGTGCTTTTGTCCTTATCATCTTACTTTGGAGTTTTGAGCTACGCAGAGGAAAGCCCTAAATCCCATCAAATTGGTTTGAATCAGAAAGCGCAAGATGGTTCGTCTGGGTGAGTGTTACCTGTACCTTCTGAGTATCTGATCATTGGGAATTAAAAGGGGGGTGAGAACAATCCCACATTGAAATGCTTTTGGAGTCCATTGGACAAGAAAAACGAGGGTGGAACTTTCTTGCGCACTTGTAACAAAACAGCAAACACTCGATGCGCGACGCAAGAATCTCGGAAAATGAGAGAGAGAGAGAGAGAGAGACCGAGAAAGGCCTGAATGTGAAATGAATCAGGATACTATTTCCATTTAAACAGAACACTCCTTGTCTTTCACTTTCTTTGTGCGGTTTTCAAGATTTTGAGGCTGAATGTTTAGGGGAGCTTATTTTTAATTTATAATTGTTTTTTAGATAAATTGAAATAAAAATATTTATATTTATATATATATATATATATATATATATATATTTTATATATCATAAATCATAATTTTAAAATATTTATAAACTAAAATTAAGTTATCCTAAACAAACCTATTATTTTTTATGACGTTGATCATCACATAAACTTAAGTCATGTGGCCGGTAAAATAAATCATCACCAACAAGATCTATATATCACGCGTCAGACAATGCAAACTGATTGTAAATGTCCCGAGCGCAATACTTACCCTTGCAGTACAAGATCTCTAAAATATAATTTACAAAACAATTAAAAGAGGAATAAAGAATAATAATAATAATGGAAAAGAAGATAAAGTCACATTCCACAGTCATCAACGTTTGGATATAAAATTCGCAATGGCGTCATCATTACGGAATGATGGTAGCTGATCCACAGTGGTGATGAGGATAGTTAATTAGCTCACTAATTTTGTGAATAGTAATAGTGGCAGTTAGCTACATAATTTGATTGAGAAAAACCATTCGAGTTAGTTAAGTTACTAACAATTTTTAAAATGTTCCATACTTCTTGAAGGAAAAATGTTCAAAAAAGACCTATGGTCATATTTAACATCAGGCAAAAACAAAAGAAACGTAATAAATAATTTAAAAATTTATGATTGAACTCCTCAAAATAAAAATAAATATTACTATATGTAATTTAGACTTAGTTACCCCGTTCTTTTTTTTAAAAAAAGACTGACGTGGAATCCCTTTCCACCCAAACCGACACAAGTCAACGGCAAAGGAGGCAAACGGATGGGGCGGATTGATTTTGCTTTTTAAAACAATAAGACCTACTTGATAAACAGATTTTGTTGTTTTTAAAAATAAAAAAATAAAAATAATTTTTAATTGTTTTCTTATTTTAATTTTCTCATTTTTTATTTTTTAAAAACATCATTTATTCATTATCAACACTTCACTACTAATAAAAACTACTGTCATATCGACTACACCATCATATAACTTCAAAACAAATTTTTCAAAACCACCTATACAAACAAATTTTTATGTTTTTTAATTTTTAAATCTTATTTTCAAAAACTGACTCATAAAATTGTCGGTAAAAAAAAAACAGAAAACATAATCAAACAACCCCATACACATTATAAAAAAAACAAAAACAAAAGAAATATGCAAGAGTGGGAGAAGCATGAAGCAGAAAACACCAAGGATTGAAGCCGAACCACAAGCCTTCAAATCTCAGACTGATACAAGAAAACTAAATTCAAAGGTGAATGGCCGCGAGATTGCATGGGGGAAACGGCGATTTCATTCCGTCACAGTGATCTATATTCTTTCTTTTTTGGGTAGAGCGAGAGAGATGGATGGATCAAAAGGTTGCAGCTCGTTGGCGTCCGAAACAGAACTTTCTTCGAACAGCAGGAAAACAAAGAAGCGTGGGAATGAAAACGCTTAATAGTTAGGATAAAGGAAAATGAATCCACGAATATTGGCTTGAGGTGTAACTAGGCGGAGGAGGTGAGCTTGACAGACAAGTTTCAGATGACGGAAGAATCAATTAATAACCAGAACACAATCGATCGCAATTCGCAAAGAAGACGGAGAGAAAGCAAAGCACGTACCTGAATTGAAAGAAGCAACAGTGAAAAGTGCCTCCAGGATTCCAACAGGTCACGCTACGTGTTTATAGAGATGATACACACAAAGAGAGATAGAAATATCAGAGGAAAGAACAGAGCACTTTATGAAAAGAACTGAAGAAGCCTCCTCTGCTCTGCTTTCGACGTTGGAATCCCACTGCTCTCTCTCTCTCTCTCTCTAAAGAATAAATGCCAAATGAAGCACGGGAGAGGTGGGATGGCGAGGCGAGGAAATTTAATTATTGAATAAAAACGCATTGGGAAAATATTAACAAAAAATAGATAAACTAAATAAATCAATTTATAGTAATATTTAAAAGATATGTACGAATGTGAGTCGGCGGTCTAGCCCTGATTGGACGAGGGGGCTTCAGCGGGCAGAAGGCGGCGCGTGATGCTGTGGGTTTTGTCATTTTGCGATGGCCTAGGTGCTGAGGTGGCGGTTGGTGAGGAGAATGTGGCGTGGAAGGCTTTGCAAATAAGGGCCAAGCGTGGAGGGAGAGCGTGAGCTGCACTCTCGCCGTTTGTGGAAGGGGTGTGGTAGGCCTGGTGGATGTGGTCGTCTTTGGGGTTTGGAGGGAAATCCCGCATGCAGACGCTAGGCGCGAGGCTCCAATAATTTTATGGCGAAATGACGACAGTATCCTTGGTGTCTTTATGGTGTTATTGACGTGACATTATCTCTGCCTATAGACACGTGCCTCAGTTATGCACCCTGTGTGCTCTTTCCATCAAACTACTATCTGATTTTCTTCTTCTTTTTTATCTCAATTCACCATACATGCTCTATGAATTTTCTATGAACAGTTTTTTCTCAGGCTAAAAAATTGGTGCAACTGTTTTTTCTCAGACTAAAAAGTAGTGTATAGCATAAGTTTGATAAGAAACTACTCACTTCATTTCGATTCATTTGTCTGCCGCATGAATAATGGGGGCAATTCTTTGGAAATCACACCTGCCGTATTTTTGCTGGTAAATTCAATAAAATAATAGGATAAATGTGAATCTAACACTGGTTGACATCTGACATTTACAGGAATTTTACCCGGACTCTGACCCCTCTACAATCACTAGTTTTTTTTTTTTTTTTTTTAATAAAAAATATGATAGTCAATGTTCAAATTAATTTTGAGCCTCTTTCAGCTTATGTCTGAAAGCCGTGGTAGTGGTAGTTTCTCTTTGCTTTCCTGTTTTGGTGCGGGATGCTACACCCATGTAAATGTAATTTCTCTACCTTTCTTCATGAATTTCCTATCTGTTTACCTTAAGGCTTTGTTTGGAGGTTAGGTTAGGTTGGGGTAAAGTTGATTTTGTTTGGTTGGAGGTTAGGTTAGGTTGGGGGTAAAAAAGTGGTGTTTGGTTAGAAAGAGGTTAGGTTAGGTGTTGGATGTTTTTTTGTCTTCTAGTGGTAATCTAACCTAGGTTCTGAAACCTCCAAAATTGGGGTTTCTCCTAGATAAGAGAATATTTGTCTTCAATTGTGACTAAATTGCCCATGACAATTTTTTAAAATTCCAACACTGCCCTAACTTGACCTCCTGATTCAACGAACTTTCCAAATAATAATAATTTTATAAATAATTATTTATATGCTTACACGAATAATTATTTTATAAATAATAATTTTATATAAATAATTATTATTAATAAATACATTATAAAAGAAGAAGGAAAATATGTAGAAGGGCATTTTAACCTCCTCTAACCTAACTTAACTTAAATAAACCTCACTTAACCTAGTATTCGTTGAACCAAACAACATTATAATCTCTTCTAACCTAACTTAAGTAAACCTCACTTAACCTAACCTTTGTTGAACCAAACAAAACCTAAATGAGAGATGGAGATCCTGCATGCATCACAAATTAAAGCCTTGCGCTTCAAAATTCAATTAGCTAATAATTATTACTCTCTCTAGTCTTAAATATAAAATAAAGTTGATTTTTTGTTTGGAAAGATTAAAAAACTAAATAAATTACTTAATCATATCATATGTTGTGTATTGTTAGATTATATATAAGTTTATATGTTAGACAAAATAGTTTGAAGAAAAAATGATAAATATAAGTATTTTAAAATAATTTAATCAGCTTATTTGATATCTCTAAAAAAATAAACTTTATCTTATATTTAGGACGGTGAGGGAATATCTCACAAGGAGTCTAAATATCATTCTTCCAATTGATCAATTTCTACAATGGACTTTGGGAGGATCATTAGTCATGGGACTGCTCATGAGTTTGCCAGACTTGAATATGAAGCATTGATGGATTAAATCACATGAGACATTTTGTGAGGTTTAGATTAAAGTGAAACTCCCTCAGAATTCCTCGTCCCCCAACATATACGATCATAGTGTTCTCCTCTCTTTCTGGTGGTGACATGTTGAGGTGAATGTTTTCAGCAGGTGAGGAAAACTCAAGGACAACATAATATCACATATCTTGTATATATGATACAACAATATGGCCATATAATTTGGTGGCAGGAGAGTTCTCCTTTATATGAGAGGTGACGGGTTCAATCTCATTTATAATATCAAGTTGTTAGTATTTATTCCTATAATTCAAAAAACTTGGTGGCTAAATTCAATTGAAAGTGCTAAATATATATTGAATCATGATGGCAGGAGCAGGAGGAACAAAGTGGTGGGCCTCAATTAGCATATCACTTTCTTTGTGGTAATGATGCATCGATGCTCCAAAAGTGAGTTGGTCTTACGATTTTGAAAGAGAGATTACTGTGCATTGAATTCATGGCCCACTTGTTTTTACTTGAGTTGTAATTTACACTCTAAACTATGAATCAATGCACAACGACCTCCTCAATGCAACTTTGAGTTGTTCTTAACGGTTTGAGACTTTTTTACAACTTATGGCATATGTATTACCTTGTACTAACAATTCAAAATTCTAAAGCCGTGATAATATATAGCGCAATTTGCATTACAAACTATATCTTATATTAAAAATGGGATAATAGTTGAGATCTAGCAATAGAATTTGAATTTTGAAAAAAGAAAGGAAGGAATTTGATTTGAAAGAGAGCAAATAAGCACCGTTGGAGCAACGAAAGAAGCAATGATAAGGATGTCAATCTTTCTTGCTCTCCACATTTGGGAAGAGAAGACTCTTCAGCATCCAACCAATCCCCAAATTAAGTTTATCCCTAATCCAAACATTAGCCTTGACCACATAAAAACCCCTTCACATTACTTGGTAACAGTACCTGTGCATCTAATCATCTCAACTGTGTTTTTGGATAGAAATATTGTTATTGATTGGGTTTCTTGTTTAATCGTGTAGGAATTCGATTAGATGATATAGATCCCTACCCGATTATTGATTGTCTAATCATCTTAACAGCGTGTAGGGATCTTGACGTTTTCATTTTCAAAACCCGATTAATTGTGTGATAAAATGGGGACAAAATAAAAGGGAAGAGACTGCTCACACTTTTAATGGTTCAACCTATAAATCCTTTTTCCGTCTCACATCTTCAGAATCTTTCTTGGATTTTCCACAATCGTAATCATTCCTTCTCTGTCTATCATCAACTAGCGGTGGCCACTGTTGTTTGGTCCAATTTCACAGACTGTCGATAAGTGTAAAGTGTAAACTAACATCAACAAACATCTATGGAGCAATAATCACAACCAGTCAAGCAGTAGAATGATAATAATAATAATAATAATAATCTTCGTTTTTTGAAGTTGTTTTGTGTGGACATTATTTACGCACAAGACATTTAATGAAGTGTTTATTTTACTGACCAATCAAATGACTAAGGGGTTGTTTGATATGAGGGATTTGGAGGGGGGAAATTTATTTGATTTGGATTTTAAAAAAATTAGAAAAGTGGGGTTTGAAGTTTTTAATTAATTTTTATACTCTTCTATTTTTCATCTTATCTTCATTAAAATTTTAAAACCTACTTCTTTAATTTTTTTTTTTTAAAATCCAACTCTTAAGAATTTTCCCTCCCATCCATTTTCCTCCTGCCAAACAGACCCTAAGCATAAGGCAAGTTTTCTTGAAAAATAGACAAGCTATAGTCAAAATATGAATAAAATAAAGAAATGATTTGTACAACCAGAATTTGCTGAAAATGAATTATTTTAATAAATTGAGACAATCTATCCACGCACCATTCGATTCATTCATTATCTTGGCAAACTTACTGTAACTATAGTTTCAACTCTATGCACTAGTCCAACATTGGGATATGGCGAAATAGACTGTAAAAACGAGAAACAAGACAGTAATATAATTGTAATATGCTCTTAAAAGTCAACGTCTTCTTCACTTTCATCCTCCCTGTTTGGATACAAACCTTCTCTCCCTTGATAGTAATTAGGCACGAACTGATCTGCCATGGCATGGAAATGATCATTTTGTCCTTCAAAAAGGCGAACCACCTGAAGTGACACAAACTCTTAATATAAAGAGAATATGGAAGCAGGAAAAGCAGATACTTGGATAGAACTCTATGCATATGTACTTAACGTCCCATTTATCTTTAAGTGGCTTAGAAATGTGTTACTATGTTAGCTTTTACAAACATGATCTGATGTTTGATCTAAGAAAACATTCAAAGTCATTTGTAAAAAAAAAAAAAAAGGTTGGCAAATAAACCCCAATTTTGCTTCAAAATCTAATGACTTAAAAAGTCATATTGACTTATTCAACCCCGGGACTATACAAAATTGAATTCTGTAGTGGTGAATTTTCAGTTACCTCAGCCATTGATGGTCGCATCTCAGGCCTTCTTTGCACACAGAAGTACGCAGCTTTTGCCATAAGGTAAAGTTCATATGTGTCATATGACTCCCCAAGACGTGGGTCAATGAGTTCTTGTAAAGCCAACTTCTCAATCAATGGCTCGGCCTGAAATTTCCATCAAGGTTATTAGATTGTAAGGCAAGAAAAGAGCAGGACTTAGCTACTTCCAGCTATTGACCATTTGGGCATTTAACACCGTTTTAGCTGCTACTTATAAATTTTATAAATTAGAATTATCTAAAGACAAATGATGGATGAACATACCCATTGACGGAGGGATGGTTGTTCAGGATTACTACTGGACATGCCCACCTTGCGTCCTGATATTAATTGTAACAGAACAACGCCATAAGCGTACACATCTGTCCTCACAGAAACAACGCCATCTTCAGCATACTCAGGAGCAAGGTATCTACACAAACAAAAACTATGTTTCATGATTGCTGAATTATGAAGTTGGAATAGAAAAAATATATGATTTGGCCCTGCTGGATATTTAAACTTTGCACCAAGTCCTCACCCTGATGTGCCCACTATCCTTGTTTGCATAGTCTCATCGCTACCAGTCTTCCATTTGGCAAGGCCAAAGTCACCTAGCTGCAAGTTGACATCAACCATCCTCCATTGAGATCAAGTAATTACCAAAATGTAATCAATCTTAATTTAATCTTAAATAACTTTTACCATGGGAACAAAATCATGAGTAAGAAGTATATTGCTAGGTCGCATATCTCGATGAATAATGGGGGCCCCACGGCATTCTTCATGGAGAAAGCGCAATCCTTTTGCAGTTCCAATAGCAATAGCGTATCTTTGAGGCCACTCAAGAACTGCAGCATCTTTATCTGCAAAATTGTTTTCTTGATTCTCAAATTCTAAAACTTCAAGTGGATATACAGTCAAGAGAGGGGTGAGAAAAACAAATGATACAAGCCAACAAGCATCTACATACTTACCGAATAAATGCCAGTCAAGTGACTTGTTGCAAATATATTCATATACCAAAATATTTTGCCTTTCTTTGCAACAGTAACCCAGCAGCATCACTATATTCTTGTGCCGAGCAAAACTTAAGACATAAACCTCAGAATGAAATTCAGAAAAACCCTGGGCACTTTCTTGTTTTCTTACCTTTGCAGCAATATGCTGCCCATCTCTAAGAACACCCTTGTGCACGTGACCATAACCACCTTCACCCAATAAGCTATCCTTTGAAAAATCATTTGTTGCATTCTGTATATCAGAATAGTTGAACCTCATCGACTCCTTAGCATACAGTTCAGTCCTCATCCCACAACCAACACAAAGAATTGGTGCATCTGAAGATTTTTGTATAAAACCATATTTGTTTTGCCTTTGGACAATCTGAGAAGTAAAGGGACCTGGCAAACAATTGGACTGTTATTCATTTCAATCTCAAGTTCAATCATTTTATCCTGTTTAGTTTTGACTAGTAATAAAAATGTTCAGTTCCTAACATAGTGAATCGTAGATGGTACTGCTGCTAGAGATTCTTATGCAAAGGAAGCATAAAAAATGACAAGACAGGTTGCCAAACCTGATCCAGAAGACGACCCAGGATCTGATGGGAAGCATTGTTCGCGTGATGCAAATGAGTGCTTTGTGTCGTCAGAAGAAACCATGGATGAGGGACAGGCTTTGGAAGAGGAAATAGAATGCCCAATGTCTGCAACACTTTGACGATCCGATAGAGAAACAAATTTAGACAAAGAATAAGCAAGCTTGCTTTCCGTGACATCTACTGTTTCAGGTGATATGTGAGATCTCCAAATATCCAAAAACAAGTCTTCTTTAATCAATGCAACCTTGCTTGGTATCTTGTGAAGGTATTTTGTGTCCCGTCGAAGGTGCCTGTTTCAATTTTCTAGTTACATTTGAAATCAGTACAAGAAAACAACCGAAGCTATAGAGTATACATGGAGGGATAGCTTTACATAATACCTATCAAGTACAATCCAAGCTGCATTATAGCATTGAACCTCTTGCATTATAACCTGTTTGATTGGAAAACCTGCAGTGACTTTGACTTCGATGCTGATCTGAGGATAAATTTAAATGAATGAAGAAACAACTTAGATTCTTGCATAAAAAAAATTAAACATGTAGTAATTATGAGTAAAATAGCTCATTAAAGTTTGATACCCCAGCATTTTCCCAATCTTCATACATTGGCAAAAGCATATTTGCATATGAATCAAGTTTCTTGACAACTACTTCATCCATTGCACGAAAATTCGCGCCAGCAAAAGACTCAGGGCACGGTAATGTCTGGTACCCCACTGTTAGGCAACAGAAGAGTCACATAGTGAGTGGACCGCAAATTAAAGAAAAAATTATATTAGTAACCTTCCTTCAGCATTTATGCTCACGAAGATATCATAAACTGTACCAAAAACACAGCTGAGAAAAATGTCAACCCATGGTCATAACTCATAAGTACAAACTGTTATGTAATAACTGAGTTGACATACAAGCTATATCAAAACTTATCCTTACATAATAAAATTTTGCTTCATCAGAACCATCAGATGAGCATGGAATCTTGATAAATTTCTGGAAAACGCAACACGCACGCACAGTCTTTATCTCGTCCTAGTACAGAATCAAACAGCATAATTGGTTTATTACTTACTGGGGTGTGGCACTTTATGCAAGACGCCGAGCACTAGCAATTTGTAACCTGCAAATAAAATGCCACTGGTACTTCGTACGTGATCAAGAATGGACTTGATCTCATGCTCACTGATATCTTTGGAGGCATCACATGCAAGGATGACATAAGACGTTGAAGGAGAGCTATCCATTGAGAGAACCAAAAAAAAATGAATCTTCAAAGCAAAAACATCATATTTGCTAGCTCCAAGTTATTCAAGTTTCACGCCTTTGACGAGGAACAAGTTTGAAGCTTATATTGTGATCCGAGTTTAGGTGTTGTGGAATTGTAAAGAAGCTTCCCCTTACCTTATCTGAATTCCAATACCAACAACAAAGGCTCGACCGGTACAAGGATAATATTCTGTGGAATATTCTTTCAAAGAAAAAAAATGGCGGGAGATTTGCCGTCTTCAGCAGTGGTGATAGGAGGAGTACGAGAAACATGACGACAACGATGGTTTCGAGGCCGGACATGCTTCCTGAGATCCCAGATTCCCTTATTTTCCAACTCTCAATATTAAACTATTCATTTTCAGACAACCGTTGCTCCTGCTCAAACTCCTTTCACGCCTCTCTGTTTCTGACTTTATGTCGCCTTAAATGCTACACCGCCTCTGAACTCTGAACTGAGTTTTCATCAAGAAATGTATCAAAAAACGCCCAAAAACGGGGAATAAGGTTAAACGAATCCTGAAATATATACATATTTAATGGAACTGACATCCTAAATTCTTATGGGAGATGCTGGGAACATCGATGACCCCTGTTCTCCCTACCGTTTTACTTTGGGTACGTCGCAGGGTTCTTAAATTTATTTACTTATTTTAATAAAACAAATAAAATCTCATTCTCGAAGATAAATCAAATAAAAACCGTTATTAAGTTTCATAAAAAAATCCGAATAGTGAGTGTTGAAGTTCAAATCAATTGAATTGATGAATTAACCAAACTGGTACAACATACATGTATATCACCCACATGCAAGGGGCACATCACATTATGTGCCTTTTAAATTTGAGAAGCATGTCAAAAGTTCTACTTTAAAGTAAAAGGATTATATTTGGAAAATAAAATTGATAGAGCATAAATTTTCGATGTCAAGCATACTGAATTAGTGAATTATGCATTTAAATATAATATTTAAATATGGCAAAATATGTAAGAGGCAGCAAGTGGAGGGAAAAAGAAAAGCTTTTTACTCAGATTTCAAGCAGGAGTCCTAGCACATTACAAATAATCCAATATCTGTCCATTCGCAGCCTTACCAGCATACACACGCACTCAGCAAGAACAAACCATCCTGTTGGCGCGAAAATAAACAAACCATTAGTTCACTCTCCATTTTCACTAGCAGCATAACCAATGACGAATAGTATGGCCCCGTGTTCTGAAACGGCACAACGGCACCAAACTTAACGTTGCCCAAAACAATCAATCTTAGTGTTCCCTGAAGAAGGTATTCAAACGCTTGCATGGGCATCGAACCATATCGTAGATTTTCAAATCTGTTTTTGTCTTCAAGTACTGATGGCACATAGGTCCCATAGGGCTTAAAAATGAACTGTCTAGCTAGCCAATTTCAACCCTGAGAGATGATTGCAAAAAGCAAAAAGCGAAAAGCATCCGGATAGCTAAGGTAGATACAGACCATAAGATGAACTTGACTGTGACACTGCCAAGGCAAAGTATGCAAAATAGTAATGACAAATCAAACTTCTTTAATGCAAAAATTATGTCCATCACTATAGATGGATGGCATAACGAATACTCAGCAATTCAACAGCCTCGGATGCGTGAGAATTAGCGTAGGTAAAAATGTATAGTTACCGATGTCAAAGACTGAATTAACGAAGTCAATATAGGTACTAGCCACATATACTATAACTTCTCTTTCTCAACCATTACCGAGCAGCAAAACAATCTTAGGTAATTACTCTTTTCCAAACCACCATCAACATTCATTGCCAATTGCAACAACTTTTATCTTCCTTTATCAAAACTTTTTTCAGGCACAACCTTCAGTTTCCATCTCCCAGTGCAGTAACTTCAATGCAAGATAAAGATCTTTCCCGCCGTACTGATGTAATTTATTTGCCTCAAAAGAGTACACGTGATTTTTTATCCCAATCCAACTGCATCCTGCGAACTCCTTAGCGCCTTTATGTTCCACTGCCTTTCTCACTCTAACCATGCTCTCCCACTTGCCCCTCATTTGATATGCCTGAGCCAACACCAAGTAAGGTAAAGGTGACTGTGGTTCCATCTCCATTATTTTTTTCGCTACCCTTTCAGCAAATCTCAAGTCTTCATGAATTGCGCATGTAGAGAGAATTGACTTCCAAATAAGAGCGGTTCTATAAGGCATTGCTTCAATGATATCAATAGCTTCCTTCAGCCTACCAGCACGGCTCAACAACTCCACAGCAAAAGCATAATGCTGCTCCCCTGGTTTAACCCCAAATTCCTTTTCCATAGAGGATAATATTTGAATTCCTTCATCAACCAAACTCCCGTAGTTGCATGCTAGTAAGACTGCAGCAAGAGTTATTCGGTCTGGTGACATACCTTCCCTAATTAATTCATTGAAAAGGTCCATAGCCACAGACACTTCGCCATTGTTAACTAGACCCATCAATATGGTGTTCCAGGATATCAAATCTCTTCTTCTTATTTCACTGAAGATATCCAAGGCATCATAAATAAATCCAAATTTTGAATACATTTCAACGAGTGAACTGGCAACTATTGCATCTGACTCAAAACCCAATTTCAGAACCAAAGAATGGATTTGGTTACCCAGTTCTACTTGTGACATACTGGAAAAACAACTCAGCAGACAGCTAACCATGTATTCAGTTGGCCTAAGGTTCTTCCTCAGGGTCAACACAAAAAGTCCTAATGCCTCTTCTCCTAAACCATGGCTAGCATAGCTTGATATCATGGAACTGCATAGAGCTGAGTCCCATTGATACTGTTCTCTAAAAAGCTGTACAGAATCCTCCAATCTGTTGCATTTAGAAAAGAGGTCAATAGCTGCACTTGATACAACACTATTATAAACGAATCCCAACTTGAAACAAAAGGCAAAAATTTGCTTACCCTTTCCTAAATCTTGCAGGTTAGAGCACACACTGATCAATATAGAAGATGTAAACTGGTCAGGTAACAACCCTGTGCTTCTCATACGATGGAACTGCTCTAAAGCTAATTCTCGATGTCCTGAATGATGGCAGGCCGAGATCAGAGAATTCCAAGATATAATATCCAACTGCTTCATGGTCAAAATCACACCAAAAGAATAATCAACAAGACCAAAATTCCCGTACATATTTATTAAAGAATTCCCAAGTACCAAATTTGAGAAATCCATTCCACTTTTGATCAACCTTCCATGAATTTGCTTACCCTGACAGGGACTTGACACAAGTGACATCATAATGGTGTAAGTGAATACACTTGGCCTCGTGCCAATATTTTGCATCTCTAGGAAAATTTGAAAAGCTTGGTTACTAAACCCATGAGAGCAATAACCTGAAATCATCGTGTTCCAACTGACAACATCTCTCACAGGCATTTCATCAAATAAATGGCGGGCCTTCTCAAGATGACCGCTTCTGATCAACCCTTTTAAGCAGATATTCCAGGACGTAGAGTTCTTATAACTAATATCATCAAAGACTTTCAAGATATCACTCACCCCACCAAACTCGGCGTACAGATCGAGACAACGATTACCCAAATAAGTGTAGACATTGAAACACAATTTTATCAGCTGGGCATGGATAACCTTGTTCAATTTTAGAGACTTTTCGGATAAGCAGTAGTCTGAAAGAGCAGAAAAAAAGGAGAGCGTATACTTAGGACCTTGTCCTAGCTTTAAATATGGGTACATACATATGCTACGACCTACGAGACAGAAGACAATTAAACCCCGAACTTGAGATAAAGCATAATGCATTACATGCTCGAACGGACCTTCCTGGAATTTCTATTGTTGAACCTCTGTTGCTAGTACGTTTGGAACAGTTGGAAGATAGATCATTCTTTACGAATTAGCGTTTAATCAATGCCTTCAAGGCTCTCGCTCAATGACCCCAATGGGGGATTCACAAGGGGATGATTTCTGTCATCTCCAATCGGTAAAGAAAGCCTCCAAATCTGATTCATTGCGCAAAAAACAGACACAGAAACTGAACAGTTTGCCTTTTGTGTCATTGGGGACTTGAATGTCTTCTATGAAGTTTTTGAACGAAAGTATGCTACTGTATATCAAACGAAAAGATTAACGCAAGAGAACTTCATAATCCACGAACCTAGCGTCTTTTGGACCTTCAGGCTTCAGCTCAGCCTCCAACTGGTTTCTGACAGTGCAGCTAAAGAAGGCTGCCAAAAGGCTATAACCTCTGACCCGAACCGGCGCCAACTCGAGCGACCCACGGCCCAGCCGAACCGCCAATTGCCAGCAATGTTTCCGCCGGGGGAGTGGCCTGAAATGAGCACCCGATAGGAAGAAGGAGAAGAAAGTTAGAGACTGAAAAAGAGAGACGATGGGTCTGTGTCGGAGAAGGGGGACGGGGGGAGTTCGGAGATGACCGACCAGGAGTGTGACTTGAAAGCTTTTTTTTTTTAATTAACCGAAGCTATGGTTCTGTTCGTTGGCGGTAAGTTTGTTCCATTTTTTTCAATAGAACTGGATATTATTACAAACTACTCAAGCGAATACAAAAGTAAAACTATCCCTCATCAAGATTAGCCCTCTCTGGAGGCTAAGTGGGGATCAATCAGTGATACAAAAGTTTTCAACTAAACTATGCGACAACTTCGCCAGATAATTAACTGGCACCAACTTCTCCCTAAACTAGTTAGGACCCGCAATGCGCGGGCACATAAGCATAAGATTAAAAGAGGTAGCATGCTAGTAATTTAGTATTTTGTATGTAAAATAACAAACTTAAACACAACATCTATTTATATAATCTAGGATAAAGGGTTGTAGAAAACCTCTTTATAAACTATATTACTGTCTGATGAAGAAGATGTTGCATAAAAAGCTGCGGTGGCCCGATTATGTCCCTTGCTAACATACTTAAACAAATATTTGATGGACTCTCCTTAGTTACACCTCTCAATGTTTATATGTGCTTGATACTTCAAGAGCAAGTATGGATTATATAGTATGACAAATCTGTTATCTAATGGTATTCCGTTCTTTAAAACTTCTCTATCATTATCCGATCTTTTATAACATGGGAAACCATCTTCATGAATGACTGTGGTTGAATTAAAGGACTTGGGAAAATGCTTTGTACACCTGCCATTATTCATACAAGGTGATCTAGGGTTTGGTACTCCACATAGCCCATGCATCATGAAGTTGCTCATTGCTTCATAAAGTTCTAGATGTTCCTCTTTGTCTAGTATCTCAGCACAAATCGCACGATCAATATCACGAGGTGTCCTGAGCTTGCTATCATTGCCCAAAAATAGTAGAATATGTGCATGGAGAAGACCTTGTTTCTAGAATTCAATCGTATATAGTGCTACAAGAAATATGAGCAAACATGGTATTACAATAAGCTTTGTCACAATGGCAAATAGAAGAATTAAAATTATATATGACTTCTATGCAATAAGAGAAAGAAGATGTTTGCATAGTGTCTTAATGAAAAGTACATGAACCTGCTTTAACAAAACCAAATAACTGCCCCTTGGTCAGATCTGACATTAACGAATCTAGCTTCACCTTGAAAACCCGAGAATAACATAAGCACAATCCTTCAACGTCAAGTCATTTGTTTCCAAATATTTGATAATTTTTGGCCACTTTGGGTTGCAAGTAAACGTGATGAAGAGGTCTGAATAGCCAGCCCAGCAACATACGGTCATTGCATCTTGATATATATGATGTGTAACCCCCTTCACGATTAAGGCTTAGATTTAGTTCATAAATACGTAATTGATGTAGAATTAGAGACCTTAGATGATTTTGGGACTTAAACAAAATCAAACTTCCCAAAATCATGGCTTACAAAAATTTTACAAAACATGTTCATGATGGTCTCATATTCACATTTCAATACTAAAAGGCCTGTACAAGTTGATTTCATTCACAAATATCAGAGTATAAAGTAAATTCCCGACACACTCAGGTTCCATTCATTAATAAGGGTTTTACAAAGGCACAAAGCCCACAATTCATTACCCTTAACTTGGGGATTACACAAAACTTTACTACCAATCCCATTATATACAATTGTTTCTCAAAAACATCCAATTGATATACATGATAACCAATAATCCAAAATATACATCTAAATCAGAGCTCTATCCGCTCTTCGTCGCCCGCTTTCCCTTTGATCCTTCTGCCCTGTCTAAAACATGGTTTTTGGGAGAGTGAGATTCTAAGGAATCCCCGTAGTAACAAATCAATCATATAATGTACAATAATAGTGCATGTAAGCAAATCATTAACCACAACATGCAACTACAACGGCAATGGTTAGTATGACACATGTCATCCCTTACGATTGCTCACGTTGCATTGCATCACAACAATCCACACAATACATTTCACCACAGCTGGGATTCATATAATGCATTTAATACACAAGCCATACAGGCAAGATACACACAGCCCACAGCTGGATTCACAAACATATTATTCACAATATCCATGTCGATTACGACGGCAGTTCAACGGCCGACCTAGAGATGACCACCGTCAATCCCTACACGGCTCACGCTGACCTGCTCACGCCGTAATGGACCATGGCACACATTTTACAAATTCAACGATAAGTTATGCATGCCAAAACATCATACATAATATGAGAGAAGAGTCACTACCTTGATCCTTCCGGGCGTACTCTGGCACCGGTCTCTCCCGCCTAGGGCAAATGTTGTATCCTAGAATCATTATTAGGGACGAAGAGTTATATTCTATTCCAAGACTTATTTAACTTGAAACACTTAAATTTGGTTATCATAATTGACCCTTAAGAGGCCACAAATGCCTCTAATAAAAGCCCTAAAAGGTTGGGAAACAATAGGTTAGAGATCTCCTTTCGAAAACTTAAAGTGCTGGAACATAGGGGTTGGCCGCGGCCAATAAATTTCCTGACTCTTGGCTGAACTTCAAAAAACTATAACTAATTGTAGAAAAATTGAAACGAGGTGATTCCAAAGCCAAATGAAAGGTATATAAGTCCTCTTTCAAGCAAAAATATAGCCCATCACTGGAAATCACTACACAAATACAGAATCACCAAAAACTAAACATTACTCCAAAACAGAGTTCTGTTTCAATCCCAAAATTTGGACAACCATATCTCACAGAATTCTAAACGAAATGATACAAAATATATGTCCATTTTGAAGCTTGGGATGTGAAATTTAAGACTGGAAAGTTTCATAATTTTCCAATACCATTTGGTCATTCAAAACGCTCGTGCAAACGGACTGTGCAAAACAGAGCTTAAACAAGATAGATTTCCAACTTTTCCCAAGTGATCCAAATGAATCCAAAATCAATAACCAAGCTCATTCCCACACAAAATCACTCAAGGAATCCAATAGGCATGTCAAAATCACCAAAATCCTATTCCATTATCATGCTTTGGTTTTGGGTAACATTAAACACTAAACTCTCAAAATCTCCAAACTTAACAATTTCAAACCCAATCAAATCTATCTATCCAAAATGCATTCCAACATACAAATTCCATACCAAACATATACCAAACTCTCAATGGCCTTCATTTTCGAAAATGGCCCAAGAATTCCAGAAAATCCAAGTTAATCCATTTGGCATAAAACATAGATAAATAGATAGGTCTCACTCACCTTATCAACTTTCTCAAAGGGAGTTCTTGATTCACCACTTCCTAAATTTCATGTGGCCACAAATCACAATCAATGGACAAGCTACAACCATAGAAATGTTGCTCTTAACTCAAGGATCAACTTTAATGAAGGGAGTTTGAGCAATAGAGATCATTTTCCTTACCTTTTTCAAGCTTTCTTCCCTTCCTTTTGCTGCCAAAAATGGCGCCCAGCTGAGAGAGAGAGATGAGAGATGGAGTGGAAAGATGAAGAAAATGGTGATGATTACTCCCTCCTTTCAGCTGCAGCGAAAATGTGGAGAGGAAGAGAGAGAAAGAATCATATTAAAATATCATTTGACTTTTCTTACACCTCTCCCTCTTGCCCAACTTTTGCCACATGTCAACTTGCTATTGGCTTACACCAATTAAGTGACCAATTAGCTACTTTAATCTCTCCATTAGCCATTTTAATCACACATCCCATTTTCTCTTAGTTAGTAATTAATTTCTCCCTTAATTACCAACTCATGGCCAATAATTCCATTCTTCCAATTTTTCAATAATTATGACGTATTAATCAATATTGCCATAAAACACATAATAATTCAAATTAAATTCATAATTATCCACAATAATCATGATTTGCCCTTAATCAGAAATTGGGATATTACATGATGTGTATAACATGCCCCCCAGTGAACGATGATAGACGAATAATGCGCTTGCCCCTAGCTGAAACCTCTGTCTCTCTAACCAACACGACATCAATCAACTCTTTATATATCTTTGCCCTAAGTTACCTTTGATTGTTACGTATAAATCTAAGCTTGTATGACTCAATCATCACATATCCATCTATAAGGAATTGTTGAAATAACTTACCTCCATACTTAATAGTAGAAAAATAGTTGTTCCTGTCTTGAATTAAATAGGCAACATACTCCCACATTGAAACGCAAGTTTGATTTCCTGAACGGTATTCTGTTTGCTTCACATGTGGCATTTTTTCTTTGTAATCACCTGATCCGTAAGGAAATAATAGTGAATATTGTAGAGGCAAAAAATCTGAATGAATCTCACAAATTCTCTCAAGCAAACCTATCTTATATTGCACCACTATGTCTCTACCGTCATCAGAGTCGCCAATATCACCTACAATTAATGCAGCTATTTCATTATGATCCATAGGCATGTTGTATCTTCGAGCATCTGATCCCCGTCGATGTACCAGCTTAATTTTGATTTCTTGGCCCTCATGAGAGTTTATGAAGTCACAAACCATGCAGAATGTTTGAACTAAAATATTATGCTCATCAAGCATACGTTGAAGGATACGTAGAACATCATTGTTCACTGGAGGCATATCACTATTTGAACCCCTGCATAATCATTAAATAAGCATTGTCATGAGATAATATTGTAAAAAAAAGAAATATAACGTGAACCCAGATCATTAAGGCATGACATTCAAAAGAACATAAAATTAACCTTATGGTTGAAACTCTATTAACTATTTCATTGTTTGTATCATAAATGTATAGTTGGGCGAATCTAGGCGGAGCCCCATCAACAGGTAGGACACTACTAATCATATGAACATTCTGCCCACTCATCTGATAAACACATGGTCCATGTCCATTGTTCACTTCCCTATCAATTCTTCCCCCCGTTGAAATGAACACAAACATCATGTTGTAGGTATGTATGATGTTGCAAAAATGTTTGCTCTGTGGAGAAACCCTTCATAGCAGGGCTTTAAATTCAAGAGGAGGATCCGGTGTTAGACTTAGCTTCACTTTACCCTGAAGACAACACATACCAAATTTAGGTATGCGATCGTTTTGGTTTTTTTTAAGCCTTTCGCCATACCACATTTTTGTGCCACATTCTTGGCACACATAATTCTAATCTCCAATATCCTCATATTTTGAGAATCCTACAAAATCAACATTCCACAATCAACAACGGTGAGAATAAATTAAGCAATCCTCTCATGAATTAGTTGAAAGTATATCTACTGGTAAGCAATGCATTACAATGAATAAAACTTATGGTTATTTACCTTGAAAAGGCATGCGGGATGTAGTGGCAGCATCATTCTTATAAGCACAATCATGATCACAAGTGGTGGCTACTCATAAGGGGAATAAGTGTCCAAATTATATACATATGTAGGCAACATTCTAATCAAACAAAACTAGATAACTTATTTGAATATTAATAGAAACACACCTTATATGGCAAAGGTAAAATTTCGTCTAACCTACAACAACAATTGCTTGAATTAAATTCCGTCAAATTACATTAAACAGTAGGTATGTAACTTAGAAATATCAAATTTTGTTTCCTATCTACATGATTCAATGATTAATTTTATGAGCTTCAAATTAATGAAACAATTTGTAAAATTTGCATATTGGGTTAATTAAGGATTTTCCTTTGTTTATACGACATTTTGACAATGCAAATTATTCTCTTATTTCTTGACAAATAATTTTAATATCCAAACAACATAGAACTATTATTTAATTTTGTAGACTGGGTGAGCGATTTTCCTTTGTACATATAAATGATGTTGAGCACAATTCAAAATTATTTTTTCATAAGCATTTTGACAAATTATTCTCTCAAATTATTTCGTGCTAGCTAATTTTAATTAGGATCTTTGTTTACCTTGAATTTTAATAAGGATCTAAACAATATAGAACTATTATTTTTTTAAGTTAAAAAATATTTTTATGTTACACAAGCGACCACCTATTTGTACGCCTGCACAACACAAATGTATAAAAAGTCATGCTCAGCTCATTTTGAGATTAACTTAATCAAAATATGAACTACAAATTTAACTTTCAGACACTTAAATTATATCAGACTTGAAATATCTCAACACTCAATTCAAATAAATCAACCAATTTTAATAGGAAGGCATATAAAATTGTGGCACTCAAATAAATTGGGAACAGGTTATAAGAAGTTTCATCATATGAAATTGATTTTTTTAAATATTTAATCTATATCTTTATTATAAATCAAAGAAAGAAAATTTAAAAAAAGAATCGAAACGATTTAAATAGAAATTCCTAAGAACATTGACAAGACAAAATCAAAGTGAGAATTAACAACATATAAAAAAGATAAATGACTAGATGAAATAATTAAATCTATCTATTTCATAATTTAAAAAAATTTGTACTGTTAGTTTAATATTGAGCTTTGATCATGGTTACTAAAATTATTCTTTTATTATTTGATTGTCTTATATAAAAAGTTATTATTATATATGATAGAAAATAAAACTATTAAACACACAAATTTCATTAAACTCGATTGTTATACTTTAAAAAATAAAGAAATTGAAATTACATGAAAATTTGAAAATTTAAATTTAAATTCTAAATTAAATTAAAATTTGAAAATAGCCTTTAGTGATTGCATACTCCTTCATCTCACAAGTATACTCATCATACATACACCAATTGTAACCCACGTATTTTTTTATTTACATTTTTTTAATAAGAGACACTTAAATCAAACAGGAAGAAGGGCTGACATCAAATCATATAACAATTTCAAAAAATATCACATCAAATAATCTTATGAATATGAAAAAAGAGAGAATCCAAAAATAATTTGAGAGTATTTTTTTTTTGGAATTTAAAAGTTGCAAGCGCTGGTGAATGAAGCTTAAGGTTATGAAAAAAAGAGAAAGTAAGATATTTAAATGACTATATTATTAGTGCATTTGACTTAGACACTCATAACAACCTAATTGGGAATATTGATGACACAAATAAGTTTTAAGGTAGAAGTTTAAGGATGAAAATTACGTCAAATCATATCATATTTTTCTTTCATCATCAAATGATTCTTAGCCTTCCAAATAAGAAAATGACATTGAGTTTTATTTGGGTTTATAGCGTTCATGTTTTCAATTCATATTTATAATAATATTAAAACACTTATGCAGTTCTTATTCATAATAATATAGTACTTCTAAATTGAAAAAAAGTAAAACAATGGAAGAAGATAATAAAGCAGGTCGCTAGAATAAATGGATTCACATCGAACAGAGTATGGTTGTACAGAGTCATAAAGGTTAGAAAAATAAATAAATACACAGCTTCGCACCTGATGTGGCAAACTGACTGGATGCTGAGGCGAGATATCATGAAACACCAAAAAAGTCGGAGCCTCTGCTCCAATGTTGTCAGAAGTTATACTAATTAATGTCCCAAACGAACTACTCTTTTCTATGACTCCATGCATAAATTTCTCGCAAATTAATGGGTGGGTGGGTGATATTCTAATGTGTAACCAAACTCATCCGCAAATTCAATTGCATGAACCAAATATTGCAATGTCCAGACACAGTTGCGAAGACTGTTTTTATGAGTATATAAACATGCACGTACAGACCCACATAAACTCATGATGGCAGCTTTTAGTATGCAATCAAATCAATGGTGTGAAAAATGGGATTGTTGGTTTTTAAATATTGTTAAAATAAAAAATCTGAATAAAACAATGTGACCGGAAATAACGAAAGATCCAGGGGAGGTAGTTGCAAAATTATCCAAAAAGGTTAAATTAAGTGAGTGAAAAATCAAAAGAAGTGTTACGAAAACATTTTTCAAATGAAGCCAATCAGAAAGAAAGAGAGGTAATGGAGATGTAATTTAATTTTTATGCTTAAGTGAGGAAATATGTTAGTTCCACAATATTCTTGCTAAGTTAAATCCAAATTAAAAATTAAATTTTATTAATTCAAAAATTAATAATTAAATAATGATAAAGTTCCACAATATGGAGACTAAAATGTTTTGCATAGATTGATCATATTTTAATTTAATTTATATTCTTAAATGAGGAAATCGGTTAGAACTTTGGTTAACCAATACAAATTAAAATTTGAAAATCTTAATTTAAATTCACAATTAAATTAAATTTATAATCTCAAAGAAGGAAATCAGTGAGATCTAAGGTTAACCAATAAAAATTTAAATTTAAATTCATAATTAAATTAAAATTTGAATATGACCTTTAGCGATTAACCAATAAAAATAGTGGGAGGTTTTTAGGAGGCAATACCGGAACATGGGTATTGGTTTCACCGTAGTTATTATCTGGAGGAATTGTTAAAATTCGTAATTAAATTAAAATTCAAAAATATGCTTTAGCGATTAACCAATACAAATAGTGGGAGGTTTTTAGGAGGCAATACTGGAATGTGGGTATTGGTTTCACGATAGTTATTATTTTGAGGAATTTTTAAAATTTTTAAATTTATGCTATTTATGCAACTGAATTAGAGAGAATTGCAGGGCTGACGTGGCACGCTGTGGTGCCTGCTTTCAGCCTTGCTTTAGTTATATTTAAAAAAATTGAATAAACAAAAATTAATTAAAAAAATAAAAAATGACTGATTTATTTGATTTGATACACGGTACTGACAATTGCAGGGCTGACATGGCACGTTATGGTGCCTGCTTTCAGCCTTGCTTTAGTTATATTTAAAAAAATTGAATAAACAAAAATTAATTAAAAAAATAAAAAACGAATGATTTATTTGATACACGGTACTGACACTTGGCATACTTTAAAAAGACCTGCTTTCAGCCCTGCTTTTATATACTAATAGATAGATTAGACTTGTCAGTCCTTATGTATGACAAGCGTATATCTTCTATAATGTTCCTAAAAGATAGTTCGCGTCACAATGACTAATGGTCTATTTGGTTAGATGGAGGGGAGGTACGGGAGATGAGGGATTTCAATAGAGGGGAGGGGGAGGGGATTTTAATATTAACTTATTTGAATTGATCAGAAGAAAGGGAATATGAGAGATTTTAATGTTACGTTATTTGATTCAGAAGGAGGGGGGAAATTATTTTCACATGGATAACTTTACCCTTATGTTATGAGTATCTTTTTCCAAAATTTATTAAATATATAATAAAGTTTAATTATAAATAACATTTAATACAAATATATATACATATGTATATGTATTTAAAATTATATTTTAAAATAATATTTGATGATGTATATGATGAATGAAAATGGCCAAGGGTAGTTATAAGTTATCATAAAATGTGATGAGCATTTTTGTTCAATGTCAATTTTTTTTAGCCTCCCCTCCAAACTCTCCCAATTTGGAGGGGGAGGATTATAAAGGGAGCGAGGGAAAAATTTCAAAAAATTCCCCCTCCCCTCCTAAAAGATTTGTAGCGCCAAGTAGGGGGGAGTAAAATCTCTTCCCTCCCCTCAAACCAAATAGACCCTAAAACAAAAATAAGTGGCTTCTATATATTCTGAATATATTATAACCTTCCTAAATCCCCTCAACCAACACATGTAAAATCTATTAATGATACCAATCAACTCCGCAATAGCTTGAGGAGGAATGGATATAAGTTAGTTTGTTCCATTTTTAATATGGTTAATTGAAGTCAAATATTTTAAAGCATTTTGGGTTGATTCATATTGTTAAGGTATTTTTACACTCTAAAACACTTTGTGACGCAATTTTATTCTTAAAATATTAATTTCTTTAGGAGAAATTTTGCTCATAAAGCATTTTTATAAGCAATTTTAACAATGTCATTAACTCCCAAAAAGTGCACATGATACATTACCCAAGTAGCAAAATGATCCCTTGTATAGGGGAGGTGGGGGTTCAATCCCCCCAAGCTAAATTGACCTTCTTTCTAACTGAAACTTCTAGAAAGTCTTTCTTTAAGTGAGGGTGCATCAAGAACTCCCAAGTAATTGTTTAGCAGTAGCTTTAGGATGCTTAATGTTTGGGGGAAAAAATTTAAGGTATTAAATAAATCACAAAATATTTTAGAATGGTAAACATAGCTGGAAAAATACTTTGGAGTACTTGACGAATTATAAAATACTTTAAAGTGTTGGACACATCTTAACCCTTTTTAATATATATTAGGAGCAAAATTATACCACAAATACTTTATAACGCTGGATTTATCTCAAAAAATAGTTTAAAGTGTTGAGTAATTCTATTATTTTTCAAAATTTATGGAATGCTTATATATTTACCCAATATGAAAAATATTTACTTAAAGTAGAATATTTTTGTTTTAAATGAGACAGTCGAACTGCATAGTTGATTATTGCAACATAAGACAGATTAAAAAATTTAAATTTATAAAATTTAAATATAAATCATCCACTGTTTTACAAGTGTAGATGTTGAGAAGGAAAAACAAAGAGGAAAAAGCGGAGCATCCGGGTCTCTAATCATGCCGACTCCTGAAAAAATAAGTAACAAATCTGACTTTCTATTTTCTAAGGCTAAGCAACAAATTAAGCTGTCTTAATTCATAATAAGATCCTATAAAAGATGCAGACAAATTAGCCGTTGGAGGTCTGTGCCAGCTGGATAGTTGTGCAACGCGTGGGCAATATAATTCTCTCAATCTGACGTAAGAAATTAAAAAGACGACACTGACTTTGTATTAGGAGGTTAAAGCCTTGTGGCCGTATATCTGAGGATATTGATGAGGTGGAATGTCAAAGCAAGCATAATTTCAAACACAAAATCTCAACGTTTTGCCATTTATCTTTCGTTGATGGAACCCCACTCATTTAATTAATTAATTAATTAGTGCCTTCTACCTTCCCTCTGGCTCTTCCTCTCTCACTCATTCCCATTTTCATTATACTTTTCTTTTTGCGTAAAGGAGTTGCTCAAACCTACGTGGTTCTGTAAAGTACGCTCTGTTTCACTTTTTTTTTTTTTTTTTTGGGTGCTCAATAATCCGGCCGTCTGGCTCAAGATATTACACCGACTATAACACCTTAACCAATGTTAGCCGCTTATTTAAGAATGCAAAACTTAAAGTTGACTTCATGATCGATCGAGAAACACCCAAATGGCGTTCTTTTAGAAGCAAAGGACCCTTAAACGGGTCGTTTGATATTTTTATTTTAAGGACCAGGTTTGTTATGGATTATATTGGAACACAATTGCAGGACTGCAAGAGACTGATTTTTACATATACCAACCAAAACTACCTCATGGATCGCGCACACTTGTAGCTTCCAAGGTCTTAGACTTTCTTTTCAGATTTAATACTATATTGCGTCAGCTGCAACTTTGCACGCTTTAGAGTGTGTTTGGATGTACTTAAAAAAAGTTATTTTGAGCCCAAACGATGGTTTGGAAAAAAATCATCCAAACACTCAAAAATTTTCCCAAATCATGATTTTGAACTCAAACCATGGTTTTGCAAAAATCATCCAAACATTTCAAATTTTCCCAAACCAAGATTTTGAGCTCAAACCATGGATTGGATCTCAAAACCATGGTTTTGAGAAAATCTAATTTTTTTTGCTTTTTTCCATATGTGGACCCCACCATCTCACTCTAATTGGTCCATTTTATTAATGTGGGCCCCACACCACACTCTCTCTCTTCTTTTTCTTTTGTTTTTTTTTGAATTTCACCAATTTTTCTTTAATCCTTTTTTTTTTTTTTTTAAGAATTTTAAAATTTTAATACTCCATTTTATCTTATAAAACCTATTTATCTAATTTGATTATATTAGAAAAATTAGTTAATCTGCACACGAAGGTCCCATTTGGCAAATAAGTTGGCAATGAGGGATTTTTTCACAATTTTCCTAAATCATTATTCTACTCATAATCTATTCTCCAAAAGCTATTCTGTTCAAAATCTATTCTTCAGAAGCTATTCTCCATTTTTTCTTCAGAATCTATTCTCCAAAATCTATTCTTCTTATAATCTATTCTCTAAAAATTAATCCAAACACACTCTTAAAGCTTTTAAAAAACTCATTTTTGTATTAAATTACTAATTCATAACAACCACACCAGCATCATGGGATTTCCTGGTTGCTTGAGGGGACATCAAATATCATTAGTTATGATTAACAAAATGATAATAAATGGAAGGCAATACGGGAATGATGGCTTTATGATCCACTTCCTGGTGCAGCACCTGACTTGGGACTTTGATTGATGCCCTTCTAATCATTCCTCGCGCCCCTCCTCCATAATCTCAGCCTTTTGATTTCTTATAATGCTTAAACCCATATATTTATATACAAGTGTAGATATTTAAATGAGATTTTACATGCCCACGTTTGGAGGGTAAGGGTAGAAAATACTTTTAAACATTGAAAACAGAGAGAGTTGAATACAGGGCTCACGGCCACCGTCTAGAATTCCTTGACTTTTTTGCAGCCTCATACCCTCAATCTCAATCATTTATCTTTTCTTTTCTTTTTCTTGCGGTTCAATCATCTATCTTATTAAAATCTTAGTTATCAAGAAATTAACAGCATCAATCACTATTAAGGCTTACGCCGGTCAAGATCTTCGTGTTATTACCCTCCTCTGGTTTCTAAGCAGAACCACGCAAACACACTCTTTCTTTTTATTCTTTCTCTGGTCCGAGACTTCCGGGAGAAAACAGAAAGAGCCATGCTTGATCGGGCAATACATCAACCCGCAAATTCCATTCAGTTACCGAACAGAATTGGAAGTAGTATCCATGGTTATGGAAGATGGGAAGACAGAAGGACCTCTGGTTTCTGGGCTTCAAAACAAGTGGATTATGACGACGATGGCGACTCTGGTATTTGTTCGCCGCCTTTATGGAAGACGAGCCCAGCCAGAAGCCCACAATTTGATAAAAACTACTATCAAAGTCTGTCCCCTTCGTCAAGAACACAAGCCATTGTCAGAGGCCAGAGGGAGCTCATGGAAATGGTTCGGAATATGCCAGAGTCAACCTACGAGCTCACCCTAAAAGATCTGGTGGAGAAGACCACGGTTGAAGTAGGTGAAGAAAATGAGAAAGAAGAGAAGACTTTAATCAACAAAAACGAGTACAGAAGGGAAGGTAGTGGTAGTAGCAGTGGTAGAAAGGGTGATCAGAGAGCGGCGGCGGCGAGAAGTGGAAAAATTCAGGGTGGAGGGTTTTATTTGAAGATGATAATGTTTCCTCCATCTTTGGGATCAAAGAAGAAGAAGAAGGATGAGTTATCGGGAAATGAAGGTTCAAAGGCGACTCCGAGACCATCAGTATCTGAAGGATCTTTGAAAGATATTGTGGATAATGAGTGGTGGAAGAAGAGCCCTTCAGCTTCTGGGGATAGTGAAAGTGGTGCAACCAGTGTCAATAGCAGAAGCACTAAAAGCTCTGGAAGCAGCAGCACCGACAGCAGCGGAAGCGGCAGGTAATTTTGAATCCATTGAAATTTACTCAATTGTTTTTCATTGAGTGATATAGAAATTATTAAAAAGATTTCTTATAATCGCATGGTCTGAGAATCCTTTTCATTGTTTGTCTATATGAGTGATGTGGCTATCTGGCTTTTCAAGTTCAGAAAGTTATTAATAGTACAGTAGGGGTGGATTTTAGAACCAAAAAAACAAAAAAGGGAACCTGTGTGCTTTAAGAGGATGGAAAATTTGCATATGTGGATTCTAACATTCATGAAAGATTCCGAACTGTGTTCAAGTTCTAATAACACAGTGAAATCGTGACGTTAAAGAGGGGGCCGTGGTGGGTGGATAAAGAGAGGGTTAACTTAAAGTGTTAAACTGGTTGGTAGACAAAGGAAGAAGTTGTTCAGAGAAAAGACTTGTTTGGTAGGTGAATTTCTCAGGTGAAAACTAACGATGATTAGTATTTAATTTATCATGATTATGAGCAGCTAATGATGATTGAGTAATGTGATGGATATAATAATGCAGGAGAGAGAGGAGGGTCCGCAGTTGCTGGTTTCTGATTGGCAGACCCAAACGGCTAACACGGGAATAAAGGGATATGCATCCGCTGTGTGTGGTTTTGTAACAGAGACTGCAAATCGCAAAGTGAAGAGTGTGGTTGAATTTTTATTTCACAAACGCAGCCTTAACAGAGGAGTTTGTCTATTCCTTTCTGTTATATATGCATGTTAATACTATTCCCTGAATATGTTGCTCCTAACAGAGTCCAAACATTAACCTTTTATGAGGAGCCGAAGTCCAGGAAAGAAATTAGTATACTTCCACTGGTTTTAACATTAAATCAGCTTTGTGTTAATTTATTCCTTTAATTATATTTTGATATTGTGCAGCAAACATTTATCTTTCTCCTGACTAAGAATAAAGCCTCTACTACCCATATCAACTCAACGGTAGGTTAACTCAGGTTATAAAACCACTCGCACACTCTTGTTTGTTCTTTTTTTTTTTTTTTTGGCATTTTTCAGGCCATTAATTTGTCAGTATACACTTATTTCTTTTTTCTTTTTTTAACACTAATTTTGAAAACTTAATCCGTTTTTTTTTTTACTTATATATCATTTAAACACACATACGCATGCATACAATCATATGACAATATTAACGAAGAAAGCATGATTCCAAGTTCAGATTTGAAGATGTTTCTAAACGCTTTGTTTGAGGGCAAAAACATCGTTGAGAAGGAACTTGTGGATGGTGATGTGGCAAATTAAAGATGACTCCTTTCTCTTCAATGATAAGTTTGATAACGAGATATTCAATATACAGATAGGTTCTTGAGCAGAAAATGAGGAATCAGAATTCACCTCAATAGAAATTCAATAGGGTGGAGGGGGAGAAGGATGAATATCATGAAATCAAGAAGTACATCAAGTAACAGGTGTTAGAAAGCGGTTGCAGCACCATTCAGTTCTTCTTCTTCTTCTTGAGATTTTAGGTGGTCTTTACAAGTGTCGTCGTATGGGTTTAGTTGCACAAAGCTGAAATAATTGGATGCATCACAAAATGCTTTAATTTAGACCGCTGGATGTATTTGGAAAAATGATTTTAGAGGATTGGATACACCTTAAATTAAATTAAATTAATTTACACAACAAACCACGTATCTCAAAGCTTCTATTAAATCTCTCGAGCCAAAATCAACAAAGAGATTTCCATAACAGCTCGTAAACTCAGCGGCTATTAACTCTTCTTCGTCCATCCACGGCCCATATCTAGTTTTCAACCTTAGTATTTTCTTTTGAGCCCTTCTTTTGATATTTCGGTATTTTTCTTTTTTAATTAAATATTTAACTTTGCTCTGCTAACACTTTAACTCTTCTAATAACTTTGCTCTATATATAACTCTATTAGCAAAGTTAGCCCCTGGGCATGATGAGTTAATTAATAGTACTAACAAACAAAATTAAAGCATTTAATTTAGAGAAAAAAACACACACAAATATTAAATTAAATTAAAAACTGAAATAAAGTATAGGCAGCTAATGGATTTTCCTTTTTCTAAAATTATCACTTTACTTATTAATTATTGCACCCGAGACCTATATATAAATTACAATAAGGGTTTATCATATATATATATATATATAAGTTACACATGTTTTTTTTAGGACGGGGCTAGTATATGATTAGGACGAGGCTAGTTAACTTATTAATTAATCCTTATCATGACAATATATCATGCAGCCCGGCACAAGCAGAACGGTGCTCTAAGTCTAAATCCAGTAAACCACACACACATATTGCCAACTGTGAATCATGTCACTAAAAGGAAACTACGAAACTACACCAGTCTGAAGATAAGCGAAAGAAAGGTGGGGAAATACCCCCCAAAGACATCCAAACCACTTAGTACATAGAAACGAGCACCTAAACCAAATTGTTCAGAAGCTTATTTCGGTCAAACGATCACTGCACATGAAACTCTACTAATTACATTGATTTTGCGAGATAGGTTAGGTTAGGTTTAATTAGTGTTTTAGATTTAAGACTTGAGGTAAGCTTCAGTATCTTCTTAGCCGCGCGAGTTCAATAAGCTGCATGGCATGTCCTTTACAAGGAAATATTATAGACATACCCATTGAGAACAAATCTTGAAAGAGTCTTGCACTATGCGGCGGGAAACACCAGTGGATGAAGCTATGCATTTTTTTTTTTAATTTGTTGGGATCAAGAAGATGGGTTTTGGAAAACTTCCTGCGTGGCAACATCTCATCCATCTTAAAACTGATTATACCCATTTCAGGGTTCAAATTTCAGGACCACCCCATATTTTAGGCTGCGCGCCAATATATAAATTCCCCCCTAGCTCTTTTAAACGTGTATTTATAAATATCCGTATTGCTTCCGAATTAAGGAAGCATATCCGCATGTGCGTGTTCAAAATAGCTAATTTATAACAACTGCTTTAATTTTTTATTGGGTCAAATTAAGTTTGTTTAATTTCTTAGTTGTTTCGATCATACAATTAACAGATTAAATTTTTGAAATTCAACTTTTGCCGGCATTGCATATATTTATCAAAATATGTATCATAATAATAAATTTCCATTATAATAACATATAATTTGGATTCCAAAGCAGCTATGAGACACTTTTTTTTTTTTTTGGGGCACGCGCGTGAGTTGGAAATTAGCATTTAGATAAGCGAGGAACTTTAATCTCTTCACGCAAGACTTAAAAGAGGATCGGACCAGCCAGTCAGCCATCAGAGAGCAATAATGATTAAATGCACCTCAAGATGATCGCCAAGCTGGATGAGGATGGCATGACGGGGAATACAAGCATTAATCCAATATCCCTTATGAGACAGTATTTGTAATCCTCCATTCACATCTTGTACCAGTGTTACTATGAAGCCAGGATCTGTGTGATCAGGTATACCAATACGACTTTTTGATACATAATTGGGTGGATAAAGGTTCATGGCTGATACATCAAACCCTGCATGTGTTGGAAGGTTGAATTAGTCAGAGATGATCAGTTAATAATCACAAATGTTAATCATCACTTGTCACCACAAGGGATTCTTGAGGTTTGGTCATCACTCTCTAATGAACGATTGATTGTTTCTCTTGTAAACACTGATTCTTTGTTAATATATAAGATTTCTATTAGGTTTCTTGTCATATTGTTGTTTACCTGATTTCAAGTTAAATGCTTTCTCTATGTAGCTCTCTTCAAGCCCCTATGTCTTTGACACTGCTTTTGCTAACCCATTCACTACCTTCCTCATTTCCTTGTAGTATTCATCTAAAATGTCACTGCCATGGAAGAACACCCCATTTCAAAAATAAGATCAATCCTACAATATTTAACTAAATATTTAATGAAAATAGCTACGAGGTATATATCACATCAATGTAAGACTTGCATAGATAAAAATTATCGCAATAATAGCTATATATAGCTCCATATTTGTTGCTTGATTTCTAATAAATATAAATCATCAAGACATAGGTCAATGAGATCCCCATAAGAAGTTGTACGATTAATATTTTAGCTGATAATCTCGTTGAAGGCCATATGGACAACAGGATCAAAACTAAAAAATAGAAAATATGTACCTGAAGCTTGATGGGTTGGGAGGAAAATGACGGTGTGCAGTCACCTTTATATAGTCCCTATTTTCTCCAGAAGAATAGTTTTGGCCCAATCTAATTCGGTCCATTGGATCCTTTTTACTGTATATCTTCCTCTCCTCCAAAGTAGATGGATCAAAGAATTCAGAAATCCCCTTGAAAAGAGCGTCCAACACCTTTTCTGGGATTTGATGATTTACCAGCTGCATGCAGTATATATATATATATATCACACAAAACGTTACGTTTTACTGAGATGTACATAAATACGAGTTATATATATATATGGTTTGTACGAAATCATATATAAAGCCTTGGTGCTGTGTGTGCGCTTTTACGTAGAAGAAGCCATAGTCTTGGCACACTTGGCCAAGTTGTTCTATAGCCAAGGATGCTTGATCAGGATCATTAGAGAAAAGCGTGCAGTAATCAACTGTGGGAATCTCACCATCAACAAGTTTAGTTGAATAAGACTCGCTAGAGGGCTTAAGGGTTGGTGGTGAAGCCATTTCAGCCATCCCAAACTGAAGAATATGCCTGGGAAATACAATATCCGATATGAAGATATATATCTATGTTAATTTTGATGATAGAAGGTGCAGGCTCGAATGTGTCTACCTATAAATAGGCGAAATATCAGATAAGACCGCAAGTTTATGGTAATTTTTAATCAGTAACTAGTGTATAGTTTACTATATTATGCAAGTTGTAGTTTTTTGAGAGAAAATCAAATGTATTCCCTGGAAAATGATAATTAATACATAGCAACTCTTTGCCTCACTTGTATGCAAGTTGTAGTTAATTAGATGAATTCACACTATTGGCGTATGTTACTGTATACGCATGCTGTATTATTTACGTAGTTCGCATCGCATCTCCCTAGTTTGCAATTACGGCAACTTGCTCTCTTATCGTGGTCCTCCGGCAGATTTAGTTTATTCCCTAGGAACGACAGACTCATGTTTGGTGATTAATATTATTAATTATAATTATATCATATGGCCTCGTACGTACGACGATAGAAAATTAATGAGAAACTGACGTATTATCAAATATATATGTTATTTCCTGGTGCAAATACATGACAGAACAGTAATGATGTTAGCGGAGCATCGTACCTGAAAAGAAATCACATGCACGTAACAAAAAAAAAAAAACAAGAAGACCGGTTCAAAGAATCTAATTTAAGAAAACATAGAGTGCAGATCAACTGGATCATGTGCTTTTTTGGATGTCAGCAGTGACCGATCCAGGGTGCTTACTACCCCTACATACGCTTCAACCTTCCTTTTGTATTTTTTTAATTTTTAATTTTAATTTGAAACACGTGTGTTTATTATACTTTCTTTTAGTCTTTAACTGCTTTTCTGCGCCATTTGAACGCAGAAACATGAAAATGGAAAATTGGCTAGGCCAGTTTTATGTCGGTGAGATGTTGCGTTTCACTTTTTATATTTTATTTTGAGTTTTTTATCAGGTGGCACGCAGTGCAATACTCAAGCTGGTAGCCGTATTAGCTTAATTGGCTATGTGAACAGTATTTTGTGAGGAGAACCGTTTTCCTCTCATGGCTTGGTGATTTTAATTTTACTGATATGTATATACATATATATTGATGACGTATGAGAATAATAGTTCATTTAATTACCAGAAAATTTGAGCTGACACATCAGTTTGACCAGAAAACGAACACTATTACAGGTTTATAACAAGAAATTCACGAACGTACAGAACAATTCACTTCAATTCCTCCTCCTTCACATGTTCTTGAAAGCATAGGCTAAGATAGGTGCATGGGTATGATCAGAGTCAACAATAATGGCTGATTTTATCATAATGGCTGGCTCAGGGCCAGCTGATTTATTTAATCACTGTCTTTGCGTGCGATACATATAGAAGATCGATTAAACAGCAGGGACAAGGATATATATATTAAGCACTTGGAAGCCTGATTTTATCAAGTGATGATTGAACATCAATCTCATTGTGGCCCTTTGCTTCCAAGGATTGCTTATAGGTCATTCCAAGATATGCCGGTGGGTGATCTTCATCCACAAACTCCAGAGCCGGTGCTAAAACTTTGTCTAACGGCGGCCCATGCAGCGTCGCCACCGTCAACCTTTGCACCTCATTGTTCCCAACAATAACTTTACGCACGTGACTCTTGTACTTCCCATTGGTTAAGATCTATATATACATATACGGTTAGGCGTTGATCAAGTTAATTAAAAATATTACTGATCCATATTGAAGGGATGAGCTATTTAATTAATGGATAATTAAGTACCTCAAGATGGTCGCCGAGTTGAATGAGAATGGCGTGGTGGGGAATATAAACATTGATCCATTTTCCAGTGTGAGATAGTATTTGGAGACCTCCATTCACATCTTGCGTGAGGGTTATGATGAAGCCCGGATCAGTGTGATCACCGATGCCAACGTGACCTTTGGATACGTGATTCGGTGGATAAAGATTCATGGCCGATACGTCAAATCCTGACTCCAACTCAAATGCTTTCTCTATGTAATTCTCTTCAAAGCCTAAGGTCTTGGACATTGCTTTTGCTAATCCCACCACTATATTCCTCATCTCCTTGTGGTACTCATTCAGGACCTCACTTCCATTCCCATTTAATTTCCAAACAGATCGATATATTAGAAAACAATTAAGGATAATGAGACATCTATCATAACTGGAAATAAGTGCGTGTATACACATGTACCTGAAGCCAGAGGGATTGGAAGGAAAATGACACTGAGGATGCGTCATCACTTTTAGGTATTCCCTGTTGTCTCCATGAGAGTTTGAGGAGTTTAGGGCCCACCTGATTTTCTCCATTGGATCCTTTTTCCCATACACTTTCCTCTCCTCCAAATTCGTTGGATCAAAGAATTCAGACATTCCTTTGAAAAGATTGTTCAGCACTCTGTCTGGAATGGGATGATTGACCAGCTGCATGCATATGCAAAGAATCAAATTTTCAAATAGACATTAATTAATTTGAACTATATATAACTTAATAATTGAAAGTGGGAAAATATCACAATTGGTCTTTAGCTATATACATACATAGAAGAAACCAAATTTGTAGGACGCTTGGCCTAGATGTTCCAGGGCCAAAGATTGTTGAAGAGGGTCATCAGAGAAAAGCAAAGAATAATCAACAGTAGGTATCTCATCGTCAGAAGCCGAATAAGAACGAGTGACAGTGGAAGAGTGATTTGAATTTGATGGCTGAACAGGTGATGGAGTGGATGTAATAGGGTTGCAGTATTCTTCTGACGAGGAAATGACATTAGCAGCCATGACAAAGCTAAGGAAGCAAGAGAGTGCGCACGATCAAGATTGTTATATGCTATTATGCTTAGATAATGAAAAGGAGCTTCACCATTTGCATGGAAAATTAGTTGCTGGCCAAATGCACCTACAAATAAGCATCAGCAAACACCCAAAATTAATGTGAATCACATGCGATGGATTGGATTGTCAGAGTGGGTCACATAATTCAAATATCTCGACTCCTAAAATGTGAAGAATGTGGTTTCGATGGGTGGCGGAGAGCAAGGACTAAAACTAGTTCATTGTTTTTTATATATATGTATAGTTACGTTATAGTATTATACTCTGTATGTGATAATTATACAGAATAATTCTCTTTCAATTTTTTAATTAAACCAACTTAATGTAGCTAACTGAAAATTCACACTTCCTTTTAATTTTTAAAATAAGCTTGGATTTTAATGAGTAATGTATTGATTAGTTTCCATATGAATGTCATTTTATTATCTAAAAACCTCTGAGAAAACATGTATATTACACTCGTTATTACTCGTTATTTTCTCAATGCCAAGGTAGGGTGATACACTATGCATGTGTATACATTTTCAATGAACTTTTTCTTTTTTTTGAATTGAAAGGGTAGGCATTATCTACCTAAGGTTATAAGTGGGATCGAACTCTCAAACCTCCCACACACAGGGTAATTCTCGTATTATTAGGGTATAAGGCCATTGTTTTTTCAATAAACTTTTTAAACAGTCTTAGGACAAATCCTACGTCACTCCCACCCACATATTAGTCCGTTCCTGCCACCGACCCACGTATATTAGTCCTTTCCTGCCCCCGAAATACACGGCAGAAGCTACTTCATCCCACCAGGACACCACATCGTGACAACCAGGAGGTTGTTGATCCAACGTTGAGTCAAATACGCCAAACTCCAAATCAACATTCCGTGCAAGAAGCTGCCAATTTGAACATTTTCGTTGTTTACTGAACTCCCCCGTGTTTCTCCTTTTCAATGTATATTATTTATGCGCAAATTCAACACGAATTGAACATCCCGATTCTTGATCATGGAAGAGGAGTGTCTCCATTAATCATTCTTTTCATTTTGTTTATCTATGATCAAGTTTTAATGGTTGAAATTTATTTTATTGATCATTATATAATTTTATTATATTTAATGTTATAAAAATATTTTTATATAGTATTAAATATTAATTATTAAAACTTGATCTTGATATACTAAATAGATAGGAAATAGAGAGAGTAATCAATGAAAACATATATACTGCACTTGATTTTTAATATAAGAGAAAGATAACTAATTTTAAGATATTAAGAACATTAGTTAAATTAGTTAGTTGTGATAAATATTTATTAGTTAATTTTCTCATACTACCCTATTCGATCATGTGCATTTGAATAATATTTTATGGAAAGTTGGGAACCCCCTTAATTTATGAATTAATAAGAATAGTTTGAAAAAAAAATATAAGTTTGAAAGACAATGTAAACGCTTATATTTAGAGGCCGGGGAGTAATTAGCTAGTCACGTCTTAGCCCTTATAATGCCCTCTATTCTAACATTGTTTTGTTCCTAACCCAATACTATGATACTTCCAGACATGCTAATCTCTTACGCAAGAAATTAATCTTTCTTTATAGAGTATCAAACAAATAGAATAAAGAAATCTTCTAAAGCTGCCGTAGTGCCGTTAAGGTCGAGGACTTCCGTCGTATTGGGCCAGGTCCAGTCATCTATGATGACATTGAAAACAAAAAACACCTGGGCCATTAGCCCAAAAAAGGTGGGCCATAATTCATCTGGGCTCGTCCCATGACTGAGAGAGGACTGGAGGGTTGCGTTGTAGGATGTGTCATTGTGTCTTGGAAAGAATTTAGAGCTGGTAAAACGCAACCCGCCAGCCCGCAAAAAATAATCGGTTTCGGGCCGGGGAAAAAGGAGCCCGATTAGCCCGCGGGCTGGCTCGTTTAATTTTTTTTTAAAATTTTTTAAAATTTTTTTCTCAAATATCCTTGGTCCCTTATCTCATTTTCCTTTAATGATGTGTTTAATTAATTCCTTATACTTTTTATTTGACACTTATTTTTATATTATATTTATTTATTATACTATTATTAAATTAAAAAGAGATGTATTTATATAGTATTGTGATGTAAATAGATGAAAAAAAAGGAAGTAAGAATGAAATTGATTTCTTAACATAAATGTATAAAAAAAAGTGTGATATAAGAGGATGAAAGAGAAAAAAATTAAAAATTAAAAAAAAAAAATCACCAGCCCGCCTAAACGAGTGCCAGCCTGCGAAGGGGGCCCGCCCCGCCGTAACCCGCAGCCCGCGTGGGCTGGCCTGCAACCTGCGGGCCAGCCCGTTTTCCCACTCCTAGTCTTGGTGATTGTCCCCAACGTGTTGAATTTGTTGTTTGGTTCGTTTGTTGCCGTTTGTGGCCTTTGAATTTCTTCAGGGAGTATTGATTCGCCTGGTGTTTGTCAGTCTCCTTCTAACAAGTATACATCTTTTCGGCCCAGAAACAGGTAGAAAAGAATAAAAGGCTGGGTATTAAAATTTGTCTGATATAAAAAAATTGAACAAACGGAACTTGAGATAACTTTGTGGTAGTAAAAACTCCAAATCCAAGCATGCTTGACTTTCAGAATTCCAAATTGCAGTTTTATGTCCACCACGGGTGTTTGTGAGTCTGCTATCGCTATAGGCTATCCTAGACATTTAGACTATAAACAAATCATAAACAATAAAACTTCTGGTTGGCAAAAAACTTGTCACATATTGTATATTATATATAAATAGATATACAAATATAATTATAAATAGTATTAATTATTAAATAATTTCACATAATTCACAAAAGACCCGTCTACTTTCCAGTCATATAGACATCAGCGCCAACTTTGTACTGAGTAAGGACTACAATCAGCCCTGGCACCTGCAACTTGCAAGTGCAAGGCCGGCGTTCAAAAATTCATCATCATCATCATCATTATAAAAATAAAAACGCGTTTTCAGCCTTGCATTTTTTTCCGTTCTTAGTTCATACCCAGAGCAAAAGTCAAAGTGACCAACCTAATGGGTCAAATGTCAACCAAGTTCTTCTAATCTTCCCCCCAAATCTTCCGTTCTGTTTGGTCTGTCTTCACATTTCCCCCCACTACCTGTTCCGTTAACACATTTCCCAATTCCCGTATTATGCCTCCCACTTCCGGGGCCCAATGAAGAAAATAAAACCCACTCTATGTAAGTATATTTCTAATCTTTAATTGTTGGCAAACAAAAATATATATATTTTTAATCTTTAATTCAATAAAAAAATATTTTTTTTTTTGGCCAAATGTCCAATCTATTCTAGAGGCCAGAGTTTGCAAGACAAGGAAGGGGATGCGGAATTCATCTCAGAACTGTCGAAAGCAAAAAGTCATGAGCCCCCAAATCGGCTCGTCCATTTTCTAGTATCTCTCGTCGACATCCCGATCTCTTGTGATTCTAATACTACTCCATTTGGATCCTCTTCTTATTTTACGGAACACAGGTCAACTGCCCTATTACTCCTGTTTCTCACTACGGCTTTCTCCATAGCACTTTTTAGTTGAAGGTGTTAGGTTGTTGGTCCATCTCTGTTCCATCAAAATTTGCGCTATCCTTCCAGTTCTTTGATTCTTTTTTCTGTAATGTGCTCCCTTTCTTCAATTATGCTCTAACATTGGTGGGTTCTTTTAACTCGATGATTTTGGCGTACCTTGATTTTGTTTAGCTCGCAGTTTCCCACGATCTAATTGTTTGCGCTTCTTTGTATTTTGCATAAATTTGGTAGGCGTTGACAACAAAGGACTTCGGTTGCTTTAATTTTTACCTTGTTCTATTTTAGCTGATTTTCCCCCTTTTTAAATATAAACGACGGATCTTGTTTGCCTGGGGATTAACCCTTATGATTTTTCTTTTGTTGGCACATTTAATTTCTCTGGTGTCAACTGTAAAGCTTCTTCTTCTTCTCTGGGTATTCGATATGTACCCACACGCAACTTAAGATGATGGGTTCTTCCCATCTGCTCTTTTTGCTATTATAACTTTGATCTTTTGAAGTATTAAGTTTCTAGTCGCAGTTTATCCTTCTTCTAGTGTATATCGCTGTATGATTCTAACATTAGCTTAGTCTTGCGGTCCAATTGCCTTAACTCGGGCTCCAATTCGCAGAAGATTAAAAGACGTCATTGGAGTCAGAGAGACATGGCTAATAATGCAGCAGCCTGTGCTGAGAGGGCAACCAGTGACATGCTGATTGGCCCGGACTGGGCAATTAACATAGAATTGTGTGATATCATTAATACGGACCCCAGGTATCTTCCTGCTTTACCTATTACGCATGGTTAGATGGCTAAATTCTATTTCTTCCTTTTTTTTCTGTAACTCCCGTACCTGGGACACATTTATTGTACTGAGAAGTTGAGATGTAAAGTGTGGCTTTATTTACTTCCTAAATAATGCATATCGGAAGACAGTTGCTTCATTGTGTTGCATATATTAATACCGTTCGAGATCATTTTAGTAAGTTTTTGGTATCCACGGAGGAAAAAAGTTGAAGTTTCTGTTTTAAAGTTTTTTGGCAAACGCTTACTTGGAAGTTGGGTAAGAATTTTTGCTCAGCCTGCTTAAGAGACTTCTGTGGTATCTTCATTAATCCAACAAATAAACTGTTTCCCACCAACTCTTGTACAGCAAGTAAGAATCCATTTGTCTGTCATTCACCTCATATTCCAGCGTTCTCTTTAACTTGTTGTTTACCGTGTAACTACATTGAATAATTCATGGATGTGTTGTGATTCTTAAAGTTGTTTACTCATTTCTTTCCTGTTTTGAGAGCACCACGTGTTTTTGAATTTGGATTTGCAGGCAAGCAAAGGATGCATTAAAGATACTCAAGAAGCGCTTGAGCAGTAAAAATCCCAAAATACAACTTCTGGCTCTTTTTGTCAGTATTTCTATTCTTACCTAATCTCTGTATACTTTTCTGGTAATATTCAGTTGCTTCATGTGTGCTTGATATAGAGAGGGTGAAAATTTTGGCAGTATTGATTCTTTTTATTGTGCATTGTGCAAAATTCTGATAATTTGTTTGGCTTTTGTAGTTCTGAGATATTATGTGTGGAGTACTTTCAAAATGTTCATTTGTTTTTTTGTGAATGAAGTAACAAGAAGTGGTTTCCTTACATAGATGTTTTTTGTTGGAATATTTGGTGTAGGCATTGGAGACTCTCAGCAAAAATTGTGGTGAAAATTTGTTTCAGCAGATCATTGAGCGAGACATCTTACATGAAATGGTGAAGATAGTGAAGAAGAAGGTATCTACTGACTTCTTCGTTGTTCAATTATGTCTCTCCTGCTCCTGTATATGGAAGACTTATATAGTGTTTTGTTCTTTCGATCTAATTGTGCAGCCTGACTTAAATGTCAGGGAAAAGATACTGATTTTGATTGATATGTGGCAAGAAGCTTTTGGCGGTCCTAGTGGAAGGTTTCCCCAGTTCTATGCAGCATACAATGAACTAAGGGTGATTGCTCTGTTATATCTACATCTTACGCTGTGCATTCATCAATATTTTGCAAGCAACATTTCTACTTTTAATGGACATACATTGGCATAGCATTCATTTTACTTCTGTATTATGATGGGTGGTAATTCTTTCTACTTTCTTATCGGAATTATTTTAACTTGTTCTTCCTATAGGCCTGAATGTTGTTACACATTCCTGTAGTTGTTGCTTGAGTCCTTGTATCAAATTAGTTAGGATGTGGATGCTATTGAGATTTGTCATAGTATAATCACCAAAATTCACATGTTGTCATTTATTTGTTTATAAACTGTTCTGTTGCTGCTCAAGCTTCTTACAAGTACGTGCTTCGATGCTCTTGGCAATGCACTGAGAGGTGTGGATCATTTGACATTGTTACGGGATTTAATACACTTACACTATCAGAAGTCCTCATATAAAATATTAACAATGAAATCATGCGAGATAATGATGATCAAGGCAATTTGTTTAAATTATGCGGATGTAGCTCAAAGCAATTTCAGATTGATATGACGTTTTAATTCTTATTTACTTGGATGGTAGATTTGTGACAAAAGATCATTAAAATGTTACTTGGTGATGTAGGATCAGTTTTGCATATAATGTATAACCTTATCTTGAAAGATATCTATAACAACGTTGCTGATATGCTGATATCTATAGCACTGATATTTTGTTTCTGTGATATATTATTCTTAATACTTGACAGTCTGCTGGAGTTGAATTTCCACCACGGGAAGAGAATAGGGCACCACTGTTCACTCCTCCTCAAACGCAGCCAGTTGATTATCCTACTGCAGAATATGATGATGCTGCAATTCAAGCTTCTCTTCAGTCGGATGCTTCTGGCCTTAGGTGTTCTTTAATTTGCTTTCTGTTCTTAATGTTCTGATTCGATTGTTTGTTAAGTATGGCTAGCTGCAGTTCCTTTTTCTCACATTTTTCATTTTATAAGATAAATAACAGACTAGTTGAGTTGGTGTCACAATCTCATAATTCCAATTATTGACATAGTTTAACAAATTCTTTGTAGGCATAATTTACATGTTCATTATAATGATTCCAGATTTCTATTATAATAACATCTTTTGAAATGAAGAGAGAAGTCTGCATTCTATCTGGGTCTTATATTTCAGTTTATATATTTTTGGATCAACCCCTTGCTTCCTAATGATAGTTTCTGTAACTTGGATGTACATTTTAAAGTTTCTCGTCAATGGTAATAATTTTGTTTGATACTGCGGTCCTGGTTTGAAAATTAAATAGAAAAATATTGCATGTGTTAAATTAACTTTTGTCATATATTTGAATTGAATGATTGTAGTGATTTTTTACATTCTCTTTTATTATGGGATCCCTCCTTTTAGTGCTTCTGTCTGAAAACTGCGATGTAAAAACTATTTTCCAGGATCAAACTTCTTTGATAATCAATGCAATTCAGGGTATATCCACTTGTAGATTCACCGTTGTTAAGCAGGATGTGATTGTTAACGGATATGTATCTAGTGGAGCTATTTTTTAGCTACTTCTAATATCTTTTGTTCCTTTTCTGTCTTTGTTTCTTTCTGGTAATTATTTCCTTTTTATAGCAAATTATTTTTGTGGTTTGTAATATGTTCCTACAACTAAATTCTTTTGTATTATACTTAGCCTGCTAGAGATTCAAAATGCTCAAGGACTTGCTGATGTATTGATGGAAATGCTTAGTGCTTTGGATCCGAAAAATCCTGAGGTGATGCTGATTTTTATATTGTTAGGCTGAAAACGGTCATGGAAAGTTGATATTTCTTTGGTATGTAATATTCTTGGTAAATTATCTCAGGGTGTGAAGGAAGAAGTAATTGTGGACCTTGTTGATCAATGCCGTTCTTACCAAAAGCGGGTCATGCTTCTTGTGAACGATACTGCGTAAGAACATAATCTTAATGGATGATTATTTCTATTCTTTGTGCAATAATAGAGTGATCGGACTGGGATGGTTGCTTAACTTTCAGGGATGAGCAACTTTTGAGTCAGGGGTTGGCACTGAATGACAGCCTGCAACGTGTGCTTGGCCAACACGATGATATCCAGAAAGGAACTGTTAATTCAGGTGCAACTGCAAGAGGAACAGTGACCTCTGTTCTTCCACTTGTCAATGTAAGCCATGAGGATGATGAGGCAGAAGATGACTTTGATCAGTTAGCTCATAGGTGAGTCCAAAAGCTATTTATTTTATTAGTTAGTACATGTTTGGATTAGCTTTTGGAGAATAGTTGTTACGATTTACTAAATAAGTATGTGAGAGGAGTTTTGTCCCGGGCTTTCATGGTTTGCCAAACATGCACTTAGTAAAGTTATTTATGTGTTTGCTATCTTGTCCTCTAGTAAAGACATGACGTGGAGTAAATTGGAAGAAGCTTGATAATATGATGCTGAGCTGTAAAAGAACATTCATTTGATATTTGTTTCCTTGCAGAACTTGTCACAGAATACTTGCAATTTCACATTTTGTTTTTTTTCCTGTTACTTGTCACTTTCTCTTGTCCTGCTTAGTGTATTCACAGTCACACAGGCGCATAATTAGGCCATCCATAATTGGCAGAGATACACTCGTTTGATACACTTTAGTTGACATATCTCCCTTTGCATCCAGTTTTATCATTGTGATTAATGTGTAAACATCATATTTGCAGGTCAAGAGATACTAATGGACTGGGTCGTAAACCAGCCAATGAGAAGGCAGAAAGCGTGAGAGTCAATCAAATCCTTCCTCCACCACCACCACCAAGGAAGCCTGTCGCTTCTGATTCTGGCATGATTGACTATCTTAGTGGCGACACATACAAAGTAGACAAATCAGAACCAACCCCATTTTCGGTTCCATCTCATTCTAGCCCTCATCCTTCCTCGCCCCCTACTCACAGCATGAGTACGTCGCCACCAACTTTTACCAGACAACCCGTGTATGACGAACCATCGCCCCTGAGCAAATCTGCAGATAATCTTCCTCCAGCTCCCTGGGACACCCAATCTACTGGTGTACTTCCACCCCCACCGTCAAGGTATAACCAGAGACAACAGTTTTTCGAGCAGCAAGGTACATCTCATTCAAGCAGCGGATCCAATTCCTCTTATGATAGCTTGGTGGGACTAACACAGAATTTGTCTTTGAATTCTTCTACCCCACCCAAACAAGAGAAGCCAGAAGATGTCCTTTTCAAAGATCTGGTTGACTTTGCTAAATCGAAGACTTCTTCGTCTTCAAAACCAAATAGGTCATATTGAGAAGTTGTGTTTGTATTGCTTCTGGTGGTACAGGTTATATGCATGTTGATCGAGTTTTGCCTCGTATGTGATATGACTATTTAATGCTTGCCCTTAGGAACTGTCGTCGTATGTGATTGTTTTTTTTTTCCATGCATGTACCTAGTTTAATCCATATGCTGCATATATTCATGTATATTGATAATAAATTTGGTGACTCGTGATTTCAATAATATTGGATTCTTAGAGTTTCTCGAGTGGCTTCATTTTTCGAGATCCTAGTCCCCGTACCTGGCCCACAAAAGAATGGGCCCAGGACTCTGATGGCTTGCTAACCGTGAGTGAAATTAGAGTTGATCATGGAGTGGTATAAATGAGTTCTTTTGGACCCAAAAAGTTAACACTTGAAATATATCACATTTTGAAAGGGTTAAGGTGTAGAGAACATCTTGAACTATTTTTTGAGATGTAATTAACACTCTAAAGTATTTATTGATGTAGTTTTTTATCCTGATGTATTTAAAATAGAGCAATTTTACCCATGGCCTAACAAAACCTTAACACCGTCTCTTACTGGCTTAGAAAACTTCTGCTTTTCCGGTCATCGAACACACTCTTGCACTTGATTTTTACCTCAGTGATGATCAGAACAGTACCATTAGAGGCTGGGTCCTTGCTCTTCGAAGAAGGAATTGCATTTCATACCGTTTTTTGTATTTCAACAGCCAATGTCCTTAGATTCATAATGCTCTGGTTACCCTGCCACCAATAACATGACGTGGTGCTCAAGAAAATTCACAGAAGCAAGAAAATAAACATACATCAGAGAAGGAGGTTGATTGTGATCAGAAGACGATGACCATCCAAGACCCATGGAAGACATCTCAAGTATGGCACGATCGTTTTCCAACACAGGCCGGCACTTGTGACCCTTTGCTCTTAAAACTCATCCTCTCCACTGCCATGAAGATCCCCATTAACCATTTTCGCTTAATTACTAGGATCTGATTCAGAAGAAAACAGATCAAGATGCAAATCTGAATCAGAAATCAAATCCCAAAAACGAACTAAGAGAGTTAGGGAAGAAAGGGAGAGATCCAAGATTCGAACCAAGATTATGTATAATATTTTTAAAGAATCAAAAGATAAAAGAACCATCACTCTGAGAGATGAATCTTTGAATAGAAAATGGAAAAGAAAAAACCCAAATTCGTTTTGCCCCCTTTCAAAGCGAAAAATAAGGAAGAACTGGAAATTCGTTTTGAATAGAAAATGGAAAAGAAAAAACCCCATCAACACAGGCCTTGCCGAGTTGCAAGATGGCGTCGGTGACTTGGCTTGGAGTTGAGGGTCGTCGAGTGTGCGGAGAGAATGTGGTCAATGACAGGGAAGGAGGCATTTTTTAAGTCAATAAGTGACAGCATTAAGGTTCTGTTTGGGGACGGGCAAAATTGCATCAATAATCAATAAATATTTTAGGATGTTGATTGTACATTAAAAAATAGTTCAGAATACTCACTGCATTTTAACCCTTTTTTAAATCAACTTGCGTAATCACTCATTAAGATATTATTAATGCTTTAAATTATTTTTTAAAGACATTATTGTTACAAAAATAATATCTCACTAGAAAACACTTGGAAGAATTAGTTATTAAAAATATTTTTAAAAATAATTATTTTTCTGAGTAATTAATTTCATACGTTACCGTCTTGTTAGAATGTGATAATTCAATATATATACATTATGAAAAAGAATATTACATCCTATTTTGTTGATAGAATATTTTATCGAATGAAATACGAAGAACATGACAACCAAGCGTCTAATAATTATTAAGTTACTTATTTTGTGAACTTCCCCTTGTTTTAAAATTTAGAAGTTAGAGCTTGTTATACATTTTCAACAACAAGGACAATACATTATCCCACCATGTGACATCGACTACATAGATCACATCACATCATTATGTTTTTTACTGAAAACTAGAAATAAGTTTCACTATTTTGACTATAATGTTGAATGTAATGAGTAAAAAATTGTCGTAATACAAGATTGAATTAAAATTTTTTTATACACTTATTTGCTTTATATTTAAATTTCATCTGAAAAATATTTCAATATTTCATATTAATATTGATAAATGATTTTTGGAGGAAAAAAAATAAAAATTAGCAAAATGTTTTGTGTGTGTTTGTGTGTGGAGGGAATGAATTGCTGTGACTTATCTTATAAGCTGAGCTCATGAACTCTTTTGAGCCCACCATCAAGTTTAAGAAGAAATACATTCCTTGTTACACTAATTATTGTGGAGACGCCCCGCCCACATGTATAAATGTTGCTCAGCCATAGCCCCAAGTGAATAATGTAATTACTCAGAGTGTTTATAAGGGATAGATATAAATGAGATATATAATGGCCTTTGCTATAAAAATGAAGAAAATGAAAAGTGAGTAGCTAAGCTGAGGTGAAGTGGCTCATAATATATTGCAAGCACGAGCTAATAACCCCGGTAGAAATGTAGCTACCTAGAACTGATGAGGAGATTAATAGTGTGTGTATGTGTTTGTAACAAAGAAATACGAAAGTAATAAATGATTAAGAGAGAAGGTGCCTTTAATTAATTATTTGATTGATACATGGTGACGGAGTGACAGAGCGGAGTGTATATATTTGTGTGTGTGTGTGTGTATTATACTATATATGACATAATGTCGTTGCATTGTGTGAGATGATTATTGCAACAAAGAAGCTGATAGATATGTGTGTGTGTGTGAGTGTGTGTGATTGATTAAGAGGAGAGCAAGTAACGAAGAAGAAGGCGATTGCAAGCCTGCTTCATGCGTGCACACAGTCGCATCATTATCTTTCTCTTTATTTTCCCACTTCTTGATGCTGGCAATGACCCTTTCTTCTTGCTCCTTCCTCCTCCTTCTGCTAATTCCGCCATTTCCATCACTCTCTCTTTAACTGATTCTCTATCTTTTGCTTTTGCATGTCAACTACTGGTAGTGATAGCTGATATATATATATATGTAGTGTCATAGAGAGAGAGAGAGAGAGAGAGAGAGAGAGAGAGAGAGAGAGAGAGAGGAGGAACCTTCGTGCCACCTTCTGGCGATTTGCCATTTTTGTCACAGACAGCAGACCTTAGCTTCATGAGACCTCAACTATGTGCCGTACGTACGTACGTACTTGCCCATTATATTATCACGCACCTCTTCATTTCATCTTCATATTTATGGGTTTGTTTGGAAGAGCTTATTTTTGTCCAAAACGTGCTTATAATTCGTGATTCACGGTATACGAGGTAAGTATGTGAGAGGAGTTTTTTCTCGGCTTGCGTAATAAGTGCGTTTTGACTGTTCAAAACGCTATCACAAACACCCCCTATATTTAACTTCACCTTCAAGGTACTCCCATGAGTTTCAATTTAAATTCAAGCAATCCTGCCCTCATATTATTAAATTAACTTCAAAAGCACTGGTAGAGTTTGGTTCACGTTTTCTTAAATGATTTTACGCTCGTATTAGGCAAATATGTAGGAAGAATTATACATGTTCCGTAAAAGGTAAAACTTAAATGTGCTTTTCTTTAAAAAAAAAAAGAAGGCCAACAAGAATTGATTATATTTACAACAGCATATTCCAAACCAAAAAAGTTTTAACGGTTCATCAAGCAAAAATAGTATTCTTAATATAAATTGTAGGTGTAATGTTTCCATTAACAAACTCAAAATTAAAGAAAATATACTAAGGCCATGTTTGGTATGATGGAATTAGGGGTGATGAAAATGAAATTGAGGATCAATTCCATTATGATGCTTGTTTGGTATGATGGAATTGGAAAATTTTTCAATTCCATGTGGAAGCCAAATAGGTTCAATTCCACCCAATCAATTCCATCAAAATACCTCATATTTACAATTCCATGTGATTATTTCCATCTATTACTCTCCACTATCTTCAAAAAAAAATAAAAAATAAAAAATTGAAGGACATTTTGGTACTTTTATACAAAAATTAGATCTCATTTTCATGACATACCAAACATATTTTTAGTCCCCATTTCCATAGCTATATCCATATCCATTTCCATCAAAATCAATTCCAGCGTACCAAACGGACCCTAATATCTTCTTGAGAATTACAAGTCACAATGATATTACAATAAACCCTTTTTGGGTGATCATACTATTAACCCTAAACTTTAGGATTAATGAGAGGTGAGGATCAAGTTAATCTCCCTTAATCTTGGTGAGAATCCTACCATCCTTCAAGCTCTTAATTTTAGACTAAAACCCTTTATATAGAATTTTAAGGTCATCTAGTAACTAGGTGATTAACACTAATCATCCTAACCAATTTAATATTTCAATACGCCCCCTCAAGTTGACACTTCTTACACTCATGAAAGTGTCAACTTGCCAATAGTGAAGTGAGATTAAACCAGTCATTTTATTATTGTGAACAACACTTTTAAGAGACATCTTCATGAAGAATCATACCATAACGTTGTAGTTATCTTCATCTACTTGTTGATTCTCTCTAACATGCTTCAATATGTGAGTCTATGAAATAGTTTCTGGCTGCAATAATTGGCTTGCTTACGAGAATGACACCACATCCGTCCACTGAGAATCAAACGAGAGTGTAGTCTATTTAAACCTCTTTGACTCTTATTGCTTCTGCATTTTCTTTTAGCTCCAAATACTGCAGAACTAGAGATCTCGTCTTACACCCTGATGTAGACCACTTGGAAGGTTCATATGAGCTTTTATCTTTAAACTTTGACTTCAAGGACAGTGGGTCACCTTTGCCATTTGAAGCCTTTGTATCTTGAGCTTGTAAGACAACTGTCTCAGGCGCCACTCCCTTTTGTGATTCAGCAGGAACAGAACCTTTCATATGCAAAGTATTCATAGGGAATCCCATAATAATACGCGGAATCATCAATGCAGACTCCACCCTGAATGCAGAACGCCACCAAAAATGAGTTCCAATTAAACCACCAAAACATTTCCAAGAGCATATCCCACCGGTATGCACATGTAAAATATTGAAACCCATACCGGTTTTTTTTTTTTTTTTTTAAGCAGCTGGGGCATTGTCATCAATAAGAGGAGCTGCAAGACTTATAAATGATGCCTCACCAACTAGCATGCGACAGAATGTAATGAACTAGAAACCAAAGCCTAAACCTTCTTCCTCTGAGCCTGAACCTGCTGGGGCTGTCACAACAGAGTCTCAGCCCATCGTGGAAACACATATGGCAAAAGCTTCTACTACCCCAAAGAGGCTACTTGTTATATTTTGTATTTGCAAGCAACGTCATCAACATTCTTTGCCTCTATCATGAGTTTCAGTATGTATGTGATTGCTTAAATGTGACAAATGAACAGACATGTAAAGGTTTAACCAATTAGTAATCTAGAAAGCACAGCCACCATACCACAAGATATAAGAAAAACTGAAATCATGTTAACAATTCACACTGCAAAATGAACCTTTACTGCCTCGACACTTCATTTACTTCAGCAGCACAGTAAGATTCTTCATGGAGTGACAATATTGGGAACCCCGTTCCATGCCATAATAACAATCTTGTCGAGTCCAAAGACCATCGAATTCTCACAAGGCACATAATCTGCATGCCGACTTGAAAGAGCAGATCGATCAATGAGGAAAAACATTATAGGATGATCTCACGAACAATAATCTGAGTCACGCTAAAGTCCATAGTCTTTTGTCACAATAAGGACTCTGACGTCAACGATGGTCACGCCCCCTCTGAACTGGATCCACGAGGTTCTTGAAGGACTCTTTCTTGAAGAGCACTCCGATTGAATAAACGGTGTCGTCGAGAAGAAAAGGTGATGGTGGCCAACGCAGTGGGTATAGTCCTAACAAATCAACAAACACTCTGAAACTACGGCGGTGTTTTAATTCTTTCGGTGTCTTTTCTCATCCATGATCTGAATCTTCCTCTGTTGATCGAATAAGAAGAAGTGACATAAGATTTAAAGAAGACGGCAAGGTGGTGCTCCGCCGCTAGCTTTAAACTTCGGCAGCGGCGGCGAGTCTCGATGCTCTGAGTCGAAGAGGAAGCTGGGATTTCAGAGATTGCACCAGATCAAGAAACGTGGCAAAACAATCGACGGTGCAGATTCAAGAAGGGACTGGACTGAGGTGGGAAAGCAAGAACCATGGGCCTCTTTACTTTTGGCCCAAAGACAACCTTCTCAACAAACTCAGAATTAAAGAAAATATATTATTTTAACAATATATATATATATATATATTAACATCTTCCTGACAATTACAAGCTACAATGATATTAGAATAAATCCTTTTTGGATGATCATACTATTAACCTTAAATTCTAAAATTAATGAGAAGTGAGGACTAAATTAGTCTCCCTCAATCTTGGTGATGATCTTACCATCCTCCATGCTATTAACTTTGGACTAAAACTATTTATATAGAACTTTAGAATCATTTAGTAACTAGATGATTAATACTAATCATCCAAACCAATTTAATATTCCAACCGTTTCAACTGTATTTTTTTCTTGGCAATTTTTTTTTTTTATAAATATACCACTTTGGTCATGTTCCAACGATTGAACTTCTCACAAATAGTATCATTTTTAATCAGAACTTGGAAAATAACATCTACAAATGAACGATGATAGGGTCATTTAACATATTATTCACCAAACCCCTCATTCTGATTAACTAATGAGAAGATTGCATCGTAATCGAGTTGAACGTAAAATTAATTAATTTTAATACAATGGTCAAATAAAAGTAGGATATCACATTCGTGGAAACAAGTTTCAATGCTCGTCATAATTGATAAGCACTGAGAACTTTTTACTACTATTAATAGTTTAGATGTAATTTAGATGTTGGCAAAAAAAAAAAATGTAATTTAGATGGCTTACCTTGATTTTTTTTTTACTTTTATTTTTAAAAAAATCTAATTACTTTAATATGTACAGAATATAAAATAATAATAATCTCTTAACTATCACCTTTTTCAGAAAAATAATTTTCTATTTAAAAATCATTAAAAAAATCTTAAACTAGACCATTCAAATATAGATCTCACCATAATGAAAAACTCTCAATGCTCATCACAATGATAAGCACTGAAATGGTTCCCATGTTGATGCTGGGAGCAGGGACTCCAATTGAAATTTATGAGAGCATTATTGTTTTTGTAAATCGATCCCAAACTTTGAGACAAGTTATATCCTACAATTTGTTGTCATTAATATATCAAACCTCATTATTTGCCATGCGGACACACACAGTATTAACTTTCAGGTCGAGCAATATTTTATTTTTTTAATACCAGTTTCCAGATTTCATGCAAAACAACATTTATAGACCCTCACGCGGGACTTCTCTCCGTTTGAATTTCTTGGAGATGTAGTGCCATGTTTTCTCAAGTTAGTTGACTTGCCATTTGTAATCCCAAAAAAAAAAAACATGTATATATAGACGAGAAGGATACATCATATGATATAATGCACGGAACAAGACTGATCCAAAAACCAGAATGGAGCAATATATATAATATATATAGAGAGAGATGAACAAGACTAAAGCCTAAACACACAAGATGAAACACACATTATTGGTGTCACATTTATAGAGAATGCAAAGAGCTAGAAGTCTGAAAATGAAATTAACACACGAGTTGGGTAAGTAGCCTAGCTAGTAGACGATAAATATTAAATAATAAAGAGAGGTTCATTGTGATCGAGAATGGCGTATCTTCTTCACTAAGTGCTGAAAATGACGAATGATATCACCCAGAATTCTGAGTTTGATAGTTCCTCGAGCAGGTGGCTTCGTCTTCTGAATCTTCTTCTTTGCCATTTCTGACCCAACGCTTGCTTCACTCTCTTTCATTTTGCCTTTCAGGAACAACTAACAAGATACCTTTCTATATGATAAAATCAGTATGGGGGCAAATTCTGCTGTGTGTGTATTTTACTGAAACCAATTATATATATATATATATATATATATATATATATAGGCGTATACAAGAAAGAAGAAACCAAGTAATAAATGCGGAATAATTATAAATAATTACAACAGATATTATGGCTGTCCAAATTGATGATAAAATGGGTTTAGGATATGGCAAAATCGGATTAAAATTGCCATGATGTGGCGGGCGCCCTTGTTCCCTAAATGAAATATATATAGTTGAAACTTGAAATTAGCCTAATTAAAAGGACATCAATATTATTATCACCTCACCACAGTGACGTGGTGCAAGCTTATCCATACTATAATTAATACGGGCCCACACGCACCCTGGAAAAATTAGACCGCTAATTGTGCATGCTTTAATGTGCTTTAATCTACCAAAGGCCAATTTCTTTCTGGCTAAATCAAATCAAGCAACAATGGAGTAGTTAATTATTTTCTGTATTCATCAATTGTTTTGTTTTTTTCTAAAAATAACTTCATTAAAGATAATTGATACGTATATGCATGTGATCAACTCATATCTGCTTTTTTAATTAATATTAGCCGGCAGCTAATATTGATTTTTAATTACTATCATCACATAGCACTTACCTTAATCTTACGTGTTAACATTATTTAGTGAAAGGATAGAAAAAGTAAAATTGAAGAATCCATATACGTTGAATACAGAGAAAAGAAAATACGCATGGGCGGCAAAGAAAGAGGCCCTGGGCATAAAATAAGGGTGCCTAGTTGGATAACAAATATGAATCTGAAAAAAAAAAAAAACTTTGAATAAGAATGAAAATCAAGACAAGGATACATGTAAAGAGAGGACGTGACATTGTTCAAAGTCAAGCAAGCCACATTTCCCCATGGAATTAATGTATCGTTTCCATTGGTAGAAGATAGGTCCCATACACCTTCAGTGGGATGTCTCATCAGTCATCACAAATAAATTAAGCCAATCCAATTGGTGATAATCAAGCAGGTCAACAAAGTTAAGATATGAAGCAACCCGAGACTTTTGAAGTTGAAACCACCAAAGTCAATCCTGCAAGTTGAATTGCCCCTACAAATATGTACTGTTCATAATTGGGTTCAGAAACAAAAAGGAACAAATAAAATAAGATTAAATTATATAAAATTTTCCTGAACTTTGGGTCAATTGCATATAACCTCTCTAATATTTCAAAGTTTAAATTTAACCCCCCTGGCATTTCATTTTTTTAACTATTAACCCCCTGATGTTAAGTAACAGTTATTTTTTTAACGAAAATTGACACATCAGATTATGAGACGATATGTGTCATCCTACGTGGTATCATATATAAATTATTAATTTCAAAAAACTCCCTTAAACCGTTAAACTTTGAATAGTTGCAGATAACCTTCCTGAACTCTAATAAGTTATAAATAACCCCTTAATATTTCAAAACTTAAATTTAACTCCTTTAAAATTTTGATTTATAATAAATAAACCTCATGTTATTACTTTAATCACTTTAATAAATCTATTAAGTTTCTTACTATCATTTGTCAATTAAAATAGTTTTCTTGTATAAAAAAAAACTAGAAGAATAATATTTAAAAAAATAAAAATAAAAACTTTATCATTTGTATATCATTTACTTATTTTCTTGGGTTAATTGAGCATTGATAGCATAAAATTGTCATCATTTGTGTTAAATATATTCTTGTGATGATTGAGCATTGATAGTTTAAATATTAAATTTTTGTTAGAGGATATCTCTTGCCCTCATTAATTTTTTATTAATAATGCATTTTTTTTAATTAGTGATTCAACGTTTATTTTATATTTTTCTAAATATTATTCTTTTAGTTTTTGCCATACTAAAGAACTGTTTTAATTGACAAATGATAGTAAAAAATTTAATAAATTCATCAAAATGATAGAAAGTAACTGCATATGGTTTAATATTATAAATCAAAATTTTAAGAGAATTAAATTTAAATTTTGAAATATCAAGGGGTTATTTATAATTGATCAAAATTCAAGAGGGTTTTATGAAATTAATAATTTACACAGGATGTCACAAAGGATGACACATGTTATCTTATAATCTGATGTGACATTTTTCATTAAAAACATAATGGTCGCTTAATGACAATGGTTAATAGTTAAAAAATGAAAACTCAGGGGATTAAATTTAAAATTTAAAATTTTAATGGGGTAATATGCAACTGGCTTTAAAGTTCAGAAGGTTTTTGTATGATTTAACTATAAAATAAACAAAAACATTTGGATTTTGGGGGCTTAAGATCAGTCAGTATTGATCAACTATTGTAATTGCAAACTTACATAAACTGCGAAAAATTGCAGTTTTGCTTCCCAGGTAACGCGTAGCGCGTAGGTTGAGTGAGGTCATGCCTCTTGACAAAGAAGAGAGGAATAGTTACAGTAATAGTATGAAGATGAAATGGTCTGTATTGGACAAGAACATTGAGTTGATATTTCCAAACGAAGACAGGAGTTGAGTGTGCAGGAAATGAATGAATCAATGATAAAAGTGATCTTTGTGCAACTTTACAATTCCCTTTTTGAGTCTGTCCCAAAGATTTGATTCATTCTTGCAAAGCCGAATTGAGCTGTGGGATGAATTGTAAGGGGAAAAAAAATGAAATCCACATTATGAATAACCTTCAAACTCAGAGAAGGAAAGCAAAAAGAGCTTGGAATATCGACTTTGGGCTTCGCCCTCGCTCTCTCCTCATCAAACCTTGCAAGTGATCCCCTTGTTTTCCCTGCAAACACAACACCACATTGTCACCCAACTAGTTCATTCTGTACAATTATGGCTGTTACATGACACATTCTATTTTTTTTTAATTTAATCAAAAGTATCCCCAAATTACTTTAGACTTGAGACTAAGCCTAAGAGGGTGAGACCACTTACTACTTTAACCAATAAGTTCATGACGCATTTTTTAAATGCACGGGTAAATATTAGGGAAAATCCTAAATAAATACCATTTGAAAATGCAAAACCCTAAAAAGTTTATTGACTTTAAAAAGACTTAAAGGTACCAAGTATCAAATTGAGTTTTTCAAGTTTTGATACATTTATCATTTTACCCCTCAATTTTTTTTAAATAATAGTGGTGCCCCTGCCGAAGCACTACCGCCGACCGCCGCCACTCAGATGGATGGCCAACTGAGACGCCTGACGGCCGGAGCTCCGGCCAGCGGAAGCTTTTTTGGTGGGGAAGGGGTTTTTTTTTGAAAAAAATTTGTTGAGAAATGGCAAAGGGTGAGATTGAACCCATCCCACCCCTTTAGCAAAGTAGCATAGTGGCCATTGGACCACCAAAGCTTCTTTGATATATATATATATATATATATATATATATATATATGCATTATTAAATATGTATACTATAATTAAAGGGGTAGTAGCTTTAACAAAGTCAGTAATGGAAATAACAAAATTCGTAATGATATTGACAAAACCGTTTGTTGATGAACCTTAACTTGCATGTTTTCATCAGCATTTTTGCACAAAATATTTTTGTCAAAACCATTACAATTCTTATCAAAATCATTACTAAACTTGTCAATCTTATTATAAGATTCCATTATGAAAACATTCATAATATAAATAAAAGGATTTTAATAAATTCAGTAACGAGATTGACAAGTTTAGTAATAATTTTAACAAGAATTATAATGGTTTTGACAAAAATGTTTTATGCAAAAATGCTGATGAAAACATATAAGTCAAGGTTCTTCAGCAAACGATTTTGTCAATACCATTACGAATTTTGTCATTTCCATTATTGAATTTGTCAAAGTCATTACTGACTTTGTCAAAGCTACTACGATTTTAGTTATATTATACTTTTTTTTTTGGTTGCCCAACCGGTTCACTGGAGCTTTGCCCTGACTACATCCAGATCCGACCCGCATCGCGCACCTGGCTATGGTGGGAGAGTCTTCCAATGAGAATTTTCTGCATACACAAGGCTCGAACGCAAGACCTTGCTTAAGCGGAACCAAGCTGCTTACCATTTGGACCAACTCCTATTGGTATATTATACATATTTAATAATGCATATGTATATCAAAGGAGCTTTGGTGTTACTAAAGGGGTGGATTGGGTTCGATCCCACCTCTTGCCATTTCTCAACAAATTTTTTTCAAAAAAAAAAACCCCTTCCCCACCAAAAAAGCTCCCACCGGCTGAAGTTCTAGCTGGCTGGCAACCGGAGCAGCAGCCAGCCGGTGGTAGTGCTCCACCAAGGGCATCACTATTATTTTTAAAAAAAATTAGAGGGATAAAATGGTAAATGTGTCAAAACTTTAAAAACTCAATTTGATACTTGATACCTTTAAGTCTTTTTAAAGTGTTGATAGACTTTTTAGGGTTTTGCATTTTCAAATGGTACTCCCTTTGGTCCTAAATATAGGACAAATTTTGTAGTGCAAATTGCACTACAAACTTTGTCCTATATTTAGGACCGGAGGGAGGTAGTATTTATTTAGGATTTTCCCTAAATATTGTGAGGGATTTTTTTTAAATATAAATATATATAAAAACATCAAAAAATTGAAGGCACGTGAATTCCTTGAGGCAAGAGATTCCTCTTGCAATTTTACCTCCATAGCATCTTTGAGTGCCCCCCAACATTCCATCCTGTTGTACTTTTTAGAACTAGAATGGAAGTATACTCGGACTATGGAATCCAGCAATTCAGGATGCTCACTGAAAAGTACAGAATCTCCATGTCGAATTGCTTTCAGTACCTGTCATGCTCAAGTCAGGAAGTCCTACTTATAACCATAATACCACTGTGACAATCTGGGCAGACGTAAATGAGAAAAACCTATCAATGAATAATCCATATTTCTGTTGGTTTTTGTTGCAATTTGTGCAATGGAAAACTTTGGTAGAGCAGTTCACACATTGAGGACCCTCAATGTGATATAGAGTAAGGCAAACATACCAAAGGCATTTCCTTGGAGAATATGTGATATCTGAATTCAGCAGCTACATCTAGAAAGGGATTGGGACCACAGACAAAGCAATGAACATGAAGGCACATTTCATTTTTCACTTTCTTCCACTCAGCTACAACATCATCCTTCTTGTACCACCCTCTCAGCTGCCATAGTCATCAAAGGAAATGCAGACACAAAATATGAATTAAGGTAACTTAGGAGTTTGTTCAGTTGGGGATCAGATACTAGCAAGTCAGACAGGCATAAATTAAAGACACGTACCTGATCAAGGTTGATAACATTGGATACAGTTAAGGTCAGATTAGCTGTAAAGTCACAATGAGATAGAATATAGGTTCTTGGAATAATATTTGCACACTTATTTATGTGATCTTCCAATGGAACAACCTTCAGTTTTGAAGCTTCAAATCTTGCTGGAGGACCCAAGAGCCTAACAGCCTAACATTAAGAACAATAAGTGCCCTTTTACAAGGAATATCAATAATAAGAATAGCATATTATGTTAAATTTTTTGCCCTGATCTCAGAAATAAAAAAGTCCAATTTGACAACTGAAATTAAAATTCAGGAGATAACAGTTTTCGGTGGTGCTTTCTTCACGCTAAATAAGTGATTGTTCAATAGCCAGCTAAAGTTATCAGCTCGCCAAAAATTCTCTCGCGAAGTATATTTCTTTTGTGCATAAATCATAAAAAGCAATTATAATTTTGTAAATACAAGGGGACGCCAAATCACTGATTGAAGAGATCTAGTTTTTCTTTTTAACTTTATTTTAAAATAATTTTTAAAACCGCAAGAATTACATGGCCACATGAGTCAAGAGATTCCATTTGTTCAATGATAAGCTTCAGTTTCAAGAAAAAAATCTGTGGGAAAGAACTTGCGTCCCAAACGTTTATGGACATATAGAATATTTACACATTTATATCAGTAAGCTAGAGGAGTTAGAGGGGCGTGCAGCGGGTATTCTACTTCTCAGGAACAGGACAGGCCATCATATGAAGAGCTAAATTTTCATTATAAAAGAGGGATGTAAGGGAAGAAATTAAAACTCAAAAAATTTATGACAAAATCAAATTCTTCATACAATGCAAGGACACAAAATCTTAAGACAGAAAAACACGACTAAGCACTACCATGAATGCAAAGAATCAGACTTTAAGAAGGACGGGTGCTAGCACGGCAACATCTGAAGCGTCCACATCAAATTTAAAGTTGCAAGTCATGCTATAAACTGGACTTTCCGGAATGAGTTGAATAAGGACCCCGCTTTTGTTTTTTTGGTTAGAATCGTCCATTCTTCATGGATTAGACTTCACGAGGTTAATTTTCTGCCGTCTTTTAAGGAAGGATAAAAAGCATAAGTATGCATATGTATAACAGGACATCACATTGTGAGCCCTTAAACTTCAAATGGTATAAAGCAGCCTCAACAACCATTGATGAACTCGAAGCGACTGAGAAAAGCATCTCTTTGGGCGTAAGATGTAACCCCCATCGTTGTAATTCAGTAAACATAAAACTACCGAGGAGAGGAGAGTCCAAAACTAGCACTTCACGAGCTAAAAGATTTCGTGTGTGTAGCTATGATAAGAATTGAAGTCAAGCAGGAAAGAAAACCTCTTGGCGTGAAACACCCATAATACACTAACTAAACCGAAGATTCCGAAACCCAAAAAAAAAAAAAAAAAGAAGAGTAAATAGACATCACAACTTGCGATTAATCAAAGAATTCTCCGTAATCCTCAGTTTCCCTCAAAGCTCACACTAGCTGGTATACTCAAAATGCCAGCGAATGAGTTTGAGTACAGGGCATGGCATTTCAAACTAGAAAGAAATTGATCTATTAGCAGAATATAGAGCAGGGTTTACCTCAGAAACAAGGGTGTTGTAGGATGCGGAAGCGTTGGTTATGGAGGATAAGAGAAAAGGTCTACATCTATTGGGTGATTTTGAGACAGAGTTGGTGCTGAAGAGTTCCCTTGACGGTGAAAAAGAAAAGGCATTATAAACACAATGGGCAGCCATGGAAGATGCATAACGCAGTCGTCGTCTTCATCTTTCCCAGGCCACCATTGTCTTCTTTCAGGCCTTTTGCTGAAAACTGGAACAGAGAGACGGGAAGGGGTCAAGGGGAGGTGATTTGGGCTGTTGCGCGTCGGACCCGACGGCCTAAAATCTCTGTCAATCAATTCCCTCCACACGATATCGTTATTATTGTTATTTGTTATTTGTTTTTGGAATTTCAAAAATCAATCTTTTTTAAATTAAGAAAAATACTGATGATTGGAAAATGGAGATCGGTCATGAAGATAATAAAGGTTGCGCCACGTCATCTAACAGCTTGAATTTTCGATTGCTTGTGGATAAAGTGATGACGTGGCTTTTGTTGGGTCAGGAATTCATCAGAAGCGGATCCGGACCTCCTTGAACTCAACTCTACTTTCTACTGCTTTTATTTAATAATTAATAATTAATTAATTAAAATTTTAAAGTACAAATTTGTCCCAAAAATTTTTACTAAAAAGTAATGTTACCTGAAAGTATTAAAATGGAGCAATATTGCCCATTTTCATTAAAAAGTTAACGGTCAAAATCAATTTTTTAATGATCAATGTTAATTTTTTAATGAAATAGAGTAATATTACTACGTATTAAAATTTTTAAAGTGATATTGAATCTGAAAAACCTTTCAAGGTAATAATACTCCTCAGTGTAAATTTTTAGGATAAATTTGCAGCTTAACCTTTAATTAAATTAAATATTTTGACGCTCTCAGTCTTTCCTCCTGGTTTTGTTGGTTGTGGTCTGAAACCTGAAAGCAGCAGCCCAACAAGAAATTAAGATTTCAGAAACAAGAAAATTTCAAAATATTTTTGCCCACAAAACGTGAGTATTAAGAAGAACTGTGTTATGAAAATATCAAATAAAAGGAAAAATAATTTTTTTTTTATTTGGTTTCACATTACAGAGCAATGACGCCAGGATACCAATACAGTGACAATCTAAGAACAAAATATTTCAAAAATTCAACTCGCAATGTTGACAAAAGGCATGAAACAATTTAGGGAAAGCTATTATTAAGGTATCTGTAGCGTCCTTTAATTTTTAATTTGACACCTATATGTTTTTCTCCAATTATTAAACCCTATTAGCACAGTTAGTTTCATATGATGACTAACAATGCTAATAAAACAAAGTTAAGGGGCTAATGTTGCTAAAAAGGTAAAATTGAATGAAACTATAAGTACATCAAGAAATATTTTCCCAACAATTTATGGTAATGGGTAAATAAGTAATTTCATGGTCTACATTTTTTCGTAGAAAAATTTGAATGAGTTGGATCTCAATAACTCAAGGTTGAGACTTGTCTTTAAACTCAAAAAGTACTTTTGTGTTCACAACTTTATAGTTATCAATTAACTCCTTTATCAATTAGATTAACTTTATTTACCTGATGGCCAACAGTTACACACAAAAAATTTATTAACCAGACTACCAGAGGGTCGTTCTCGGAATTGATGTACTTCGATGAATATCACAGCCCGGCTTTGTTGGGCCTTAAATGGTTGTCTTTTCAATTCCATCAAATTTTTGGGCCTGGTCAACAAGGGATTCTGTTCTCATGACACTGATATTTTGCTTCTTTACCTTATATTTTTTAATTAAATTTGTGGGAAGACTATAGAGTAGCAACCAATGCCGGGCAAAAAAAAAAAAAAAAAAGCAACCAATGATTAGCCACTTGTCCAAATTCGATTTCAATGCTGATGCTTTGTTGTCAAGTCTTGACGTACTTGTTTGTTTCGAACGCCATTCCCGACTCAGCTGCTGCATTAAAAAACATACTAACAAATATCACTTGGATGTAATTGCACCGCTACTCTGACTAGCATTATTCGTTTTGTTTATTATAATTAAATAGGCATTTTGTCAATAGGCATTATTTTTTTGTTTTTGACAAGAGGCATTTCACCCCCAAATCCAGACACCTCTTGGTATCCAGCGTCTTTTCTTGAGTCTCTAACCTTCTAACACTGGATTGAGTAATTCGGGGCAACTGACTAATCCAAAGTGGGGGGCATTTTTAGGCACACCCCTGTAAGGTGTTTTGCACTAAAGGTGGGTTCCCCCTCCCAATAAGTGATTCTCCCAGATTCAAACTTTTATTTGTCTAATCAATTATTTTAGCACTGCACCCGACACTATTTGAAATCTGAGAAATAAGCTGTGATATTACAAATTTATTATGGATAAATTAGTATGCATTCAGTACGTAATGTGTTATATCTCTGGTTTTCAATATAAGAAAAAAGTAAATTTTTTTTTTGAGCTATTAAGAAATTAAATATGTATATTTAGATTATATATTAATTTATTAATTAAATTAATTAATTTAAAGAAAAAAAATAAAAATAATAATATTCTTAAATAATTTAATTATTTTTTTAAAAAAATACCAACTTTACCTGATAACCAAAAATGGAGTATATTATTTTACCTAAATAATAAAATATCCGATCCAGATGCACATCTTTCCCTGTAACCACTGGCCTTGTGCGATTTCAATTGCCTATGCCAGCGCATTATGCCTTCGCCTTTCTCCGTTAATCTCGTCTCTTTTGTTCCTCCTTCCATTAATATCTACTTCCCTACTTACTCCTCCGTTCTCTATTTCCTCTGCGACCTGCGAGATAGTTTTGTATGACCCCGTCAGAAGTTTGAAGACTGAAGTCTGAACCTTTGACGAATTCTTACTTACAATTCGCCATTCCCCAGCTATCTACTCACCTGCTGAAGATGATAGACGAAAGTGAGTGAAGCCTGGGCAATATGTCATAGTTTCTGGTTTATATTACTTCCATTCCTTTCAAGGTAGGGTGTTACAATGAGCTTATCTTTATTTCTGATCACGATCTTCCCTTTCTGTTTGTGGCATGTAATGGAAATGCTTTAAAAGCATGTGTTGTTTGGTAAATGTAACTCATGCTTGATGCTTCTCTTCCTTTTCTCTGCTACCATAAACGAACCTCATCTGAGTTTCTTGCTTTTCTAGTTTTCTCTGCTTGATTTCTTGTTTTTCTCATGCTCTTTGGAGTTTCTCCATAAGGCGTCTTGTTATCGACTTTGCGGGAAGTTTTAATGAGTTTTTGCCAAGAGCTTCGCACCTTAGGGTGGGAATGTCCCTTGTATATCCTTGAAATATTGCAAGAAAGTTCCGATTTTTTCGTTTAAAAATGGTAGCATTCAAATTAAATTGGCAGCAAATCTACCTTGTACATAGCTTTCTCGTTCAAACGGAAGCCAAAATTTGTCCACATACTAATTCCTGAAAGTTTGATATTGTTCCCAGAATATAATACTAGTAACTGCACTTGATCTTAGCCAAAAGGCCGATACCGTGAGGAAGTTCTGAAGATATGACATTGTGTAGTCTCTCCTCAATGAGTTTATACTTACGAAGAAAATCGTTGGTTATCAGAGTTGTGGGACAGGAAAGGGCTTTAGTCTCACATATGCATGATGCAAAGAAAATTTTTACGGCTAGATTGTTAGTTTTCTGTCCTTTGCTTTGGTTGTTTTTTTTTTTGGGGGGGGGGGGGGGGGTTAGTCTTTGGGATGTTTATGTGCTAGTATGGTTTAGCTGCAATACTTTTTTCCCTTAGTCATGTAAATGAGACATTCTGATAGATTTTTCTAAACAATTAGAAAGAGGAAAGCGTGAATTAGCCAAGTTTCAGTACATTTTTATAATGAGTTTTCTAATATTTTGCTTTCCTCACTAGGTACATGTAGCTTGAAATACCAGTAGTTAAAAAGCATGGCTATTGCGAAGAATTCCCGAGTTGAAGGGAGGAAGTCATTGAACTACTTCTCGACGGTCTCCTTAGCTGTGCTTCTTGCATTTTGTTTAATTGGTATATGGATAGTAATATCATTCATTGCTCCATTTCAGAATTCAGAGTTGCAGGTGTCTGAGACTATTAATGAGGTAAAAAATATAGTAGGTGAAAATGCCTCCACCCAATCTGAAAATAGTTCAGCTGGGATAATAGATGAATCAACAAAGGCAGATCTCCAGGACAATAAATTTGAGGGTGAAAACTTTTTAAAAAACCAGGAGGAGCAAAAAGCTACCGGAGAATTGTATGATAATACAGCTGTAGAAAACCGGCTAGAGGATGCTATGAGGAAGAGCTCTGATGAAAAGGATGATTCAGATGAGGGATCAAGCACTAACGAGAAAGACTTCAACAAAAACTTAAATTCAGAATCTTTAGAAACAGATACAGTAGGTGTCCAAACTGAGGATGAAAAGAATTTGGACAAAAATGATAGTAACAACACATTAGGAACAGAAAAAAGTACAGGCAATAACAAACTTCAAGATGAGATGGCTAGTGAGACTGTGGAGGAGAAGATTAAGAAAAATATGCGTTCAGAGATGGAACAAGCTGCTGGAGAGAGTATCATGGAAAGTCGTGATAGTAGTCAAACTTCAAAGGAAGTTTTTGTTGCTGATACAGAGGCTGGAATTTTAAATAATGCTACCACGAAAAATGGAACTTGGTCAACTCAAGCTGTAGAGTCACAACATGAGAAGGAAACACAGAAGTCTCTAATTTCTAATGACGGCCACAAATATGAGTGGAAACTTTGTAAAACAACTGCTGGACCAGAATACATTCCTTGTCTTGATAATTGGCAAGCTATTAGAAGGCTTCGAAGTATCAGGCACTATGAACATTGGGAGAGGCACTGTCCTGATGAAACTCCCACCTGTCTTGCTCCTCTACCTGAGGGCTACAGAATCCCAATTAAGTGGCCCAAAAGCAGGGAAATGGTTAGTGACATATACTGGATGAAAATAACATGTTGTTACTGAATGTTGATGTTATATTTTGGTTTTAATTACAGATATGGTACAAGAATGCACCACACACTAAGCTTGCAGAAGTTAAGGGTCATCAGAATTGGGTCAAAGTTGCTGGGGAATACCTTAGTTTTCCTGGAGGTGGAACTCAGTTTAAACAAGGTGCTCTTCATTACATAGAATTCATTCAGAAAGTAAGCCATTCTCACATGTCTTTATTTCGTCAATGCCATTCTCTTTCTAACTTTTCAACTTTAGCACCTACTTATTCACTACTTTGTCTTCATAATTCACCAATTATTTCATAATCTCGTTTCACATTGTATGGTTTACACTATAAAACAAATGGCTTCTCCTGTATATGCTTTCAGGAATTCAACCTCAGTGGTTTTTTATTTCTTAATTTTTATTTTTCTTATGTGTGTTATCATGCACTTTAACTTCTTTAAGTTCAACATGCTGTCTTCAAAATTTTGGTTCTCATTTGATTGGTAACTTCTCTTTGTTGGGTGCTTGCGTGGTGGTCCAGTCTCTTCTTAAAATAGCATGGGGGAAAAGAAGTCGTGTTATATTGGATGTTGGGTGTGGAGTAGCCAGCTTTGGAGGCTACTTGTTTGAAAAAGATGTTCTTACCATGTCATTGGCTCCTAAAGATGTACATGAGGCCCAAGTACAATTTGCACTTGAAAGGGGAATTCCTGCCATATTAGGTGCTATGGGCACAAAAAGATTACCCTTCCCTGGTTCTGTCTTTGATCTTGTTCACTGTGCACGCTGTAGAGTCCCTTGGCACATAGAAGGTGGATAAACCCTTGCTGAACTTTTCTTTTTCTTAGCTTTTATTATTTCCATTTATGCTTGAATGATCTAGTAATGCCTTAGTAATTGTACAATGCAGGTGGTAGGCTACTGTTGGAGCTTAACCGTGTTTTGCGACCAGGAGGTTACTTTGTGTGGTCTGCTACCCCGGTGTATCAAAAGAATCCAGAAGACTCTGGGATTTGGAAAGGTAAAGCTCATTTTACCCAAGTGCATGTTGCTGGAAGGAACCACCATGTGGGCTGATTTTATGAAAACTTTTTTGCTGAAGATATGGGTGAAATTACAAAGTCAATGTGCTGGGATCTGGTGGTGATTGGAAGGGACAAATTGAATGGAGTGGCGGCAGCAATATATAGAAAACCAACTTCCAATGAATGTTATAACTCCAGAGCCAAAAACGAGCCTCCATTGTGCAGTGAGCTTGATGATGCAAATGCAGCTTGGTACTACATAAATTTTTACCAAAAGATATAAGTTGGCTTCTCGAATTTTGCTGGCTATGATGCTCTTCAAACCAAATACTAATTGATAGGAATAAAAATATATAATTTTGAAAATTCCTAACAAGAATGCATTACAGAATAGAAATTTTCTATTTTTTTATACTTTGGTAAAGAATTGAAATTTATATTTACTAAACTACCTGTATTAAATCTAGAAAATACTTCCTCCGGTCCTAATTATAAGACAAAGTTGACTTTTTTGGAGAAATTAAGGAAACCAATTAAATCACTTTAGAATATTTATATTTATATTTTTTTCTTCAAACTAAGTAATTTGATTAATAAACTAATATATAATCCAAAGATACTAAAAATATAAATACTCTAAAGTGATTTAATTGGCTTCCTTAATTTCTCCAAAAAAAACTTTGTCTTATAATTAGGACCGGAGGGAGTAAGTGATATTTTTATTTTCTTTTGTTAACACATACTCTCTCCGTCCCTATATATAAGAATCTTTTTTTTAAAGAGCCTGTCCCTAAATGTAAGATCCCTTTTGAGTTTGTCTCAATAATAAATGCACTTTTTTCTATTTTGCCCTCAATTAATTATTATATTATATGAATTCTCTTTCATCCTTTCTCAATATTGCTCTTTCTCTCTCACCCATTCATAAATATGGGTATTTTTGGGCGGAAAAATTAAATTTCTTATATAATCATCACATTTAACTATTTTTAACTGTTTTTTAGAATCTCGTGATTCAGTTAAAAGGCTCTTATATATAGGGACGAAAAGAGTACTTATAATCTGTTTCGTCCTTGTAAAATCAGAGTAACTTTATCAAGTTTATCAGAGTAATGCTTAATTTTCTTGAACATTCTTTGTTCAAATATGAGAAATTAAGAGAGCCAGTGGAACCACCATAGTCTTCAACTTTGTATTGGTAGAACTCGTTTTTCTTTTTTTAGGGTCCAGAGATGCCTTTTATGCTGACTTATCCGGGGTTGCCAACATTGTGGTGCTTTGAGAATATTTCTTTTTGTTGGAGTCTCTCTTTTAATCATCACATGTAACAAATCTCATATCTTCAGGAATGTATCACTAGAGACTTGTATGCACAAAGTTCCTGTTGGTGCATCAGACCGTGGATCAGTCTGGCCTGTACGTTGGCCGATGAGGTTGGAGAAACCACCTTATTGGTTGAACTCTCAGGCAGGTGTTTATGGAAGAGCTGCTCCTGTGGAATTCACTGCTGACTCTAGGCATTGGAAAAACGTTCTTTCCCACTCATATATGGATGGAATGGGCATCAACTGGGCTTCAGTAAGAAATGTCATGGACATGAGAGCTGTTTATGGAGGGTAAGTCATTCTCCATTCTTCTGTATATTCTGATTCCTACAAATACTATAATGCCCTCGTGGTCCTTTTCCCTTCAAAAATTCCTGCTGCATTTGTTCCTTGTTTGCATTTCATGGTGGAGAAAGAATATGGAGCCTTACACTGTTCAATGCTTCGATCAAATATGAATCAACACTTCAAATTGTACAGTACACTATATATTTTGTCTTGTAGTAGGGCCTGTATCGTATTGTGTTTTGTACCTGTGTCAATCCATGCTTCTTACGAGTCTGACGTTATATGATTTCATGTCATGGGTCTGCTAGAGTGACTACCATTTCTTTTCCTTCTCATCTTTTTCCTGTTCCGTTTAAACTTAGTTTTTTTTTTTTTTTTTGGTGATGTAGCTGCTAAACTCAGTATTCTCGTTATTCAGGTTTGCTGCTGCTCTGAAAAACTTCAAAGTGTGGGTAATGAATGTAGTTCCAATCGACTCTCCAGATACACTAGCTATCATCTATGAGCGTGGTTTATTTGGGATTTATCATGACTGGTGTGAGTCATTCAATACCTACCCTAGATCCTATGATCTTCTCCATGCTGATTACCTATTCTCTAAGACTAAAGAAAGGTAAGTTCGGTGATCATAAAAATTGTCGGCCATGAAATCTCCTGATTCCTCTTGCTTAACTAACACTTTACTCAATTCAGATGCAATATAGTAGCGGTGATTGCAGAAGTTGATCGGATCATGAGACCTGAAGGTTATTTGATCGTAAGGGACAATGTTGAAAGTACAGATGAGATAGAGAGTATTGCTAAATCTCTACATTGGGGTATTCTATTTAAGTACTCAAATGGCAATGAGGGATTACTCTGTATTCAGAAGACATTCTGGCGTCCAACCGAGACAGAAACCATTGTGTCAGCCATTGCTTGAGTAGAATGCTTTAATACCCCAATTTCAAACGCTGCACTCCTTAGTTTTGTTTGTTAAATATACTTATTATGTCACCGTATTGAAGAATGCCACCTGTCACCTGTCCTTTATTTATACAGTTTCTTTTGTAAATTTTGGGCTGTGTCATAGCATCCGTTGAGGTTTGCCTTTTCATATATTCACACCACTAGATTTTGTTGATGAGGAACTTCTAATAGAAGTTTCCTTTGTAGAAACCAAACCAGTGTGACTACAACGGGAGACTCAAACTGCTCTGGAAAGTTCTAGTCTTTTTGTGAAATTGCAGGAATTTTCTTGGGTATGAAAGCCAACATTTTGGTTTGATTTGCTTGTAAAGATTTGTATCAAAGCCAGCTTCGATATTTGAGCTACTCAATCGTTAAATGGTTATAAAACACTCAAGTCTTGTGGATGCATAACTTTAGGTAATTACTCGGCGGAATTTATTCTTTCGTGGAAGGCAGGCGGCCAATGTACCGAACACTAGCCGTTTGGTTTACAAGAATGAGAAGGGAAGCTAAGACGACACTACTAAAATGCTTAGAAATCTAGAAATCACGACTTGAAAGAACAATGAACAGACACACATTAGTGACATCACCAGAGATGCACTTTATTAGGTCTACAAAAGTGCAGTCAAAACAAGTCCCACAAATTTAAAAAAAAAAAAAAAAAGACGGCACAGACACATGAACATCAAATGATCAACGCCCATCTGCAATCTCAAATGCCACCTGCTTTCTTAAGGTATCGTATCCAGATGAATTGCTAGTACTGGCAACCCCATCGTCAAGCACATGAACAAGTAAGTATTCAGTTTCTTCGGTCATAGCATCCCCACTCTTCACCCAAGGATGCTTTTCCGTTGCAATCAAACCCTCCAATTCCATTGCTACTTCCTTCATAGTTGGCCTTTCCTCTCCGCTAACTCTAACACATCTCCTTGCCAGAAAAGCAACTTCCTTCAACTGTTCAGCATTCTTCTCCTGATCAAACAATTGCCTATCAAGAATTTCCCATAAACGGTTTTCTTTTATTGAAGACACAAAGTACATAGCCAAATTTGGTTGTTCTGGTCTGTTGAACTGAACTGCTTTATTTCCGGTAAGTAGCTCTACAAGCACAACTCCAAAGCTAAAAACATCACTCTTCTCATTTAACTGACCTGTGAGGAGATACTCTGGATCCAAATATCCAAGCGTCCCTTGTACCACTGTGGTAACTTGAGTTTCATCAAGAGGAACAAGTCTTGACGCTCCAAAGTCAGACACCTTTGCCCTATGATTGTGATCTAGTAATATATTGGTAGATTTTATATCCCGATGAAAAATTGGAATAGAAGCTTCAGAGTGTAAATACGAAATGGCCTCAGCAGTTTCTGCAGCTATCTTTAATCGAGTTTCCCATGAAATAGAGCATCCATTCTTTGATGGGTCAATATGGTCAAGAAGGGTACCATTGTCCACAAACTCATAAACTAACAGAGGAACTTCAGTTTCAAGACAACAACCCAAAAGTTTGACCACATTCCGATGATTGATTTGGGAAAGCACAACCACTTCATTGATAAAATCCTTAATTTGTCTAGGATCCCCCCCTACTCTAGACTTCTTAATGGCAACAAGCGTTTTGTCTGGTAATATACCCTTGTAAACTGTGCCTTGTCCCCCGCGACCAAGGATTCTATCATCATCAAAGTTGTTTGTGGCATTCTGAAGTTCAGCTTGCGTAAATATCTTGGTTCTGTCAGCATATCCTTGTTGCTGTGAAAGTCTTTGTAGCAGCATGTTTCCTCCATTTTGGTCAAAATTTCTTTCCCTAATTTGTTTCAGAGTTTGTTGCTTGTGAGCCCAGCATAATGTGGAGACTAGTGTGAAGCCAACTAACAAGGCCACACAAACGCCTGCAAGCAATGTAGTCCAACGTATGATTTCAAGCACGCAAAAAGGTGTGAATTTTGATTTAAATATATGTAAGAACTATATTCCTCTGATTATTTCGAATTGCTCCGTCCAACAACCCCCAATACCCATAATGTACTACCATGTACCATCCCTCTAATAAATAAACCGCGCTGTGAAAATAGGAAGAAAACTCTAATATTGACCAACTGCCTATATATAGCTCAAACAGACTGAAATTACAGTAGCATTTCTAAGAGAAGGCCATGATATTTTTTTTTCTCGGACGGATTTATGTGATGGCCCCAGCACGCGACGGTATTTGATTAATATATAGAGCCCTATCGCAAGGCAAGCTTCGCACGTATAATAAAAAAAAAGAAAAAAGAATAAGAAAATATCATTTAAATTTCAAAATTTTAAATCAATAATATCCTATTAAACTGAGTTGTCAATCGTTATATTGTTGTAGTCAATCCATTACTCTTATAATCAACAAAATTAATTTAGAATTTTGAAGTTCAAGTGATATTTTGTTTATTTTTTTCTTTAAAAAAAATCCATCCTATTATTGAATAAAGTAAAAAAATATTTTTATGATGAAAATTTTTAGTATTTCTAAAAGCTATTCCAGAGAAATAAAATGAAAGAGTCATCCAAATTCTGACCTAGAGCTATGATAAGAGAACGCGAAAAATCCGGACTGTCCCGAGTGCAGCGGTTTCCATCAACGTAGCCATCGCCTGTATAACCAGGTGGACAAGAACAGTTGTAGCCGCCATCGAAATTGTTGCACAGCGCGTGCGCTTTGATATCACATTTATGGGAATTGGGTGCGTCGCACTCATTAACATCTGAAAGTACATAGGAGGGCATTACTATGCAGCAAAAGCAAAGGAAACGATTGAATGAAGAAAAATGCATGGAAGGAGAATTACCCTGACATCCGTCCGGAAGGTATGGATTTCCCTGAAACCCGGGCTTGCACGAGCATCTGTATCCGAATCCACTGGGGGAATTGTGAGCGACTAGGGCGTTGGGGTTGCATATAGGTTTAGGAGGTTTAGCATCTTGTTGAAAAGTAGCTTCATCTACAATAGACCAATCTAACACGAGCTGGGACCTCGCAAAGCGGGGACGCTCAAGATCATAATGAGGAGAGAAATTAAAGGAGCCTCGTTTGGCCACAAAAGCATAGCTGCAGTTGTTGAACCCCCACACATCTTTATGATTGTTGAAGCTATATGATTCAAGAGTGATATTCCTCATTCGAGGAGGAATATCGACTTGGCAACACCCAATTCCGGAACAAGTTTCACCACCCGTGTCGTTTACTATTAGTGGGGGAAGTCGGTTACATCGCGATAAGCAGCCGGTGGAATAATTCTGTCCGTCCTGAAAACTAGTTAAGTAGGCATAACTGTCACAACCTACACTTACGAACTTGTTCTCGGAGCTAGAAATGGGGAAAGCAGTAATTCTGAGATTGGAATAAAAGTCAGAAACCTCTAGTCCTGATTGATCGTAACAATTCCGGGAGATATACGCAGATATGTCCATATGATGGGCAAGGAGGGATATGTTCAAGACATGGATGTTTGAGTGGCCGTAATATAATGTGGAGGTGGAGTGGTCACAGGTGAGATTGAAGTAAAAATTCAGAGAGCAGTGGTCTCCAACACCAAATGGATATGGAATATCCGCATCTCCACATTTGCTCGGGCAATCATCCAGCCGGGGTAATTCAGCTTCCCCTGCTGTTGCTGCTATGGCTACTAATAACAGAATCACCCCAACCTTAATAAGCCCCATCATAGACATTAGAGAGAGACAGAGAGTGGGATATGGCTTTCCAAACGTAAATGGTTCGATGCTGTTCAACGTACACAGCCTGCTTCTTTTGATGACTGCATATATACACGTATTCTCCGCGTGATTGGAAGAAAGAGCTTGCATTGCCTGCGAAAGATCAAGGCCCTGCAACTGAGGGAGACTTTGATCAAGTCAGTCAATATATGAACTTGAGATACAATAATACGACTTCACTATTCAATATGGTTTTAGTTTCCAGATTTTATATATAATGCATGGGGAAAGAAAATAAATTTTCATTAAAAAGATTTGCGCTTTAAGTTCAACTAAAACTGTTATTTAGTAGATTAAGGAAATCCACGTGGAAGATAGATATAGTGAGGGTAGAATTTTATTTTGTTTCATCTTAAAATAATGGTTGAGTTTAGGATTCTTATTAAAATATAATTAATTTTGTATTTGTATTGGTTGATAAAAATAATTGGAGATGGAGCTAAACAATGCTTACTTAAATTTTGTCAAAATATGACTTATTTAACATTAGGTATTTTAAATATGAGCATATATGTATATATATACCCCCAATAACTGTTATACAATATTAATTAGTTAACTAATGTAACTATCATGGTGGCCGACTGGGACCGATGAGGCAATGAGATGTTGAGGATGACGCGGCCTCACAGGAAAAATCAAAAGAAGAAGAATCTCAGCTGTATTAATTAGGTTGTACTCGGACGTAACTCTGACTGTGTCCTTGTTGAGGAAAACTTATTGCAAGGCGCATACATTTCAGAGAGTGAAGGTGAAGGTTCCCAAATAAATATATACAACGTAAGTTAGGGACCTTGACCCGGTCTCCCCCTCTCAATATTCCACGCAACTTCCGTTACAAGAGATCATTAAAATAGTACGTAGAAACTAGAGATAATGCAGAAATATATGATGCAATATACTGTAGACTTGGGGTTGGGTCACCCGCTGAGAAAAATAATTAAAGAAATGCCATCACCATTAATTTCTATAAAATTTACACACAAACTAACTTTAAAATATTAATTCCTATGTGCATCCATATTCCATAAGGTTATCAAAGTCAAATCAAATTTAATTGTGCAATGTATTTATTTTTTTACAGTAGAGCCTTGCAATTAATTAAATTAGTTATCCCGAGTCATTTTCTCTGGATGAAAGAAAAATAGGGAGGAAATAATACTATTTTTGTGAGTTTTCTTATTATTGTCATCTAATTCTTCCTTGCTTCAACTTAGTAACCAGACCGGGCCCAAAAAAATTGGTAACCAGACGACTTTTCTACGTGTGAGTTTCAGCTTTCAACCAGTCTACCTCGCGGCTTTCTGGCGTCTTCTCTGTGGAGTGTGGCCGTTCCATTATGCGTCGCCGGGTTCGAGATACGGTAAACTATACCTGCTAGCTCCATTCGTTCCCTTAAATTTCCAACACGTGTTACTATATATTCGATATGTATAGGTATATATTTCATACATGTTTCATATTCAGATTCAGATTATTTACAAAAAAGAAAACCGCTATAATTAAACGCTGCTTTTCCCCCACGGATCAGTCAAAAAAGTAAACCATTACTGATTTTTTATCTGTTGACGATTTATGTGGCTTTCAGGAGTGAAAAGAGAAGCTTAAACGAGTCTAAAAAGTAAACCCATACCCATACACTTGCAACATCCATCAGAATGCACCGTCAGCATATAATATATAATAGCGTAATAAAAATAACCAGAATCCTAGAACCTAGGAAACAGCAATTAACGACATAAAATACTCGCAGCTAAATTACTAGCATCGATCAGCTTCCCCATATCCATCAGCCACATGATGGGGTGACTATTCCACTTCTTTCATCATCGCACTTTATTTGCAATCAAATCCAGCTCTTTTGCTACTTCTTTCATCGTGGGCCTTTACTCTCTTTTTACGCTAATACACCTCATTGCTAATAAAGCCACTTCTTCCATCTCCTCTCTATTCTTCTCATCTAACACCTGTTTGTCAAGAATTTCCCACAGACGGTTTGCTTTCATTGAAGTCTCAAAATGCGTCGCCAGATTCACTTCTCCCTATCTATTGAATTCAACTACTTTACTTGCGGTGAGCAATTCCATAAGCACAACTCCAAAGCTATAAACATCACTTTTTTCATTCAACTGACCTATGTGGAGGTATTTTGAATCCAAGTAGCTAAAAGTACCTTGCCCCATCGTGGAAACATCAGATTTGTCTAGAGGAACAAGTTTTGAAGCTTCAAAGTCGGACACCCTTGCTTTATAATTATAGTCTAAAAGTATATTAGCAGACTTGATATCCCAATAGACAATCGGAATTGAAGTGACAGAGTGCAAATATGAAATTGCTTCGACAGTTTTCGTAGCTATCCTTAATCGAGTCACCCACAAAATAGGAGATGTAATCTTTGTAGAATCTATGTGGTCAAGAAGTGTACCATTGTCCACAAATTCAAAGACTAATAAAGGAATTTCTGTTTCAAGGCAACATCCCAAAAGTCTAACAACATTTTTGTGGTTGATTTGGAAAAGCACGGCTACTTCACTAATGAAATCCCTAATTTGTCTAGGATCATCTCCCACTTTAGCCTTTTTAATTGCAACAGGAGTATTGTTAGGCAATATACCCTTGTAGACTATGGATTGTCCCCCAGTACCAATTACTCTACTATGATGAAAGTTGTTTGTGGCATTTATAAGTTGAACTTCTTTGAATATTTTTGTTCTTTCAGTGTATCCTTCTTTTTGTGAAAGTTGTCCAAGCAGCACGTATCCTCCATTTTGCTCAAAATTTCTTTTTCTGAGATCTTTCAACGATTTTTGCTTGTCTGACCAACCCACTGATAAGACAACCGCGATGACAACCAGTAAGCCCACACTACAACCTGCAAGTAATATCATGAAACTTTGTTAAAATAAATAAAAACATGATTGAACAAAGAATGATTTTTTTTTTTTGTTTCTTTAAACAGAAGGCAAAAAATATTTTAAATAATGTAATAGAATAAAACAGAGTCATTACCCAATGCAATTATACTAACAAGCCATTTATACATAGATCGACGATGGTCCTTTGTACAGCCCGTCCCATTAGTAGTGTAGCCGTCGCCCTTATAATGAGGTGGACAAGAACAGCTGTAACCACCGACGAAGTTGTAGCATTGCTTTGGAATACTGCAGTTGTTAGGTCTGCTACACTCATCGACATCTGAAAATTAAATAAGAAAAGGGTATTAGTTAATTAATAAATAGTAATTGCCAATTTATCTAGAGAAGAAATGGAATGGAATTATATATATAGAACTCCGTTTGTACGTACGTACAGTGACATCCATCGGGATGATATGGAATTCCCTCAAAGCCAGGTTTGCATTTGCAATTGTAGCCGACTCCAACATTAGAATCCACGCAATACGAGTTGGATTTGCAGGCATAGTCTGTGGTACTATTGGAAGAAGCAGATTGACAAGTAAGATGTGAAATAGTCCAATCTAGGGAGAAGGGGGCCATATCAAAGGGAAAGTACTGTAGATAATCAAGAGAGAAATTAAACCAGCCCTGTTTGGCTAGAAAAGAATAGCTACAGTTGTTGAACCCCAACACTTTTTTATGGTTGTTGATGGCGGATACTACCAATGAGTAGTTATTCTTTCCGATGGGAATATTATTGACCTGGCAACAACCTGACCCCGAACATGTGTTGGGGTTGGTGTCCTTCGGAGGCGGCGTGTCGCACAGCGTTACGCAGCCGCCTGAATAGCTCAGGTCGTGGTCCAGTAAATTAACAATGCCCAAAGTGTCGCAACCAAGGCTTATGATCGTGTTTTTGCCGCTGGAAATGGTGAAAGCACCACCGGTGTAAAAATTGGAAGAAGATTGGTCTAGAACTACTCCTGAGTGATCGTAACAGATCCTGGAGACATGCATGGAAATGTCGATTTGACCCTCTTGGAGGAATATGTTAGAAACTGGGAGGTTTTTGAGGAATAATGTGGACTTGTCGCAGGTGAGCTGGAATGTTTCGTCCAAGAAACAGTTGCGAGAAGTACCAGGTTGCACTCCCACACCAAATGGATACGCAATGTCCACGTCACGGCATTTGTTGAGACAGCCTGCGAGGGATTGAGCTTCACTTGCCGCCATGGATGCAGCAAATAGTAGAATGAACAAGATCTTCTTTAGATCAGCCATCGTCCCACGTACGTACGTCACTTTATCCGGGAAGAATGGAAATGTGGAATACGATGTTACTGCTGCGTGTTCAAGTTTAATACTACTTCTATTTATAAAATATAAAATAACATAGTTATTACAAATAATTTATTTTTCGTTCGAGGACTGTTCATCAATGATTCCATGTTCTGAAAGGGAATTAGGGCCATTTTTCCATTAAGGACCAAAGGATGATGCTAACCTGATTCATCATTTTCTGACTTTGGGAAATGTATCTGTGAGTAACAATCAGCTTTAATTACGTTATGTATGATCTTATGATTGATTAGAATTTCAAGTATTTAAATTTGACTCGAACCCTGATTTTTAATTAAATGTGGGGCTCTTGTTACTGTTACAAACAACGCACTTTCAATGAAGAAATTGTTTTATTAATTTTTTTGGCTGTAATTAAGTTTAATTAATTTCCGGCATAAGGTTGCACGTTTAAGAGTGAAATATTTACATACTTCAGGAGCCAACTAACGACTGCAAGCAATTTAGTCCAACGTATGATTTCTTTTTTTTTTTTTTTTTTGGCCAACTCCAACGTATGATTTCAAGCGGGAAAAAGGTGGGTTTTGATTTATATGTGTAATAACTATACTCCTCTGTTTATTTCTAATTGTTCCCTCCCATCCACAACGTCCAACATAATGCACCATCCTTTAAATAAATATAGGAAGAAAACTCTAATATCGACCAACCCGATATAGCTCAAACAAACTAAAATTACGGTAGTATTTTTTAAAAGAAGGGTATGACACTTTTTTTTTCCCCTGACGGATTTATCTGATGGGCCCAGCACGAGACGACATTTAGAGTCCTTTCGCAAGGCAGGCTTCATTGCTTAAAAAAAAAAAAAAAAGAACATTCCTTTAAAAATATTGGGAAAATTCTAAAAAACTACACTCAAAATATAAAAAGGACAAATCAGTACATCGATGAGAAAAGACGAATCAGGCGAGTGTCAGAAAAAGGAGGAATCTGTCCTTTTGAAATTTTGGCCAAATTACGAAAATGCCCTTCAGCCCTCAGTCGCAATAACAACATATGAGTTGTTAATGACGAATCATGAGTTATTAATGGCGAGGTGAGTATTGTTATTGGCCCTGAAACTTGTTAAGTGTTGAAAGAAGAAATTGGAGTTGTTAATATCGAATCCGGAGTTGTTAATGGCGAGATAGGTGTTGTTATTGGTCCTAAAACTTCTAAAGTGTGAAAGAAGAAATTAGAGTTGTTAATATCGAATCCGGAGTTATTAATGACGAGATATGTGTTGTTATTGGTCCTGAAATTTGTTAATTGTAAAAGAAGAATTGCAGTTGTTAATACCGAATCCGAAGTTGTTAATTACGATGATCATGTTGTTATTCTGAAGTGGGCATGAAGTGCTGAAGGGCATTTTCGTAATTTGGCCAAAATTTTAAAAGGACAGATTCCTCCTTTTTCTGACACCCGCCTGATTCGTCTTTTCTCATTTTCGATGTACTGATTTGTCCTTTTTATATTTTGAGTGTAGTTTTTTGGAATTTTCCCAAAAATATTCCTCGTGGTAATATAAAGAAGAATTAAATAGGGAAAATCACTGGAAAATACCAAATAAGAAAATTAATTGCTCTTTGCCACCAACACAAATGGGATACCTAACTGTCATTAAAATTGAACTTAAAAAGACACAAAAGCCCCTAGTTTAGTTTGGAAAGATCACACGAGGCAGAAGCAAACGACTAAAGGTTATGACAGTGGCTTGTTCAGTTATCGTGTTTGCCGGAGTGCGGTGATGTGAGTCTTCTGTTGTTGCCGTCATCACTGTGGCGTCCGCCGGAGGTCCATCACTGTGGAGTCGATAGATCACTTTGAAGCCCTTCTTCATATTTCAGTTTTTGATGGAGGAAATAGTAAATATAATTGGGGGTTTCTTAGATATTATGAGTTTGGCCATTATTGTGAAGTTTTTTATATTAGTTGATGGGAGTTTGTATATTATCTATTGTATATCGTGTATTGCGTGTAATCGATTTTATAAATAAGAATATTCCTCGTGGTAATATAAATAAGAATCGTATATGGACATTCTCACCTAGTGCTATTATAAGAGAACGCGAATTAGCTGTAGCGTCCCGGGTGCAGCGGGATCCATTAACGAGGCCATCGCCTGTATAACCAGGTGGACAAGAACAGTTGTAGCCGCCATCGAAATTGTTGCACAGCGCATGCGCTTTGGTATCACAATCATTGGGTGCGAGGCACTCATCAACATCTGAAAGTACAATAAATTAAAGGAGGGCATCATCGTCCATCCATCGGTATGTGGAAAAATTAGGAAAGGATGGAATGAATTGAAGAAAAATGGAATCAGAATTATATGTTACCCAGACATCCATGGGGATGGTATGGATTTCCTTGAAACCCAGGCTTGCAAAAGCATCTGTATCCGAATCCACTGTCGGAGTTCTTACAGTAGGCCTTGGGGTTGCACACAGAATTAGCCTCTTGACAAGTACCATTATCTACAACAGACCAATCTAGCACGACCTTGAACTCGTCAAAGGGGAGTTGCACAAGATAATCAGGAGAGAAATGAAAGGAGCCTGTTTTGGCCAAAAAAGCATAGCTGCAGTTGTTGAATTCCCACACATTTCGATGATTGTTGAAGCTATATGATTGAAAAGTGATATTCCTCATTCGAGGAGGAATATCGATTTGGCAACACCCAATTCCGGAACAGGTTTCACCACCCGTGTTGTTTACTGGTAGGGGACGTTGGTTACATCGCGATAAGCAGCCGGTGGTATAATTCTGTCCGTCCTGAAAACTAGTCAAGTAGCCGTAACTGTCACAACCCACACTCACGAACTTGTTTGCGGAGCTAGAAATGGGGAAAGCTGTAATAGTGAGAAAGGCAGAAAAAGAGAGGTCATCAACCTCCTCTCCCAAGTGATCGTAACAATCCTGGGAGACATACATATAGATGTCCATTTGAGCATCAGGGAGGGATATGCTCGAGACCCGGTTGTCTGTGAGGCTGTAATATAATGTGGAGGTGGTGTGGTTACAGGTGAGATTGAAGTACTGATTCAGAGAGCAGCGATCTCCAACACCAAATGGATATGAAATATTCACTTGGCCACATTTGTCGGGGCAACCATGCAGGGATAATTGAGCTTCACCTGCTGTTGCCGCTATGCCTACTAACAGAATAATCAGCCCCACCATCTTCATTGTATATTTCTGATCGGATGGCTTTCCAAGCAAGCTAAATGCTTCCATAGATGCAGTCCGAGTTTCCTTTCATTGTATATATAAACATATATACGGACGTATGGTTAATGAATTATGGACCCCACCTACGTACGTAAGATTCACATCGCATGCATCTATCCCATACGGCGAATTGAAATTCAAGAACAAAGCCCCACTGCGAGACTTTTACCAAGTCAGTCAATCCCCCTGGCCATGGAGCTTTATGAAATGATCTATATAACCCTTGCACCATTAATGAATGCTTATCATTATCCTGTCCTTTTATAAATTTAATATTTAAAAAATATGACTTCTACTCATCAAAACATAAATTTTCACTGTATTTTTTATTTATCAACGGAACGTTTGAATCTGTTGGGGTCATTGAACTTTTTGTTATGTAACTTACAATTTCAGAGTGCATTTCTTCAATGATGTTAATTTTTAACTGATAGTATCGTCAATGCATTAATATATACATGAGATAAAATTTAAAAGTTCGCTAGTCAATATTGTTTATTTTCCAAATTTTAAACATAAAATGCATAAAAAAGTTATATTTTTATTAAAAAAAATATTGCAGAGAAAGATATGTGTTAAGCTCAGCCAAAGATTAGCTATAGTGAGATCAGGATTTGAATTTTGTTTGAAATTGAAATAATTAGAGATGGAGCTCAAATAATAGCTACTATAAATTTGGTCAAAAAAATGAGTTATTTAATATTAATAGGTTTTTGAATATGATAATTGATAAATATGCAGGATTAGTTAATTAGATGGTGGACTCAGAACGCGACCTCCTTGAGTTTTTCCGGATACTAATTCCTTGCATCTTCAACTTATTAACTATAACCACACATGCATTCCAGGTAGTGACAGTGATCCAAGAAGCTTCCCAAACACTGCAAAAAGTAGGTCGTCTCCTCTCATTCTATGCAGCTAATCAGTCTCCCCCTGACAAGTCTTCATGAAAACCACAAAAGCGAGAGACTTTGACTAAGTCACCTCCGCGTTAACCCCGCGCCCTTTAATGTCTTGTATCTTTTTTATGAAGAGAAACTTTTATTTTTAAAAAAAAAATTCGGATGAGAAATTAACCAAAAAAACTAGAATATATACTTTCACCTTTTTCCTCTAGTGAAACTTCTCTCTAATTTTTTTTTTTTTGGGGTGAACTCTTAGAGCTTTATTTAGCTAATGACTCACTTCAGAAGCTTTCACCCCGCACTTGACTTCGTTGTCAACAGTTTGTTGCGATCCGAAGTTATTGGTTTCATTTTAATTATGTCATTCAATTTAATCTAATAAACTTTATTACACGAATACTACTGAATGGATCCTTGACCAAAACCAGCTTACACTCCACGCCCTAACATTCGTCCAATCAATGATTTATATTACAGTTCATAATTAACTTTTCATGGAATGTGTGAGTGCACTTAATTATTTGCAGATCGATTTTTCAAGACTACTACCTTTTTTAGGTAACTAACTGTAAGTTAATAATAAACTTGCAATTGTATTTACATTCATATCTTTAACGAGAGGATTACAAGATCTATATATACACAAAACAAAGATAGAGTGACCGTGATTAATGGGAGTAATTCAAGGAGTGGTTGAAGAAATAGTCAACAAATTCCACCACCGAATTGCTTCTTCAACAATATCATGCCACCGTATTAATCTATATTCACAACTACTTTTAACACTTCCCCTCAAGTTGGTGTATATATATTGATCATATCCAACTTGTTACAAAGGTATTTAACACATGTCTCATGTAAGGCTTTTGTCAAAAGGTCTGCCAGTTGGTTGTCGGATCGAATGTGCCATATAGATACAATATTTTCTTTGATCTTATCATGCATAAAATGACAGTCAATCTCTATATGTTTTGTTTGTTCATAGAACACAGAGTTCAATGCTATATGAAATGCTGCTTTATTGTCACACCATAGTTTTACAGGCAATGTCTTGGTAATGCCAATTTCCTTCAAGAGTTGAAATACCCACACAATTTCTTGTACTGACTATGACATGGCTCTGTATTATGCTTCTGCACTTGATTTTGACACAACTCCTTACTTCTTACTTCTCCAAGATATCAAATTTCCAGCAACAAACACACAGTAACACGTAGTGGATCATCTTGTAGCCTTAGATCCTACATGATCCGGCACGCATCACAGAAACACTCGATTTTAGTGTGCCCATAATCTCTATGAAGAATATCAAGACCTAGAGAACCTTTCAAATAATACAAGATATGTTCTAAAGCTTCCCATTGTGCCACCGCTGGTGATGCCATAAATTGGCTGAGCTTACTGACCGAGAAGGTTATATCAGGATGAGTTACTGTTAGATAATTCAGCTTCCCAATGAATCTTCTATATCTCTCAGGAAATGGAAATGAATTTAATTTCTCTGGATCAATCTTCTTCAAATCATCAGGAAGTTCATCAAACATACTAGCATCAAAATCTAGGAAGGGATTCAAAATCATAGGAATGTTGTTTGGCGCAACTCCAAACTTTCCAGTCTCTTTTAAGAGATCAAGAACATATACTTTCTTTGAGTCAAAAGAATACCTTTCTTTTCTCAAAACTTCAATAGCAAGAAAGTACCTTAATGAACCCAAATCTTTTGTCTGGAAATGAGAATTCAAGAAGACTTTAAGTGCTGAGATTCTGGAAATGTTATTTCCTGTAATCATAATGTCATCAACATATATTACTAGAAAAATCATGCCTGCATCAGATTGCTGGTAGAACACAGAATGATCATACTTGCTTTGACTTAATCCAAACTTCTTGACTACATCACAGAATCTATCAAACCAGGCACGAGGGCTTTGCTTTAGACCATACAACGACTTCTTAAGGTAGCACACTTTCCTATTCCCCCCTTGAGCAACGAACCCATGTGGTTGCTCCATATAAACTTCTTTTAGGAGGTCACCATTCAAAAAAACATTCTTAACATCTAACTAATACAAATCCCAATGAGAAGTGGCAGCCAATAAAGAGATGAGAAGATGAACGGATGTGAGCTTAGCCACAGGAGAGAAAGTCTCAGAATAATCAATATCATAGGTTTGTGCATACCCTTTGGCAATGAGCCAAGCTTTTAATCGTTCTAAGAAGCCATCAGCTTTAGTTAACAAACACACATTTACAACCAATGGCCTTCTTTCCAGGCGGGAGATCAACAAGAGTCCAGGTACCAGCCTTGTCAAGGGCCAAAATTTCATTTTTCATTACGGCATGCCAACCAAGGTGAGTCAAGGTTTGATGAAGGATAGTAGGGTGGAGATGGAATCAATTGTGGCAACAAGGGATAATGAAACAGGGGACAAAGTCTTGTGGGTTACAAAGGATGAGACAAGATAGGTACAGTCAGCATATCTTTTGGGAGGACAATAAGGACATGTACCTTTTCGGAGAGCAATGAGCAGGTCATCAGAGGAGGTAGTAATAGGAGAATCTGAAATAGGTGGTTCAGTTACAACAAGTGGTGGATTTGTGGAAACAAAAGCAGGAATAAGGGAGGCATCAACAGAATCAATCAGCGAAGCAGGAACTGGTGAAGGTGAAACATTGGCAACATTAGTATCATTGATGATATTAGGATCTGGAACAGAAGCATATACTGGCGAGAAAGGGACAGGATAAACCAGGATATCATCAGGTTCATCCATGACATAGGGAGACGTAGAGACGGTCGAAGCCGTGAAGAAAGGAGAGGACCCATGAGAAATAACATTAGCGGACAATAGACAACGATGAAGATCAGGAGAGTAACATTGATAACCTTTCTGAATTCAAGAATAACCAAGAAAAACACATCTTAAGGACTTGGGATCAAGTTTACTAATACTAGGATGGACATCCCGAACAAAACAGACACAACCAAAAAGTTTAGAATCAACAGGGAACAACTTAATAGTGGGAAAAAGAATGGAATTTGGAATATCCCCACCAAGAACAGCTGAAGGCACGCGATTGATGAGAAAACATGCAATAGATAAAGCATCGGCCCAAAAATGTTTAGGAACAGAGGAATGAAAATGAGAGCTCGTGCAGTTTCTAAGAGATGTCGGTTCTTTCTCTCAGTAATGCCGTTTTGAGAAGGGATATCAACATAAGAGAATTGGTGAAGAATACCATGACTTTGCATGTAATCGGTGAATAGGGTGAAAAAATATTATTTTGCATTATCACTGTATAAGATTTTCACAGAAGTATTAAACTGGTTTTGAATTTCAACACAGAAATTGCGAAAGTGAGTAAATAATTCAGAATGATATTTCATTAAATAAAGCCAAGTGGTTAGGGAAAAATCATCAACAAAAGTGACAAAGTAACGATAACCAATCTGATATATAACTGAAAATGGATCCCAAATATTAGAATGTCTAACTCAAAAGGGGACGCAGCCCGTTTATTGACGCGAGGTGCCAAATGAATACGATGGTGTTTGGCAAACGGACATGACATCTAAAGCAGACAAATGAAAACTGGGGATACAATTTTCGGAGAGATGACAGAGATATATAACCTAGACGACAATGAATTTCAAACAGAGACGATCCACCAGAACAAGCAATAGAACGTGACACCTGATTATAAAGGACGTAATGCCCACCAGATTCATAGCCTCTACCAATAATTTGCTTAGTCGATAGATCTTGAATTAAACAATAGTTAGGGAATAGTGAGATAAAATAGTTTAAATGACGAGTCAGTTTACTTGGAGAGAAAAAGTTAAAGGTGAGATCGAGAACATTAAGAACAGATGATAGTGATAAAGATGCAGTTGGTTTAATAGTTCCTGAGCCAAGAACACGGACAAGGGAACCATTGGCAACAAAGATGGATGACGGGTTGACATAGGAGGTATATGATGAAAACAAATGATGATTACCTGTCATATGGTCGGTAGCACCAGAATCAATGACCCACTTTATTAAGGTAGTAGTAAGACCAGGAGATAGAGTACCTGTAGTTAGGGCTCCTGCAGGTGAAGACCCAGAATCAGATGGATCAGGTGTTTGGGCAATATGAGCAAGGCTATGCTGTTGATCACGCTGCTGTTTTTTTTTCAATTTTCAAAAATTTTTCTTAATGTGTCCAGGTTCCTTGCAATAATTACAGATAATACTGTCGTAATTCATGCATTGAGTGCTAGTGCCATGTTTGGACCCATAATTCCTACTGTTAAAGGGTCCGCGTTCAGCTAGAGCACTTGCAGTTGGTTCAATAGACAGACGAATTAAATTGTCAGCACGAAGTATTCGTGAGAACACATCTTCAAGAAAAGGAAGCTCTTGACTAGACAAAATCTGGAATGAATTGTTTTATATGAAAGGTCAAGAGCTTCAAGAAAACTGATAATAACTTGAAGTTCCATATTCTTAATACAGGTCAAAAGATCCGCCTGCAGAGACATGAGTACTTTCATTTCCTCATACAACCTCTTGAAGTTGAGGAAAAAACCCTTTAAAGAACAACCTTGTTGAGATCAATGAAACCTTTATAGGCTTTATGAATTCGAGTAACATTTCCTTTGCCAGAAAACATAAACTTAAGATAATTCATAATTTCTTTTATAGTATTACAGTGGCTGATAGAGGACAAAATTCTTGATTCAATAGAGTTTCGAAATTAAAACAAAAGTCGAGCATCCACTCTATTCCAAGCCAAAAGTTTAGTGTCATCACCAATAGGAGGATCCTCAGTTAAATGAGATTCCATCTCAATGCCCAAAATATAAACTCAAACAGTTTTGTTCCAATCACTATAATTGGTCCAGCTTAATTGTGAAGCGGTGATTTTAGTAGACATCGGTAACTAGGGGTGGAAACAGGCCAGGCGGCCTGTTAGGGGCCTATGATTGGCCTGTTCATGTCTGGCCTGTCAGGCTAAAAGGCCAGGCCAAGGCCAAAATAGCCTGTTTTGCTTAATAAGCCAAGCCAAGGCCTATTGACAGGCCTGTTAGGCCTGTCAGGCCGGCCTGAGCCTGTTAAAATATTTTAAAAAAATCAGATAAGGGTTAAAGGATAATTTTACCTGAGCCTATAAATTTTAGCCTGTTTTCGACCTGTTTAGGGAGACCTGTTTTTTGCCTATGGCCTATTGGCCTGTTTTGCAATGTGGCCTATAGAATTGTCGGTTTGCTTAAAAAATTTTAAAAATTCAGGTCTCCTTAACAGGTTTCAGGCCAGGCCAGGCCTATGAACAGACCAGGCCCAGGCCTAAAAATTGGCCTCCAACAGGCCACAGGCCAGTGTGTGCCTTAACAGGCCTGGCCTGTTAAGGCAAAAGCCTGACCTGGCCTGGTCTGGCCTGTTTCCACCCCTATCGATAACATATCAGAATGTTTTAAGTCAGCCATGTATAAGAATGAACCTCGCTAGCAAGCAAAGCAATCGATAGTCACAAAGTTACTTAGGGAAAGCAAAGATACTGCCAATGAGATTACTAAAATCACTTATTGCAATAGTACTCGAAAGACATAACCCAAAAAATGTCAAATGCATACAGCAAAGACACAATTCACAGAAAAGAAACGAACCCAGCTAAAAAATTAGGACAGAACTGAAACAAAATACTAGAGAATAGGCAATTGACGAGATGAACTCAAAAATTCAAAACTTGATTTGGGTCACACAGCCACTATGGACTGAACGGGGAGAGGAAGTATATCAGGATGGTTTGGTTGCACGTCGGAACAGGTTGATGGAATGCCTTGATGCGCCGGCGCATGGTCTTAATAGTGGAGGTTTCAGCGGCGTGTAGGAGCTTACGCATGGTCAACACCGAACGCCGCCTTAGGGTTATACTAATCAAAGGCTAAGGAATCTGGTGGTGTGTGTCCTTGAAGGAGATTCCGAAGAAGGTAGATTTAAAGAACGTTAGAGACGTTGCTTCGCCGGAAAAAATAGAGGCCGACCGGAAAACTAGAACAATCTCACACTGAAATACTCTTTGATACCATGTAAGTTAATAAACCTACAATTGTATTTACATCCATATCTTTAACGAGAGGATTACAAGATCTATATATACACAAAACAAAGACAGAGTGACCTTGATTAATGGGAGCAATTCAAGGAGTGGTTGAAGAAATAGTTAACAAATTCTACCACCTAATTGCTTCTTCAACAATATCATGCCACTGTATTAATCTATATTCTCAACTACTTCTAACACTAACCAATCAATCATACACAATATATATTGATCGCATAATTATTTTGGTAATTGTATGAAAAAAATATTTAATCTAATTTTAAGCCATGAGTAATTTTGCTGGATAGTCATAAAGTTTATTTTTCCAATAATATATGGAATTCATTATGATTAATGGATTATATAATAAATATTTTCTAGCTCTAGAATTTCAAAGGAGAAAAAGTGGGAGAATGGTCTCTCATAAAGAAGAAGAGCATTGGAAAATCTATATCAGACAATTGGTGGGAAATTATAGCCCATTTGGTTCGATTCCATAAAAAAGTATTACATGTAATTCTGATACAACAGACTGATTATAGTGTTTGGTTGAGCTTATGTAATGTAATGGGGATTACATTTTGTAATCCCAATTACATCATTTGATGTAATCACGATTACATTGTTAGGACTCATGAATGGGGATGCAGACATCTTGTAATCAAGTGAAAAAGATACTATTGTCATTACAATTTCTTAACTTGACCAAAGTGCCCACCCATAAATGCGATTAAATATTAAATAATTACCACCATTAATTATTAACAAAATTAATTAATAATATAAAATTTTAAAAAATATTCCCCACTAAAAAATTAAAAAAATTATATTCCACCATTAAAAATATTAAAATATCTCATTAAATAATATTCTCAGCATTAAATATTAAAAATTACCATGAACTAAACATGTGCACTACATAATATATATTTTCATCTTTAAATATTAAAAATATTACTATGAACCCAACTTGTAGAATACACAAATTGAAAAAATTATCATAAACCCGACGTGTACATTATACATATATATGTGTGTGTAGATATGGGTAATTTTATCTCTTACTATGTAATTCACATTTATTCTCATGTTCGATATAATCTAACCAAGCATTTTCATGCATATGCATCATCTTTTCTTAATGACAAACCAAACAAATTCATGTAATCATCATTACATTATATTTCATTACATTGCATTACATATTATTGCATTATCTCCAATTCCATGAATCAAACGAACACTTAGGGGTTTTGGTTCTCTAAAAATCCTTTATCTCATTTTCTTTTCAGAATCTCATCTCCACCCTTAGATTAAAGAAATAGATGGTTTAGATTTCATATTTTATAAAATTATTATTTCAAATATAAAAAATAAATTTAAAATGTTAAACTATGATCTACACAATTCATAACTACAACACAAACAAAATTTAAAAAATTTAAATTATAAAATACTATAATAATGGTTTTAAAATATATTAAATCTGAACCATTTATTTTTTGTCTGAGAGTAGAGATGAGATTCTGAAAAGAAAATAAGAAAAAGAATTCTAAGAGTATCATTTTCCAAAAAATTAGTGGTTAGTAGAAATTGAGGAGATAGTGAAAGTCATTTTAGAATTTAATTCAAATCAGATTTAATTGTCCGGTGTCTTTTTTTTTAACAATAGAGCCCGTAATTAAATCATCTATTTGATGTTTGGCCAAAAAAACAAATCCTTTTTATGCAAGTCTTAAGGGGAGAGCGAATAGTCTAACTATCAAAATGTTTTTTTGTTTGGAAAAAATTTTTGTAATATGCTCATGTAAGTATTCTCCACTTCAAATCTTCAATTTATGTGGCTTTCAAGAGTGAAAAGAGAAGCTGAAACAACTCTAAAAAGTAAACAAAACTCATTGATCGACACACTTGCAACATCCATCAGAATGCACCTTCAGCATATAATATAATAGCGTCATAAAAATAACTAGAATATAATACTAGAACCTAGGAAACAGCAATTGAGGACATAAACACGGCAAGCTAAGCATGAGTACTAAGTGATCATCGCCCAAACCACAGTCCCAAATGCCATCTGCTCATGCATCAGCTTCCCCATATCCATATCAGCCACATGATCGGGTGAGTATTCCCTTTCATATTTCTTTATCGCTCTTTATTTGCAATCAACTCTAGCTCTTTTGCTACTTCTTTCATCGTGGGCCTTTCCTCTCTTTTTACGCTAATACACCTCATTGCTAATAAAGCCACTTCTTCCATCTCCTCTCCATTCTTTTCATCTAACACCCGTTTGTCAAGAATTTCCCACAGACGGTTTGCTTTCATTGAAGACTCAAAATGTGTTGCCAGATTCACTTCACCTTGTCTATTGAATTCAACTACTTTACTTGCGGTGAGCAATTCCATGAGTACAACTCCAAAACTATAAACATCACTTTTTTCATTTAGCTGACCTGTGTGTAGGTATTCTGGATCCAAGTAGCCAAAAGTACCTTGCACCACCGTGGAAACATCAGAATTGTCTAGAGGAACGAGTCTTGAAGCTCCAAAGTCCGACACCTTTGCTTTGTGATTACAGTCTAAAAGTATATTAGCAGACTTGATATCCCGGTGGACAATAGGAATTGAAGTGACAGAGTGCAAATATGAAATTGCTTCGGCAGTTTCTATAGCTATCCTTAATCGAGTCTTCCATGAAATAGGAGATGTAGTCTTTGTAGGATCTATGTGGTCAAGAAGTGTGCCATTGTCTACAAATTCATAGACTAATAAAGGAATTTCTGTTTCAAGGCAACATCCCAAAAGTCTAACAACACTTTTATGATTGATTTGGGAAAGCACGGCTACTTCACTAATGAAATCCCTAATTTGTCTAGGATCGTCTCCTACCTTAGCCTTTTTTATTGCAACAGGAGTATTGTTAGGCAACATACCCTTGTAGACTATGCATTGGCCCCCAGTACCAATTACCCTACTCTGATGAAAGTTGTTTGTGGCATTTATAAGTTGAACTTCTTTGAATATTTTTGTTCTTTGAGTGTATCCTTCTTTTTGTGAAAGTTGTCCAAGTAGCACGTAGCCTCCATTTTGCTCAAAATTTCTTTTTCTGAGATCTTTCAACGATTTTTGCTTGTCTGCCCAACCCACTGATAAGACAACCGCGATGACAACCAGTAAGCCCACGCTACAACCTGCAAGCAATATCATGAAACTTTGTTAAAATAAATAAAAACATGATTGAACAAAGAATGAATGTTTTTTTTTTATTCTTTAAACAGAAGGCAACAAATATTTTAAATAATGTAATAGAATAAAACGGAGTCATTACCCAATGCAATTATACTGACAAGCCATTTATACATAGATCGACGATGGTCCTTTGTACAGCCCGTCCCATTAGTGTAGCCGTCGCCCTTATAATGAGGTGGACAAGAACAGCTGTAACCACCGACGAAGTTGTAGCATTGCTTTGGAATACTGCAGTTGTTAGGTCTGCTACACTCATCGACATCTGAAAATTAAATAAGAAAATGGTATTAATTAATTAATAGTAAATGCCAATTTATCTAGAGAAGAAATGGAATGGAATTATATACATATAGAACTCCGTTTGTACGTACGTACATACCGTGACATCCATCGGGATGATATGGATTTCCCTCAAAGCCAGGTTTGCATTTGCAATTGTAGCCAACTCCAACGTTAGAATCCACGCAATACGAGTTGGATTTGCAGGCATAGTCTGTGGTACTATTGGAAGAAGCAGATTGACAAGTAAGATGTGAAATAGTCCAATCTAGGGAGAAGGGGGCCATATCAAAGGGAAAGTACTGTAGATAATCAAGAGAGAAATTAAACCAGCCCTGTTTGGCTAGAAAAGAATAGCTACAGTTGTTGAACCCCAACACTTTTTTATGGTTGTTGATGGCGGATACTACCAATGAGTAGTTATTCTTTCCGATGGGAATATTATTGACCTGGCAACAACCTGACCCCGAACATGTGTTGGGGTTGGTGTCCTTCGGAGGCGGCGTGTCGCACAGCGTTACGCAGCCGCCTGAATAGCTCAGATCGTGGTCCAGGAAATTAACAATGCCCAAAGTGTCGCAACCAAGGCTTATGATCGTGTTTTTGCCGCTGGAAATGGTGAAAGCACCACCGGTGTAAAAATTGGAAGAAGATTGGTCTAGAACTACTCCTGAGTGATCGTAACAGATCCTGGAGACATGCATGGAAATGTCGATTTGACCCTCTTGGAGGAATATGTTAGAAACTGGGAGGTTTTTGAGGAATAATGTGGACTTGTCGCAGGTGAGCTGGAATGTTTCATCCAAGAAACAGTTGCGAGAAGTACCAGGTTGCACTCCCACACCAAATGGATACGGAATGTCCACGTCACCGCATTTGTTGAGACAGCCTGCGAGGGATTGAGCTTCACTTGCCGCCATGGCTGCAGAAAATAGTAGAATGAACAACATCTTCTTTAGATCAGGCATCGTCTCACGTACGTACGTCACTTTCTCTGGGAAGAATGGAAATGTGGAATACGACGATGCTACTGCCTGTTCAGGTTTAATACTTCTGTTTATAAAATATAAAATAATATAATTATTACAAATGATTTATTTTTCGTTCGAGGACTGTTCATCAATGATTCCATGTTCTGATTGGGAATTAGGGCCATTTTTCCATTAAGGACCAAAGGATGATGCTAATCAGATTCATCATCTTCTGGGTTTGGGAAGTATATCTGTGAGAATCAATCAGCTTTAATTACATTATGTATGATCTTATGATTGATTAGAATTTTAATTATTTAAATTTGACTCGAACCCTGATTTTTAGTTAAATGTGGGAATCTTGTTACAATCAATACACTTTCAATCAAGAAATTGTTTTATTAATTTTTTTTGGCAGTAAGTTTAATTAATTCACGGCATCAGGTTGTGGGTTTAGGTGAGAAATACGTGCATATATATTCTAGGAGCATCACATCATCTATACTTTCACTAATTAAAATATAACAACTCATCTTATTTTAATCTTATATGGCAGGTAAGTCATATGAAGAAATTTAAATTTTATGATTTTAAAAAACATAAACTTTATAATTTAGAAAAACAAGAGATGGAATTTCCTCACATGAGGAGTTGTTTTTAAAAATCATAAAATTTGAATTTTTCTAGGTGACTCATCTGCTATGTAGGATTAAAATAAAATAAGTTATTGTATTTTAATTAGTCAAAGTATAGATGAAGCGAGATTCTTGAAGTATATAAATATTTCTTGCATGGGTTTAAGAAAAATTTAAAAGAATTGAGTTTAATTAGAATCCATCAAAATTTAAAATGATGCGAACAAAATCAATCATCATTAACATAATTCAAGTATTGTACCATGCAAAATGAAGAGAAAAATACAATACCACATATTTTCTTTGCGCCGGAATTGGAAGAATTAACATTCAAAATTAATCATTGATTTGGACCAAAAAGAATGAATTTATTGATGATTGGCTGTAATTTATGAAATATTCCTAAAATAATTGAAGGACTTTTGTTACAGATTCTCTCTCTTTGGCTGAGTATTACAGATTCAGTAATTGATTGCAATTAATATATAGGGTGTGTTTGGAGAGGCCAACAAGCTTGTTTGGGGAGGTAAAAGCCCAATTGACAACAAATATTTTGTTTAGGGTGTCTGGAAAGACATATTGGTAATTGAGTTTTTGTCAAAGTTTAATTGGAGAAAGCTCAATTGAGAAAAGTTAGATAATAGAACTTTTGTTAAAAACTAATGACATTTTATGTTAGATTGGATTGTCTGGAAATTAGTTATATGATATTGGCTTTTCCCATAAAATATTTTTTAAATAGTATGTAGTATCAAAAAATATTTTTTGAATGTTTTTAACCCCTTAAAATATTTTTCTAGTTGTACCCACTACCTAGTGTGCTATTAGACTTATTATAATTTTACCCACTTTCTAGTTGTACCCACTAAAAAAATATTTTTTGAGTATTTTTAACCCCTTAAAATATTTTTTTCATGTTTTTAACCCCTTAAAAAAAATTTTCAACTGTATCCGGTGTGTTATCAAATTGATTGCAATTTTATTTTTAATGTACTTTTTCAGCTCCAAAAATTACTTTAAAATATTTTTTGGTGCTTTTAATTCTTTAAAATAATTTTTCAGTTGTACCCAATCTTAGGAGATTGACTACAATTTTATTTTTAATGTATTTTTTTAGTAGTAAAGAGCACCCAAAACTTAAAATATTGATTTATTAATTTTCACCCACTCTAAAATATTTTTTCAGTAGCACCTAATATTTTAAAGTAATTTTTAAATATTTACTTGATTTTTTAAATATTTTTCCACCCACTCTCTCTTACTATTATCACAAAAGGCCTTATACTCAAGCCAATCCAAACAAATTTTATTTTAGCAAAAGTCCAATTGACAATCATCAATCCAAACATAAATCACATTACACAATTTAGCTTTTATCAAAAGTAATATTACAACAAGTTCAATTGAAACAAGCTCAATTACTAATCGCTGATCCAAACACAATGGTTGAGCTTATTTTTGAATAATAAATCCTTATTACGCAAGTCGAGATAAAACTCCTCTCATATATTTACCTCGTATACCGTAAATCACAATTTATAAGTACTTATTACCTAAAAATAAACTATTCCAAACGATCACATAATCAACTTAGAGAGCATTATATTCCTGGTACTTGTCCAAAAAAAAAAAAAAAGAATTATTTCGTGCTCTTTTGAGATAGCTTATTTTTTAACAATAAGTGTTTATAAATCGTAATTCACGGTATACGAGAAAAGTATGTAAGAGAAATTTTATCTCAATTTAAATAATAAATAATTATTTTCTAGAAATAAGTTATTCCAAAGAATCACATCAACTTTCTAGTAGATACGAACGAGTCAATGCACCAGAACGCTGATGACCCAAACATCATTTTCTTGAAACAGTCTAAGACATACTTTTTGTCCAAAAACCCAATTGCCCAATGCCAAGTGGCACAATTTTTTTTTATTGGCACAGATAATTTTATTAGAGACAATCTTATTTGAAAATGGGCAAAAACCGGGGGAGAAGCCTTGAAAAGAGGAGAGATAAAAAGAAATAAATGGAGAAAAGAAGAGCGGAGTGCGTCTTGCAATTCAACAGTACAGCTCACATTTTTGGTTGAACAGCGTTTTGGTGTATTACATATTCACATCTGAATATAAAATATTTCGTTACAAAAATTTACATGAAAATGGACCAATGTACAAAGAATTATACTTTTCAAAAAAGAAAATGAACAAAAATCATCCCAAGCTATAATCAGGCAAGAGATCAGAGAGGGGCGAGGCAAAAAGCTGATCCCAATAATCATCTACCACTGTCAAAGTCAATTAGAACATGATCTGAATACTATCCCAAGCTCTGTTTCCATGATCAATGCTATCTCCATATTCACTAAACTTGGATGTCTCTCCCAGCAATGTTTGAGCTTCCTCCAAATTCAGCTCTTTCTTCACCCCTAACTGATTCCCTATCATCTTTATTCCCTCTAACTCTGCTGCTACTTCCTTCATGCTTGGTCTGTCCTCTCCTCTTAATCTAACACACCTTGCAGCGAGCATAGTCACCTCTCTTACCCTCTCCTTATTTTCATTATTCATTATTCCATCCTCAAGAACTTCATGTAGGGGCCCTGTTTCAAGTATGAAAGGAAGTGCATTGCCAGATTCACTTCCTCTTCTAGCCTCTCAAATGAAACAGCTTTCTTCCCTGTTAGCAGCTCTATAACTATACACATCACTCTTCTTTGTCAGCTGATTTGTTTGCATGTGTTCTGGATCCAAATATCCAAAAGTGCCATGTACCATTGTGGCTAACCCTGTTTGATTGAGTGGAACCAACCTGGAAGCTCCAAAATCAGACACCTTGGCGGTGCAGATATCGTCTAGAAGAATGTTAGTGGACTTGACATCTCTATGAACTATGGCTATGGAAGCAGCAGAATGAAGATAAGACAGTGCTTCTACTACTTCTGATGCTATCCTCAGACGTGTTTCCCAAGTCACTAGAGAAGATTTTCTTTTGTTATGTATTAGATCATAGAGGGTGCCGTTATTAATAAACTGAGAGACCAATAAAGGAACTTCTGTTTCTAGACAACTACCTAGGAGCTTGACCATATTTTACGGTGATTTATTTGGGAGAGCACAATCACCTCGTTAATGAATTGTTCGACTTGGGTTTGGTTCATCAGCTTGGATTTCTTGATTGCAACAATTTTCTTGTCTGTGAGAAATCCTTTATAAACAGTACCAAAACCTCCTCTGCCGATGATTAAGTTGTCAAGATAGTTGTTGGTGGCCCTTTTCAATTCCTCAGCAGTAAAGATTTTAACCGCAAGGGATGTATCATATCTGCCAGAGAGTTGCTGCTGCAAGATTGAACCACTGTTCTGACGAAAATTTTTTTCCTTTTGCTTCATGTGCTTCCTCTTCTGAGAGACCAATTACAACCAAGACATACTCATAAAGAGAGCCGCCAAGCCTATACTTACACCTGGTTATGTTGAAGGAGACAAATAGTTCAGAGGACTAGATACCTATGACACTTACAAAAAAGGGTGCAACAAGAATATGTAGAGGAAAATCAGGTAGATAATACTGAGAAAATGGCTTACCAGTGAAGACCATAGTAAGTGGATTTTTGGACAAAGGTGGGTATCATCCTCCGACGGCGGTTCCATTCCTAGAGTAGCCAGGTGGACAAAAACACTTAAAAGATCCAATCATGTTGCGGCAATTTTCTGTACTTATGAAATTGTTGGTCGATTCCTGGCATTCGTCTACATCTGCAATTTCATATCATTGCACAAACAAAGAATGGTATGGGTGAAATATGCTACATAAGTAGGAAAAAGAAAGTGACCAAATTGTACTTAGCTTAACTGGTTGGAAAAGAAATGGAATTATTGAAAAATTACCGTGAGATCCATCTGAAAGGTACGGGTTTCCATCAAAACCGGGTTTGCATTTGCAGTTGTACCCGAATCCATCATCGGAGTTGACACAGTCAGTATTAGCAGTGCAGGCATAATCCAACTTGGTCGAAGCAGCATGACAAGTTGAAAACGGAAGATGCTACAACAGTGATATTCCTCATTCCGACAGGAATATCCACCTGGCAACACCCAGTTCCCGAACAAGATTTGTCATTCAAATCTTGTTGAGGAGGTGCGTCACACAGCGCCACGCAGCCACCATAAGAAGTACGGTTGTTTTGGAATTCAATTATGCCCAAAGTGTGGCAACCAACACTTATGAACTTGTTTTGGGTGCTGGAAACGGCGAAAGGAGTGTTTACAAGAAAGTGAGGGTTAGGCATAGCGCCGCCAGGTTGATTGTAACAAACCTTGGAGACGGCATGGAAATGTCAAGATGACCACCTTGGACTGATATGTTAGAAACAGGGCTGTTTCCGTAAAATAATAGGGAGGTGAAAGTATTGCAAGTAAGCTCAAAAGATTCTTGCAAGAAGCAGTTGCGACCAGTACGAGGTTGCACACCAATACCAAAAGGATATGGAATCTCCACATCTCCACATTTATTGAGGCAGCCTTCAAGGGATCGAGCTTCTGCAGTGGCTGCTAATAATAAGGGAATCAATAACCAAAGCTTCGTAAGTCGCATCGTCTCCATTTTTGGCTCAACCACAAGATGCCTTCGATCTCATCTTTAATACACACACATCCATTGTCTGTAAAAACAATTATCAATTTGAGCGACTGGCTTCGTCAAATTGTGACTGATTCCTTATTTAATTTCAACTGATCCACTAAGAAGCATCCGTCCGAACGCGTTCAAGGGACTGATTCAATTTACCTCTTACTATGATGGAGCAGTATATTGAAACCCTGTCGCTAGTGTCATTCTTTAAAAATTAATTCTTTCTCGCTTTTATTTTTTACTGGAATTGGCTACTGTCCTTTTCTTCAAAAGAAAAGGACGGAAGCCGGGTCGTTTTTAACTATCGTCATCAAACTTTTTGTCTATATAGTGCATCTTATAGTCAAACATGTTCAAATTATAGCATGTCAGTCCTTATAGTCAAACAGGTCTCAAATGGATTGTGGGACATTCAAAAATTGAAAAATATTGTTGATCAGGAGATTATTCAGCTCCTAGTCTCGGTACAGCCTCCAAGAATCAATGCAGGTTACGACATAATGACTTGGGGACCAAGTAGTGATGGTAACTTCTCCATAAAAAGTGCTTATTTCTTGATGGAAGAAAATCCTCAATAGTCCTATAGTCATGTCTATAAGGATATATGGAAATGGAAAGGTGTTGAACGTGAGAAGGTGTTTATGCGGATTGCGTTTGAAAACGGATTGCCAACGAATGAATGGCGAAGCTCTTGGTCCCAAACTTCAGCACTATGTCAAGCATGCAACTCTGGAGTCGAGGATACACTGCACATGCTCAGGGACTGTAACTCTGCTAAGAGTCTGTGGCTAAAACTACTAAACCCACGACATATCACTGCTTTTTTTGTTGCTCCTCTCCGTGACTGGGTGGCCATGAATCTAAAACGAGAGCTGGGTCTGGTGGTGAGAAAACACTGGAACCTGCTTTGGGGTGTCTCCATATGGAAACTATGGCTTTGGAGGAACCAATCTATTTTTGACGAGAAATTTCAAAAACTAGTAAAGGCAGCTGATGCCATACTCCAAACCTGGAAAAGATATATCGACATCCAAAATCTGATTAATTGACGGAATTACTTACTATCAAATCCTCCTTCATCGTGGCAAGTGCCTCCTCTGGGCTGGGTTAAGCTCAACGTTGATGGGGCTGTAACTAGAACCTCATCTTCTGCAGGATGTGGGGGTGTTTTAAGAGACCATAGAGGCTGGTGGATTGCGGGCTTCACCCACAAGCTCAGAATATGTGGTGTACAAAATGCAGAAGAATGTGCGTTGTATGAGGGCCTTAAAATGGCTTGGGATTTGGGTTATCGCAAGGTTATTGTCGAATCAGATGCCCAGGAATTAATTACTCTGCTTACCAACGGGAATTCGAGTAACGGCAGCCTAGTGTTAATCCAGATTCAAAACTTACTGGCGTTTGCGTGACAGACTCAGTTGTGTAGTATTCCCGGAGAACTTAATCGTCTTGCAGATGCTCTTGCTAAGATGGGGTTAAGCAGCACTTCCATATTACAAGAGTGTCCTACTAGGCTTAGGACATGGGTTGACCAAGAGTGCATGGCATTAATTTCCCCCACTGTTTAATTTGCTATCTTTGTAATTGGCGCTTAGTCCTCATTTATAACAAAAAAAAAAAAACTGAACTTCATTACATTTTCGGCCGGCTTTGATTTATCCAATACTTTTAGGAAAAATTATTATGAGAGCCCAACTAATGAATTTAATTACCAAAGAGTTTTAATAACAAATGAGAAGGATAAACCGATAAACTTACTGTCATTAGACTTGTAGATAATAAAATCTTTTTTTTAAAACCTTATAGTAATTCCTCCAAACTTTTATCTATATTTTACATTTAAGCTAAAATATACTTTTAATCTTTTAAGTTTTACATGAGATATATTTTTTGTCTCTTAATTTTATAAAGTATACTTTTATTTCTATATTTTCAACACCATCAATGTTGGAAACGGAAAATGATGACGCAACAAATTCAAGTGGTGATTATATAGTTGACAAAGCATATTTAAATCTTAATTTTTTAATATAACATATTTAGATTATTAAACTAAAATAAACCTACAAGTCTCTACAAATGAAATTAAGGTTTTGATATTTAGATTATTAAACTAAAAGTTTTTAATACAATCAAGATTTTGATATTGTCTACTTTATTAAGATTTTAGATATTTTTTAATTTACACATATTTTAAATTTAATATTAATAACATTTAATTATACAGTTATTGCTTAAGCTTACACAGTCATCACTTGAGTTTCTTGCGTTAGTGTTTTTCATTAGCAACATTAACGATTTTAAAATTATAAGACCAAATATATACTTTATAAAGTTAAGAGACCAAACAAAAGTATACCTCTTGTAAATTTAAATGACTAAAAATATATTTTAGCCTTACATTTATAAACATCTTCATATAACCATTAAATTTGTCTAAAAATAAAATTAAATATGTACACCATTATATTATAACATAATATTACATCCGTTTTCTAATATTTACTCTTTAAGGTTATGACACACAGATTAAGAAATGCAATAAATATATAAAAATATAATATACCTTACCAAATTTACTTTTCATTTCATTGTTTTTTTGTGCCAACCTCTTCATTTCATTACTAGTGCCTTCTAAAAATATTATTTTACTCCAAAGGCAAAACAGGAGAATTAAAGTTATATTAAATGTTTCTTTGAAGTTGAAATATTATATGTAATATGAAACAATTTTTTCCTCGAAAAGGACAAATACAATGAAACCAAAGGGGTATAAAATGAACTCGTCAAATGATTATTTAGTCGACTGCCATCACTATAATTTTTATTGATCAAGTAGCATTTGAAATCAGTGGTAGTAGTTGTTATTATAATTATCCGACTTTTGGTTCATATTCACCCTTAACGGGCCAGCCTATTTGATTATTGAAGAAATCAAAGAATACTCATACTCTGTATTATTTGATGATTGTTTGAAGGAGAAGAGTTATATTATATAGGCTCACAAGGAGCAGTCAAAAGAGGGAAAATGCAGTTACAATCAAGGAGTTATTACCCTAATCAGTATCACAATTAAGAGTTGCAAATCAAGGCAATAAATGGAAATACAAAACAATCAATTAAGGAGAGAGATAAGAGATTCTAATTCTAACAGTCCCCCTTAAACTGTCGAATAGATGTCAATCATTCCCAGCTTGTATCAAATTCCTTCAAACTTAACTCTACCCAGTGATTTTGTCATTACATCCGCAATTTGATCTGTAGATCATATGTAGGACAGGTTCATGATACCTGCTTTAACCTTCTCTTTAATAAAGTGCCTGTTTATCTCAACATATTTCGTTCGATTTTGATAAACAAGATTCTTTGTTATCACACTAGAGTTGCATGGGTCCCTCAAATGGGCTAGCTAACTCTATCAATAGCCTAATAACCCAGAGTCCTTCATTTACACCTTTGTTAACAGCTCTCAACTTTGCTTCTACACCATTTATTGAAATAAGAAACATTATCAAACAAGAAATAAATAATAATGAACAACAAAAGAATAAACGTGAAAGATAGCTACTTGGAAAAAAAAAATATATTAAATATATGCCTTAAAGACTTCCAACGCGCTCATGGGTATAGGAAGCTTAATAATTTTTTTTTTTACAAGTAATATCTTAATTTCAATCCTCCATAGCATAATTTATAATATGTAATGCATCTGGCGGCTGGCAATAAAATATAGGGAACATTTCAGTTAGCCCCTAGGTAGCAAATTAGGGCCCGTTTGGTACGTTGGAATTGATTTTGATGGAAATGGATATGGATATAGATATGGAAATGGATATGAAAATAGAAATGGAAATGGGGACTAAAAGTATGTTTGGTATGTCATGGAAATGAGATCTAATTTTTGTATAAAAATACCAAAATGTCCTTCAATTTTTTATTTTTTTTTTAAAGTAGTGGAGGGTAATAGATAGAAATGATCATATGAAATTATAAATCTTAAGGGTAAAATGAGAATTCCATGTAATTTGTTATAATTCCATGGGGTATATGATGGAAGCTTAATTCCATCAATTTGATGGAATTGGCTCTTCCATGGAGGCCAATTCCATCATACCAAACATACTTCAGCATGGAAATGAATTCCATTTCCATTTTCACCCACCTCAATTCAAGCATACCAAACAGGCCCTTAGTTTTAGTGAACCCATAAAACTATTTGAAACTTCACTGCATCCCATTATCAAAATTAAATTAATTTTTGTGGGTAAAAAGACAGTGATGCTTTTTTTTTTTTTTTTTAGAAGAGCATTTACAAGACAAATAAGGACACTTACAAGACAAATAAAGAGATTTAAAAACAAATAAAAGAATTCAAAAGAACCCAGAGAATTAAAAATATTTTGATCATTTACAAAAAAAATATAGAAATTTACAAGACAGATAAAGGGATTCAAAAGAACATGCAGAGTTAAAAGTATTTTGACCATTTACAAGACAAATATTGAAATTCACAAGATAAATATGAGTATTTATAAGACCAATAAGACAATTTATAAGATAAATAAAATAAGGGTATCATTGTCTTTTCACCAATAAAAATTAATTTCATTTTGACTATAGAGATGCAGTGAAATTTTAGAAAGTTTTAAGGTTGACTGAAATTAATTTGCTACTAAGATGCTGACTGAAATTTTCCCTAAAATATATGCCTATTAATTTACATGAAAACGAACAAAACAATTTCATTTTTTTATAAAGAAATATAATGCAGCCACAAGGCACATAAATTTGGCGAAGTCAAACGCAAAAGTCATCTTCCATCATCTAAATCAATTAGCACACCGTCTGTAATGCTATCACAGCCAGTGTTTTTATAAACAATGCTATCAACAGATTCAGTCAAACGGGACGTCTGATGAGGAAGTAGTAAGTGTGATTCCTCGGCATAATTGAAGTGTTTGCTGATCCATGGATGTTTCCCTATCATCCTTATTCCCTCCAACTCCATTGCCACTTCCTTCATGCTTGGTCTCTCCTCTCCTTTAAGCCTCAAGCACCTCGCTGCAAGCTCAGCCACTTCCTTCAGCGTTGTCTTATTTTCATCATTAACCATCCCTCTCTCAACCACTTCAAACAAGCGACTTTCATTTAAGGATGAAAGGAAGTGCATTGCAAGGCTTCTTTCCTCTTCTGGCCCATCAAATGACACCGCCTTTCTTCCTGTTAGGAGTTCCAGAACTACAACCCCAAAACTGTACACATCGCTCTTCTCAGTGAGTTGGTTCGTTTGCATGTATTCTGGATCCAAGTATCCGAAAGTGCCTTGTACCATTGTGGCTAACTCCACTTGATCTAGTGGAATTAATCTGGAGGCTCCAAAATCAGAGACTTTGGCAGTTAAGGTCTTGTCCAGAAGGATGTTAGCCGACTTGACGTCTCTGTGGATGATGGGTGTGGAGGCAGCAGAGTGTAGATAAGACAGTGCTCCTGCCACTTCTGCTGCTATCCTCAGACGGGTTTCCCACGTAAAAACACAAGCTTTGCTTTTGTTATGTATGGATTCGAACAGGGTGCCATTATTAACGAACTCATAGACTAATAAAGGAACCTCTGTTTCTAGACAACAACCTAGAAGTTTGACCACATTCCTGTGATTTATCTGCGAGAGTATCATCACCTCATTAATGAATTGTTCAATTTGGCTTTGCTCCACCAGTTTTGATTTCTTGATTGCGACAACAGTGTTGTCTGGGAAAATTCCTCTGTAAACAGTGCCGAAACCGCCTTGGCCAATAACTAAGCTGTCGTGAAAGTTGTTGGTAGCCCTTCTCAATTCTTGAGCAGTAAAGATTTTGGCTGTGAGGGAGGAATCCTGTTTTACAGAGAGCTTCTGTTGCAAAATAGCGCCCCCATTTTGTCGAAAGAATTTGTCCTTCTCCTTCATCAGCTTCCTCTTCTGGTATATCAAATACAGCCAGGCCACACTCACAAACAGAACTACCAATCCCACGCTTGCAACTGTTGATGAAAAAAAGAAAAACAGAGCTTCTGATTGGTCTAGTAATTATAATTGATTAATTCAAAGTAGTAGTAGTAGTACTAGTGGGAGACAAAACCATGCTTTAGTAGTTCAAAATTAAACGTGAACATGGTTACCAATGAGAAGTATTGTAAGCGGATTGCGGTGCCATGGCGGGCGGCATCCTGATTCCTTGGTTCCAGTCCCAGTGTAGCGGCGAGGGCAGTAACATTCAAAAGACCCAACCGTGTTACGACAGTTATCTTCACTTGTGCAATCGTGGCTCGATTCTTTACACTCGTCTACATCTGTCCGTACCAAGAATAACGCCTAAGTTACTAAATATATAAATAGTAGGAGCAAACAAAGAAATGGAGGGAATTAATTAATGACCTCGGCAGCCCTCGGGAAGGTATGGGTTCCCTTCAAAACCGGGTTTGCATATGCACCGGTACCCGAATCCGTAGCCCGAGTCTTCACAGTAGGTGTTGGATTTGCAGGCATAATCCGGTGATGTCCTCTCATTCTCACATGTGCCGTCGGAAATAGCCCAATCTACAACCAGCAGAGCCTTATCAAACGGTAAGGACCTGAGATCAGCCGTGGAGAAATTAAACCACCCTTCCTTGGCCACAAAAGCATAGCTACAATTGTTCAAATCAGACGCCTTTTGTTGCAAATTAAAGCTGTACGCTTCAATGCTGATATTCCTCATTCCCAGAGGAATATCCACCTGGCAGCACCCAATCCCAGAACAAGTTCCATCGTTCTCCTGTTTGGGAACTCCGTTACATTTCGTCAAGCAGCCGGTGGAATATGTATGACTGTTCTGGAAACTGTTTAAGTAGCCGTAAGTGTCGCAGCCAACGCTCAAGAACTTGTTTCACTGCTGGAGATGGTGAAAACAGGGGTAGAAAGACTGACTCTAATCTTGCCTATTGCCCCGCCTGTATCATTGAAACAAATCCTGGAAACAGGCATGCACATATCCATTTGACCTTGGAGGGAAATGCTTGAAATTTCGGCGTTACCGTGAAATAACGTGGAGTTTCTACAATCCATTTGAAACGCCTCCTGGAAGAAACAGTTGTTACCGGTTCCAGATTGAACACCCACCCCGAATGGATATGGAATCTCAACTTGCCCGCATTTTTTGGGGCAGCCAGGCAGGGATTGGGCGGCGGCAACCGCCATAACTGCTATTGCACTCATCCCCCACGAACAGATTTTAATGGCCTTCCACATCCCTTCACACAGATCCTAATGGCAGTTATTGATGTTTGGTTAAATCAGGATTGAAGTTCTTGTAGACTGATTTTAAGACACAGCACTTGGGAACGCAGTCGATCTGATGCCTTCCTAATATCATCCTATATATGATAAGATAAATAGGGTTCATGTCAGCAAGCGCCATGCTTGTGTCCAAAGGAGCCGGCCTTCATTTGTCGTTCACTATAATGTTAGTTGTCTCCCCTCCACGAGCCGGCCGTGCTTGACATTGGACTGATGCCAATTGTTTTCAACTATATATATAATCAAGCGACGAAGTGCAGTATGTGTGGCTCCATCGCTAGTTTAGTAATCAATCAACTGTGTTTTGTAACCCGAAAGCAAACTATTTTCTATTCGAATTTCTTCTTCTCCGAATGATCCATCACATATACATGTCTACTTGGGAAGGTCTTCTATAAATTTTGTTGTCAATTTGTTGGCTTTCAATAGCCTAGATTCTCCTTCGGTAAACATAATTACTGGATGTTCTTAGTAAATAATGTTAACTGCCGCATTCCATGATAGATTAATATTTTTCTTCTCATTTTAATGAACAGACGGGGACGCAGGCCCAGAGATCAAAAATGTGTTTAAATTTGAGCATAATGAAACGGAATTGGTTGGCCCATAAAAGATTAGGCCCACGCCTTTTTTTGCGGAGTGAGCTGAGTCAATTATTGGACGGCCCAACAATATTAACGAACCAACTGTACGACACCAAATTGTTACGACATGAAGGAGGAGGATTCGTAGAGTATAATGGAAGAATTTGGAAGCAGCTTGCTGCGTTGAATAATATTCTGGCCACCAAAAGTGGCTGTGCTTTCGGCTTCGGGCTAGCTAGTCGAGATGAATAAGAAAAGAAGAGAGTTTGAATAAGACTCCTCACATCATTTTTTTTTCCCGGATAAGAGGGATAGACACTAATGATTAGAGTTATAAGGCGGATGGAACCGTAACCTCTCACTTATAAGGAGAGGAATTATATCCAAGTCACCTCACATCTTGACATCTCATTGAGGAGCCTTTGCATGCCACCGCAAGCTTCACCAACCCCAACAAAAACTTGACGTCAAAAGTGGACCAATAATAAATATTTGTAATGAGAAAATTGGAAAGAGAGGTAAGGGAAGAGAAGAGACAGGGTAGGGGCAGGCGCAAGCACAATACAAAAGGTCAAAGAAAGAGAGTCCAAAAAGGAGAGATGCTGAGCGCCCTGCGAGCAACAAGGTACAGAGAATAGGAACTTTGATGAAGGGTCACATCAACACAACATTACACCACCCCCTGCAACATGCCCTCTCTCTTTTAAGCACCCAGTAACTAAATATTAATAATCATCTTCATCATCCCCCTTTCTTCCTACAAGCCCAACACCATATTGTCCTCTCTCTCTCTCTCTCACTCACTCTCTTTCTGCCCGTCTCCTTAGCCTCTGCAGCTGGGGGTCACCTCTCTATCTCCGTCATCATCATCTTTCTGTGCTCACCCCACTCCCACAGCCTTTTCCGGCGAATATTGTGCATGTCACAAGAGTACTACTCCCTTCTTAATTTCTCACTCCCTCTTATTTAGACTCTCCAACAAATTTTCGCTTCCACTTCAACTGAATCATTTAGCTGCAGGCAGCACAAATAGTTAAGAAAACAACAAGAAAGAGCAGCTTGAACACACAAACCCCGTCACCACCAGCGATTGGGATCGGTGATCTCTTTAGTATTAGTAGGTCTTAGTACAATTTTGGAGAATCTAGAAACCAAGAAAGTTGACCCAAGAAAAACGAGGCCTGCCATATTCAAGGTAGTAATACCCCTCCGTCAACCACCTAGCTAGTTGCCTCTATTCTTCTTCCTCCTTGCTTATTTTATTCTATTATTACTAGTCTCTGGCTTGTGACGATCGAGGAATATTATATGAGAATATGTATTTTATTTCAGCATTCTGCTTCGTTAGACTCAATCCATCATCTCATTCTTCTCCGATTATCTTTACTCCCACACGTTACTTTGAAGATCTCTATTTTTATGAATTTATTTTTGGCTCTTGGACTAGTGTGTGCCTCACGAGAGAATGAATGAAAACGATGTACTTAAGAGGGATGAATAATGAACATATATTATAATAATATATTTATGCGGTGAAATTCAAGCAAGATGTGCGGCCCAGCAACTTTTTCATGGAAAGCAGTGAAATAAAAATTCTCTTCACGAGATCCAATTCCTCAAATCCACCGGCATAGTCAATTGTATCCCCTTTCTGCCTCTTCTTTCAACTCCTTCCTCTTCCCTCTTCTTTCATCAAGATCCTACTCTGCACACCTATTTCTATCTTCTCATCACCTTGACCTCTCAACTCCAAACTTCACTTTCATCTCCTGGGCTTTGATGAGAAAAAGTAGACTTCTTTTGTTCCGTAAATTCTTATTTGCGAAATTACAGGTACTTGTGATCGCGCGCCACACACTATATATACCAACCTGTTTGACAACCGCAGCGCAAATTAAAGCGGATTGAGAATGATTAGACCGTCGATTCGGGTCTCAGTCTAAGCAGATCGAAATACTAAATCAAGATCCTTCAAAGTCATATAAAATATGTGCGCCCCATCAACTTCGCCCGGTCCCTTCCATTGATTAGAAGATTTTTTTCTGAATTTGGATGTCTGGCGTGTGGCCTGAAGAGTGGGGGATCAAGCCCCAGACCTGGTGCCACTAGACCAAACGGTCTTAGGCAATTAAAAGAATATATAGTTGTCATCTAGCACACATAATTGATCAGTGTTTTTTCTTCATTTCTTCTAACATATTACTGAATTTGGTGTGATTATTGCAGAGAAGGAATAAAGAGGGAGAGGGAGAGAACATGGCATCGTCATCGAATTCACCATGTGCGGCTTGCAAGTTTCTTCGGCGAAAGTGCCAACCGGAGTGTGTGTTTGCACCCTACTTCCCTCCAGATCAGCCGCAAAAATTCGCAAATGTGCACAAAGTATTTGGAGCGAGCAATGTCACCAAGCTCCTCAACGAGTTACACCCCCACCAGCGTGAAGACGCTGTCAATTCTCTCGCCTACGAGGCCGACATGCGCCTCCGCGACCCCGTCTACGGCTGCGTCGGAGTCATCTCTCTCCTTCAACACCAACTTCGCCAGCTCCAAATGGACCTCACCTGCGCCAAGTCTGAGCTGTCCAGGTACCAGACCTTGGGAATCACCGGCCACAGCCTCATCGCCGCCCACCACCAAGCCCAAAACATGGGCATGAACCTGATCGGCGACCACCACTACCACCATCACCACCACCAGTTATTCCCTCGGGACCACCATCAGTCCTCTATGATCAGGACCTTTGATGCGGGTAACAACTATGATGGGGGTCTCCTGTCCATGAATGTCTCTGCAAGCATAGGGCAAATCAGCCAGTTTCAGCATCAGCACCCTAGAGCTGCTGCCGGCGACGATCGTCGGACTATTGATCCCTCTTAGGGTTTCTGATGGGTCCTTCCTTCCAATCTACTTCTTCACGTATCATATATGCCATAGGTAATTATTAATTAATTTTCCATTCCATATATATGCATATTTCTTCTACTGTTATTGACTTATCATCATCACTGATCCAAACAAATGCCTACTTTGTGCTGTCCATTTGTATACATTATTACCATCAAGGTGCGCAGTAGTCATTTTGATAACTGGGATGGATCCTTTTTCACTGCAATTGCATTAATCCCGTGTTTTCACCAAGAAAAGAAATAAAATGGGAGTTTCCTCCATTGTTACTGTTCTGGTAAAAGATATATATGCTGTTTTCTCTAATTTTGCTAATTATACATTCCAATTAAGTGAACAAGTGATGAGCGTTCCACTGTATAATGATAAGTACTATTCCCTAATGTCCTAAATATAAAACCCAAATTTGGTCCAGAAAAAAAAAATATATATATATATATATAAAAGGTCCAATTGATTTTTTTTAAAGAAATTAAAAAAAATTAAATAAGTTATTTAATCATATCATATACTGTATATCATTAAATTATATATATCAGTTTTTAAATTTGATAAAATAGTTTGGATAAAAATCATAAATATAAATATTTTATAGTAATTTATTTAACATTTTTAGTATTTCCAGAAAAAGTGAACTGATCTTATATTTAGGACAAGAGGTGGTATATAACACTCAAAATTAACTAGTTTCTCATATAATTGCTGTTTTTTTGGGTTGATATGCATGCAGGTGGGAAGAATTCAATATTAAGTAGGGGGGAGAGACTGACATCCAAGTTTCTTATAAATGTTCCTTTTGCTTAGACAATTTTGCTATATCGATAAATAGATGGATGTTGCTGCGCTTCTAGTTTTTAAATTTCCTCCATGTCAAAACGATTAGTGGATGTAAATCTTCTTACGTGAATTCCAACCTTTGTCTTTCTAAAATTATAGAAACATGGTTGAGTTCCAACGCAACTCACTTTCATGATCCAACGCACAGCTAATAAAATACATTCAGCTAAATGCTACGGGGCACGGTGTTTCTTATCACTCAGATTTATTTGTATACATATAATTAGCGTTCCAGTGTTTGCAGATACCAAGCACTAACTATTCATGCCTAATTAACTTTCGGAGGAAATAAGAAAATACAAACTATTAAAAAAACTATTTAGTACCAGCAAAGTGTTAGTATAGCAGTATAAGGTCCCATTAAATCCATCTAAATTTCAAGTTCGAGTAATATAGAAAAAAAACTATTTAGTAATTACTAGTAGATATATCAATACATTACTGGGTTTTCCATTTCTAATAAAACTATTTATTCAAATAAAACTGCATTACAGAATCCAATCATCCATTATTCTTTCTACAATAATATGGTTCTGAGAAGCTTAATGTGGCTTGAGTAAAATATAGCTCCGTGAAGCTTAAAAAAGTTGGTCTGTATAAAATTATGTCCTTATTTGACCTTGTTTTTTTTTTCCTCAAAAAAAAATTGGAGTAGCGGAGGGTCAAAGTTTTAGCCCGTACTAATGTTGATTAACAAGAAAACGGGAAAGCCTTCGGCTTCACATCTACAGTGCCGAGTGCTAAAGCAACCATTTTCTTGACAAGTTCACAGGGACAGGAGCGTAGCAGGTTATGGATGGGGTAGTCCTTATCTATCAAAAATCATTTAATAAATGAAGTAATGAGATAGAGTACGTACTATATCGTGTAGTTTAATACACGAAAGCATTAGCCAGCTCCCCTGCAGTAGTAAGCAAAATAACTGGTGTGTTGAATTTTTTTTTCCAGAGTTATGATTGAAATTATTATAAAGATCGGACCCAGTTATAGTGATGATCAGGTGGAGTAGTGTCCCTAGCTATTAGAGGCGTGAAGAACTATTCTAGTAGCGAGATTAATATAGGGTTGCCTCACAAGATCATTGTCTCAGAAGCTTTCAGAGGACACGTGTGATGAACTCTAAGCATATATACCTCAAGATATTAGGGGGTTCTGCACAGAAAGGTGATTATTATAATATACGTTAGATGAAAGAGCATAAAGTATGGGGGTAAGTTTGCGACTTTGCATAAATAATGAGTGCATGGGCGGACTTTGAGTTTAAACGTCCGAGAGAGAGGGTCGTGAGTGGAGTAAAGGCGAGGGAGAGGCAAGAAGACAGTGGGAAAAGACAAAAAAGACAGGGCGAGAGAGAGAGGTGGGTGAGAATTTAAGTGATGATATGATATGAGATACGCTCAAACCCCTTTCGCCTCTGCCGCACAAAGTAAGGCCGTTTGCACAGGAATTGTCACAAAGGGCATTTAAATGACCCAGAATCCGATGCAATAGAGAAACCATATATTCTCTCTCTCTCGGAGATGTTGTAAAACCCTCTTCAACTTACAGATACAGAGATAGATCATATATAGACAGCACTTGTGACTGTGGCATAGATATCGGCCATTGTAGACACAAGTGCTTCAATGTTAACCGTGAGATCTGCGTTGGAGATCCCAACCCCAATTGCCGCGTTTGCTAATTGCTTAGCATCCTTCCCCTCAGACGCAGTCAAAACAACAAAAATGAAAAATTTAAAGGAAAAGGGAAAAAGAAAACAGAAGATTACCAAATTGCATGACAATGATGACGTACTTGCGGCAATCATGACTTTGCTTTTAATTGAGTTTGACAGTGCTGTCTCTGTATCCCTCTCCTATTCAGCAACTCTGATCACAGCCACGAATTCATACCAGCTTTTTGCGTTTTCATTTCAAATACTCTTATTTATTTGTTTCAATCAAATTCAAAATAAGCAGTGACCGAACGGGAAGAGAAAAGCAGGCAAAGTGGGCTTGAATTTGGTAGGGAAAGTCAAGAAGCAGAAAAGCTCGAAGGAGGGGGGGGGGGAATGAAACAAGAAAGAGAAGGTGAGGGGGAGATCTCCACAAGGGCACGCCTTACGGAGGGAGATCAGGAAAAGTAATATTGAAGGCATTAATTGGGGATTTGTCCCTCTGAGCCTGAGAGAGGCCCCACTCCACTCTGAGCTCCTATTATTCATATGTTTAAATGGGAAGGGTATTTGCATTTATTAGACAGTGCCAACACTACGTACCTGTTCTTCTATCTGATTAATGCCATTGGGTATGAAATTGAATTGGGCCACACTGACTTGACCCATCACCTCCTTCCTTCCTTCCTTCCGTTTCTTGGAGTTTGCCATTTCACGTTTTTCCATATATTCATTCAAATCCTTCTTCAAAGTTCAAACCCCACCCATATCGCTCTCTCTCTCTCTCTCTCTCTTCCTTAATTACATGCCCTTTGTCCCCTCCTCTCATATTCTGCCATTCACACGTGAGTGGCACAGCGACCTTATGCCTAATGGTTTCGTACTAGGGTTTCTGTCCCTCTCACTAACTTCCCTTCTCTCCCTACCCTATAATGTTTATGGACTTTCTCATTTACATATCTTCATTTGCAAAACTGCATAGTATATGCTTCTTGTTGTTTCCCCTTTAAGAGGGCCAAATCCATTGGTTGTGTTCCCATTTTGGGCTCCAGTGGTCATATTTCAAGTCTCATCCCATGACATTTCTTGTTGCAGCTCTAGGTTCGTCAGCTTCGGCATTGCCAAAGCAAAGATATATTATATATTTGGACACAGACACACAAAGCTTCCAACAGAGGAAATGAATACGCAATGGCATAGGCTCAAATAATAGCTACCCTCAGATCACTTCTGACATTAGTGCTTGACCTAAGGAAAAAATACTCCTGACAGTGGGAAACGCCCGTATTCCAGCAGCTTTGGACCTAACAGACATACGAATAGAATCTCAAGTATCTGCATCACTTTGTGCCCTTTAAATCTGTTGCTTCTATACCTTACTCAAGCTCAATCAAGTGCCAGTAGTTGTAGTTTTATTAAGGATTTGCATCGCCCAAGGGTAAACTCAACAGAGTGTGCCGTCCTGTAACTGGGTCATTTATCACTTTTGTGGGCTACAAACAATGCTAAAATCCTAAAAAGAACAAGAATGTGGATTTCACAAGTTTGATCGGAATCAAATTCTTATAAATCCAGCGCCAGAACAAACGCTACTTCAGGATTATAGTTGGTAAATAGCGAAAATTGAAGGATCCAACGACTTGAGAGAGAGAGGGGCAAGTTTAATGAAGATTTTGGAGGTGCGTTGTATTTATGTGAGTGTCGATTAGTTCTTGTTATTTTCATATATATTTTGCCAGATTATGGGTTATAATAAGAAGTGGAGTAGAATAAACTTTCTAAAATTTAGACAAAGTTCTTCATAGTGTTACTGCAGTGAAAACAACACAATGGGAAGAAGTACAGCAGAGATGGCAGAGAAGGCGTTGCTGATTAATGACAGTCATAGTTATTAGTGATGAGGGTGGACGGGTGGTTTTAATTAGTATATGGATGTAAACATAACAAATTCATCCAAGTATGGAGGTGTGCAATATTTTTCTGTTCCGATTTTTCTGTTCTGATCCTGAATAAATTAGTACGGGAAGAATTATTTGGAATCAGGATCAGGATCAAGAATGAGACTTTTCGATCCCGATTTTTTCCCAATTTTGAATATATATATGTATATTTTTTAAAAATATTTAAGAAAGTAAGACCAAATGTAAAATAAAATATGAAAATCCCCAACACCCTTAAAATAATATCTATTCTTTTAGTTTATTTAGTTAATTTTATTTATTATTTATTAAATAATTTTAATTTTTTGTTCTTGTCTTTGTTCTTTTTGCAGCTGAACCGACAATTTTAAACATGTATTGAACTAATTATATATTTTTATTACACTAATCTAGTACAATATGATATTAGACAAATTATATATTTATACTAGACTAAAAGAAACACAACACAAGATTCAACATATAGATTTAAAAAAAAGAAAAGAAAATTCGGGATCGGGAATGAAACTCCTTCCCAAACACTTTTTGGGATCGGAATTGGAAATGAGATTTCCCGATCCGAATAGCCCTAATCCCAGTCCACATATTGCCTGGGGGTTAAAATGATAATCCAAGTGGTTGAAAAATCATCAATAAAATATACTTTTTCCATTCTTAATATAATATATATTTTGGGAGTTAATCTTAATACTAGATATAAGAAATTAATGATGATGACTAAGGCATTTTAGAGAATACATGTCATATTAATTAACTTCCGTAATCTAAGTAAATTATGTAAATATATCTTATATTAGGAACAAAAAGGAATACTAGTATTTAATTAAAAAATATTCATCTACTTCTATAATTTCAAGGCAAATGGAAGATTTTTTTCCCTATTTATAAGTCATATTATTAAATTTTTTTAAATGAATATATAATTTTAACTTTCATTTGGTATTGCATGGATTTTGTTGGCATGAGGTATAATATATATTAATTATATTTAAAATTTTTCTTAGTTCTAATGATTAGAAGTAATTTATGAATAAGATCACAGGAGTATATATTTTTGGAAAAAGACAAAAAATAACTTTACAAATAGGAAAAGAAAAAAAGGTATTTCCAATATTTAAAATACCAAAGATGTGTTAGACCTGATTTTTTTCCTTTTTGAAATTAAAAGGAAATAATAAAAATGCCCTAACATATCTTTTTTTTTTAAAAAAAAAAGGTAAGCCCCACCCCTACTGGCTGCCAATGAATAGCCCTACCGGGGACAATGCTCCGATGTGAATAATTATTATCAAAGTAACAAGATTTGTTAAGAAATTCATCATATTTGATTAGGTTTTAACAATTTTCGTTTACCAAATAATAAATCTACACTATAAGGTGTTTGATAAGTTTTGTTAATAAATTCACCACATTTCATTAGATTCTAACAAAAGTTGTAAATGACTGATACTACAAATTTGTTAATTGATAAACAAAAGTTATTAAAACCTAATGAAATGTAGCGAATTATTTAACAAAAATTATAAATGACTTTATAGTATGAATTTTTTAGTTGGTAAACGAAAGTTGTCAAAACTTAAAGAAATGTGATGGATTTCTTAACAAAATTTGTGAATGATCTGATAGTGTAAATTTGTTACTTGATAAATGAGAGTTGTTAAAACCTAATAAAATGTGATGAATTCTTTAACAAATATCATTACTTGCCTATATGATTCTCGTCGGAGATCCAGTGCTGGCGATCAGTCGACTGACCGGCCACTAGAGCTCTAGTAGCGGCAGGGGTATGTCACCGGCCACCGACTGGGGTGTGATAGGGTTACTTTAAAAAAATGTGAGTGCATTTAAGTCATTTCTTTTTTATTTCAGAAAAAGGACAAATCAGGCTTAATACTTTTCTAATATTATAAATATTGAAAACAACTTTCTGTCTCTTCTTATTTGTTAAATTTCTTTTTTGGTATTTTTGTCCTGTATTTTTTTAACGTAAGAGATATGGAAGTAAAATAGGGATATACGTTGTATAAAAAAAAATAGGGATATACGTATCTATTAAATGGAGAGAGCGCATGGGCTCATGGTAAAATCAATGGTCCACACATCTCATAAAAAATAATAGCCCGTTGATGCCAGGTGTTCCTCAAAGCCTGTTTGTTAATCGTTGAACGGTTTTCAAGCTCAAATTCCTAGGCACACATCCAAGGATTTCTTCAGAGATAGAGTTTAAGATCTTTGGTGGTAATTTGTGCTTGACCTCCGTCAAATCTGACATGGAGGTTTCTAAAATCTTGCTGAAAATGTTTAACTTGAAAGGAGACAAAGCTGGTTTTGTAAAGACCTTTTTAAAAAAATTTAGAAAGAACATTTTGGTTTGTTCACTTAAAAATTATCTCTTATTTTTATGACATATCAAAGATAATTTCAAATTTTATTTTTATATTTATTTCTATCAAAATCAATTACAACGTATTATTAGAACATGAACTAAAAGAGGAGGGAACATGTAATGATGTGCACCTAGTTATTAGTGGCATTTTAAACCTCAATATATGTGTACATGAGACCATAATGACTGAAGACGGAAATTGAGCTGGCCTGGTGACCAAGAATGCAATTCATATTCGTTATCGTTCTTCCTTGGTGGGAGAATTTTACTATTACCTCCTGTCCTTTGGTTACAATTTTAAAATATTCAACAACTTAATCTAAGTTGTGCTTCCAAATGTCCAGTGTATTAAACCTTTCTTTTAACAAATGTCCCTCTGTTGGAAATGTTTTGCTGACTTTCTCTCCTTAAAAAAAAAGCTGATGATGAAATATGAATTTGTTTGAGTTAAATTAATTGAAAACGCAAAATTAATTTCAGCTACTTTTCTTGATCACTGCAAATAATTAAAAGTAACCTATAATACATACAAAAAAAACTAACCTGCCCGTATAATAAAAGACTAGAAAAATTATTACTGTATTGTTCGGTGTATGAGAATATTAATTAGCCCACATGGAATATATGTACTGTGCTCTTCTTTGGGGGTTATGACAGATTGCATTCATGGAAATAATGGTCTCTGCATATATGGTACTAATTGTGTCTCTGCATCAATCAATATCAATGCTTATCAAGATTTTATAAAAGAAATTAAAACGCTGTTAGTTTTCTGAAAAAGGTGGGGTAAACGCAAGAATTGTTTAGGATTTCCTTTCCATAACTCGACTATCACTGAATTTGGAATTTACTACACAACATTCTTAATATTCATCATGTTCAAGAGAGTAGTACTATTTCTCAGGAGTGAGAATAGTTCGACCTTTTTCTTTTTTTTCTTTTTGCTTGACTGAAGTGAGAATAGTTTGACTTTATCACTTTAAAACAAGAGAGAGTATATACAATTTAACAGGAGGAGAAATATTAATGCATCAAATCAGAGCGAAGACAATTAGGACAGGGACAATGAATAACACATACTCAACAAGAAAACAGAAAAAACAATAAAAAAACATAGATTTTCTACTTAGTTTGGAATTTAAAAATTCAAAAAGAGGGCGAATGTGAAGAACTGAAACAGAAAAACTTAATTTGCAAGTAAATGACGAGATCTTGCCTGGAGAAGGTAGACTTATTGATGACGAAGTAATTAATGCATGGTCAATAAAAGTTAAGTAGTTATCCGGTCATGGGTGAATTGACAAAACAAAGAAAAGCATCTTTACATGATGTAATGTGGTATAAATAGTGAATCAATATCAGCTAAGATATGGCTAATTAAAATCTATATCTGTTTGTAGTGATTGAAAAATAAGGTACGCTTTGGTAGGTTTGGCCAACCATTTTGTTAGTTATCAGATTACACCAGGCTAGGGGTGTTCAAAGTATCCCGGTCCCGGTTGTCCCGGCCCGGTCCCGGATATTTTATCCCGGGGATTTCCCGTCCCGGCCGGGACCGGGACTGGGATCACACCTTGTGATCCCGGGAATTCCCGGTCCCGGTTTTTTTTTTCTTTTTTTTTCCTTAAAAAATAGTTTATTATTTTATTTTTGTATTTTTTACCCCATAAATTAAGTTATCATTTAATAAAATGTATATCACATATTTAGTTAGAGTTAAATTGTATATATCGTGATACAAATCCTAACTATATAATGTATAAAGATAATAGCAAAAATGATGAATGTGATAATAATATGTTATTTTTCAATTCTAACTCAATTTATGTGATTTTTATGACCTTATTAGGTGTTAAATAATTACTTTAAACACTAGATTATAAAAAAATTTAACTAATATAATTATATTATTAAGACCGGGAATTCCCGGCAATTTCCCAGGACCGGGAATGAGATCCCAGTCCCAGGAAATCCCGGGATGGGAACCAGGAATGGGTATTCCCGGTCCCGTCCCGGGATTTGAACACCCCTACACCAAGCACTTGTCACTCACAGATTAGGGCTTTTCTTCTGGAAAAAACAGAAAGGTCACAGGCTTGAAAATGTTGGTGGAAATTGGGCCCAACATTGGAATTTGCCCAGCTCTCTGGACTTTTATGGGTGAATGAAAGAAATACGTTTCACCAAATGAAAGGCCACATGATCCAATAGATTTGTTTGGTACCCAAATAAGGGACAGGGTACATCAGCTATTCCCAATCCCTCCATATATATGGATCCACTGTTGGGAACCAATTTTATTGGGATTCAATTCCCATTAATGAAATGAATTTGTAGCATAAGTACTACGCATCGATCTTATCTGCAGATCAAAAATCAACTGTTGATCTGATCAGTAATCTTCCATGCATGGAGCTGTAAATTCACATATCCATGCATGTATATGCCTTTTAGGCTTTAATTACCTATGAAATTCTTGATTCTTCACACAATAAACAGAATTTTGTCGTCTCTCTTCATCTTGTTTTAAAATTTAATTACAGAACAAAACACTGTTGTATGAAGGAGTCCATATGCAAGCAGTATATATGATGCATATGCTTTTGTTTAAAACGTGGGACTGCATTTGAGGCAGGGCCCAATTATCCAGCTTGGTGAGTTGCGATGCAGTTTGTATCTTGTTTGTCTTTTTCATCGTCCTCATTCCCCACCCCCACTCTTGCAGCCAGGTATAGGACAAAGCTTTTGCCAGGGCAGTTGTCTACTTACTCAATTGTCCCCTCGGTATTTGATCGTTTTCCCTAATTCCATCCAAGTGCACATGGCCCCTCAACACATGGGCTGAAAGTGATCTGATTGAGTACAGGGAAACGTAACCCATTTTAGCTGGAGTCTTCATCACATACATACATTGTTCCTTTCTTGTTTATCTTTTTTTACTTGTACTTATCATCCTCTCTAAATTTTGACAAGCCATATGTATGTTCAAACCTTGCCAAGCTTACGCTGAAATATTGAACATGGCAGACTGATGATGGGTGAAGGAAGATTCATATTAATTAATTAATAATGCATACAGGTCCAAGAAAAGAAAAAAAGAAGAAGAAGAAGGGGAGGGTGTAATTTAAGGGCGGGAGAGGAGCCAGCGGGTGAAGTGGGGGAGAGTGGAGTGGTCGGCACGGTAGAAGGAGTGAGTGAAGAGGAGGAGATCGGACCAAGTGAAGTCAGGGAAGAGGCGGCAACCATCGGAGAGGACCAAATCATGAGGGGCTCTCACAAGTTTGTCTTGTTTGGGGCACATAAAGAATGCCAGCGACCTCCTCTCTTCGTGCCTCTTCACCACTGCCCTGTGTACGCAACTCTTGTATCTCCCGTTTGATAGTGCCTACACACACACACACACATCCCAACAACTTTATTTGTTTCTTTTATTTTGGAATGTATATACTTGACACTCAAATTTTGAACCACACAAAAAACTAGAAATAAATGCAAGAGGTTGGCTTACTAGGGGTTTCTTAATTCTCTGTTTCCCTTTTTTTGGGTGTGTTAACATGAAAGGTTATACTCCCCCGCGGTCGCGGGTTCTCATGGTTTTGTTCCGCTATTAAATCAGTTTCAAAAATTTATAATTAATAAATCAATATGACTTAAAAGTACATCATTAACATGATTAACTAATATTGTGAAAATAAAAGTAAAATAAGTCATTCAAATGTGACATCACCATTCATTAGATTAAGTGTTCGAGATCAATTAACAATATTAACATATGATTTTTGTTTTGCCAGAATATAAACATAGGATTTAAGAATGGCATATCAACGCAGATTTCATGATAAGGACTATATTATAAAATTATCAACGCAATTTTCTGGAAAAAGGGGGCCAAATAAAAACTATGTGTGGAATTAAAAAAACGCAGCATATTAATTTAACTTTAAAAAGCTCAAACAAAAGCTTTTAAAAACTGAAATATAATATATTTTAAAAAGTATACAACACAACCCAGGTCAAACCTCGTGGTCTTTCTTTAGTTTTTTCACGTTTACAAGAATATTATTTTATACTACGAATTACAGTATATTTTTTACCCTGTAATCTATGGCATAGCCCAGGTCTTTTCATCATGCTTTAAAATGCTAAAGTCATTTTGGGCTTGTTTGGTTTCAGGGGAGGAGAGGGAAAGTTTGGGGGGTGTTTTTTGAGTTGAATTTAAAAAAATTAGAGAAGTGGGGTTAAAATTTTTAATTAATTTTTCTTACTCTTTTATCTTATATATTCTCTTTATTAAAATTTTATTACCCCACTTCTTTAATCTTTTAAAATTCAATTTATAAAAATTTTTCCTCCCCTCCCTTCCCCTCCAAATCCCTCACACCAAACAGACCCTTTGTGTTCCATAAAAATAGTTGGGCCGGTGATGTTGTTTTAAACTTCCATGAAGCTTTTTCCTTTTTAAACCGGCAGAAATACCACGTAGCTTCAGAAATTTCAAGATAAAATATATTCCCTTTGATCCTAAAAATAAGATATAGTTGATTTTGTTTTTGTAGAGAATAAGAAAACTAAATAAATTATTCATTCATATCATATGTTATATATTATTATATTATATATCAGTTTATAAGTTAGGTAAAATATAGGGTTAATATAACTTTTAGTCCCTGAAGTTTGATCCAATTTTGGTTTTGGTCCCTCAAGTTTGAAATCGGTGGTTTTGGTCCCTGAAGTTTCACCTAATTTTGGTTTTAGTCCCTCAAGTTTGAAATCGGTGGTTTTGGTCCCTGAAGTTTCACCCGATTTTGGTTTTGGTCCCTCAAGTTTGAAAAGGATTGGTTTTTTCTGGTCGGGTCGGGTTTCAAAAACGGATCACCAAGTCCTTTTCAAACTTGAGGGACCAAAACCAAAATCGGGTGAAACTTCAGGGACCAAAACCATCGATTTCAAACTTGAGGGACTAAAACCAAAATTGGGTGAAACTTGAGGGACCAAAACCAAAATTGGATCAAACTTCAGGGACCAGAAGTTATATTAACCCCAAAATATATAATTTAAAGAAAAAATGATAAATATGATAAAAAGAGATCGGGAGAGAGAAGCTGATAGTCTGGTATTCAATAATCTAAAGAGTTTGTCGTAGAATGAAACTCTAAACAAATGATTTATCTAATCACAAATGATTTATCTAATCAAGATAGTGAGGATAATGTGTGACCGTTACATGAAAATGAATGAATGCTAATTAATTAAACCCCTGATCAAAATATCTTAAAGAAATTTAAATAGTTTTTTAAATATATCAAAACAAGTCAGCTAAATATTATATTCATTATCAACAAGTAGGAGTTGTAGAAGTTTTAACACGCTGGCCAGCAACCAGTAAAAGGTCTAACACGCTAAAAGAAATTGACCCGAACTCAATCCTGGCCCCGACTAAATCTCAGTATACGGAAATCAAGCATGTTTTAAAGTTTATGAGGTTACGTAAGTAGAAGAGGAGACAGCAGACATGAGTTTTGGGGTATACCAAAAGAAAAGGGTTTAAAGTGATTAACAAAATCAAAGGGAGAAGGAAGAGGAATACCGAGAAGGTATCGCCAATAATGACAACAAAAGCTTGAGAACGAGGAGGAACCCTGAGCCACTTGTTATCAGCCAAGACATCGAGACCTCCGACATGATCTTGATGAAGTATAGTTAAGGAAGTCGGGTCGCAATGGGGTCCGGTTCCAAGCACAAGAGCGGGATGCTGACATGGCGGGTAATAGTTGCATCTCATTATACACTCTCCGTCTTCAAAGAATTCCCTGTAATGCCCCCTCTCCAACCCCAAGCTTATCCCCAGCAGCTCCATCAGCCTCAACCCTAACTCCTTCATTCCCTCGCAGTACTCCTCAAACGCCACCCTGTATACATGCATATATAAATATAAAACCCACACCCTTATTTATTAGATAATGAGTTGCTCTTGTACATAATTAGTCTTACCCAGCATGTTGAAGATCTTGTCCTATGTTAGAAGTGAAGAAGCTAGTGACGTCATTAGTGTGGCGGAAGGGGAAAGAGAGGGTCTCCTTCCAAGGGAGGTTGCAGGAGAAACGATGAGAATGAGCACCAGAATAGCCCCACATGGTGGCTGGACTCTTGGGAATGCTTAATTTTCTGTCATGAGGCAGCTTGAAGAAAGCGTCCAATTGTTCGTAGGCCTCCTGAATGAGACGCGAACCGATTCCGTGGTTGATCACCTGGAAGAAGCCGTGGCTCACGCAAGCTTGCCTTACCAGCTCGGCGGCGCGGCGCGTGGCGTCTTGGTCGCCTCTCGTGAAGCCCTCCAGGTCAACTAGCGGCGGTTCCAGCTCTCCTTCTGCCTCCGCCACGCTCTCCTTCGGCCACATGAAACTCTTCGAAACATGCGACGGATCTAACGTATTGTCACCACACGAATCCATATCTAATGAGCTGGCTCCTCAAAAGAGATCTGGAGGATTTATGTGTTGTGTGACGCACCACCAAAAGCCATGGCATGCCTCTATATATACAGCCGAGATCTACATGCCAATTCCTAGTTAAATCTCCACTAGCAAACAAGGAAATCTTTGAAGGAATCAATTGTTTTGAAACCCGTATATAAATATATAAATAGAGACTTCTTTATTTATTTTTCATATAAACAAGGGTTAAATTGTGCTGTGTTCAGGCATGGATACTATATATTTTGGCAGTTAGGCGCGACTTATGCGGAGGCTAAAAGGCCAAAGCTCCCGAGATTTTGCACCAAAAAACAAGGTGATCGACGTGACATAAGATAAAATACTGTGAAAGGAAGAAAAACACGCACATCATTAGCTTTTTAGAAAAAGGAGGGTTTCTTTCTTCGGACGTCAATCTTTGGTATAAGGTGGAGGGGCAAATTAAAAGATAAAGTGCGGATAAAGGCAAAGCGCAAATGAACAAAGAGACAAATTCATATAATCAGGCACAGTAGTGACGAGGTCAGACCAAAAAAAGCAACTAGTTTTATGTAATAATGTTGGTCAGTTTGGAGATAACAATCTTTTTTTGGGCTGCTCTTCAAACATGTGTGTGTAGTGAACCCTTTGCGTGTTTTATGTGAAGAAGCGAGTCAAGTGGTCTGGGTAAGGGACTCGAAAATAAGAACCAGATTAATACTATGAGAACGCAAAATTTGGCTAGCTAGAAACAGAATCGTCTCTGTAATTTAAAACCCTAACATTTGTTATATAATTGATGAGGCACGGAGAAATAAAACCATGACACGGTCAATAAATTGGCCACTACGATTGGCGCTCGTGAGCCAATAGTGCGAAAAACTGCAGAAGATATTTCAAATCAGGATGGAGAATAAGGACAGGAAAAAAATTAAGAATGCAAAAAATCACAATAACAGTAGAATCTAAAAGACCGCGATGGTGAACCAATAATTTGTCCTCACTCCAAAAGCTCGGCTCACTGTCCTCTTCTACATTGGATCCTCATTATCTATTTATCAACTTCTTCTCCCTACCTTTATTATAATAAGGCTATGTGTCTAATACATTTTCCTTTATAAATACTACTATCTAGGGATGAACAAAAATCCGGTGGTCCGGTCCAGTCTGGTCTGATCCGAGCTGGTCCGGTTTGGTCCAAATAAACAATATAATGAAATCGCACCAGACTGGACCAGATTGACTGGTCGGGTTGGACCGGGTTCCAGACCAAGGGACCAAACCACCTAGACTGGTTCGGTCTGGTCTAGGTCAATTTCTTAAAAAATATTTTTATAATTTAGATGTTATTTTTTTTTTATTTAATATTGTTAGAGTTTTTTTAAGGATTTATAATCAAGTTTTATTTCTTATTATGATTTTTATATGATTATAGGTATTTTTATTATCTTAATTATATTTATCATGTTTAAATCTTTTTTCTCAACATATTTTTTTTATTGTTGTTGAGTGTTGTTGGATATTCTTATAGATTTATGATGTTTTAATTTTTGATGACATATTTTATATTATTATAGGTATTTTTGTAGTCATAATTATGTTTAATAGGTTCAAATTTTGCCTTCCAAAGATAAAAAAATAAAAATAAAAAAAATATTAAATTTAGGTCTTGGACTACCTGGACTGGTCCAAGTAGTCCACCAAACCCGGTCTGATCCAGCCCGACCTCATGTTGGTACTGGACCAGACTAGATCACGGACTGCTTTGTGTAACCTGAGATCTTTTTAAGACCAAACCTCGGGTTGATGTCAAACCCGGTCCGGTCCAGTCCATACTCATCCCTACTACTATCTATTAGGGTTGGTTCGAATCAAAGAAAATGTTGAAAAGAAATAGAATGGAAAGGAATGAAAAATATTTTACCATTTAGATATTTGGTTTGTATTGGTAAAGAAAATTAGTTGATAGGAAAATTTTTGTTTGGTTCGGAGAAAATGAGCCAAAAGACCATTTTGCTTTGAAGTAAAAATATTATTTATATGTCTATGGGATTTATTCACCTTTTTGTATCACATCCAATGTCATATTAGGAGGTTTTTGTGTATTTAGGTATTTTCCGTCCTTATTGAGAAATTGGTGGGCCTAAAAAAATATTTTCCCACAGAAATAGCAAACAAAACAATTGCTGCTAGCAGAAAAATCCAATTTTCTCTTTTCACTCCTCTCAAATCCCCTGAACCAAAATGGGTCCTTAACTTTGGTTACTTCTTGCTAACTGACTATATTTATATTTGCTATAATGGCAAGTTAGTTAATAACAATGATACCACAAAAGAATTGAAGATTCATGAAGAATTATGTATGTCTATATGTACACACACAACTTTAAACCAGAGGGAGCTACTGTTGACGTAGGATTTTATGTACTTTTTTAGATACTTCCGTACTCCGTGCAGCTTTTGCTGTAATGGCAAGCCTGGTCTGCTTTTTTTGCCAACAGGAGGCAAGTCTGGTAAATAATGCAATGTGAATATTTTAAAATCAGAAAGTGCGTTTCGAAATAGAGGAACGCATGTGTGAGGAGGTTAAATTGATCCAAGACATAAAGTGCCCATTTGGATTAACGATAGAAAAATAGTTTTTTTTTGTTAACTGATTTTAAAAAAAGTCAGATAAGAAAAAATTTAAAATGTAGATGTGATTTGTGTTTGAAATTGCGGTAGAAAAAGTGACTTTTTTTTCTAACCTTAAACGTGTTTGGATTGGTGTTTGAAAAGCCCGTTAAGATGGAAAATGACTAAAAAAGGCATGAATCTTATTGAAAACTCCATATATATATTAGTTGTATATATTGTGATAATTAAAGTGAAAAAATATAAATAAAATTTGGTAAAATAATAAAAGTTCGATTATTATTGGAAAAAAAACACTAAAGCCACTTCAATTAAAATTGGATAAATTTATATCTAAATTATAATGCATACATGAAATGTTTCATTAGTGGATCATCTATCCCTAACAATTTGATCTCTGATTGTGTCACGAACATCATTTATTTGTGTTGACGATAATCTACGAATAGTTGATGTGGATGCGACATCACTCGAATCATTAGTATCTTGAGCAGGTATATTTCCTCGTTCAGCTTCTCGAAAATCCATATCTGTTTGGGAATTTCTCCGGATAAGATTATGTATAGCCATTGTAGCACAAACAATGTAAACTTGTGTTTCAAAGCTATATGACTTCATTTCCCCCAAGAGCTGAAACTTACTCTTCCAGACTTCAAACGTCCTTTCTATAGTAGTCCGTAAACTTGAATGATAATAATTGAACATCTCATTAGAATTTGCAAATCCCTCGCGTCGCCTGAAATCTGGAAGATGATAACGCTCACGTCTATGCGGACCAAGATATCCAACAGGTGTTGGATAGCCAGCATCAACCAAATAATATTTCCCTGATAAAAAGATGGAATTTGTATTTACACTGTAAAATTATAGCAAATGTGAGGGGGGGAAAGATACAATGTATCAATCAGGTGTTGGAGATATACCTTGAGGTGGATGCAGAAATTTCATAGATGGAGTGGAGATAGCAGTTTGGAAGACACGAGCATCATGTGCGGTTCCCTCCCAACCTGCGAACACAAAAGTGAAGCACATATCCCAATCACATACGGCTATAATATTTTGTGTCGGATATCCCTTTCTCCCTATATACCTCTCCTGCTCAGACTGACTAACCACACACTTGATGTGAGTTCCATCAATTGCTCCTATTGCATCCTTAAAATAGGGGTAATATCTCCGATCATTGCTTATTTTTGGGTGACAATGATGGAACTCGGTATCAACCGGTTTGATAATTTATGTCGCTAGATTAACACAAGCATTTAAAACCATGTGGAATATCCTACTAACGGTTTCTCCAGAATGCTGAAATCTTTCTTGTATGATTCTATTTCCTTGTGCATGATCAACTGTATATAAGAACATGGCAACCATTTGTTCAATTCCAATATACCTAGTTCGTCGTAACCCATGTTCTACCAATTTCGAACACAAGAGAGAGAAGACACGTTTTTCCACTCGAAAATTTTCATGACAAATTCCATCGTGCCCTTCCAATACCTTTTGTACCCACTGTGCACTTGTTTGCTTGCTAGTTCTGCATGGTTCTTTACAAATATATGGCATGAGATATTGAGTCATCAACGCAGCTATGTGTTCATAATCTGTCAACTCTTTATCTAAGAGAGATATGAGCAGAGACCTTCTATCTGCACGAGACAATCGTACTTCCTCCATTCGCTCCGACCTATCTGCACCACTCGAACTTGCCATAGACGATGTAACCTGTGTTTTTACGAAGATTGTATGAAATCCAATACGACTATAAAATGTGCAAGTAACATTCACATCATACAACAGAAGTTAGTAACATTCACAACTGGCTTAACATATAGCTGCTTTGTCTAACATAAGTACTATCAAAACATACATAAAGTCAAGCATACCGATATAACTACATATGACAAAGTTTTCAAAAGTAACATACATAAAGTCAGGTATATCGATATAACTACATATGATTAAGTTTTCAAAAGTAACATGAAGTGGAGTTCAGGGCTTCGGGGCAATCTGAAGATAGGGGTTGTTGTAAGCATGTTCCTGCAACCACTCGAGCAAGGCTTCTTTATTTCCTTTCAAGCCAACAAACATGTCGTGAGGCATTTGGTGCATCATCATATTACAACATCGACGACACAAGTCTCTATCAGCAACAATTTCAGGAATGGTAAGTAATTCAGCCACGACGTCACTCGCTAGTGTGTCAGTCGTGGAGAGCATTTTCATCGCATGTACTTTATCCGAAGATGCGTCAGCTATTCGACTAACCGCGTCTGCTATTACTTTCGAAGTTGGCTTCTTTTTCCTTTTTGCTTTCTCAGCCCCTTCAACCCTCTTTCTCTTCTTACTGCTTCCCGAACCACTAGGTGTAGTGTTTGGTGTCAACTTTATTCCTTTGAAATCAGCTGTCACTCCCACAGTAGTAGTGTCCCACACTACCTCCAGTAGCAGGACCTTCAAGATCTTCCTCACTATCTCCTGATCCTTCTTCTAGGTCCATTGTGGGTTGATAGACATCGTCTTCATCAATACCCAGTGACAACCGCTGTGGATCAGATGGTGTGAACATGGTGCCACCCGATGCCATAACATCCTTGAATAGTATCCCTAATTCGTTCGCAAACATGAGGCCTTTGTACCTATACTTGGCATATTGCGCATTCTCCTATATGCATACAAGCTTCAAAATCAATGCCTTATATAAAATAATACAAATAGTAATCATAACATTGTTCTTCATAATAATCATAACAACATTTGTGCACCTGAATTTTCCTGTCCCACCACTCATCTTCAGCGATCACCATATTCCTCGTTGAGTCAAACAATATGCCCGTCTCTTTCGAGAATAACTTATCCCACACCTTCCATTCTTTCCTCAAGCTATCAAACCTATTTTTCAGTTGCTTCTTGTCATATGATTGTCCTGTTTTTTCATTGAATGCACACATGATGTTCTTCCACCCATCTTCGTGAATGATGATCCTTAACGCTCTTTCTTGTAAATTTGATTGACACATTCATGTATAAAAATTCCCGTGGTATTTACATTCCACGTTATTCTATGTTTATCATTGTTCATACTTCTATGTCAACTATAGACAAGTTAAGATTAACGGAAGCACGTTTAGAGATTAGGGACCTTATCGATTTGAAGAACAACATAACTAAAAACAAGAATTGCTAGAGATCACGCTTGAAAATCTGAAGAGGGCAGAGTAACGGAAAACTAAACCATGGAACCATATGCAACAACATGTTAAGAAAACAACAATCATCACAAGTTCCTAAGTTGATACGCATCATAAAGTATTCATTACAAATGGTAAAAGGAATCGAGAGAGTAGAGATTAAAAGAATAGAAATCACATTCTTGAGTTAGTTAAGTATCTTCTTCCTACGAATCTTGCCTTTTTGAGAATCCGTTCAAAAGAATAGAAATCACATTTTCTTGTACTCACTAGTTCTTGCTAACCAACCAAGTTCTTATTGCATATAAACACACAAAAAAAATGATGCAGCATTAATGCCCAGCGTTCAATGTAAAGTGAAAACCAAAAATAATAAAGTAGAGCAAGGGATTCGTTCAAAGGCAAACAACCGCAAATCACATTTTCACTTACATTACATTCACTTTTACTCACTTGTTCTTGCTAACCAAACAGAGATTCATTTTTGCGTATTACATTCACTTTTACTCATCTCTGCTCCTTATTAATTTTATCAAGGAAAAAAGTTAAACTGGAAAATTTCATACCACAGCATACACACGCATATATATATATATATAATACGCCTCCAGTAGGAAACGAAGGAAGGCTGTGCTGTTATGGTCTGAAGGGAGAAGGTCGAGATTCCAAATTATGAATGCTCTGTGAGAGATTCGAAAGGAATTCTCTGTAAATGGTCCATGTATGAAAGAGGACATGGTTCCTTCTATAACCCGGATCATTTTCGGTCAAACCTCATCTTAGTTTTATTTATTAAATCTTCTTAGTAAATATCTGTACAGACTTTAATTTTGCAAATGTGTCCCTGTTTATATTTTTATTTTATTCTGCACAAAAAATGCATATTGCCCAGGTTTGCATAAGCTATGGTATCAGAGCTTATGGTTCGATTAAATTGAACTTTTAGATCCCTATCAATTCTCATACTACTTTTGTTACCTTATTTGAGATAATAATTTTAAAATTTGCTATAAATTGTGGTGATCAATTAGTTTAATCTATAGTTTACAATCTTATAGTTGATAATTGTAGAAATATAATATGAATATTATAAAGAAAATAGAACCCCGTATGTATGAAGTTGAAATAACTAATTTACCTATAAGTTCTCATTTATCATTAATAGGAAATCAAGAAGAAACATGTATATTTACACCTTTTATGCCAGGAGGAAATGGAAATAATACTTGGAATTTAATGAATTGAAATAATATGTATATAATGAAACAATTAGGAACATATATAAACCCTAATATTTATGATTTAATGCAAATATATAATTTAGATGAAATATTAGAAATGGTCCTAGAAGATATTAAAGAAAAAGTAAAAATAGAAAAACCTAGTAATAGGAAAGAAAGATTAGAATTTTAAGCCAGTCTTTAGAAGAGAGAATATATAATATGAAGAAGAAGATAGATAATAACATTGAAGATTTAAGAATAATAAAATCGAATGTAAAAACTATAATGAATTCATTAGGAATAACAGATATGGAAATAGAAGAACCTGAAATAAAATCTGAATTAGACTTATTAGAAATAAGCTTTTACTTATTGGATTCATTATATTTATATGTAAAGGTTCATTTAATGTATTTATTCTTAATGATCTATTACCTAAATTATTATTTGCAATTAATCTTTTTCCTCTTTTATCATTAATACTTATAGTTTTGTCTAACTCTATTTCCAGTATTTCCGGTAAGGTTATATTTATAGGATCTGTTTTTACTTCTTTTAATATAGGCATAAACTGTTTTTCTATACTTACTCTTCCTATTGATTTATTATATATTTTATGTTCATTTGTAAATACTAATCCTACCATTGCTGTTATACTTATTGTTTTAGCACCTTCTAATAATTTTATTCCTTTTAATTTATGATATACCATTATTGATTGATCTATATGTTCATCATTTCTAGATATTGCAAAATTAGTATTCAAAGTAAATTTTAATTTTTGATATATTAAATTGCCCGTTAACATTCCTAATACACTATCTTGTACACTACTTATTATTCTTCCATCTGTTATTAATAATTCTATAGGTGAATCTATTCCTTCTTTAAAATAAGCTTTTACTAATAACTGTATTCCTGCAATATAAATTTCAGTGACTTCTTCTTTAAAAGGTAGTTTAGATATTTCATTTTCTATTAATCCTTTACTTATTAATGGTATTCTTAATATTCCTTCTGTTAGGGTTGATTCTATAGGATGTTTCTTTTGTAGTATTACACATTGACTTTTAATATATTTTTTCGATTTTAGTATTCTATTAACTCTACTCATAAAATTTTCATCGACTATTTGGTCTGGTTTTAAATTTAATTTCATATCTTTTATTTTTTCATATTGTTTAGCATTAAATGTTAACCTTTTTTCTACACTTCCTTCTGATGTATTTCTGTATTCTTCATAAGTTTCATATTCATCTTCTTCTTTTACTTCTTCTATTTCTTTACTTTTCATCATATATAATTTAAATTCTTCTTCTCAACTATCTAAATATTCTATTTCTAATTCTGATTCTTCTGATTCTGATTCTTCTTCTTCATTTTCACTTATTACTTTTATTTTATATATTTCTATCTCAGGGTTTTCTATATCACTATATATTTCTTCATCAAATTCTAAAGGTTCTAATTCATATTCTTGAGCTTGCTCTAATATATTCATAAACTTCTTATCTTTTGGTTATTTACATTCTGTTGATATATGACCTATCTTTCCACAATTATAACATCTACATTTTCTAGATTTTTTACTATAATCTATTTTATTTCCTTTCTTAAAATATTTTCTAAAATATTTCTTAGGTTTGTATTTTTTATAAAATTTCTGTTTTGGATATTTTTTGAATTTATATCTATATTTATTATATCTTTTCATAGGTTTCCATCTTTTATTTTTATATTTTCCCTTACTATATTTTCTTCTCATCTTTTTATTTTCATCTTTACATCCCCATCTATGTGGTCTTTCATATTCTGCACATCTTAATATTAATTTATTCTGTTTATAGTATTTCATGTTCCTCCAAGCTTGTTTACATTTTTCTGATAAATAATTTCTTAAATAATCTATTCTTTTTCCTAAGGAGTCTATATAAGGTATTAGTTCTGGTGTTTCTTTAAATATTTTAGAATAATCATCTATTATTTCATCTCTTATTAATTTTGGTAATTTTCTATAAAAAAGTTCTAAATATTTTATCCTTTTCATTTCTGGATTTTCTTTTATTTCATAATAGTACTTTTGGAATTCACATATATAAGGATTTAAATATCTTGGTTCTAATGAACATATTTCTATTTGATATAATCTTTTTATTGCTTCATTACTCGTTATTTGTTCTTCTAATGTATTACTTCTTCCTACAAATTCTGTTCTAAGCACATATTCATATCTTTTTACTAATTTTACATAATATCCTTTTCTGCTATTATATTCTTCTTTCGCTATTTGTCTTATTTGATTTCTCCAACTTTCTTCTTGGCTTCTCCACCAATAATATACATTTCCTAAAAAACTTGATTCTATAAGTAAATTAGTTGATTGGAAATCTAAATTATTTCTTCCTATTAATGCTATTATAGTTGCTCTTGACCATTCTTCAATTATTTTTTCAGGGTCTAATACACAATCTAAGTTTAACCATATTCCAGATACTGGTATACTTTTACTTTCATATTGATCTATAGGCGTTGGTATAAATCCTCTTCCTCTTGGTATTTCAAATCTTATATCAAATTCTTGATTTTCTGTTTTCTTATCATGTGGTAATTCTTGTCTTTCCACTTCCTCTTCTCTTTGTTCTTTATGTCTATTATAATCAGCTTCTGTTCTTACTTTAGATGACTCTGTATCTGATTTTTTACTCGCATCTCCTGTTTCATTAATACTTACTCCTGTATTTAATTCTTTATAATCTTTTATATTTCCTTTTATAGTTGTTGCACTTTTAAAATCTTTCTGGATTTGTTCTAATTCTTTTTCTTCCAATCCCATTAATATTTCTATTTCATCATCTTCTTCCTCTATAGCATTCATCATTTTTATTTGTGGATTATGTATTTTAAAAATATCTATTATATCTTTAGAATATATTATTTCTGCAATTTTACTTCCTTCTTCAATTTCTTCATTCTTTTCATAATTTTCTCTTTTATTTTTTCCTTTTGTTATTTGGGAAAATTCCAGATAAATACCTTTTGAATTATCAAAACCCCCAAAAGTCTATTAACACTTCAAAAAGACTTAAAGGTACCAAGTACCAAATTGGGTTTTTCAAGTTTTGACACATTTACCATTTTACCCCTCAAAATTTTTTTTTTAAATAACAGTGGTGCCCCCGCCGGAGCACCACCGCCGGCCGCCGCCGCCGCCACCCCGGTGGCCGGCCGCCCAGGACCCCCGACGGCCGGAGCTCCGGTCGCCGGTGGGAGGAGCTCCGGCCGGTGGAAGTTTTTTTGGTGGAGAGGGGGTTTTTTTTTTTTGAAAAAAAGTTTCAGAAATGGCAAGGGGTGGGATCGAACCCATCCCACCCCTTTACATGGCAAGCATGGTGGCCACTAGGCCACTAAAGCTTCTTTGTTATATATGTGCATTATTAAATATATATAATATAATTAAACGTGTAGTAGCTTTGACAAAGTCAGTAATGGCGTTGACAAATTCAATAATGGAAATAACAAGATTCGTAATGGTATTGACAAAACCGTTTGCTGTTTCATGTTTTCATCAGCATTTTTGCACAAAACGTTTTTGTCAAAACCATTACAATTCTTGTCAAAATCATTACTAAACTTGTCAATCTCATTACTAAATTTGTTAAAATCCTTTTATTTATATTATGAATATTTTCATAATGGAATTGTCAAAACTATTACAATTCTTGTCAATCTCATTACTAAACTTGTCAATCTCATTACTGAACTTGTCAATCTCATTACTGAATTTGTTAAAATTATTTTATTTATATTATTTAACAAGTTTATTTATATTAACAAGTTTAGTAATGACATTTTCAAGAATTGTAATGGTTTTGACAATCTCATTATGAGACCTTATATTTGATACACGAAACTGAAAATCATCATCATCTGTTATATCTTCTTTTCTTTCTGGTTCGTATACCAAAGGCTTCTTGGTGGTTCCAAGTCTGATAAGATTTATAGGCATGTAAAATTGATCTGGAGTAATTTCAGCTACAGTTGAATAACACCTTATGAATACTTGATGTTGAGTTACTATATCATAGTAATCTCCTACAGCTTTTATAAACTTTTCGGGTAATTCGGCTATTTCAGATAAATTCCTAGAAGGGTATATACTTTGGATTAATCCATACTGGTATAAGGTTCTGACAATACTTGGAGGAGTTCCTGGATATATGATAGCTTTATTAAATGCATAGTGGGACACGTACTTAATGGTCTTATGGGACAAAGAGAGATGGTTCAACTTTTTGATGATTACTTTATAGAAATTATAAAGCTTTGGAATTTCAAAAATATCAGTATTATTGGGAGGTTCTTTTGGAGGAGGAGAATTATTGGAAGGTTTCTCTTTTTCTTTTTCTTGGGTTGTCATTATCTGAGAAAAAGTTAAAGTTTCTGGAGATGGTTGGTTTATAGGAGTGGAGGTTAATAATGAATTAAAGGTTAGGAGAGATTCAAGTCCAAATGACTCGATTATACTTTGAGTATTGTGAGTAGATGACTCACCTGGAGTGAATGACTCCATTATAGGTAGACTTGGCCTATAAGCTTCAACTTCTTTTCCTTTATTCGTAGTTTGGACTTCTGTCCTTATAAGTGGGTTGGCATCAGCCTTTTGGACATCTGTCCTTACAAGTGGATTGGCATCAGCCTTACAGATCTTCAAATTCTCAAGCTGAATATAGATGTCATTAAGAGAATCATTAATACCAGATATAGAGCTCGTTAACCCTTGTATACTGGTACTAACTTGACTACTTAATAGACTCATATTCATTTCAAGAATATTCATCTTCATTATAAGTTGATTCAACATAGGGGAAGATTCTTCTTCCTTATTCGTCTGATTTACAGGACTTTTTCTGCCAAATCGGCTTACTGGCTCTATCTGCTTAAATAATCAGCAATCAAGTTATTCTTTCCTTTAATATATTCAACTTCATAATCATAATAAGATAAATCTGCTTGCCACTTAATTAACATTTTACTACTCAACTTATTTTGTTTTATTCCTCTAGATAACCAATGTTTAACTTGTGTATTATCTGTCCTTATTACAAATAATTCCAATTTTTCTATAGCTTTTACCACAGCTAATAATTCTTTCCAATTTGAATGATATCTACTTTGAGAATCATTAAACTTTCCACTAGCATATCTTGTTATTTTTTCAATTCCTTCTTCATCTTCATAGTACAAAGCTGCTCCCCAATAATTATCAGAGGCATCTGTGTATATAATCCATTTTATATTTTCTTTTAACGGTATGGTCAATTTAGGCAATTCTTTACATAAAGCTTTTATATTTTCTACTATTTTTTCTATATTATTATCTCATTTCCATACTGTCTTTTCTCCTGCTAATTTAGATATTTTTGAGGTTAATGCCGATAAATTAGGGATATAGTTTCTAGCCTGGTTTACCAGTCCTAAAAAAGATTGTAAATCTTTCTTATTATTTATTTTCTTGAATTGTAATATTTTCTGACTTATATGATCTTGTAATTCTATTCCATCTTTGGTTAATATTTGTCCTAGAAAATTTACTTTTTCTTTTCTTAGTTCCATTTTTGATGGTGATATATTTAATCCTTTTTCTTCTATAATATTTACAAATTGTTCTAAATGAATTTCATGTTCTTTTTCATCTTTTGAGAATATTAATATGTCATCAATATAAATTACAGCAAAGTCTCTTATTGGTAATAACATTTTTGACACATATTCTTGAAATATACTAGGGCTATTATGATAACCCATTGGTAATACATTCCATTTATATAGTCCTTCTGACGTACTAAAAGCTGTATATTTTTTACTATCTTCTTCTAGTTTGACTTGGAAAAATCCCGACTTACAGTCAAATTTACTAAATATAGTTTTTCCTCTTATTAAATTAAATAATAAATCCATCTTGGGTATTGGATATCTGTTTCTTATGGCTAACTCATTTAATTTTTGGTAATTTATAACCATCCTAGTTTTTCCTCTTTTTTCTTCACTATGTTTAGACACAATTATAGCTGGTGATGAATATTCTGATCTACTTTCTCTTATAAGATTATATTTTTTCATTTCTTCTATATGCATTATAAATTCTTTCCTATCTTCTTTTGTCCATACATAAGGTTTACAATTTATCTCTTTACTATAATCTTTTAATTCTATTTTAGCCATAGGTTTAGACTTTTCCCAATGTATCAAGGGATTTTCACTATAGTTATCTACAATTCTTTGTTCTATAGTTTTTATCTCTATGATATTCAAGGTTGCTAACATATGTTGAATTTCTACTGGATTATTATTTTGTAAGAATTGGACCTCATGTTTATTATTCTTTTTCTGAAATTTTTCATCTTTTCTTCTATATGGTCTAGTTATTCTTATACCCCAAGCTTCATGTCTACAAGGTGTTGTTAATATTAAGGCTCTACTAATCATGTGTATAGGAAAATATTGTTCTAAGAAATCTAATCCTAAAATTACATCACAAGAGGGTTCATTATATTGATTTAATTCTTTTACTACTAATTCATAGTTTCCTATTTGAACTTTTACATCTTTTGCTTCTAATTCTAACATATGGATTTCTTTTCCTGCACTTTCCATTCTTAGCATTTTATTTTTTTCTTTTCCATAATTCTGGTGGTAATACATTATATTTTGCTACAGTTAAGTTTGCTCCAGTATCAACCAAAGCATGATATTTTCTAGATCTATACTTTGCATAAATGAATTTTATAAGTATATAGTATAATGGTTTACTCATATCCTAGATAATACTTCTAAACGTTCTTTTAATGTTTTCTTAATATCATTTCTATTCATTATATTATTTACTACTGCATTATAAGCTTCTACAAAATCTTGTGGTTGATTATGATATACTATTCTCAATTGTCTTTTTTCTTTTTCATTACATTTGTTTATTTGGTGAATTATATGATTCATCATTGACTTATCAGATTTTGGTATTACTATTTTTTCATTATCTATGTAATAATAATCTTTACTATTGTCTTCTGCTAATATTATTCTTATTATTTTCGATGTATAATGTGTATTTATCATCATATTAATTTCTGGATTATAATTGTCTGATGGTTTATGTTAAAGATTATTCTATCTTTTTTATTTCTATAAGGTCTTACTCTTTCTAAAAAGTCTTTTCCTAAGGTTACTTTATATGATCTATTCGAATCTTGTTCTACCCATAAAGTTAATTGTATTACATCTCTTTTATTAAATCTTAATATTATATTTGTTTTTATACCTTCATCTGTCTCTTCATAGTCATTTTCTATATATCCTATTTCTATCTTACTTTTTTCTATATTTTCATTTACTAATGTTATTATTTCTTGCCAAATTCCATTCTTTTTAATTTCCATTAGAATTTTACTCTGTTCATTTTCTTTAGTTATATCTAAACTTGTTATTTTTTGGTTTATTTCAACTAGTTCTGTATTTATAGGGTTTAATAGGGACATTTCAGCTAATCTACTACTACTTGCTATATCAATACTTTTTCTATATATATATATATATATATTTCTCCCTTTCTTCCACATTCCACACTACCAAAGCCACGAGCTTAGTAAAATTATTAAGGACCAGAGATGAAGAAACCAGTCAAGCACCCAAACACATGTTTATCAAGGAAGGAAGTTAAGATGGAAAATTTCAGACCACATTGACACACGTATATATATATATATATATATATATATATATATATATATATATATATATATATATATATATATATATATATATATATATATATATATATATATATATATATATATATATATATATATATATATATATATATATATTTGTCCCTTTCTTCCACACACCACACTAGCAAAGCCACGAGCTCAGTCAAATTAATAAGGAACAGAGATGAAGAAACTAGCAAGCACCCATGCGCATATTAATCAAGGAAGGAAGTTAACATGGAAAATTTCAGACCACAGTTCTTCCACGCATAGATATATATATATATATATATTTCTCCCTTTCTTCCACAGACTACACTAGCAAAGCCACAAGCACAATCAAACTAATAAGGAACAAAGATGGAGAAACCAGCAAGCACCCATGCGCATATTAATCAAGGAAGGAAGTTAACATGGAAAATTTCAGACCACAGTTCTTCCACGCATAGATATATATATATATATATAGAACTCAGTAATTTAAGAAACGGAGATGAAGAAAACCTGACACCAGAGAAGCTCCGGCGACCACACCACGTCCGCTTACCTCAGATCGGAGCACCCACCAACAGATCTGGCCACCAAACTGCAAGGAGAGGTCGAAGATCGCAACACGCAACACCACGGTTCTGAACAAGGGATGGATCGGAGAAGGACGATCGGACAACAGCCAACCAGTCACGGACGGCGATGAGCTCCGACCACACCGACACCCAACGCCGACTGCACTACCAAAACGACGCCGGACACCAAGATCAGGGAGAAGACGCACGATTGAGCAGAAAATGAGAAGAGAGCCGAGCAAAAATAGAGAAGAGATTGCGTGGAGTGGAGAAGAGATGCATTAACGAGTTGGGTGCGAATTCGTTGGGCATTAATTGCCCCATAATAACTAATTTCTACCGTGCCGCGTGAAAAAGCAACAGATCTGAGCTTCTAATATTAACCCACGTTATAAGAAAAAGTTCAGTATTATTATCGTGTTGCCAAACAGGGGCTGTTGACATTTATCGGGCTTTTTCCCATTAACGTACGTTTTCTTTGCCTTACCGCTTTGCCAAACAGGTCCATAATCTGCGTGTTTGTTTTGGCGATTTGGTAGGACAATCGGACTTAAACAGTGTTTTGATAAAAAATGGGTGTTTGTTTCAGTGATTGGATTTAAGGTGAAAAAAGTCATAAGTTGGAAAAAGTCATAAGCCTCAAAATGAAGCTTATTGGAGCTTATGTGTTTGTGTGTGTTTAAAAAAATATTGATAGGAGTATTTTCATATTTTTGGGGACCAATGATGTACTCAAAATCACTTTTAATCACAAAAATTTTTTTATGAAAAATGTTCTAAATAATTTTCTCTTTCTTTAGATAGTAATCTTTTGCTAATTAGAGAATACTTTGGGATAAGAGTTTAGACAAATTTTGAGTTTTGTTAATATATGACTGTAGAAATGTAGAGAATAATTAATAATTAATTTTAATCAGTTTAGATTTATTATTTAGTTGTTTTATGATTTTATAATCAATTTTTTTTATAAACATGTCATAAATTAGTTTTTATATAGTGTTTTTACCCATTAAATTTAGTTTAAATAATTTATTTGGATTATTGGAGGTGTTATTGAGATTTTAATCAGTTTATTTTGTTAGATTTTGAGCTATGTGAAAATATGAGTTAAGATTTAATATTTAAATTAGAGTTTGATATAATTTATAAGATTTAAGCTTAAGGTGCATAATAGAAAAAACTTTTGGAGTGTACCAATTTAAATTAGAGTTTGATATAATTTTATTAAAATTGTACCATTACCAAATTTTCAAAGTTAATTTTTGAGAAAATTGTGAAAAAATCCCTCCATGTGTAGATATCTTCCCAGGTCCCATTGGCAATTAAGTTGCCAATGAGGACTTTTTTCACAATTATCGCTTCATTTTTTCATTTTTCATAATTTTTTCAATTTTTTTTCTCTTAAGTAATATAAAAGTCATTTATACAAAAGTCAAACCAAATATCCTAACTTTTACATAAGTTACTTGTCCAATCGCTAATCCAAACACTCATCATTTTACCCAATCTAACTTTTTTCCAATCTTAAAATTCCATAAGTTTAAATAAAAATAAGCTACTTATCCAATCATCAAAACAAACATACCCAATATCACGGGGCTACGTACTCAATTAGCTTCTCCCGGAATAAAATGTAAGGAGTATTTCACTCGTTGTGATTCATGAAGCAGCATACATATACTCTCTCGTTTTCACATTTCATTTTAAAACGAAATTAATTAAAAAAAAGGAGATTGATTAATGGGATGGGGGCTTGAGGAATATATATATATATATTTTGGTTGCCCAAAGGTTTATTGGAGTTTTGCCCCGACTATATTCGGATCCGACCCGCGTCGCGTATCTGACTATGATGGGAGAGTCTCCCAATAAGAATTTTCTGCATACACAAGACTCGAACACGAAATCTTACTTAAGTGAAACCAAACCGTTTATCACTTAGACCAACTCCCATTGATGGGGTCTTGAGGAATAAATACTGGCGGAGTGATGCTGGCCGACAAATTGGGCCGCCCCATCTTCCTTTGCTCCCTCCTCCCTCCTCATTAACACACACACTGTTTTCATTTTTATTCATTTCACATCCCATCCACATCCCATCACTCATTAACACCTCATGAACATAAATTCTGCACAAATAATATTTGAACGATTATTCGGCCTCGACTTCCTTTAAACATCACAATTGCTAATTAACCTTTCTACTCTATTCCATTCACTGAATTGAATGAATCCTTGTGACAATACCTCCAAAGAATCACAGTGTAATGAATCAAAAGAAATCAGTACGGGGATTCATAATCAATCAACCAACATCAGCCATGCAGGTTCATTTCAGCTGTCGCTCTGTGTGCTGCGAGAAAATTTTGTATTTAATAGAAATATGAAAGGAATGAGAAAAATATGAGCCGGAAAAATCTACACTGGGGCTTTGGTTAATGGACCTTAATTCGATTTAGGGCCTGAAGCCCCAATACTATAGTTGTACCCAACTAATTTTAAAGAATGCTGGGCCTCACGCATCGAAGCCGTTGTCACTACAAATTGATTAGCATTGGTCACATCATTCCAGAAACCGATGTTAATAGCTGCAACTACCACTTCATCAACCTTCCAAACTCCCACCCATGTGGATTTAATCCCTAAATATGACTGAACGAGCCCTATGAGTATGAATACAACCAATAATTGTTGCTTTTTTAAAAAATAGCAAGCCCCACACCCGAAAATTGTTGCCTTCTAGTTTCAAGTATGAACACACGAAAAAATAAAATGAAATATGCAGAAGCGGGACACGATATGCGTACAGTTATCTACAAGAAGATGAAACAGTCCAAGGAAATGAGAGGATTGTGAATGTCCTCCATCATGGCCATCCTTGACTCCATCTCATGCTTAGACTCCACCTCCTTCACCACCGTTTCCTCGATTTTGAAACCGCAGTTCTCTCTCCGCCTCAAGCCCTGCAAACTGTGGTTTGGGCTCGCTGCTCTCTTATTCTCCCTCCGCGTCAACGACGAAACTGACTGAGAATGTGCTTCGCACTTAGCCTTCGGACTCACCATTCGCCTCGTGAGATTATTACTACCTCCGTCAAATCTACGGCTCGGCGAGGGTGACCTCAGCGTTCTGTTGGGTACATTGCATGGAGAATTAGGCCTCTCTGGTTCCTTCCTGAAACTCTTCTGTCTGGCCAGATTAGCCGGCGAGCTCGACCGCACTCTCTTCAGCGGCATGGGAGGCCCAACACTCTTCTGCAGCGGGTTCAGCCTTGATATGGCCGTTGATGGGTTTGTTTTGTGGTTAATCCGAGCTTTAGTCGGGGCCAAGGAAAGAGAAGCTTCTTTGAGTGAACTGATGCGAACGATATGGGGATTATCCTTGTAACATGACAACAAGAAGTCATTAGAGAATGACCTGTCCTTAGAGGTTAATGCCGATGACGAAGAGGAGCTAGACAAGGAAGAAGCGGAGCTGATGGTGGTGTTAGAAAAAGCAGGGCAGGTGAAGGAAGAGGCAGACGATGTAGGAGAAGGGGGAGAAGCTGAAGTTTTGTTCGGAATTGGAATGACAAGCTTGTCTTGGACATGAGTGAACTCGGGTAGAGGAAGGGAATGCGGGTCGGGTTTGCATTTGCTAATGCAACAACCCATTGTCGAGAGAGGGGGGGACGATAACAGAGGACGAGAAGAAGAGGGGGTTTCATTATATGGCATCAAAAGTTGTGTTTGAAATTAAAACAAGGGAAAGTTGGGTTTTCACTTTTGAAGAATGTGGGTTCAGACTTGGGACGTTTGAATGGGATTGCCCGGGGATGAGTTCCGTTGGCCAACGGGTATCAACATAGTGGCCGTGGCGTGTGGCGACTGTGATCATGACATCTTTCTTTGGAGTGCGTTGAGACGTCAGGGTGGGTCCCTTGCAGCCCAAGGAAGGATCAGTATTTATTTTGGGCCAATTATTGGGCTGTCAGAAGGGAAGCAATATGGATGCCATATCCATCAACGAGGGGTGAGGGAGGTACCAGGCCCAGGAGAAAAAGGCAATTCGCTTGGTAGTTTACCCTAGGTCGGATGAGGAAGGGGAAGGGGATGAACGCCGCTGATAAAGACTATATAAATGGGATCATTATCTTTATTTGGACATCTTAGCTGTCAATTCTTATCCTTGCTTCCATGTTTTGTTTTTGCAATCTCGTACATCCAAAAATTACTTGGCCTGTTTGCGAATAACTGGAATGTGAATGTGGCATTCTTTTACGGTCATTGGTGCGAGCAACAAAACAGAGTATCATCCTTAATTACCACCATTTGTCTCAAAATTATTTTTGTAACAAAAAAGAAAGAAAGAAACACAGTTCCAGAAGAAATGAAAGGAAATTGGTTTTAGGGAAGGGGGAAACTGGAATCAATTGACGAGGAAGCAACGCAGTTGTGTGGGGAAATAGGGAGTTAATTTTTTTTTTTTTTTTTTTTGTTTTGTTTGGGGTAATCGAAGTGATCGAGGGATTGGTTGCATAATTTTTTTCTTCAACGTCAATTATTGCTGTATTACTATTATGACGAAGGAAAAATGCAAAGTCCCCAAGAAACAGAACAAGACGGGAAAAAAATACAGCAAATGAACGAAAGAGAAGCCTATACCTTATGGATCGTACAACACTGATTGATTGCATATTTGAATGATACTATAGATAAAGGCGAATTGCAACAGAAACAAAGATGAAAGGAAGAGAGAATGCAAGGAACAGAAACGCAGACATTGGATAGCAATAACTTTACAAACAGTAGTGCCGAATCTGAGAGAAGATAGAAATCTACTACACATGAGGGATGCCAATTTCAATTACCGGAAACAGAAGGATGCACATAGACATAGGTGTATATATAAAGCAGGGGAGTGAACATAGTAGATGATAGAGAGAAGATCAGGTAGAGGTGACAGGGTGATTGCAAATGTCAGCAACGACCCGCCTAAAGACATTGCCTCTTTTAGGAGGAAGGCTGGGTCTGGAAGGCCCGGTTCTGGTTGGAGCACCTTGTTTCGTGGCAGAGCCTTCAGTTCCTTCGCCTGAGCCGATGGGTTTTACCGGCCTTTCACCACCGTCTCTTCTATCGCCCATCTTCTCTTTCTTCTGCTTCCTCCTTTTCCCTTGTCGCCCTACTCACTCACTGCTGCTCTGATCCGCTTTTTATTTTGCTACGCCTCGTGAGGTGGACCCCGCCTCCTTAACCTGGCCTCATCTTTCCCCCTTCAATTCCCAATTTCCCATCCCAACTTGTCAAAAACTCATGGGAGATGGATTCCGTGGACAAACAACGTCCACTCCCCTCTCTTTACCATTTCATTTATTACTTTATCCTTTTTTTTTTTGTCAGTGTATTTATTACTTTATCCAAGTACTGTATATTATAATTAATATAATTAAATACTTTTAAAGAAATGTGATGTATTTTTTTTTTTTGTTATTGAAAAATTTAGGTAGGTTCGGCTTTCAAAATTTCAAAGTTTATTCTCTTTTTCTTTTGGGTGAAAATCACGAGCGGTTTTACAGTCAGCAGTTGCGCACGTGCGTACAGATTCTCTCGCTTCGATGGCTCTCACAAATCAACCTCCTGCTTTCTTATCCTTTCACGCAGTGCTCAACTCCTAATTGAACTCGTCTATCCTAATTAATTGAGGGGAAATTGCTCAAAACTCCCTATTTAAAAAATGTGTCTGCCAGATAGGACTGGAAATCATTTAAAGGAGAGAGGCCCTTGAGTGTCGTTATTTTTTAAAGAAAAAGATAAAAATACCCTTAATGAAAAGATTGAAATAAAATAAAGGAACATATTTGAAGAAAAATGATCACAAGCAAGATTCAAAGAGAAAGTCACGTAGGAATGAGAAGAATGACGACGGTGAAGAAGTCTCGTATACTTCCTTATGACGCCTGACAGGAAAGGCAGTGGCAAGCAAAAGGCTAGCTCTATTAACGGTATACAACCATGGTATTTAAAACTGGACCGGACCGGCCGGTTTGGACCGGAAACCGGTGACTGGTCTGGTTTGGTTTGGGGTAGAAAATCGGGAGAAGGTGACCCGGCCGACCTGGGTTAACCCGATGAAAATCGAGGTGACCCGGGGTAACCCGGCCGGGTCACGGTTGCCCCGAGTTGAATTTTATATATATTTTTTTATTTTTTCCATCTTCAAAACGACGCCGTTTTGCTTTTTTGTTTTTTAATATTTCCCTCAAATTTGATTTCTCATTTCTTCCTTCCTTCCCGCGGATGCTTCGTCAGAGACCAGTCTCCCTCTGTGTTTTTTGTTTTCACTTTTTGAAACCTCCACGTCCGTCTCCCTCCCTCTCGACTGTCCAGTTTCCGTCGCCATTGGCCATAATTTGCAATCGACCTTCCTTTTCCCCTTCCTTCTTGCAGTAGCAACCGGAAAGCTTTAACCTTTACCGGTGAAATGCTCTGTTTGTCGTGACGCCGCACCACTCTGGGTCTCTGTTTTTTGTTCACGGCAGAGACAAGTTTGGCGGCTGTGACTAGTCAGGTGTCTCTATTTTCACCGTGACGCCGTCGTCGTGGGTGCTGCCCTCTCTGGGTCGTCGTGGGCACTGATGACTCTGTGACGTCGTCACACCGTCCGTCACTCAGGTTTGCTCTTTTTCTTGAAAGGTTGCATTTGTGACTCTGTGATTGATTTCTCATTGCGTCTGTGATTCTGTGGTGTGTAACTCAGTGCTCGGTTTTAGACTTTTAGCCTTTTAGATTTCAATCACTAGTTGAAAGCTTGCGCCTGTGGTCTCGCTGGTCTTTGACTCTGTCTGTGATCGAGTATAATCATTTTCGATGAAGAGTTTGATTGAAAATATATTCATTTTTTCGGTTGCTTTTGCTGAGAATAATCATTTTCGCTTGCTTTTTGCCTGTGCTCTGTGACTCTGTCTGTGATCGAGTTTTAGACTTGCTTGCTTTTTCGCTTGCTTTTGTCTGTGATGGAGTATAATCATTCTCTTGTTAGTTAAGCATTGGGAAAAACCTTTAATTTCCATTTCCTTTCCTTTCTTTTGTTTTTGAATGGAAATTTTTGAATGAAAAACCTTTAACACCTACTTGGGCACCTACAAATGGACCGATCATCAAAAAGATTACAACTTTGCACTCCCAACTTGTTTTTCTGAGACCATTATATTATATATATAAAACCAAATTAGGGACGTTTGAGAGGGACTCTCAGTTCTGAGTTCTGAGACCATTATATTACAACTTGGCAGTGTGCTTGTTAATTAGCTTGGTTGGATTATATATATATATATATCACTGAGCTTTTGCACAGAAGACAATTCAATGAGGGTGACCTGCAACTTTTTAATATCATTGGCAGTGTGCTTGTTAATTAGCTTGGTTTAGATTGATGATGAAGTTTCTGGTATATTCTAAGTTCATTTGCTTTGCCTTCATTATTTTCTTGTAGATATTTATTTGTGCTCTGTTCTGAGAATTCTGGTTATGGATAATATAAATGCTGAGATTCCGACCTCCACTCCTAATGAGAATGCAACCACTAATGCTACTAGTGCTACAACTAATGCTGAGTTTCCCTCATCGGTTCATGGATTTGGAAAAAATGACCCAGCATGGGCATATTTTGCCCTTAAAAAAGAAGGGAAAGTAAACGTCTATACGTGTCTTCTTTGTACATCAAGTTACAGAGGAGGCGAAATAAATAGGATGAAGCAACACCTTGCTGGTGTTACTGGTCAAGTTGCTTCTTGCAAAAAGGTTCCTTTTGATGTACGTAATAGGATGCAAGAATCTTTAAAAGAAGGTGCAAAGAAAAAGACCTGTAAGAATTTTCATGAGGACATTATTGAAGATATAGAAAGCAACAATGATCCAATTGCTTCAACTCCAATTACGACAGTCCCTGAGAGTAGTGCCAACAAGAGGAGAGTTCCTGGGAGTGTTGAGAATTATTTTCCTCCTAGGACAACCCCTGGTTCACAACCAAGCATAAAAAGTGTATTGTCAAGTAAAGAAGTTCAATACAAAGCCAAGATGGCTATCGCTGAATGGGCTATTGCTAATTGTGTTCCATTTAATACTTTTGATTGCCCTTTATTTCAGAAAGCTCTTGACGTTGTTGCATCGATTGGGTCTGGATTTAAAGGCCCTAATGCTTATGATTTTAGAGTTAACTTGTTGAGAGATTGGAAAAAAGAGTGCCAACTACTTATTGAGAGTTATTGAGCTAAATGGAGTGAAAGGGGTTGTACACTCATGGCAGATGGTTGGACTGATGTTAGCAACCGAACTTTGATAAATTTTTTAGTCTATTCAACACATGGCATGGTGTTTGTAAAATCAGTGGATGCTTCAGATTTAGTCAAGGATGCCAAAACTTTATTCTTGTTATTTCGTGAAGTGATTGAGTGGGTTGGTCCTAAGAATATTGTTCACGTGGTGACTGACAATGCATCCAACTATGTAGCATGTGGCAAGTTGATCAAGCAAAGTTATAAAGCAATTTATTGGTCACCATGTGCTGCCCACTGTTTAAATCTTGTGTTGAAAGATATTGCAAGCATGCCTCATGTGTCTGATCTTGCGACAAAGGCATCTAAGATAACCATATTTTCTTATAATCATATGGTATTCTTATCATGGCTAAGAAAAAGAGACGGTTGGAAAGAAATTGTGCGTCCAGGAGTAACAAGGTTTGCTACTACTTTCATTACTTTGCATAGCATTTATATGCATAAGCATGACATGCAAGCTTTGGTTGTTGACAAGCATTTTGTTGAGCACAAATTAGCAAGAAGTGAAGCTGGGAAATTGTTTAGTGCTATCATATTGGATAGTCGATTTTGGATTGATTGCTTCCAAGTTGTGAAGATCGTGTCTTCTCTCATAAAATTATTGAGAATTGTTGACTCTGATGAAAAGCCTTCTTTGCCTTATATTTATGAAGGTATGCAAAGAGCTAAAGGGGCAATCAAGGAGATGTTTGCTAAAAGTAAAGAACAATATAAGCCGTATACAGATATTATTCAGGCACGATGGGATAAGCATTTGAAGGGCCACCTTCATGCATCCGCATATTTGCTAAACCCTGCATTCTTGTATAGCCCTACATTTGTTCAGAAACATAGGATAGTGTAAGGTCTGATTCATGTGTTTGAGTCCTACTCTGGTCCAAGTCATGACTATCTTACGACGATGCAGCAACTGGTTGTTTATCGCGATCGTAAAGATTCATTTAATAAAATGTCATGTGAAAAAGCAGCCCAGAAACTAGACCCATGTAAGTAACAAAGTATACACATTTAATTTTAATTGCACTTGTAATTATTATAACATGTAATTAACATTCAACTAAATATTGCAGGTGAGTGGTGGACATTTTATGGGGGTTCGGTTCCAGAATTGCAAAAGACTACCGTGCGTATCCTTAGCCAAACTGCTTCATCTTCTGGGTGTGATAGAAATTGGAGTTTATTTGAGCGTATCCACACCAAAAGAAGAAACAGATTGCAACATGAAAGACTAAATGATTTGGTTTATACGAATTATAATCTACGATTAAAGAATAGGTAAGTTTGATTAGAGGATAATGGTGATTTTACGTACCTTTTATAGCTATTCAATTTAATTTCTACCGAAAAATTAGGGTAACTGTTGTTATTAGTTCTTATGCAGCATCTCTTAATATAGGAGTTCTAACATAAGAAATACTTTTACAAATTATATTTGATATTCTTTGTTATTGTAGGAGTATATTCAAGAAGAAGAAGACTGATTATGATCCAGTTGACTTTGAATCAATTGACAAAGTCGACTTTTGGGTGGTAGAAGAAGACACAACTCTTGACTTTGATGATACAGATATAACAAAACTTGAAAGTGCTGCTACTGCTGCTAGTAATAAAGAAATTAAACAAACTTCAACTTTTGCTGGGGGTTCTGAAGGTTTGTATCTCCTATTATGATTTATGATTATATTTTTGTATAAGTAAATACTTACTTATTCATTATTACTTGTATAGGTGGTGAAGACATGGATATTCCTGAGCCTCCGTCATTGAATGATGATCATGTTACTATTACTAGTGTTTTTGGTTTTCCTCATGTAGCTTCTCCTCCTAATCCTTTAGATTTGAATATAGTCCAACACAATTTTGAGGGCATTGATTAATTGTTTTGGTGCCTATGGATTTGAATGACTATATTACTAGATTTTGTTTTGGTTTTTGTTTTACAAATAGGATTGGGGGATGCTCTTTGTTTTGTTTTTGGATTTGCAAAGAGCTTTGAAATAATTAGGCTTAAAAAAATCCTTATGTACTTATTGATACTTATTGATACATTTAAATTATATATATATGTATATTTTTTATTGACTCCCGGGTTGACCCCCGGGTTGACCCCAGTCTGAACCACTAACCCTTGACCCAGTGCCTTGACTGGTTCAGTGTCCGGTCCGGTTTTCAGTACCTTGTAAACAACTAAGTGTGTGTTATTTACAAATCCCAATTGTCAATTTGGGGAAAAAAAAGAGAGTGTTTGGTGTCCTCAACTGTCAATTGAGCTTATGATGATCAAAATAGCTTATGTCATAAGCTCAACATTGGAGCTTTTACTGATTTAGTTTTTGGGAGGGTGAGAATAATTAAAATATTTTTTCAGTTGTGTCCGTTGTACTATCAAACTGATTGTAATTTTACCATTAATGTACTTTTTCGGCTACAAAAATTAATTTCAACTATTTTTTGGTGTTTTTAACCCTTAAAATATTTTTTCAATTGTACTAATGTATTATCAGAATGATTGTAATTTTATCCTTAATATACTTTTTCAGTTCCAAAAATTATTTTAAACTATTTTTTTATACTTTTAACCCTTTAAAATATTTTTCCACCCACTCTCTCTTACTATTATCACAAAAGTCAGTTGTATTTAAGTCAATCCAAAAAATTTTTACTTTTGTAAAAGTCATTTATACAATCGCTGTTTCAAACATAAATCACATTACACAATCAGGCTTTTACCAAAAATAAAATTACCAAAAGAAAAATTGATAAACTCCATTTTTCCTATCGTTGTTCCAAACACATACTCACTACTACATAAAGGACTTTTAACATCCATTTTTATGCCCTTTAGACGACTGTTTTCAAGAGGATTTATATGTGAGTGTCGTTGAAAGTTTTAAAATAGATGACCGTTTCAAAACAGTCGTTGTAAGAGACTTACGATGACTGTTTTTGAAAAAATGGTCGTTGTATGTTATGACTTACAATGACCATTTTTGCAAAAACGGTTGTTGTATTCCACTATTTTTTTTAAAAAAAATCTTATACAGAAATCAACTTTTCAGATAGAAATTTTCACCGAACAACATTCAAACAAAATTTCCAATGAGCAACATGTAAACAAAATTTCAAACTCTTCATTTTAGGGAGTAAACCCCAACTATAATTGCAATTCAACTTCCAAAAATGATAACCAAACAAAATTAAATATAAAAAGGCAAGGAGAAAAATCTCAAGTGCTTTGCAAACACTCTCAACCTTAAGGAAATACTTAATCTTCTGGGTTATCATTACAACCTCATTAACACCCAAGCAAATGTTGCTACTTTGCTCAAAGACTGGTAGTGCTCAAGATCCACGCACATCATACTTTGAGCACGGTCTAAACATGCTCCTGATTATCGGAGTAAGGGTGAGGAGGAGAGGGTTCACCATAATGCTGGCAAAGAGGAAGGTGAAGATCGCGATTGGGTCAGAGAATAGGCTGGAGGTCGTGTCTGGAGTCGGAGAGGGGACAAATGATGTGACTAGAGGTTGGACTAGGGCTCAGAGGTGGATCTGAGAAAGAGAGGGGCAACTAGTAGAGGAGATATGATTGGATTTAAAATAGATTTGGAACACTTTCAATGACCGTTTTCTAAAAACGGTCGTTCAAAGTCACTTTCAACGACTGTTGTCAAAATTGGTCGTTGAAAGTCTACACTTTCAACAACTGTTTTTGGAAAACAGTCGTTGAAAGACAAGTCAAAATTTCAAAAATGCCATTGCCTCATTTTTAACGACCGTTTTTTAAAAACGGACGTTAATTAATGATGTTAAAAGTACTTTTTTTAATAGTGACTATAATAGTTTGATAGCGTGCTGAAAACAAGTTCATTCCCTATATATGTTTCTGGTTAGATAGCTAGATTGAAGTAGTTCATGTGGCTAGCAGAGTTAATTGACTTCAAAAGACAACTAATCTTAAATATTGCAAGAACTGTGATTGCCTACGGTGTGACAAGTAGTGGAACAAGTCTTCTTGGAATCAAACATCAAATTTATATATGCTGAAAATAATGTGTTCAATTGACATTGCCTTTATATTTGGTCTTGTACAATAGCATAATAGTGGGTGAGTTTGTTGAAGCGTTGTACATTCATTAATTTATGCATGTATTGATGATATGTTAATGTTTTGTTATTTGTTTTTGTCCAGGTGGAACTATGGGATGCATGTCATATCTTGGCTTCAAAGCTAGGAAAATATTACAAAGCCCGAATAGAATGGTTTTACAATGCCTAATGTGAGTATATTATAACATTTAATGTTTTATTATCACTAGATTTAATCAAAAACCTGTTTCTACAGGAGGACATGACATGAAAGAGAGTGGATGTGGTTTGGTGCCTGGTGACCATGAGAAGAATAAACTTTAGGATAAGGTCATGCAGATCATTAAAGTATGGGAAGCTATATAGAAGAAGACAGAGTAGTTTTTGCTGCATCTAGTCTGTATATGCATGTGTTTAGTGTAATGACATTTTCTAATGTAAATAAGGTGTGTAAATGTAGTTTCTACAAAATATATATGAAAGTAAGCTGTACATATACAAGTTTGGGATACAAGTAGTTTTTATAGATTACACATTGTGTAATTGATCTTCCCACGTGTGTAAAATATCTTTTATATGTGTAAAAAATCTTCTATTGTATGCAAACAATCTTCCGTGTGTGTAAAAGATCTTCCCTGTGTGCAGTGACTTCCCTTGAGTCACATATTTAAGACAGGATTTGCAAATTATGTGCTGTGCAACTAATATTCCCTATGTGTAATATATATTCCCTATTGCAAAAGATCTTCCCTTAGATGCAAACAATCTTCCATATGTGCAAAATATCCTTCATATGTTCAAAAGATATTCCTTTGTGTGCAATATATCTTCCCTTGTATGCAAACAATCTTCTATATGTGAAAAATGTCTTCCCTATATACAAAAAATCTTCTTTTGTGTGTAAAAAATATTCCATGTGCAATATATTTTTTTGTAGTGCAACTAATCTTTCCTTGTGTGCAAATTATCTTCCTTATGTATCAAATATCTTCCCTAATACATTTTGATCATGAGGATAATAAAGAAAACTAGAAAAGCTAATGAAGCCATGAGTATATTTAGCAGTTTGTTACTCACACACAAAACAAAGAAAAACGCTAGGTCAAAAATGAATATAGCAATCATCACCTCCACCAAATACTGAAATATTAAGAAAGCATCTAGACAACTCAACTCCCTAACCTTTACTAACAAATTGGAGCTCCGGCAAAATCCACGGTGATCAAGTGATTGACGGTGTAAGGGAGGACTCACAACACACGCAGAGGAGAGGAAAAGACGGGCCGTGATTTTTTTTTCTTTCTTATCTACCATTCTGATCCTATTTATAAGTCCCTTTTAACTAATTCTCACATACCAATGAGGGTTAGTTAACTCATTTATTATGGGCTAAATTTTCAATTTTACCCTTATCTATGATTGGTTCCAAAAATTAACATAAATAAATTCCTTTTGTTTATTGCAATTAATAGGGGTAAAAAAGTACAAAATACATTTACTATTCTAAAAATGGACTTATAAATATGACAAAAATTTTTAATAAAAAAAAACTTATGAATAAAACTAAAGTGATATTATTAAACGCATGTTTCCCATCTCTATTTTTATTAATAACATTTTTGTTTTTCTACATTTAGAAATATTGACACGTACCTCTCTCCTTTAAATGATTTCAGTTTCCACCTAACAAATAGATTCCCAAATGGGATTCATGGACAACTTTCCGATTAATTAATGCTTGCAACTAGTCCTTACTTTACTTTACGGTTTTCCACTCCCCAATTCTTTGTTGCCATGACTCCAAAGCAGTTTTGCCCCACACTTTTATATATTATTTTCCACCATGCGTATACAGTCTACCCTAACACCAAAACTTAACGCGCTCAAACCTATAACAGTACTAGTGTTAATGGGTATATAGTTCAATAGATTGTTCGTCCACGACGAATTAAATCATGTGGCAAAATAATAAATGCGCGCACTCGCGTTGCGATTAATTACGTAGTGGCAGTTGTTCTTCAATTTGACAGGTATACCTTTTTCCCTTTTTCTTTTTTGTTTCCACCGAATAATTATGTTTGCAGATGCTACAATTTAAACTTCTCTCTTTTGTTACTTAAGTTGCGGGTCTTGAGCTGAACACCTGCGTTGCTCTTTTCTAAACTATTAGTTGGAGCCGTTCTCAAACGTTATTGACTGATCAGTATTATAATTAATTCCCAGCAGCCCCCAATAGATTTGAGTTGCTTTATCTGATATCCTGTTGCTAAGAGCACCTGTAATTATATTGTTTTTTTTTTTTGGAGAAAACCAACAGAAATATAGGCAGAGAATTGAAAACAAGATACAAATGAAATTTTAATCATGACGGATCGAAGTTTGGAACTCAAAAGTTGTAATTGAAGTCATTCTAAAACAAGGAAATCAGCATGCATTACGAGGTAAAACTGTAAAAGATTGGGACTCCCAAGTCCAAGGAAGCCATCATCAGTTGGGATCAGGAATGTTGGAGGAAACGAGGATTTGGTTGGGTGAGTTGGGCTGGCGCAAAGAAAGTTATTCGGAAATAATGGGTACTAGATTTGGTCCCCTCTTTAAAGTCTTTCTGAACAGATTGTGCTGTCCCCTCGGAAGCTCGAGCTCATGATCTTCGTCCCAAAATCAGATCTGACCAAACCACAAGACATTAATTCCTGCGTCCCCACGTCATGACTTAATTTGGCCAGCTTCACAGGGATTTTGTATTCTCTCAATTGAGTCTGAATTGAGAGATACTGATCATTAAATTATGATCTTGTGATATTGAGATCGATAAATGCCTATACTTATTTTAAAAAAATAAATAAAACCGTCACTCCGAGCTTGCACCAATATTAGACCGACCACAATCAGATTATTAATGTCCTATAATTGATGAGGCACAGTTGAAAGAACTGAGGGATTCAAATGCGGTTCATAGTTACAGGAGGGGACGTTTTTTGTGAATGATTATCCACAAAAGACATAAGAACAAGCTTGGAAACTGGAGCGAGGTCTGGTGAAGCCATGGACAAAATTAAACATTAAAGCAAAAGGCAACTTAAACCACGTGAAACGCACCTTCACGTCAGATGAGGAAATAGTGGGTCATCACTAATAGTTGGAAAACAATGCGACAATTCACTCAAGGGCAAGGATTATTCAAAGTTGATATGTATGGAAGAACACAAATTAGAGACGATTAGAGAAGTGGGTAAGCCAAGTTGGACTTCCTACCGCTCACGCTGTCATTTTCTCTATAAATCGTGACGTAGCTGGAGACTCTATTACCAATTAGGAATGAACCCGATCACCCTGGACCCCACCCTGTGGATATGATTCTGATTATAAATGGGAAAATAAGGAAGCCATGTAACGCTGATCCAATATAAGCCTTTCATTTTGCTCACATTCACTATATCCCGGAGCGTTTTAAAATACTGTCCTTCATTTGATGACTTATACCTTGAATTGATTGGCGCATTAAGCTTTGTGTGTGTGTGTGTTAAATAAATGAGTGAGAAGCATACAAAATAAGGATGACGTTGGTTTTGGCGAGGGAGATAAATCCAGCTGGCTGGCACCTCATGTTTCAAATTCTGTGCCAACCAGTCCTGTGGTGGGATCTACAACCTAATTAAGCTTGTTCTGTCAGGCATGAAGCATTGTTACTTAGCCTGGTAGTTAAATACTTAAATTGGATAACCCCTGAATTCTTACTCTAGAATTTGCCCTCCCTATAGCACGTACAATGTAATTTCAACCAATTAGTAAACAAGTAAAGGAACATGAAACGGGGGATTAGTGGAGAAGGGCTTGTTTGGTCGTCGATGGCTACCTGGTCAGTATTATTAGTAAAAGGAATAAAGGAATCCAGCTGGGATACGTGCTGGGCTGGCTGGCTATGCCCGATTGTGACCCTACCAATTTTGTCTGTTTCCACATGCTTAGGGGTTAAGGGTGACACGTGTTCCATTCACTGGATAAGAGAAGAGAGCAACCCCAGTCAACTTGTGTGTTTCTATTCGTCATTAGGCGTTCACACTCAACCTTCTCTTGCTCTTTTAGTATTAGTATCGCCATTTTCCCTATTCGTAATTTTAATATTCCAGTCCAGTCAAGTCAACCCACGACAATTGCTACCCTATCCAATGTTGATGTCACCCTGTACATCATTCCCGTATCATTCCTTTCCTCTTTAAATATGTGAGTGTGCGCGATTTGCCAAAATTCAACTTAATTAGACATTAAAGATACTTTGCCTTTACACTACACAAATGTTGTTCTTTACCTCTTTAGAGCGATACCAACTTTAATCGTTTATTAGATACCCCTGAACTCCATATATGGCTGCAACAGGACGCTTGTACAGCGCAGCATCACAAATAAATAACAACGCAATTCATCACAATATAACATGCCACTTCATGCTAGTCATCAAGAACAAAAATAACCATATAAAAATTGTGCCATTTTTTTATAGTGCTGGTATTTCAAAATCATGGTATTTTTTTTGGACCCATCAAACGCATAATTAGTTACTGCAATTAACCGTGTTGTTTTATTTAGAGTAATGAGTTGCTATATTGATCAAACTTTGAAGGATTGGATGGATTTTCAGTAAGGAGCACGTTAACAAAAGGTGGTCAAAAAGGTGAATGTGATCATGATTTGCGATTTGGGATGCGGTTGAATATATGAACCTGGAGGTCACATTCTAAGAGGATTCACTGGGGATTTAGTTTCGTCCAAATCTCCTTGAGAATAATTAAGGAAGATTATTGTCCCCCCTATATTACTATTGCCAGCGGGATATCATACATGTCCTTTAATTTAGTCTGTCCATGAGATCATATGAGGATCCCTGTACAATCTCGCAGGGACCACCCTCAATTTGACCCCAAATGTGAAACTGAGACTGAGTCGGATGTGCATTTTTCTTATTTCCAACCAATTCATACATGAGCTTATCCACACATTTTTTATTTAATTGGATATATCGGAAGGTTGGACCAAGATTTTTTTTTTTACCACCACACTGGACAATGAATTTACTTGAACTATTATTGCGACTTGGGAAAAGGAATGTATGTGAAAATGTCACGATTCACTCACTTGCCTCGGTTAAGTTTTCGCTCCCAACTCCATTTATACTTTACAGCGATAACTTTCAAAGAGTTAGATGCCTTGCAGATAAATAATTAACCAGTTTCGTAGAATGTGATGAAAACTAAAAGCACTGATCTTGAAAAAGAAAATAGTACTAATGTATAGCAGTACTATGAATGGGCAAATTCATAGCATAGATGAGAGCTTCATTTTAGGAACAATGACGGAAGCACTTTAACTGTGAACAACGCAAGGCATAGCCAATGATTGGGCCCTCCGTTTTGGAATACAATAACAGTCCAGTCAAATTCCGAATTAGCTTTTTTCCCTCCCAGAACAAAACAGAGCAGTTTCGACGATAAAGGAAAGTGAATGATACTCCTGCAAGAGCATCCTTCCTGAATAGCAATATGTTAACTGGAAAATATACTTCTTCTGTTCTTACTATCTTATAAAACAACATAGACAAGGCTTGATTGTCCTTTATAAGACAGTCTATAAAAATTAAATAACAGTTAATTAAAAATGTCTTTTAAATTTGATGATTTTAATTAATTAAGAGAGAATGATGTGAGAGAAAATACATAAAAATTACTCCATAGGGATATTTTCAAAGCCATTACTAGTCCACAGGAACAAATCACAATTTGGGAGACATCATCTTTACACATCAAAGAGCAGCACAAGGGATGCAATTAGAGGAAAATTAAGGAGGATGAAAATCCAAAGCATGAGGCGGGAAAACGAGGAAGTGAAGACTGTAAACACAAACTCCCTTGCGTGTGAATCCCGAGGACCAAGGAAAGTGCGTAAAGATGACGACAACAGGCGAATCGGATATCGGCGGACAGCCGCCAACCCGCCATGCTCTTTTCTCGGACAGTTTTCCAATTCTCTCTCCCCCCCTTTGTCTCAGTCTCTAAAACATATATATTACTATTAATATTTTATTTGTCGTCGTGGCTGTCACTGCCCTCATTTTCCGATGTACCGGCGTCACTGATGACACACACACAAACGGGAAGACAAACTCACTGACAGAGGCCGACACCATTGCTGAAACCCACGTCCCATTTTTCTTCTAAATGGTAGAAATTAGATGCTTTATCGTAGATGAATCAAGGGATTCTTTTTAAATTATGCAATTTCCCCATCCCCAATCGCAAGATTCCGAAGAACTGCATAGGCAGTTGGACTTGAAGTGTATCATCACGTGCTCTGTTTTTCTACTATCTGTAGCACCTTCAGAAGCTAACATGTCGCCCTTCAACAGCACACAACAGTTTATGTAATTAATATACTCGTATTTAGGGCGATAATATTTCGCTCTGTTGGCTCTGATATTCGAATCGGAGTCGCAGATAAACCCGACCGAGCGGGTGGGTTGGGTTCATATCAAATCATAACTTGAGAGCCAAAACAGCAGAATACATCAAAATGCAAGCATCAGATTAATATGAAAAGCGGATGGATAAATACAGCGTGGAATGAAAATCAGTAATCTAAGAGAGGGCAGCGTACAAACTAAATGAAGGCCTAATTTGAAGACAATATAATGGCCCTCGTGTTTGGCTACAGCTAATTCAACGGAGATTCATAGGGGTAGAGGCGTTTGATGTTTGTCGTGCAGGGTAGGCCGACCGTTGAATTGGCCGGGTTTGATGAAGGCATCGTTCTGTTCTTCTGGGTTTTGCTGACATGAAATGCAGCCAGAAATAAATTTAACCACCGCCTTAAACATCATTCGCTTAACGGATTTCCTCCGTGCCGGAATCACCGTCGCATTGATCTTCCGCAGGCGCTTGAGCCGTGCCTCCTTCATCGCAATCCCCGTCTTCTGTTGTTCTGTCTCGGCTAAAACCACCATCGTCCCAGTTGAACTGTAGGATCGTCACCCTCTTTTGCACGTAGCTCTTCCTCTCTCTCTCTCTCTATCTATATCTTCCTTTCTTGGATGAAACTGAATTTCAGGGCGAGGGCTTTGCTATATATGTAGGGGCGGAATCCTGGGCTGGGCCCAAAACAATGGGGAAATAGAGGGAAAAAAATGCAAAAGCATCATCCTTTATTAGTCGTGTGACACGAAAGATACAAGGTCACGCTCACCGATCTGGCAGTGAACGAGGGTTCTGTCATGGACGGGTAGATTAGCTGCACTCCAAGAGGATATAATACCAATCTGGGTGTAAAAATTAACTTCACTTCAAGAGTATGCACTGCCATTTTCTGTGGAGGAAAATTTAAGCGCACTGACTCAATGTGAACTCAGTGTGAACGCATAAAAAATTGACAGCCTTGTCTGATGCCAACTTCTCCATCTCTCTTCTTTTCCCATTTTTTTAATGTATTATGAAAAAACCAATATTATCGTCTCTGGTGTTGACCTCTTTTGATGGCGTTGGCATGCATGAATATGGAACGCTCACTCAATGCGACGGTAGCCCATCCAATTAATTTTTCATATTTTATTTTGTTTTTTAAACGGCTATAATAACCACTCATTATTTAGGCTATTATATTGCTTCACAAATCCCACAACTTCTCCACATGCCAACTCAATTAACAGGATCCCTTTCCTCTTCCCCCCAACCCCATTTTTTGTTGTCATGTTCCAGAGTATCGGAAGGTCCTCCAGGGAAGGAAGTGTAAACTGTGAAGTAAAGAAAACTAGAAATCAAAAGGTGTGATGGAACTGGCCCCATGCGTCTGGCCGTCTGCACTTCTCTCAGGGTTTGTTTGGTGTGAGGGATTTGGAGGGGAAGGGAGGGGAAGGAAAATTTTTATGAGTTGAATTTTAAAAGATTAAAGAAGTGGGGTAATAAAATTTTAATAAAAAGTATATATAAGATAAAAGAGTAAGAAAAATTAATTAAAAATTTTTAACCCCACTTCTCTAATTTTTTTAAATTCAACTCAAAAAAATTTTCCCTCTGCCCACTTTCCCTCCTCTCCCCTCAGACCAAACAAGCCCTCAATGTCAAGAGGGGGAAAAGGTAAGTAAAAAAACAGCCCCACTTTAGCTGGGGAAAAATAACCCAGCACAAACACAGAATAAAAAAAAATATCAATAAACAAGACGCCACTTTATTATCTTTTGCTAAAAGAAGAAAAATGAACATTTCAACTGAAATATATTTGTGTGTGGAATGAAATGAGAAGTGTTTTGTTTTTGTGTAACAATTGAGTATAGACAGGGCTTAATTGACCAAGGCCTATCAAATAGGGCACTATATTAATGGCTCAATGCAGAGGTTGTTTATATCTACTACAGTATCTATCATACAAGTCTTGCTTGCTTGGCATGTTGGTCAATAAAACAAGAATAATGTAAGCTACTTGTGGCTGTGGATTATACTAAATGCCAAGCACATGAGAAAGTGACGCACGTTTCGTTTAGGCTCGCGTGCAACGCTTCACTTTCTCCTTGCGCACATTTTTGCCCGCCCCACCCAATAGTGTATATGCTGCCAATTTCAATCTAACGCCTACGCTTCATTAATTAACACGACTTTATTCTACTGCTTTTCCTTTAACTTTATTCCAAGCTAGTGTTGCATTACATGCTACGCCACAGCAATTTTAACTTCCTTCTTCCCTGCATCATGTGCAGCGTATTAGTCCTTATGTTGGCAAAAAAAAAACAAAAGTATTAGTCCTAATAATTAACAACACACCCTCAATATAAATTACACGTGGGCATATATTTTTTTGTAAAACCTCACCTAACACAGGCGTCTGTTTGGACTTGCCCTCCAAGGCTTGAGGCTTCCCTTTCTTAATCACCTTTTCCTAATTTCTATTATGTACGCCGCCCTCTCTCTCTTCAAAACATCACCGACTTTAGTCTCAGTGGATAAACATCGACTCCGCTGTTTGTCTGGGTCATGAATTAGCCAATCCCGGCCGATCAAAAAAAAAAAAAAAAAGCCAATCCCCATCCCTTCAAAAACTTTTTCTCACGCTTCATGAAACTCATCCTACTCGACTTTGATTGCCGACAATATATTTATTGCTCTATCTAGATTCCTTTTCACCTCATTGGTACAGCCCCCATAGACAAACTCTGGTAACCAAGAAGAAAAGGTCTCCTCCCACTTGGCAATATATAAAATTTAAATGATAATTAATATTTTTTTCCTCCAAAAACTGTCTTTTAAAATTAATTAAGAGAGAGAGATAATGTGAGAGAAAAATCAGAAAATGGATAAAATTATGTTGTAAATTTTCAAAGCCGCTAGTCCACAGGAACATATCACAATCTGGGAGACATATACATCTTCACAGATCATTGATCAAAGAGTAGCATAAGAGATGCAATTAGGGGGGGAAAATTAAGGAGGAGGGTGCAAATCCCAAACATGAGGCGGGTAAGCAAGAAAGTGAAAACCTGGAATCTGCAAAGTGCAGACACAGGCTCCCTTTCGTGTGAATCCCGAGGACCAAGGAAAGCACCTAAAGACGATGACCAGCGCATCACATATCCGCACATCGCTGCTACGCTCTTTTCTCTTACAGTTTTCCATTTCACTTTCTCTCCCCTCTGTCTCTGTCTCTAGAACAAATATGTTATATATATTACAATTATTTTTTATTTGTCGTGGTGGCTGTCACTGTCCTCATTTTCCGACGTGCAGGCGCCACTGCCAACACACACAAACGGCAGCAACTCCAGAGCGACACAGAAAACCAGAAGACAAACTCACTCACAGAGGCCGAACATCTTTGCTCAAATAATAGAAACTTGATGCTTTATCGTAGACGAATTAAGGGATTCTTTTAAACTATGCAATTTTCCCATCCCCTACCCCAAGATTCCCAAGAAATGCGTACGTGTGTGCACCTAAGTATATCATCACGTGCTCTGGTTTTCTACCATCTCTTGCTTCTTCTGAAGCTAACGTTCCACCCTTCAACAGCACGCAACAGTTCATGTAATTAATATATTTAACTACGGCGATATCTTTGGCTTCGTTGATTCTGGTATTCGAATCAGAGTCACTGATAAACCCGACCGAGTGGGACTGGCTCATATCAAATCATAACTTGAGACCCGAAATAGCAGAATACATCAGAATGCAGGCATCAAATTAATAGGAAAAGCAGATGGATACATATAATACAGAGTGGAACGAAAATCAGGAATCTAAAAGTGGGCTCCGTAGTAAGCGAGGGCCCAATTGAAGACAATGACTCTCATGTCTAGCTACAGCTGAAGGTGAATAATTACAGCTAATTCAGCGGGGATTCATAGGGGCAGAGACGTTTGAGGTTTGTCGAGCAGGGTAGGCCGGCCGTTGAATTGGGTTTGATGCAGTCGTCGTTCTGTTCCTCTGGGTTTTGTTGAGATGAAATGCAGCCAGAGATAAATTTCACCACCGCCTCAAACATCATTCGCTTAACTGATTTCCTCCGTGCCGGAATCACCGTTGCATTGATCTTCCGCAGGCGAGTGAGCTGTGTCTCCTTCATCGCAATCACGGGCTTCTGTTGCTCTGTCTCGGGTAAAACCACCATCGTCAAGGTTAGACTGTAGCTTCGTCTTCAGCTATATTTTCGTCTTCGGTCTCTCTCTCTCTATATCTTTCTTCCTTAGATGAAACTGAATTTCAGGGAGGGAGCATTGCTATATATTAGTGGAGCTGGATCTTGGATGGGGCCAGAACATTGGTGGGAAGAAGAAAAATATAAAAGCATCATCGAAAGTGGAAATCCTCTGGCCTTGTGACACGTAACATAGGAGGTCACACTCGCCGATCTGGCAGACTGGCTGCACTCCAAGAGGATATTTGGATGTAAAAACTAAAGGCATGGTGGATGAAAATTGAGAATGTCAAAGTCAGTGTGAACGCAGAAATAAATAACAGACTGCTGCCAACTTCTCTCTTTCTTTTCTTTTCCCGTTTTTTTAATTGTACATGAAAAAACACATCTTCATCGCCTCTTGTGTTGACTTCTCTAAATTCGATAGTGTCCTATCAGTTAATGAAAGCATGAATGGATGGAGTTACGACCGCGACAATTAATTTTATTTTTTGTTTTTTTAAGAAGCTATAATAACCATTAATTTGGGCGAGTATTTCACAAGTAGAGCACTTCTCCACACGGCAACTTAATTGAAAGGAACGTCTTTCCTCTTTTTTTCCAGTTTTTGTTATCATGTTCTAGAATATGGAAGGTTCTCCAAAGAAGAAAGTGCGAAGTGAGTAAAGAGAAATAGAAATCAAAAGGTGTGATGAGCGCCGGCTCTTTCATTGTCAAGAGGGGGGAAAAGTCAAATACAGCCCCACATCGGTTGGGGGGAAAATATCAATAAACATGACGCCCATTTATTAGCGTTTGTAAAAAAGAACATTTGAACTGAAATGTGTGTGTGTGGGATTAAATGAGAAGTGTTTGTTTTGTTTTCGTTTCGTTGATGGCGCAGATATACATACGCACTCTAGCAAGCTCACGTGCATCGCTTCACTTTCTCCTTACACATGCATGGCCCACCCACACAATAATTTATATACTAACCACCTAATTTCATCGCACGCCTACGCGTCATTAATTAACACGACTTTATTCTACTGCTCTGCTTTCACTAAATTGGTGTGAACGGAATACAGTCTTCATGTGTGCCCTTTTTTTCTCTTCCCTTTTCTTTCTTCCTTCTTTCAACATAGCTCTGGCCGGTAACCAAGAAAAAAAGTTTCCTCCCAATTTGGTACATACCATCTTACCTGAATTGCGGCATCAATTTTATTTATCGCCACATTGATTATGACGTCCTACGAATATTATAACACTCTGAGCTCTTCTTCTTCTTTCCCCCCTTATATTGCATATATAGCCGTGAGATAAAGATCTTGGCGATTATTCTTTACCGTTAGATCAGCACCAAACGTCGTGTCTAATCTAATCTGATACTACTATTTTAATGATTAATTCCTTCTTTCAAAGATTCTATCTCTCCTTTCACTCCAATTTCAACTATTCTTCAAATGGTGGCTTTGCCTTTCAGACAGCCTTTTTCAGACAGATGGATAATAATTTTAACTTGATGAGGTCATCGTCAATTCGTCATCCAGGCCCCACCGTGATCAATTCCAATTTGTGCTCTTCAATCCCATCTCATGTGCATGTCCACCACATCCATCCTCATCTATCTATTCCCATTCTAATTTAGGGTTTGTTTGAGTTAGTATTTGAAAAGCACATTCATATAAGTTGAGTCAAAACTTCTCTCACATATTTATCTCATATATTATAAATCAAGTTATAAAAGTAAATTCTACCACTAATCTAAACGGGTATTTGGTTATATCATGTAATATCACTTGTACTTGTTTTGATATTTACATATTCGAGCTATACACCCATTATACTGCATTGTAATAATTAATAAACAGACAAAATTATAGAATTAACTCCAACCGTCTCTTGTAAGGAATCCCACAAGTTAAAATTAAGGTTAAAGTATGTTTTTGGTCTTTTTTATTTATATGAATTTTAGTCCTTTTAATTTATAAAATGTATTTTTAGTCCTTAAAACTTAACACTGTTAATGTTACTAACGGAAAATGCTGACTAAACAAATTTTGACGATAACTATATAATATTGACAAAGTAAATTTAATAAAGTCACATTATTTAAATCCCAGCTAGCAAACATATCAACTCAATGTTTTTAAAAGAGAAATCAGATTTGAATTTAAATAATAATAGAAAAAAACTCAGCCTTTAAACATTTTTTCCTTCTCTGTACTCTTCCTTCCCCATTAAAACTGTCTTCTGCCACCAAGCCTTCCTTCTTCCATGAATCTTTGCTACTCAACACTCAAGCAAAGCTTCCTCACGATTCCATCTCCTTTATATATAAAATATTGAATCCAAGCAAAGCTTCCTTAATGTTGATATTGTGGTTCATTATTAATTCTCTCTACGTCCAAAAAATCCCTTAGGGTCTGTTTGGTGTGAGGGATTTGGAGGGGAAGGAAAATTTTTATAAGTAGAATTTTAAAAGATTGAAAAAGTGGGATAATAAATTTTTAATAAAGAAAATATGTAAGATAAAAGAGTAAGAAAAATTAATTAACAATTTTTAACCCCATTTCTCTAATTTTTTTAAATTCAACTCAACAAAATTTTCCCTCCGCCCGCTTTCCCTCCCCTCCCCTCATACCAAACAAGCCCTTAGGGATAGATAAATGGCATATCCATATGGCTTCAGAGATTTGTAAAGCAATGCCATTTTTCAACAGTCGCAACCCCGTTGCATTCAATCCCCAAAATATGAGAATACTGACAATTAAGAAACCCCATAGTCTTAATATACAAGGACGTACGATATCTCGGGATTACTTAGGAAGGAAGCAGCGTAAGATTTAGTTGAATCAGAGAAAACTCATGGTTAGAGGACGAAAAGGAGGGGAAGACTAGGGAACCGTCGGACTGATTGACCGGTGGAAAATCATGGAGCTAGGAGAGGATTGCGTCAGAAAAGGGTTTCCGAAGGGGAAGGGAGGGCATAAAGAAGGAAAAAAGGTTTTAAAACTGAGTATTCTGTTATTAATAGTTTAATTAAAACCATAAATTTTTAAAAATTTGAGTTTAATATTAAAATTATGTGATTTGTTAAGTTTGCTCAGTATTACATAGTTATTACTTAACTTTGTTTAGTCAATATTTTTCATTAATAACATTAACGGCGTTAAATTTTAAGAATAAAAAATATATTCTATAAATTTAAGGAACCAAAATAAAACTTCATGTAAACATAAAAAACAAAAAATATATTTTAGCCTAAAATCAATAGAAGCCTTCGCCTCTTTACGTTGAAACAGGTTTTCGCAATGGACCGTCCGATTAAGGCTGTGTTCTCGTGAATGGGCTCTTTAAAGGCCCATTAAACTGGGTTCGTAAGGATCCCGAGGTAGCCTGACCCATGAGAGTGGATCTGCGTCTACCCCAGGGCCTCACACTTCAATGTTCATTCAGCGGCGGCCTAAGTACAATGCTTGCCCACTTTGTCCAGAAATTGAAAGCTGTTACCATAAATATAAATAATTACAACAAAATTTAAATACACTTGAACAAAAGCAGCAGCAGCGCATTACATTTCTCCTCTCCTACTAATTCTTTAAATATCTCTTAATTGCACAAATTTAGTGCAGGTACCAACAACGAGTAAGATTGGGGAAAAAAGAAGTACCAAGTGATAATTATTTTAAAATAAAAATAAAACTGCAAAAAGCGCGTTAATATAAGTGGGAGGGGGGAATCAGAGAATATGCTAAAAGAAGGAAAGACATTGCTGGCGAAAATGAAAGAGTAGTTCAACTGATTTCCAAAAGAAACAAGGTAATAATGGATATGGTAGGTGATACACAGCTGGCACAAATATTGATGGGTAATTAAGGCTAATGGAAGCCGATACCAAGTACCACTAAGAATCATTAATCAATGCATGAGGATAAGGCCTTTTATGAGTTCTAATTAACAACTTTTTATGAAATCATGAAAAGGAGTTAAGAATAATACTCCCTCCGGTCCTAATTATAGGACATATTTACCTAATTTTAGAGAAATTAAGAATAATCATTAAATTAGTTAATCTTATTTATTTTCCCAAAATGCCCTTATTTAAAAAGGGTGATTTAGAAAAACTGCACACAAGTAATCGGTAAGGTTTAGCGCGCTATCATTCACCGTACAAGTCCACGCTCCAAGAAAAACACGTAAGGAACACATCCAAATAAGCTGGCTGGGTTCCGCATATATACACTACTGACCACGGACAATATAATATGAATTTATTATTGAGAAAGTATCAATAGGAATATTTTAGGAAGAAATTGATAAAAATTAAAATTTTGTCATATAATTAGGACCAAGATCAATTCTTAAATATTATCCTATAATTAGGACAAGAGGAGTATATTGTTTTGATAAATTTGCAAAACAAAACCTTTGAGTGGTATGGATTCCGAATTAGCTTTTTTCCCTCCCAGAACGAAACAGAGCAGTTTCGACGATAAAGGAAAGTGAATGATACTCCTGCAAGAGTATCCTTCCTGAATAGCAATATGTTAACTGGAAAATATACTTCTTCTGTTCTCACTGTCTTATAAAACAACATAGACAAGGCTTGATTGTCCTTTATAAGACAGTCTATAAAAATTAAATAACAGTTAATTAAAAATGTCTTTTAAATTTGATGATTTTAATTAATTAAGAGAGAATAATGTGAGAGAAAATACATAAAAATTACTCCATAGGGATATTTTCAAAGCCATTATTAGTCCACAGGAACAAATCACAATTTGGGAGACATCATCTTTACACATCAAAGAGCAGCACAAGGGATGCAATTAGAGGAAAATTAAGGAGGATGAAAATCCAAAGCATGAGGCGGGAAAACGAGGAAGTGAAAACTGTAAACACAAACTCCCTTGAGTGTGAATCCCGAGGACCAAGGAAAGTGCTTAAAGATGACGACAACAGGCGAATCGGATATCGGCCGACAGCCACCAACCCGCCATGCTCTTTTCTCGGACAGTTTTCCAATCCCCCCCCCCTGTCTCAGTCTCTAAAACATATATATTACTATTAATATTTTATTTGTCGTCGTGACTGTCACTGTCCACATTTTCCAATGTACCGGCGTCACTGATGACACACACACAAACGGGAAGACAAACTCACTGACAGAGGCCGACACCATTGCTGAAACCCACGTCCCATATTTCTCCTAAATGGTAGAAACTAGATGCTTTATCGTAGATGAATCAAGGGATTCTTTTTAAATTATGCAATTTCCCCATCCCCCAATCGCAAGATTCCGAAGAACTGCATAGGCAGTTGGACTTGAAGTGTATCATCACGTGCTCTGTTTTTCTACTATCTCTTGCACCTTCAGAAGCTAACATGTCGCCCTTCAACAGCACAGAACAGTTTATGTAATTAATATACTCGTATTTAGGGCGATAATGTTTCGCTCTGTTGCCTCTGATATTCGAATCGGAGTCGCAGATAAACCCGACCGAGCGGGTGGGTTGGGTTCATATCAAATCATAACTTGAGACCCAAAACAGTAGAATACATCAAAATGCAAGCATCAAATTAATATGAAAAGCGGATGGATAAATACAGCGTGGAATGAAAATCGGTAATCTAAGAGAGGGCTGCGTACACACTAAATGAAGGCCTAATTTGAAGACAATATAATGGCCCTCGTGTTTGGCTACAGCTAATTCAACGGAGATTCATAGGGGCAGAGGCGTTTGATGTTTGCGTGCAGGGTAGGCCGACCGTTGAATTGGCCGGGTTTGATGAAGGCATCGTTCTGTTCTTCTGGGTTTTGCTGACATGAAATGCAGCCAGAAATAAATTTAACCACCGCCTTAAACATCATTCGCTTAACGGATTTCCTCCGTGCCGGAATCACCGTCGCATTGATCTTCCGCAGGCGCTTGAGCCGTGCCTCCTTCATCGCAATCCCCGTCTTCTGTTGCTCTGTCTCGGCTAAAACCACCATCGTCCCAGTTGAACTGTAGGATCGTCACCCTCTTTTGCACGTAGCTCTTCCTCTCTCTCTCTCTCTCTATATATCTTCCTCAGTTGAACTGTAAGTATATAGTGGAGCTGGATCTTGGATGGTGCCAAAAAATATAAAAGCATCATCGAAAGTGGAAATCCTCTGGTCTTGTGACACGTAAGATAGAAGGTCACACTCGACCCCCCACACAATAAATTTATATACTTACCACCCAATTTTTTTTTTTTTTTTGATCGGCACTAACAACCCAATTTCAATCGCACGCCTACGCTAACGAAGAAAAAAAGTCTCCTCCCAATTTGGAACATTCCATCTTACCTGAACTGCGGCATCAAGTATATTTATCCTGACATTGATTATTACGTTCTGCGAATATTATAACACTTTGAGCTCTTCTTCTTCTTTCCCCCCTTATATTGCATATATAGCCGTGAGATAAAGATCTTGGCGATTATTCTTTACCGTTAGATCAGCATCCAACGTCGTGTCTTATCTAATCTGATACTACTATTTTAATGATTAATTCCCTCTTTCCAAGATTCTATCTCTGCTTTCACTCCAATTTCCAGTATTGCCTTTGCCTTTCAGACAGCCTTTTTCGGACAGATGGATAATAAATTAATAATTTTAACTTGATGAGGTCATCGCCATCGTCATTTATCATTCGTAGGGCTGAGCAAGGAACCTATAACCTACGAGCCTGCCCATAACCCAGTCTAATTGAGTCAATTTGAGCCTGCCCAGAATGAACCCATGACGGGGCGGATTTTAACCCGCCCATTTAAGACTTAAATGGGCGGGCTACGGGCACACGTTCAGGCTACCCGTACCCGCCCATTTAATTTTTTTATTAGCCTTATCTTGATTGTCCCTCCTTCATTTAGTCATTCCCTTCCCAACTTAAAGTAAGACTTGTTTTCTCTTAATTTGTTTTACATTGAAAGATTTAGCTTATGGAGCTATGGACCCTCCCTCAAGTGAATCTGAACATGATGGTGAAAACTGAAGCATGAAGATTGAATGGAAAAATGCCATGTTGTTAATCTCTGTGATTGTAATGTGTTAATTTAAAAGTTAGAGTTTGTTTAAATTTAGATTCTTTTGTGTGAATTATAATTATTGAACTTTGAAGATTCAGATTTCAAAATTTAAATTGATTGCTTGATGGATTTGGATTGAAAGATTGATGCTTATGCGAATATGTATGTTTTTTTTCTTTCAAAAAAATAAACAGATCCAATATAAATGGATTCCGTGTAACCCGGTTAGCCCACCCATTTATTGGCTAACCCATTTAACACGGGTTAAATGGGTTGAGGTATAGGTATGGGCTAACCCATACCCATATAAAGTTAAATGGGCGGATTATGGGTTTAGCCACGGACTACCCAACTCACCCATTGCTCTCCCTAGTCATTCGTCAGCCAGGCCCCACCGTCATGAATTCCAATTTGTGCTCTTCAATCCCATCTCATGTGCATGTCCACCACATGCATCCTCATCTATCTAAAAGTTATCCCAAACACATCCATTACCTTTCTTGTTTTCAGTTTTGTTTTTTCACTCTTTTCCACCCACCCATTTTATTTATCAATCATTTTTAGCATTTTTATAAAAATAAAGAAAAATCTTAAAACTCATGAAATTTGTTTAAAAATTTTATATATTAATATCGTATGCCTTGTTAAAAATAACTTCAAAACCCTCATCCATGGTAAGGAGCAGAGGAAGAATATGTATATTATGTATAGTATGAAGAATCAGGTGAACCACAACTCCACACGTAGCCTATATATATATATATATATATATCTTTATTAAATACGGAGCAGCTCACTCAGTTTTCAAGTGCAAGTCCTCAAGATCTGATCGAAATGGCCAACCTAAAGGATATGCGAGAGGAACAGCCACCGGCGCCGTAGCCACCATTCTGGCCATGGGCACCGCCAATCCCTCCCCTTTCAGCTATCAACGCGACTTTCCTGATTTGTACTTCCCACTCACCAATTGCCGCCACTTGCCTCACCTCAAGGCCAAGTTACAACGCGTTTGTAATCAACCATTTATGCATACCTTTTAAGTATATTCTTCATATATATGAGGATGATAAGATCAGAGTGTTTCGCAAAATTTTCTGTATGCAACGTACTTGTTAGACAACATGATATTTCGTCGAGCAGGTAAAATTCGATGATCGAGAAGCGCCACGTGTCCTTAGTCCTTACAGAAGACATCCTCAAAGAAAACCCTACGCTGTGTGCTTACGATGAACCTTCCCTGGACGCACGCCAAGACATGGTGGTGGAGGAGGTAACAAAGCTGGGTGAGAAGGAAGCTTCTAAGTCTGACATCACTCATCTCATCTTCTGCTCCAGTTTCTGCGGCATCGAAATTCCCGGCGCAGATCACAAGCTCAAAAAGCTCTTGGGACTCCAGCTTTCCACCAAAAGCTTCATGGTTGCCAAGGCGGTGGGAGCAGCAACATTGAGGCAAATAGAAGAAAGGGTTGGGTTGAAGGAAGGCAAGCTGAGAGCAACAAAACAAGTGCTGAAATAGTATGGGAACATGTCTGAGTGCGAGTGTGTTGTTCATAGTGGAGGAGATGAGAAGGAAGAGTGAGGACGAAGGAAAAGCCACCGTGGTAGGGACTCAAATGGGGAGTTCTTCATGCATATGGACCAGGCTTGACCACTGAGACTCTCGTCTTGCACAGCGCCCCCACACACGTTCACTATGAGTAATATTAAACCCAACTACGTGCTACATATATAAAATCCGTGCTTAAAATATTAATGTTGTGTGTTTGGACTGCACTAACTTTTGGTTTCTACTTCTTAGCAAGTGCCTCTGTGAGTGAGCACTCGTGCTTGGATGCTGAATCAAGTTCCAGACATGTAATTCAGTAAAGTATTTGTGAGCTATTTTATGCATGTTGTCGTGGGGGGAACGAAGGAATACAAATTATGCGTTGTTGTTTGTTTGCTTCTGAATAATCACGGTGGTATTTGACGATTTTGTCAAGTTAAATGTGATTTAAGGCGTTGTCCTTGTCCAAGCCTTTCTTTAAGTTTGATTTGATCTCTTATATTAAATATATTTTCGGTGGCTTAAAAGGATAATTATGTTCTCATGATGATGTGGAAGGAAATCAGGCACTAGGTCTGCGTCTAATATTTAATTTGAATAATAATATTTTGTTTATTTTTTTAACGTGTGTCCATCCGGTTTTCGAAGTCCTTCTTCAGACCCCAACTACTTTCTTTAGATGGCTTGCTAGTCATTCTTTTTTAAAAGAAATGCGCAACTAAATTTTAACCCCTAGTGTTCCAGAGGATATAACTCCCTGAGCGGCCCATCGCAAAACTCCAGCTAAGCCTATCATAGACCATCTGCAAATCAATTTTAATTCTTGAAATCCAATTGCCCTTCACAGTGCGTATCGAATGTGGACATATGATAATATCATGAGAACCAAGTTTGTGGGAAACAGACTTTCAGGAGCTTGACTGTAGAGGAAAGGTTCAAAAAGAATTTCACCCACTACAATTGGCAGTAACTGAGAATAAGGTATGCATTAAAATGGTAATCCTGAGGTCTAAGGTAACCGTTAAAGATCATTACTTTTGATTACAAATTCAACACGAATTTCGATTTTACAGATCTAAGGAACATCCCAACCCAAAATGGTATAATTCACATGGAACAAGCTAAGCAGCCATTTAATAGCAATCACATCTGTAAATTTGTAACTCCTCCGTTTACTTGGACTTCGCTCATCGTAGTTTCTGATGATACTGGCTGCCTTTAAAAGTCCCTCTATTTTCCTGTCTTTCCATGTCATGTACACTGAAGTCAGCAAAATCTACAACAGTTATACAGCCTACCAAAATATCAGTCATCCAAACAATGCAGTGAGAAATAATTGGATATTACTGCACTAGCGCGAACCTGAAAGACATTAAAGTCATTACTAAAATAACTAGGAAGCTCACAGCTTTCTCTACATCCGGATTGCAGCCAAGTCCTCTTCCAAATTCAAAGTATTGGCTGCAGTTAAAAGCATGTCCATTCCTCCACCTTTATCCAAATCTCGTCCATGTTTACCATTCCAATTTTTTTCAAATCTATCACTTGGTTTTGAACCATCTTCACTTGTTTTTCTCTGCTTTTTACTCTCATATAACTTTTTCGCCTGTCGTATTACTTGTAACCCTGTATCACATTTCCTGCAGAACCATTTTCCCTTGGGAATAGAAGTTCGGGGAGGTTTCATGCAATATATGTGGTATCCATCATCACAGCCATCACAGAGAACAATCTGACTATCATCTTTATCAGTGAGACAAACTTGGCATAAGCAAGAAGGGCAGTACCAATGGGGACTGTATGATGTTAATTGTTTACTTGTCAAACACCTTACATGATACTTTTTCGAGCAGGCGGGGTGATCACAGATTTTAATTCTTTCACCATCCACTTCATTTTTACAAACTTTGCAGGTCGTGTCAATTTCCTCCCTTCTAGATGCTTGAGCCCCATCATAGGAGCAATATGAATTCTCTTCAAATTCATTGATTGTTTCCTCATTTTCAGGGAAGCTTTCATCAAAGTTCAGGGTCTTTGAGTCAGTCAACCTTTCACATACCACACAATTTTCATGTGGAGACACGATTCCACTAGCACTGCATTTGGCACAGTACCAGCTCTTGTGAGGTATCTCTTTGACGGGAGGCTCAATACAGGAGATATGGAACATCTCCTCACATGAATCACAAACCAAACAGTCTTTCCCATCTGCTTTGTTTCCACAATGCCTGCAAGTGCAGATCTTATACATGCCACCATTTTCTGTCTGCTCGGGTTTCATGAGAGTATCAGATTCCTGATTACACAACTGCTTGACACAAGATCAAAATAAATCTCAAAGACCATTTTAAAAATTCTAGCATGCAAAAACTCATCATAATAAGTGCATTTGGTACTGAGAGCAGGATCGAAGGGTAGAGCTTTTGCAGTATGAACATATAATATGCATCAATAATGGCAAAATCTTCAAAACCTAGAAAGAATACAGAAACGACTTTCAGACAGAAAGATCCAGAACTAAACCCACCTAGGTGGTCTAATTTCAGAAAAAATCTTGGATGTCAAACGCAAAGCAATATCTAAACTCTTCAAGTCCTTTTTTCTCAAATAAAGAGCTATACGGTTTGCTGATAGAAATGCATACACAGTTTGCTGAATGTGGGTGATGAATTTTTATGCTCATGCAGCAGCTACAGCTGACAGTCACAATGATTTGCACAAGAAATAAATTAGGTAAAATGCACTGGAAGGTGGCTCAAGTATGATAACATTGGGAATTCAGTGAAACTTTTTGCTGAGCATATAGAGCAAAACACCAACAGGCTGTGATCTTAGGCCTCATTTGATATGCATAATGAAAAAGAATGGAAAGGGAAATAAAATGGGGAAAAAGTTCATAGATAAAAAATGACATTTGTACCTCTATTTAGAGAAAGTAAAAAAGAATAAACATTGCTAAGTAACTATTATAATTATAAGTTACAGAAAAAGGATGCAATGGGGACCTCTTTCCATCTTCATACCATACAACCCCGAGGGAAAAAGCTATCTAAATAAAGAATTGTTTTTAAGCTGTTCCTATATCTGTACCATCATCTCATGAAATGCCAATAAATAAAAAACTCTTACCTCCTGTTTTCCATCTTTGAATGTGCTACGCACTGAAATTCCAGCCTGAAGATAAGGGGAAAAAATATGGTTTAGTGGTTTACAGGAAGCAAAGAACAGATTATGAAACTTCAGTGTTTCAGAAGTACAAGGATTTGGTTTACCTGGTCGCAGTAGAAAGTTCTTGACATGTTTGAAAGGCCCTTGGCAAGAGAAACAATCTCATTACCAGCGTCTTGAAGTTTTCTCCAAACCTTAAGATATCCGTAATTTTAAGTCATATTAAATAAGAACAAGCAATCAAATTCTTCAATTAAATGCTCAAGCTAGAAGCTGATATAAAGGTCCAAGCTAAGAGAGACCCTCATATGTTAAAGTTGTAAACCAAGTATAATTTCTCTTTGCAGCAAGACACAGCAAAAAAATTGGTTCAACTAAAAAATTTATAGAATTAATAACAAACTGGGGCAGAAAAGGGCAGAAAAATTGTTATGATATCTCCATCATTTGAAAAACTTAACAGAGTTCCACGGGAAGACTTGGTCCTCGCTGATGGTTTGGCCAAAGTTGCGCATGATATTGTAGGCAATTTTTGTATCTTTGAGCATCCCCCACCTGTTATCTAAGAGGTGGTGAATGATGAAAGAAAGTAGGCTGTTTGTAAGCGCGTATCTGTTATTTGCGTTCGTGTTTATAGTTTGATCTCCAGGTTTGTAATAAAAAAAAAAAGAACTTAACAGAGTAAAATCTTCAAAATAGATTCAATGCTCAATCAATATTAGCAAGATGATAGCAATCCATTGATTGTTTATGCAAAAGTGGAGGCTCTCTCGCCCATGGCATCTTTGGGAACTGCTTGATCAACTGATTGAATACATGAAATTGGTCCTGACGTTACACAATACTTTCTCGATTTGGGAGAAAGTATCTTTCTGAAGAGATATTGATTTCTCAAAATTTTTTTCCAAATCATAACCAGGAAAAATACTATTAAGAAGCTATCTACTTAGCTTTATTTTATGGTTGAACAATTGAGCAAGCCAAACAAATTGTAGAAAAATGTTACTCCTCTAGTCCTTAATGTAGGACCTAACTGGGGAGTTGGTGTTAATCCTAAATGTAAGACCTATTTCATATGTTTATCAATATTTCCCAAATTAACCCTATTGATATTCCCTCAACAATGATCAAGTAAGAGAGGGAGGGAAGGAATTTAGGAAGATGATTAAGGTGTTTTAGAAAAAACAAATCACATTAACTAACTCAACTAATATCCTTAATCTACTCAAATAAGTTAATTAAGTATTACATTAAAGACCAGAGGAGTATTAGTTTTTCTCTTAATTTTTAGCCAGTACTCAAAGGTGGAGGGAGAAAAAGGTTCTTATCTTATTAACAATATTTTAAGAATGATGCTTCGCTTCACCTTTCATATTTTAAGGTTAGCATCTCACCAGAAAAACCTAAGCAACAGAGCTGCCATTGTCCCCACAGGTCATCCTATTTAACCCAGATTATGACTGAATCTTCCGAAAACTGAGGTGCTATTCCTGGGATGATGACCGAGATGGGCAATATTATAGAGAAACAGTAAAATAACAGAGGAGAGAAGAAAGGCAGCATGGTGTAACCCTAACTTTTTGCTAGCACACAAGCCACTTAAGATGATGATTGTTGACTTCACCCACATTCCCCCCCAAAAAAAAGGCTTTAATTTGGCTTTTAAAACATTTCTAATTTTGTGTGTAGGAAAATTAAAAATAAATTACTGCCCGCCCACTTCACATCTAGCTTTCAATATGTACCCCTCAATGACCAAGTAGTAGAACTCACCTAACCTTAACGGATGAAGGTAGTACTTTTGTGAATTTGTCCATTCTAAGATACTGGTAGTAGTGAAAAGAAAAAAGAACGTATAGAACGAAGGGAATTTCACAAAGTTGAACAAAAAGGATGAAGTAACTAAAAGGAAAATGCCACTAAAAGTGTTACAAAGCAGAGTTCTCGATGTGGCAGTTACCACAATAAACTGTTTGACTTTATAACTTTGAATGCTTACAGGCATACATAATTCATTTTTCCCAAGATTAAGAGAATAAGCATGGCAAATGTCAATTTATAAAAAGCCGGTCAGTTGGAGAGTAAACAGAGATACAGTTGAGAATTACTCAATAGAGGAGACAATGAATTGAATAAATAAATGAACAGACTGCAAAATGAAAATTTCAAAAAGGAAAGGGAAACTATAACAATGACACACAGCCCATGTATAGAAATAAGTAATACAAACCAAAAATGAAAACAGAAAAGGAGTCACATGAAGCAGATCTACAAGAAATTAAAAATGCAGAATATTACCTGTTCAACGTCTGACAAAAAAAGTGTGGGTGACTGTTCATAAGCTTGCTCTTTCAACCTTGAGTTTATGACACTGAAGTCAAACACAGTTTCAGGCTTCATTCCTTTGAAATTTTCTAGTAGCACCTTACACAACGAACTGAATTTCTCAGAGACTAAGACATTACATAGTACACGACGACATGTCTCATTTGCATTAGGACCATCTGACTCGTTATAAGATCCATTGCAAAAGACATTTGCATGCCCATTAACTTCCTTCTGTAATCTATGAGACACCGGCTCAAAGTGTGGAGAGTAATCTTGTCCAACTTTGTCAATTTTACATGTTTCCTGAAACAAAATGAGATGCAACATAGAATAACACGTTTAGAAAGGAGACATAAAAGCAGGATATACACAGTTCATGTAGTAGAACCAAACCTTTAAAGTAGTGGCACAACTAATTTTAGGATAGCGCATGAGAGCTTCCTTTACGCACCCTTCTATGCCACCTTTATCATCACCTAATGACTGATACAAATGCATTAGTACAACATTTCCCCAATGTGCATGTGAATGCTTATCCAAAGTATTTCCTACAGCTACATTACATGATTTCTTTACATCCTGCAATACAAAAATTCCAATCATCGCTTTGCAGAAAGAACCAACAGAATTGTATATCTAATGATTCAAGTTGATTGTGCACCATGGGCGGAAATCATCTCAACTAAAATGTTTTAATGAACATATCGATAGCATCTTTTTCATATTAAACAGGATGTTAAGCAATCGGCAATAATGTCATCAACAATCATGGCATGCCTAGAATAAACCAAACAAAATAGCCCCCTCTGATGGAAGTTTCCAGATTATCTACTATCAATGTATCCATGTAGATCATTATCTTAGTGTTTTAAGTATCATTACAACTCAACTCCATAAGAACATAGAATATATGTTTGTTGCAACGCTACATGTGCAGAAAGGTTAGATCTAAGTCACGCCCAATGCAAATAAAATCTATTCTCTTGCTGTCGAAACTATAATGAATGACCCCCAATGATAACATTCAGAAATCAAATATGTCTTTTTTCCTGGTGTCTGAACGCTGAAGTACACAGATCCTTAGTTGAACTAACTTTGTTTATGCACAGAATGAGTTTTAACTGAAGAGTGGAGGATGTGGGGGTTAACTTTTACAAAGACCAGAGATAGCCAAAAAAACTATGATGCTCCGGAATCAGGGTTCTTTCATGTTAGCATGTTCTCAGCAATTTTATGTCCTTAAATCATAAAGATAAATAGTAACCTATGGTTTCCAAGACATGAATCAAATATATTATTGACTTCAGATATAAAAAAGTGACTTCATATAGCATCAAAAATTAAGAGCAACACACAAAAGCACACTAAAATGGACATGTCAATAGCATTTTATTTCATTCTGAAAAAGCATTAACATTATGCAAGTTTGATATCTCTTAATTTTCATATTAAGGATCTACCAACTAGATAATTTTATTCTAAAAACTAAACACTTGGATTCAGAAGCAAATGTTATTAGGCAGACATTTGAAACCTGATATTGTTGGTATAAGGAGATGCCTTAGAAAGTAGCGAAATGGGGTGCCTATCAAGTAATCACAGACAGAAAGAACCTGAGAAGAACAATATCTTTCCACACTCTACATCTTCTTCCTCTTTAAGACAGATGTAACTATGGGTAATTACAAGTTTCAGTCTCACAGATACAAGCTTACCCCTTAGTGTCTACGATCTTGCAAGCTACTCCATAATCACCCTTTATTTACCCACTGAAGATTGCAGGAAGATACATGTGCATCCCACAAGCCAAGTGATCATCATTTCAAGTTAACTCCAAATCATAAAAAAAGTTTTGCAGGGTACATCTCCAACTATTCCTCAAGATGCAAATAAATAATGCACAGGCACGCACACAAACACACAGGGCAATCATCATCCAAAATGATGCTAGAGAAAGATTGGCATTCACCCATGCAATGTAATTGGAAAAGCAGGGGAATAAAACCTGGCCTACCATGTGACTTGCAGCTTCTGAGTATGTTCTGCAATCTTCGTGAGCTTTGCTTTCTGAATTCAACTTTACATGCTTACGTCTCTTGTAAGTTCGAAAGCTTTCAACTACACCAGAGTCCCCTTGAGCAGCATCGTTCCTGTCTGCTATTACCACCCCATTATTCACAGCTTCACAATTAAAGGGCCGAACCCCTTTTTTAACATCATTGCCATCTGCAACCCCATTATTTATAGTATCACTCTTCAGGCACTGAACCGCTACAGAACATTCTGTGTTATCCCCATTGCTTGTTCCATCCTCAGTTTCCATACTTCGACGGTGAAAGAACCCAACTCTTTTACTTTTGCAGCAATAAATTAGGGTTCACAACGAACAAAGCCTTCAAAGATCCGAATCTCTCGAGATTTATTACTCAACATCTTTGCATAGTGATAGCACGAAAAACTCAAATAAGCAGAGGTGAGGGACTAGAAGTTAAGACACACCACTTAGTTCCGTAAGAGCATAAGAAACCGAAAAGATGACAAAAAATGCAGCTCTAAGCTCTAAGCGAAATATTACTTGTAATTCAAAGGGTGTGAAATTGAACCGAGCCAACACCGTCACTGCGCCACAATATTTCGCAGAGACAAAATTTACTAAATGTACAGAATATTAAACACTCCAAAATGTTCCCTTCTCCACATCCAACGGTTTGTCAGAAACCAAAGAGGAAACTACCGAGAACAAAATTCAAACTCAAGTGATTAGCTTAGAGAAAAATAAGGCTTACAGATACGGAAGTTGAAGCCCTTGTAATCGAAATCAATCTGAGTTTGCGAGCGCGGTGGACTTGGTTCTCACTTCTCTGCAAGGGGTCTTATCCGAGTCATCCAATCTTTGAAACAGGAGCGTCCCTCGTCTTTCGCTGGTCATTCGCTTCCTTTGTAATTGTAGCAGTTTTTAACTATTATAAAATATTAAAATTACCCCCCCCCCCCCCCCCAAATTTATAATTTTATATTTTATAATGTAAAATAAAGCTGCAAGAATTTGGCTGCAGATTTGGGTCGGGTCTTTTTTCTGCATATGGATGACCCGATTCCGTTTAAGAAATTCGGCCTTTGATTGCAACTCCCCTTTTCAGACCTCCAGCGCTAATGTCAAGCAAGGACTTTTCCCCCTGTAAACAACCTGCCAGAAGTTCCTTTGAAATATGGATAAAAACTCTATAAGTGAAACTCCTTTTAGGATCAAATTTTATGTCCGTAATTCTAACAACTAACATATAATCTCTGGAGCTTGATATGAGTACAGGATTGGCTTACATCAGAATAGGATTGTGTGCTTAATTACTAGTACTTGTTCATTGATTTAGTTTTTTGGGCATTCCTGTTCTTTTTCCCTCTTTCCGCGTGTAATTCCGTACAGAGAATAATGTGAATTAGTAATGCTGGTCTCAACGGCCGTTAGCTTGTGGTAAAACAAAAGAACTGTGTCACAGTTATGCAGATGCAGCTAGCTACATGGACTGTTGCAGCTTTGCACTGCTTAAACCCAGGCATGTTGATGTTATTATCCTTGGAATGCGTATCCATACTCTTTCATGGTAGAAAATTAATTGGACCATTTACAGCTGATGCACAGCATTAGCTTATCATACATCCTTTATTCTAGGTTGACAATGAATCGAATGCCTCTGTTGACTGATATTTGATAAATTCACAAATCTATCAAACATTGAAAGTTTTCATTGGAAATAAAAAGATTTTATCAATGTGATCAAATAAAAATATTATTTGAAGAAATATATCATTTTAATCACGACTCGTGATTAACTTGATTTGTGTCACCAATAAACTAAATGTGGAATAAACTTTCAAAAAATGCATAAGCATGACAAATTTCTCCAATTTTTTCAAGAAATAAAAGTTAAACAAGACAAATTACCCCGTGCGATGCACGGAGATATGAATTCTACATGTCCGAGTTTTATTAAGAATCAAATTGTGTCTTGCCCTTTAACTTACATTTTGAAATGGGAAGAGCGACATCAATAGAAGTTTATGCATTAGAACCCCAAATAACATGACACTTATGTTCTACAATAGGTTTTGGAAGACCTCTCTGTAGACTACATTGGTTGTCTCATTAGTACATCTCTTCTGTTCATCTAGAATCAATATTTTCAAACCATTGAAGTTCTTAACTCTTGATAATGCCACGTACAGTTGTCCATGTGAGAAAACTGGGCTTGGAAGATACAGTCCGACATTGGTCATTGATTGGCCTTAGCTTTTGTTGATTGTCATTGCGAACGAAATGATAATTGGAAATTGCCTCCTAGTCATGTTGAAAGGAAGCTTTGTCTCCGAAGGATTCATGTCCATACGGTGAATTAGAATCTCCTCACCAACACTAATTCCATTCAATACCCTCGCCTTTATGACGTTTTTGCCAAGATGTGTTATTTGTAGCCTAGTTCCGTTGCACAAACCTGCGGCTTGATCAATGTTCCTAATTAACATAATTGGAACACCAACCTTAAGGATAAGCTTGTGATGTGGTACCCCTGAACACCTAATAGAATTGAGAAATTCAATATCATATAGATCTTCAAAGCTCCCAGTTGCATTATCTATACGGCTAATAGAATCTGAACTGAAGTATTCAATTGCTTCGCCTGGCAATAGAGAGCACATATAATCATTTAACATGTCAACGTTCTCTATTGTAGGAGTCAATATCGCCCTATTTGTGAGGTAATTCTCTTCTGCAATATGCTCTAGCAAGTCTGGGTACGTTGATTCAAATAATACTGATGATGTTTAATCATGGTAATGTAACAATATAAGAATAAGAATTTTGCTAAGATCATTTTTGCAGTGGTGAATGCGATACTAACCTGACAGCAAAAATTCTATTAGCTACTTCATTGTCTGTATCATAAATGTATAACTGTGAGAAGACCGAAGGATTTCCTTGCGCTGGCAATAAGCTTCCAATTAAGTGATGATTCTGACCGGAAAGTACAAATGAGTATGGACCACCACCCCTTGAATTCATCGTATGGTCTATTCTACCTCCCATAGAAGTGAAACAGAACATATTGTTATAAGCTCTAATATTTTTGAGAAAATTTTTTGAAGACGGTGTTTCTTTATTAAAGAAGAGGTCTCTAAGCTTATCCGGTGGATTTTCTAGTAGAGGAACTCTGATCTTTCCATGACCACAACATAAAGAAAATTGAGGCCTTTCAGTTTTCCTAACTCTCTTTAATCTCTCATTCAACCACATCAACGCACCACAGAATTCACATTCATATACAGCATCGCCATCATCTATATAACTGGAACTGAATGTTGTCACCTCGTTGTTCTCTTCATGATGAATGACCTCAGGCTCATCAACGTCTTCTTCATTCAAGTAGCTTAGGTCTGTACATAGTAGAAATATAAATGGTTGGAGCATATTCCGAATATGATTTAATAAATAGAGTACATGTTCATTTATGGAGGGGGATGATTACCTTCATGGAGAGTTTGGTTTAGCTTGTAATCCAGATTTGTCCTGACTTCATGTATTGTAGAATGTGATTTCCTAGTTCTTTTCGTCCAAGTACCTGTTTGTGTTGCTGATGTTACAGTGCTACTTGCAGATAAGTTGTTTGATATGGGACAAAAAAGGGGAGTATCATTACTGGACGCTGTATTAAAAGAGAGGTTTGTGACATCTGCTAAAACATCACGTTGTGATTGTGATCCACATGGGTCAACGACCTCTGACTGTGGAGTTATAGTATGCCATGTTCCATGTAATAAACTGTCTCGCTGGTTGACAGGTGTCTGTAATTTCTGACCTGCCTCATTTTCGTTTGCAATTTCTGACCTGCGCCTTTTTCCTATATCATACAGTTAAAGTGTAACTAAATTATGAATTACAAATAATGATGAAATGCATGTGTTCATATGTATGTAAAATATTATAATTTATATATGCTTGTTTTGTTGTCATATATAATAATTTTGTTGCTCTTTCATGTAATATATTCTGCAACATCTGTATTTCACAGAACACTATCAATTCTAATCAGGTAGCTAGTTGGTGTTGGCTTTATCTCTCAAATTAAAGGTTTTGGTTTAAAAAATATTTATGGTCCTCGTCAACTTGGATAAGTACGTAACTTTTGTTTGGAGCTAGCTTTATGAAATATATATAAAAAATGATAAAAATATAAAAATCTTACTGTATTTATAAAAATGCCAAAGTCACATTTTTAAACCTTCTTTACAACGACCGGTCTAGAACTATCGGTATAAAAATATAAAAATCTTACTGTATTTATAAAAACCCATTTTCAACGGATCTAAAGAACTTTGGGCAACAAAAAAAAAAAAAAAAGGGATCTAAACGACCTTTTTTTTCCCCAATTAGTGTTTGCAACTACTGGATTTTCATGTTTCCTCTTACTTCTTCTATTAAGTGCCACTACTCGATCTATTAAGTGCTTTCTAAAACAATCTTCAGTTCAGATTAGCATACTAATAACTTCAAAAGATATATATATTCAAATATAAATCTCATTACATAATAACTAACTTTCACCAAATTGACCTTTTAAGAAATGGACTTTCGATAAACATAATTTTCACAAACTAATTAATTAACTTAAATATCAGACGTTATGAATTACAAACAATGATCAGCATGCATACATATATTGTTTTGATGTATATTTATACAAAAAGGATTAGAACCTTGTTTACCTTCATAACGACGGCGTCCGGTGGAGCATTTCTTCATGATTCTCTGCGCGTTTTCTAATCTGCAAATCGTTTTCTCCAACTGATGCTTGGTTTATATTCTGCTTCAACATGAGCGGAACCCAGAAATTGATGCTTCAAGCCAGAGTTCTCTATTTTTACATCCAGCCATACAGAAAATGGAGAAAAAGTGGAGTTCGAGGGATCTAAAACAACCATGTTATATAGCATATGTAAGGAGAAAAAATCCCGCCCTATAGGTTTGAAAAAGAAAGTGTGCATAATAAAAAATTGACCATAGGTAGTGCACCGCTCAATTAAACCATAGGGAAGACGCTTGAGTTATTCGCAAAAGAAAATGTGCATAAGTGTTGGACAGAAATTGCAGACTACAATAGCTTTTTGCAGAGTCCCTCCACTGACAAAAGCATGCGTGTTGGAAACAGTAATTTATATCCTCTTCATGATGAAATATCTGAGATATTAAGAGAGATTTTCAAGCATGGGTGTTGGAAACATGCATGAGAAGAAACCACGTGGACTCTGCAAGACGCATGTAGGTTGAGGAAATATCTGAGATATTAAGATGCCATGTAGATTGATGTTGGCCAATTGCTGATCGCGGACAAGTTTTAGTGATATATATTTGATGATTCTTATGCCCCGTTTGGTATGGTGGAATTGGAGGTATGGAATTAGAATTGGAATTCAATTTCATGAGTTGTGCATGTTTGGTACAAAGAAATGCTCATGGAATTTAATTCCACATGGAAGCCAAATGGGGCCAATTCCATCAAACTCAATTCCACCCAAATAGTTAAGATTTGCAATTCCATGTTTTCAATTCCAACCTTACCCTTTCTGTGATGAGACCCAGGTTTAAGAACCCGAACCGGACCGGCCGGTCCAGCCCGGAAACCGGCGAACCGGCCGGTGAACCGGTCCGGTCCGGGTTCCAATTTAAAAAAAATTATATTTTTCTTTTAGAATTTCATATTATAAGCCTAAAATTTTCAAAGAAGAGGGATTTTTTATTTTTCAATTATAAAGGCATTTTAGTCTTTTCACATATAAATTAGGACTCATTTCCATTATATATCAAACATTTGAAAAAAATAAAATGGTGCAAGTTTTCGGGAGGAGAAGGTTCTGGGCTTCTCTGAATGATGTTTTTTTGGAAAAAAAAATTTGAAGGACATTTTGGTCTTTTCACCTAAAAATCATATCTCATTTCCATGACATACCAAATATACTTTTACACCTTATTTCCATTTCCATATCCATATCCATTTCCATCAAGATTAATTCCATCGTACCAAACGGGCCCTTAGTTCAAGCTACCCTAAGCCTCACATATGCAATCTGCTAAAGCTAATTGATTTTTAAAAAAAAAAAAAAAAAAAATCGTCGAATAAGGAAAGGTAGCATGAATTATTAAAATATTGGCCGACCAATTAGGCTTAAAATATAGTTTACCAAAAGTCCTCACATGAACAGAATCCGTCGCTAAAATGATGAAAAAAGTTTGGGTCCTTGAGAATGATTTCTCTTCCTGTGGTCTTGGAAATGAACTTGGCAAAATCGTGGCACCCATGACATACCGTGAGATTTTTAGTCACACGTATAGGTCCAGCTCGTGAACTGATAAGCCCAAAGGAAATTGCTAATAGTTCGGTGTGTCCAATTTGAATGCCCTCCCTCTCTTCATCTACATCATGAAGGTTGAAATCCCCCATAGGCTCAACTCCTTGGATTCTCATTTCCTCCATGAAACGCTGTAATTCCGAATAAATTCTTGCTGATCCTGGATGCGATACATCCCCAGTTCCAAAGACATGAACTTTATTCCTCAGCACGATCCAAGAATAGGCTTTTCTGGGTTTCAAACCCATGTCTCTGATCGTTTCCCTTAATTTATTCACCATGTGCCACTTTGCATTCACAGCGTACCAATTCAGAAGCAGCACGTAATTCTCAGCATTTAGAGGTTCTAAATCACAAAGTTGCTCAGCCACACGCTTACCTAGAGTGTGTTGTCGGTGAATCCTGCAACCTTCTAGAAATTTTCTCTGTACCTCAGCATGATTTCCAAGATTGTGTTCCTTAATAAAGGTCATTGCCTCATTAAAAAGCCCAGCTCGTGCCAACAGAGCAACCATTAAAGCATAGTGAACCACTGTGGGTGACCTTATGCGGTTGAAGTAAAACTTACCTTCCTCAACCAAGCGTGCCGTGCTACATGCATGAAGGACAGCAGCATAGGTGGTGTTATCTAGACGTGCCTTTGAATTTTTCTCCATCTGACAGAAAAAATCAACTCCAAGCTTCCCTTGACCGTGTAGGCTACAGCCCAATATCATCACGGTCCATGTAATTACATCTTTTTCATTCAGTTCAGAAAAAATATTTGAAGCACATGCAATAGCTCCTGATTTCACGTACATGTCCATGAGTGCATTCTTGAGCTTCAGGTTTAATTGAATGCCGTTTCTAAGCAAATAGCCGTGAATTTCTTTGCCGTGTTTATGGGAAGCGATTCTCCCGCAAGCAGGGAGAATGCTGGCAACTGAGAGTGAATCAGCCTTCAAACCATTCAAGTTCATCTGTCGAAATAATTTGAGACCTTCGTTGAATCCTCCTATCTTCACATAAGAACGAAACACTAAAGTCCATGATATAACATCCTTAAAAGGCATCTGATCAAATATCAACCGAGCATCTTTTAAACTGTCGCAATCTATATACATTTTCACGAGCGAATTACTCACTAGAACATCAAACTCTAATCCATATTTCTTGGCAATCTCGTGCACAAGTTTCCCTTTTTGCAGAGATTTTAGCAATCCACAGGCACTGGTTGCTGTTGCTAAGGCAACTGGATCAATAGGCACCCCGAGGTCCACCATCTGATGGAATAAATCAAGGGTCGAACTTGGTTTTCCCTGATCAATGTATAATCTGGCCAGCAGCGTCCAAGACACTAAATTCCGGTGAGGAGACTTGTCGAAGATCAGCTTAGCCATATCCACACTATCTAGATGCCCATACATCTCAATCAAAGCGGTAATAGCGTACTGGTCAGAGGAGAATCCGAGTTTCAGAGCTTGCCCATGAACCTGTCTACCAATGGAAAAATCGCCCAACAGACGAGTAGCAGTAACCACGCGAGGAAGAGTATGTCTATCAGGACGAACTCCGCGGAGTAGCATTTGGTCGTAAGTTGATAATGCACTGTTGAAATCTCCATTTGAGAGATGAGTCTGAATAAGATTATTCCAAGCAAATGTGTCCCAAATAGGTATTTCATCGAACAGTTGGCAGGTCAGACCTTTCGGCGCCACAAAAGTGCTGCTCCAGCACAGGAGATTACGAGGTTGTCTCGCTTGGATCATGTTCGTCGATTTCTGTTGCGAGGTGAAACATCGAACCGTCGTTGATTGGAGGATGTCCATATCAGCTCAACCCAGCGTGAATTGTTTCCTTGTTTATGAGGAGTGAGGTTAAAATGGTGAGGAAGAAATAAAGAGAGAACGAAGAGACAAACTAAACTTCCTAAACAGTGAAAATGGTTGAGGATACAACGACCATTTCATGGAGTGGCTCGTGTTTTCAATTTTCTCCGGAAACCCGTCTCCAATTCCAGTTTTGTTTCGGATCTACCGTCCCGTCCATAACTAGTAACCTTATAGTAAGGATCAGGGGACGCCGAAGCATGACCAGTACAGATTAATTGAACCATACTGCTCGGAGGACGAGAGGGAATATTATCAGTCTATCAGATTGCGAAGGATCCAAGGAGCGTAGTTCAGAAGGGTTGCATTTTCATCCGCAACAGGCTTCCTCGGTCCCTCCGCAAGCAAGGCGATTTGTCATGGTGAAGCAATTTTGTTATCGAAGTTTTTCAGACCATGTTGCCCCAAGAAGAAGTTTCCAAATCTTAATAATTTTATCCTGCTCAATTATATTTAATCATTAATTAATTAAATATGCTGAAATAACCATCCACACGGAGTATGAGGAGGTGTGAATTCTTTAACGATATGATACTCATGTTTGATTATCAGGCCCGCAGTTTTAAGCAATTCGAACCCAATTCAATTCAAAATGAAGATGGGAGGTAGCTCCTTCCAAAAAAGAAAAAAAGAAAAACATCCTGATGCATCGTTGAATGCGTCTTGTTGATCTCCGCTCCAAATTTGTGGATCTTGATGACAAAGAAACGCGAGAATAGAGGGTGTTTGAATTAGTTTTTGGAGAATAGTTTTTAGAGAAAAAGTGGAGAATAGCTTTTGGAAAATAGATTATAGGAAATTATGGTTTTGATAAAAATAAGAGTATTTGGATATTATGATTAAAATAGCTTTTTTTCATTCTGAATGTTTGGCAATTACCCAAACCTAGGTTTCAAACCTTGAAACCTAGGTTTGCGTAAACCGAGACAAAATTCTTCTCACACACCTACCTCGTAAATCGTAAAAACTATTTTCAAAAATTACTTTTAAAAAAGACATTGATTTTTGTGATAATTATATATAAATAATAAGATTATATTTTATGTATTATTTAAGTGTTAAGGTCCAAATTTAACAGCCAAATTTTTCTTAAGGGGCATCTGATACAAATAAGTTTTGGAAGATGGAAAATAATAATAAAAAATTAAAAAGGATGTAAATTTAACAAAACCGTTAAATTTGACCTAACAACGTTAAATTATAAGAGAAGAAAACTCATAACGGCATTAAAAATCATCTTAACCCATTATTTAACATTAAATTTCATAATTAATACCAATAATGAAATAGATTTGTCTACATGTAATGTTAATTAACTTAAATAATTTTTTTTAATATAATCAAATTAGATAAATAGGTTTTATATTAAGAATAAGAAGAAGTATTAAAATTTTAAAATTCTAAAAAAAAAAGACAAAGAGAAGATGTTGAAATTCAAAAAAAAAAAAGGTAGACGAGAGAGTGTGTGATGTGGGACCCACAAACAGAAAAAGAACTAATAAGAATGAGAAAGTGGGGATCATAAAGTGAAAAAAACAAAAAAATAAAAATAAATAAATTATGCCCAAACCATGATTTTGGTTTTAAACTAATATGTTTTTTTTCCTAAAAAATTCTTCTAATAGTTTTCTTTGTCATCCCGCCTAACAGTTATCATCTTCTTGTTAACCACTACTTCTGATTATATTATTGCATTTATGGTTGGCAAAAATATATTATTGCATCTATAAATGTTAATAATTCATTTATAGAGTTTAGTTATCCACATTACTTTTTTAACACCACAACAATAAAATGTCATCAATTTTTTCCTCCTAAGTAGACCTAATTTCAGGAGCCCCTTATACTTGTTGGTGATTGCATTTTTTTTTATCGGAAAAGATAGTATATTCATAAATTATGTAAATTGTACATCAGTAGTTCACATGAAGAAGAAAACTAAAGGGAGGAGAGACTAAGGACTAGCTAAACTGGGGATCTTTAGCTTTAATAGCGTAATCACTTAAAACTAGCACCTTATTAACCAGGCGATGAGCTCGGGGAAAATCATTACAAAATATCCTCTGATTTCTCGCATGCCACAACTTCCAACAAAGTATATGAAATGTGATATTCTAGTTGGTGTGCTTCTTTCCTGATTGGAGATTCCGACTGAGCCAGCTTTGAAATGAATCCTTTTGGAATTGAGATTGTCGATGAGAGGGTACCAAAAGATTCTAGCACAAGGTGGCAAAATGGCAGTTCCTGAGAATATGCTCTAGGTTCTCAGGTCCTCAACCGCATGGATCACACATATCTGAAGTAGCCAGGTGTCTCTGAAGCCACTCTGAATTAGTGAGGAGTTTGTTATGCAAAGCTAGCCAAATAAATACTCTTATTCGTTGAGCTCCCGGCCACTGCCATACAAGATTCCATAGTGGGCTATCCTCATTCCATTGATCTGTCATAATCATTTCATAAGCCGGTTGCACCAAGAAATCACCTTTGCTCGTAAGTCTCCAGTAATACCTATCCTTCCCCTCGTCGTTGGCCCCGAGCGGTGGCTTGAGGTTTGCAATTTGGTTTAGTGATTCACTAGGCAACAAGTTCTCAAAGTCCTCCTATTTCCAACAACCAGTGGCCGATACATAGTGTTGCAATGTGTAGGTCTTCCTTGTCTCATCAATTGGGGTGGAAGAGAGAAGGTGCAAGGGACCTAAGTCTCCCACCCAATGGTCCGTCCAGAAATGTACTTGGTCTTCTTTGCCATGTTTCCATTTTAAGCCAAGTTCAGTGTCAGCCCAAATGGTTGAGAGACTATTCCATAGGTGCGAAACACCTCTTTTCTTTGCCTGTTATGTGGGGATACCCACCCATCTATATTTAATATAGTTCAGGCTTACATACTAAGGAGTGGGTTATTTTCATTTAGAATGCAGTGTTATGCCCTTCTAAATCTTTGAGTCCGTAACCTCTACACTTCTTTGGTTGACACATGTTGTCCCATTGGAGCATATGAATCTGCTTGTGTTTTGAGGTGGTGCCCTAGATGAAGTTCCTGATTGATGCTTGTATGTTTTTACAAGTAGCTTTCTGCAGTCTTGATGTTTGCATTGCATAAAGAGGAATCATTAAGAGAACTGATTAAGCCAAAGTAATTCTTCCAGCTAGCGAAAGAGTCTTTGCTTTCCAACCTGCAGCTTTTGGCAGATTTGTTCTTCTATGAATTTATATGTGTCTTTAGACACTTTAGAATGGATTAGGGGGACTCCCAAATATTTTCCTAGATTATCTATCCATGCAAAACCTAGCTGGTTGCATATGGATCTGGCTTCAGCTGGCAAAATATTCCCTAATAGGAAAACCCTTGTCTTCGTTTCATTAACCTTATGCCCCGATGAAGAATAAAAATCACCCAATATCTTCTGGATGAGAGCAGTTTGAGAAGGTGTGGCAGCACTAAAAAGGATTAGGTCATCTGTGAAGAAAAGATGGGAGAGAGGAGGCCCCTTACCCATTATGATAGGTTTCCAATTTTTTTAGTCTCTTCACCTATGACTTGGGATAACCTCTCTATATGCATATCGCAAAGAGATAAGTTGAGAGAGGGTCTCCTTGGCGTATCTCTCTAGTAGGTTGTACTGCGTCCGATTTCTGTCTGTTCCAGAGTACTTGCATTGTAGAGGTAGTGATCCATTTCATTATTATGCGTATTAACAAATCTGGGAAATAGGCTTCTCTTAGAGTGTCTTCAATGAAATCCCATCTTAATCGGTCAAAAGCCTTATCCAGATCAACTTTGACTTCCATCCATATGCTTTTACCACTTTCCCTCCTTATTGAGTGAATTACTTCCTGTGCAATGATAATGTTATCAGTGATGTTACGTCTTTTAATAAAACTGGACTGTTGGGGTAGGACTATCTGAGGCATATCGGACTAAGTCTATTTGCAATTATTTTGGTGAGAAGCTTGTATATGGTGTTGCACAAACTTATTAGCCTAAACTCTTTAAGGGATTGTGGCTAAACAACTTTGGGGATCAAGGCAATCAAAGTATGGTTGAAATTCGAGGTGATGTCACCTCTTGCAAAAATATATTGAACTTCCTTGAACACCAAGCTACCAATTGTCTCCCATTGGGATTTGAAGAAAAGCGCATGAAGACCGTCCACTCTCGAGGATTTGAGATGAGCCATATGAAAAAGAGCTTGCTCAATTTCTGCCATGCTAACTGGGCTTTCTAAAAGTGCCAGCCAGTAAGATGGGATAAGTAGGAACATACCTTTGTATAGATAGGTAATAGGTTCTAGGTGCTCTGCCGTGTAGAGGTTCTGAAAATAAGAAGCTGTTTTAAAGCAAAGAGAATGTTGGTCAGCATCCCGGGATCTATCCTCATTTTGCAGCATGAGGATTTTATTTTGTCTCTTTCGTATTAAAGCCAGTGTGTAGTAGTAGTTTGTGTTTCTGTCTCTATCGGATATCCATTAACTCCGTGATTTTTGGAGCCAGAAAATTTTCTCCCTTAAGTAGATATTTTCATAATCACACCTCAATGATCTCTCGGCTTCGAGGAGGTAAGTGGAATAAGGATGTTGTTCCAATGCTTCCTGAACACCCACAATTCTCTTCCTTAGAATGGATTTTTGTTGCCCTATATGGCCAAATATTTCTTTGTTCCATTTGTGAGCTTCAGCAGCAAAGTTGGAGATATTTCCATCAAGGTTTATTTTTGAACTCTTGGTTCGCGCAACAAAGTCCTTAAAGTTACTATGAAGAGTCCATTATGCTAAAAAACGAAATAGTGGGGGTGATATGTGGACTTCCGGATTGGGCTTGATCAGCAAAGGTTTGTAGTCGCTTTGAATGTGTGGTAGATGTAGGACCTGGGTATTTGGATGGTTTGAGATCTAATTATTGTTGCTAAGTGCTCTATCCAATCAGAACATCAAATTGCCTCGTTGCCACGTGTACCTTGGACCAAAGAAGCCCATATCAATTAGTTGGGTGTTTTGAATGAATCCTTTGAATTTGCTCCATCCTATTTGGTTCCTTTTCTCTTGTCCCCTTCGCTCTTCAGAGGTGACCGTTGTATTGAAGTCGCCTACTAGTATCCACTTGTCTGTTTCCTATACATTGAACTTAAGTAGATCGACCCATAATATATCTCTGAGAGAGGGCTTGGGGCTTCTATAAACTGCAGTAAATAAAAAAGGATCCTCGCTTGTGGAGCTCTTAACGCGAGTATGAATAAATTGCTTATAATTGGCAAGGATGTCAACTTAGATAGGATCACTCTAGAGGATCCATATTCTACCTGAGTATCTTATTTCTTCAACTCGATGTGACTTCAGATAACCAAGTTTTCTGATGACTGATTCTGCTTTCATTCCAGATATTCTGGGTTCAACAAGCATAAAGACTTCTGGATGATACCCCTGAAGCAGGGATTTAAGAATTCTGTGAAACATATTTGAAGCTGCCCTTTGGCAGTTCCACACTAGAATTGACTTAATCATGTAAAAAGTTAGAGTGCCAACTCAAACCTCATGGAGGCTAAGTCATCATCGATTCTCGAGTCTATAACATCAGCAAGAATAGCCTCCTCATCCGATGTAATGAAAGAACCAAGTACCCCGGCTAGTGCTTTAGTGATTTCCAATTATAGGCTTCTAACTTCATCTTTTGATTTGGGCTTAAGCTTGCCTAGCTTAACCGAGGATTGGAGTTTGATCCCAATCTTGTTTGGGCTTTTGTCTGTGGGTTCCGATGATAGGTTTTCCTTTTCTTGTCGGGTGGCTAGTTTGGGCTTAGGCCCAGGGTGCGGTTGGTTGGCTCCTTCCATTAGGTTTAGGCTATTTCCTTTTTCTGAAAAGGCAATCATAGAATAAAGATTGGGATCTAGGGAGACAAGGGCTCGACTTTCATAGTACTTTTGGGAAGCTAAGATAAAGTCTTTTGTCTTCTTAGGCTGCGCTAATTTCTTGGGGCTATCACCTTTCTACGATTTTGTATCTTTTGCAGTCGTTGACCTAGCTTGGCCCTCTTTTTCTGCTGGCTCAGCTTATGATTCTTTGGAGGAGGCATATTTGTCTTATCCACGAAGGTGTCCTTGTCGTTAATTCCTTTCTGGTGTATTGCTGGTTCTTCTGAGGATGTCAGGAGAATAAATATGTTGTTCTCACTTACACTCTTCTGGGTATGACTATCTGTCAGTCTTGTAGCAATCTTCCCATGCCACCCTCTTGTAGGATCCTTCATCCATGCTCCAAAACGTTGTTATTCCCGTAATTGAATTTCATGCACCCAACTCTCTTGTCCCGTCTGAGCTTGTAGTTGTACCTCCCGAACCATCAGAGTGTTGCCTGGCAAAGCTAGAGATTGTCCTTACTGCTGAACTTTTATAAGACATGTGGCCTCAAGGTGGCCATATCTGCCATAGTGATAACAGATGGCAGGCAAACCATCGTACTCTACAGACTGGGTAACTCCATCAAGTTTGATCATTGATTTCAAGGGCTTAGTGAGGTCCAGTTTCACAGCAAGTCTAGCGAATTTGGCCTTATCTGCTCCTTCAGTGTTGTAGTCGATCTTTAGGACTTTTTTTATGACATCCCCTATTGCCTGAAGGACATTTTTATGGTAGTAGTGGTAAGGTAAGCCCGGGAGCCGAACCTAGCCGAAGACCTGTTTGATCTCTAGGTTAACTGGAACAAGAGTGGGTTCCCAGGGATGGATTGTGAGGTAGTGTCCTTGAATCACCCAAGGGCCTCCTAAGACAACATTCTAGCAATCCAAGATCATTATTGAATTTGACCATGTAGCAACCGCCTTCTAGTTCGGACAGCTTGATTGTGCCAGTTGGCTTCCACATCTTCATGCATGAAACCCTTAACCCTTTGTGAGAAAGTGATGGAAAGGATAGAGTCTTCCATGGCAACTGTTACATCCCCCTGGTCAAGTTTTAGGTCCTCTGAAGTGGGGGCCTTGTCATTGTTGGCGCTTGTTGCATTAAGTAGCTTGTCTTTGAAAGAGCCTGCTGAGCAAGTTATCTCCTGCATCTCTTGTTTTTTTTGTATTATTGGAGTTGTCTTCCATGCAAGTGTCTTCAATCCCAGGAGACGTTGTTTCCTCTATGACCATGACTGTATCAAGGTCACAAGCTTCTTCCTACGTCCTTGTTTTCTTGGAAGCACAGTTGTTTATAGGGGCAGTGGTGTTTCCGTCTTTTACAAGAGTGGAATAGACAGTGTGCGTTCTCGAGCATCTTCCTCATTAGTCTCTATCGCTTCCTCATAGTCACTAAGTTTGGGTGTTTCATTGCTCCAGTCATCTCTCCTTTCTCTGCCTCTCTCTCTCTCTCTCATCGCATTCTAAGGGTTCTTTTGCCGGAGCTTACTATTTTCCGCTGCTGTTGTGGGCAACGGGCTTTTCTCACATGAAGGATCGCCGCGGTGGGTAGCGGTCAAGTCTGAGGTACCAATACCAAGAGAGAGCTTCTCTCTCTTGTTGGCGATTGAATTTGATTATACTAAATGCACAACTTTTCTCAAAAGTCTAAAAGGGAGAAATTTTGGAACATAGCCACGAGTCCATGATCGATGAGTAATGAGTTGAGCCGGGTTGTATATTATCCGTCAGACTTCGACAGATGTAAGGCCAAAATCATTAGCCTTTATTATTTTCTTTATACATTTTGCCATAAAGGGATGTAAAAAGGCCTAAAACACATAAGTAAAAAGTGTTTATTGTAGTAGTGTTTAGTTTATTCTTGTTGATTTGAACATTAAGTTTTGCTTCATATATATATATATATATATATATATAGAGTATGGATTTTATATCTTAAAATAATAGTGAATTTTTTTATTGGCTAACTTATGCCTCAATTTGTTTTTCTAGTGACAATCCGGCCACTGTCACCTCCGGACCTCTCACCAACTGCTTATGAACACAATAACAGTAGTTCTTAGATTGTTTAGCAATTTTGGAGACTATTTGTCAGGATGATTTTTATTGATGGATTTATCTTTTTGGATAATTTTTGTACTCCCTTTAATGAAATTGAATTATTTTGATGGTTTAAAAGAATTGTGTGGATATTGTTACTTAATATATTAGTTATTCCCACATATGGTGTATATTTTTATTTTGTTATTTATTTTTTTATTTTGATATTTATTAAAAGAATATAAATTCTAATTTTAACAATTTAATTTATATAAAAAAATATTTCTAACTTTCAATGGCAACAATAGTTGCCATTGATACATGATTTAGCAGTGACAGAAATTGATATTGCTAATGCTATTTTCATTGGCGACACTTAGTTACCGTTGAAAAGAGCATCAACGGTGACAATTAGTTGCTGCTTATAAAATTTTCAGCAGTGGCATATTGTGTCCCCATAGATGTTGTTATCAAAGGCAACTTTTGTCTCCGCTAATACTTTACCTTCAGTGGCGACTAGTCTTTTAAAGGCAATTGGCTTGATTTTCAGCTGTGACAAGTCTACTTTCAGGGATGCCACTGAAAGTTAATTTTTTTGTAGCATGAGTATTGAGCTGTCACATAAATTAGTGAAGAAGTCTCTTTGTGTTTCCACCACTATCATCAAAACCAAAAGGTCTAAAAGCACTCGATGGAATGACTCTCTTATAATTTTCTAAAGAATTTGAATAAATTCTGTAATGAAACCTATGTATCTAAACCTTTGGGTGTTTCTGGTAACTAATGGTTGGAGTGAGAATCAAACCAAGTGTCTAAAATATATTCGGATAAATTCTGTAATGGTACGTAAAAAAATGTTCAAGAATTGGATTCCGTTCCATGCATGTTTCTTTTAATAAGTAGCATGGATTGAGCAGTGGCAAGTCATGACGATCATTTGCATGTATTTAGTTGAAGACAATATTGTCTAGGTTTATATGCAGTAGGAATTAGAACATGGATTAATAACGTGCATTAATTAGACAGTTGTCATCTAGCTTCATATTCTGCAAGCTGAAAAAGTCCCTTTTTATCACCACGAACATATTAATTGAGGAACTCTTTTAAGTCTCTTGCTAGTTTTTCTTACTCATTTATTTTAACAAATATATACTAGCATTACACAAACATTCTTAGCAAGGCCCAGCTCCAGGCCCTTATTGAATAATCATTATTAATGCACCTAAACGGAAGGGAGGATTCGATTAGGGGAGAGGGAGAGTAATGATGATGATTGTGCAAAAAGTTTAACCCAACACTTTACTCCCTCCATTTCCACGACATTGTTTTTCTCTTCTCAGATTGCTTAGACCTACTCTACCCTTTTCCCTCTATGTAGAGGCTGTTTTTCTCTTCTCTCATTTTAACCCACTTTGTTGTTATCGCCAGTGGCTTTCCGATGACCACTCGTTGGGTATATCACCATGCACAACATCTTGGATTTTGTTTTACTCTCATTTCGACCCACTCCGTTGCTGTACCAGTGGTTTTCGGTGATCCCTCATTGGATATATCACCACACCCAGCATCTTGGATTCTGTCTTACTCAAGATAATTAAACCCGGACTGGTTATTGAACCGGCCGGGGTACTAGGTTAAATGTCAGTGGTTTAGACCGGAGCTAAGTCAGGACCAAACCGGTGAGAAATTAAAGATTTTAGGTTTAGTAATATGAAATTCTAAAGAAAACATTGTAAAAAATCGATTTAAAAAAAATCGGATCGGATCGATCTAACGGCAGGTTGGCCAGTTTCCAGTCTAGACCAGCTGGTCCGGTCCAGGTTCTATTACCCAGGTTTTACTCTCATTTCGACCTACTCCCCTGCTATCGCTAGTGTTATCTCACACATTAGCTGGGCCGAGAATGCAAGACCCTTATGAGGTCTGGATACCTCCCCTCTCAACACGTTTTAAAGTTGTGAGGGGTGACGAGGCCTTAAAGGAGACAATATCAAGAGCGATGTATTGAGATATTACAAATGGTATTAAGAGCTAAGCGCTAGATGTTACAATCGATATCAGAGCTAGCCTTGAGTTGATATAGGTTAATGTGCCAGTGAGGAAGCTAGGACCAAAGATACGTGGAGTGTTATATCCCATATTGGTTGGGGGAGGGGAATGAAAGACCGCTTATAAGGGTTTGGGTACCTCCTCTCTCGACGCATTTTAAATCCGTAAGGGGTGACGGAGCCCCAAAGCGGACAATATCGAGAGCAATATGCTGGAATATTATAAATAGTATCAGAGCTATGAGCTGAGATATTACAAATGATATCAAGAACCAAGTGCCGGGATGTTACAACCAGTGGCTTTCCGGTGATCCCAGGAATTTTGTCAAGCATATAAGTGATAATGGTAATTACTTTTTAGTGTTTCATTTTGTCGTTTACCATTTGAGTAAATCTTTTTTTGTCTTAAACTAGTTTATTTATCTCATCAACAGGAACTGCAGGGCTACAATGATATTATAGGTATGGTAATTGGTGTTGGAGTGACATGCACCATTGTCTCTCTACTAGACAAGGGCAAGTTGTTGTTGCAAACAAAGGCAAGCAAGCTAGCTTTGGTTGCGGGTGGCCTTTTGAAGTACAAGAGTTTTTCAAACTGCATCTTACGCATCATCAAAAAAGAGTGCTATCCATCACTATTGAGAGGCAATGACATCACTCTCTAACGATACTAGATGCGGCTATTAACTTCATTTTTAGGGTATGTCTATCAATTTGTATGGTATCAGCCTTTATCAATTCATGTTTGATTATATTAATAGACACACAATATTAGATATGGGAATAAGGTCTGGGCCTAAACAAGATAGAGCATTTAGCCCAACTTATGTAAATGTATCCAATCGAACTTGCAGGCCGTGGGCTCAGGCCCCTTTAACTAAAAGCCACTACTTTTCTCATATATTAAAAGAAATGAAGTTTAAACAATAAGTTCATAATTCAATACATAAATATTATCAAAATTTCAAATCATGTTGGACAATATCGAGAACGATGTGCTGTGATGTTACAAATAATATTAGAATCAGACGCTGGAATATTACAAATTGTATAAGAATCAGGGGCTAGGATGTTTTGAATTTTGATTGACATTTTAAAATAATCAATATTTGACAAATCTCTTGGACAAACAGTTTTTGGCTGTTAATTGATGAAAAAAGAGGCAATTATAAACACAAGATCAAGAGAAAACATGTTTAGAGTAGGTAAGGTAAAGTGATCAGTTTGATGAAGAGACATCTTTACTATAATTTTTTCCCCTGTTACGAGGTCTAGCCAAAAGAAAACTATGATACATGTTATATTTTTTTATTTGGACAATTTAAAACCCCTTCAACCCATATAGAACTCATGACCTCTCCTATGAATGATAATAATTAAGTTATAACTAAGCTCATGGCATTGTATCTTTTTGAAATACCGATAGAGAATAATTGCTTTTCTGCTTTTTGGCACCACTTGTCCGTTTGTTTTAGCTTTTTAAAAATATTTTTACGTTATTTAGGATAAATATGTTAAAAGAGTTTTATTTCGACTTACGAAAATCTTTTTTCAAAATATTTTTTTTGTGTTTCCTAAATAAGTACTAAATTTCGCCAATTGGATAATATAAATTACAACATAGTTAAAAAAATTTACTCTTTTTTAGGCCAAAACATTCTCACAAATTTGATTAAATAACTTAGGATGAATAACAACGGAGATTTTTTTTTTTCCAAAAAAGGAAAAACAGTGAGAGAATGGGAAATTCCTGAGAAGATGTAGAAAAATGCAAATTGACTGCAAGTCGCAGCGCACATGGCAAAAACGTTCCAATGGGCTGCAGGCGTGTTCCGTGCTTATTGACAATGACAACAATATCTTATTTTCTCGCGTTTTCAATACGAAATATATTTATTTAATTTAACTAAATTAAAAAATTAATTAGGTTAGTTTATATGATATATATTTTATAAAACACTCTAATAATTTTCTTTATTCTCCTCTTTTTCTTCTGTCTTAATTATTATTGATGGAGCTCCAATATGAAAAAATTAAAAAAATGATAAATATAAAAATGAAGTCTTATATTTAAAATCCAAATAAATTTGTAAATATGTTTTATATTAAAAAATAGAATATTTTTTTCCTTTTTCTTTTCTACCGTTCTTATCACACCCTTTGATTTTTTTTTTTCCCATTAAATTATTTTTATATATTCAGCTACCCCATCCTCATCGCATGTTTGCCACGACACGCACACCACTGCCCACGGTTTATAAAATTCTTCAATTATTATTTTTTTGCTTTGAAAAACTGACAACAGTGATATCATTCGGCTGTTACCAAGTATTTTGAATTTCCGTGGAAGGGGGAAAAAACACTCAATATAAAAGATCCAAAGAAATCCACACATATGCAGATAAAAAAATAAAAATAGAAATAATTTTCATATTTTTCTCTATCACATATTAATAACTAATTTATGTCGATGCGATTCACCATCGCTTTGGCATGGCTAGTTTGTTTTTTTTTTTTTTGTTGACGAAAGAACCTCTGATCATCACAGATCAGTTATTGCTGTAGCAAAATCTTGCGTTTCCAACACCCAACATCCATACTTTTTATCTTAGAAGATGCTACACTTTTCTCCCATAAGGCCATAACTTACAATTTTAACCACAGCTATTGTTGTTTTTTAAAGTTGATTTGTGAATTGTGGGTAGAGATCTGTTAATAACATTGATATTTAAATTGTTAAATATTAAAATATTAATATTTTAATAAAAATATATTATTAAAATAAGAATCATATGATTAATAATATCGCCGAAAAAATAGTTTGTCACTTAGTAGTGAATCACAATGGTTACAATACTATTTTGATCTTTTATATGATTAATAATGCTAGTCTCCTATTAGTATTCTTTTGTGATTTTTATGACTTAATCAGTATTAAATTTCTTATAGGACACTCATTTGTAATTTTTTGAGGTGTCTTTAGTAATTCTCTTGGTCAACTTAACATTGCGTATCTTTTAATAGTTAAAGGATGACATTGCAGCATCGGCCAAAAAAAACAAAAAAGGATGACATTGCAGCACTTGATATTTTAGGATATATCCAATAAATTCCCTTGAAATTTGTTAATTAAATGCACATCAAGACTTGGTCAATATATTTGATGATACACTAGATTTTTCCAGACAGAGCAGGAAGATTTTTATCTGCAGATATTACAGTTCTTTCTACCCAAACTCTATCCCAGCAACCCATGGGAAGACCATGGAAGTTTGAAATATAATGTCAAAGCAAGGGGAGGAAAAAAAAACACAAATCTTATTTGGTGAAAATACTGAATATATTATTTGTTTTAACAATCTCTGTCCATATATTATTTAAAGCCATATCTTTCATTAATTATTCTCAAAAAGTTGATATACCTTTGCAGTATATAATTAAATAGCCGTCTCAATTCTAAAGTTTTGCCATTGAACCAATATAAATATAAACATTAATTAAGAATTGGAATGGAAAACATGGATTATTGTGTTTCCACTGCAGATCACAGATGCAGAAATAAAAGTCTCCAGTCACAGACACAACACATTACACTCATGTACAGATTACGACAGTGGTGGTATATGTTTGCCTTCGTATACAAAATCATTAAAGACCACCAAGCAGAGACTGTCACATATATATAGAGTTAATTTGAGAAGAAGAGGAAGAAAGAAAGGAATACTAATCAGGAAGAAGAGGAAAGGAGCATCATGTTCTTGAACTCCTGGAAATCAAGGCGGCCATCGGAGTTGGTGTCGAAGGCGCAAATCATGGCGGAGCAGTCCCTGCCGTTCTGATCGTCCCATAAGCGGAGCCTCTTCAGCACGCACTCCAGTTCAGGGCTGGTGATGAAGCCATCTCCGTCCAAGTCAAACACCCTGAAGGCCTTCTCCAGGTCACTCTCCAAGTCATCATATCCTCTGTTACCGTTCTGCTCCGATATGGACTCCCAGAAGAGCAAGAATTCATTCAGGTCCAGCCTCTGTTTCCCGACGAAACACTGAAGCTCCTCGGGGCTAAACTCGTGACCTATCTTGTCCAGCAGCCATTTCAGCTCTTCAAGGCTCACCAACCCATCCTCGTTCATGTCCAGCTTCTCAAATATTCGCTGCAAGTCACTGGCTGTAAGGGGAGACATAATGTTAGCTCACTATATTTGATAAGAATATGATATACTTACTGAAGGGTCGTTTTATGGTTTCTGCTGCTTGGGTTCAATGCAACTAAAAAACCACTTGCTGAGAGAATATAGGGGCTACAGCGATATATATATATAGCCTGCCACTTGCTGCTGCGGTGCACACTAGATAGACTATTAAAATCAGGTCAATCAAGGTATTTGTATTTTTGTTGGATTTTCGTGAATGAATGGAAGTTATATTAGGTTACAAAATCTAGAAGGTTGCAGGGCAGACGGGTAACTTCCTTGTTCATATATTATGATTCTAACCTTTTTCTGTTTAAATATATAAAAAATAATACAGAATAAAATTATTAAAATAATGGAATGTGTGATAAGAACGAATAGCAACGCAAATGAGGAAGTGGACAAGTGTGGTGTGGCGGTGTTGTACGGGCAACGTGCAAATTGGGCGAAGAATATGACGCGAGGAATACAAATAATGAGGGTAGGGACCGTTATTCCCTCAAGGATGTGGCTAACAATTATGGTCTCATCAGTCATCCCTCTCAATGCAGCTCGCACGAAGCTTCGCATCGTGCATTCCCTACCTCCAATTCTTCCTCATCTTCAACCTTCACATTAATTAATGATACTAATCATGCAATTCTCTGTTAATTAAATTACAATTTGAACAATTTGTTCTAATTAATTAAATCTACTAGCAGATACAGGCATGACAGGCGTGGACTCTTCGAATTAAACCACCTTGTAAGACATTTTCGGGTCATGTCTTATTCAGACCGTCGTCGACCGAGGCAGCATCTAAATGATAAATATGAATGGAGCGGGTTTGAGGCTTTAAAACGGGGTTCAAATTTTGATCCATCAATTCTTGAATAAATTCTTAACTGAAGTCTGTATGTGTCCCATAACGAGAATTTACCAGTATCACAGGGGAAAAGCATGGCGGATTAATGATATTCCATCAACGAGAGCAACAACCCAGAATATTTCCCCCTTCTGGGGTTTATTTGGACCATTATGTCCTTTCCTTTGTCTGCCTCGCATTTGTTTTCCAGACGTTCTTCTCTGATCAAACCTAATGCCTTTGGACCCCAAAATGTCCTCCTTCCACTCATCCACGGAATCAAATGTAAATCATATTCACCTCTCGCGTAAAATGAACGAAGATTATTAATTATATGAGTCCATAATAGTTCACTGAGTATCTTTATTTTTTATACAGTAGGCTAAACGTGTGATAAAAAATGATTTCATAAAAACTGTGTCTCAAAATGATTCTCAGTACTACAACGTGTTTTTCGTTTCAGCACAAATCTGAACTCAAAGCATATGGGGACCTCTTGTAAACCCGGCAACCTTCATATCTATCCTTAACGCTAAGCTTGGCCGTTGAGGGCGGGTCCTTTCGCAGTGACAAATGGGACCAATCGGCGTATGGAAATATGTTACATAATCAGTCTGATCATCTCATCGAGACAGGGCTATATGAGAGTCCCGAGTGTTGATGCCACTTGACAACGAATGACCTTAATTAGAACTAGTAAGGTATGTCAATGGACTAACGGTTCTGGTGAATGGGATCTTCAGGAAACGAGGAAACGAGACTAGCGATTAAGAATATGAATGTAGCAGCAGCATCAAGATACTCTGCTTCAGCTCCAATGGGTTAATCATATAAAAATTTAGCAGCTACTGCCAATACATACATTATTTACAGAAGAGGATCCAAGTAGTCGGCCAAATCGTGATCATTTCACTTCTATTATAAAGGGAAAAACACAAAATACAAATACAAAACAAACGAATCATGAAGTAACAGGGCAGCGGCCAGACCTATGCTCTTGAAATCCTGGAAATCAAGCTGCACTTCCAAAGGGGAGTGGGTTCCACAAAATTGAAGTATTATATAAATGACTACTCAAGTGCCTCTTGAGGTGGAAGATCATTATTATTGAATATGATCCGAGGCTTGCCCATGCTGAAATTAAGGACCTTTGAGTTCATGTTGTACTTGATTTCCCCATCGTACAGCAGTTTCCTTATGTAGTGCTCTATGTCTGAACCAATCAGGCGAAGCGTGTATTCCGTCAAAGGAGCACCCTGCTCAATTAATTCAATTCATCTCAATGCAAAGTCATGGTACATCACACACCTCGGAGATATTCCTTCAATACGACTCTAGTACTACTATCAAGTAACTCCGTTCAAAATCAAATATCTAACTTAATCGGTGGGAAGAATTACCTCGTAATGATCGACAAGCTCCTGAAAGTAAGAGAAAACCTTATTGCTAGTATCAGAATTCCACACGAACTCATCGGTGGGATCAAGGATAAGGGTGAGCTTATCCATCTGGGTCTGATCAAACTCCCAAGTGATAGGGTCGATATAAGCAGCATAGATCCTCACATGGCGGGTAGCACAGCTAAGCCACTGTCCTCCATATTCCCTGCTCATGTTTTTGCTCTTCACGTTCAATTGTGGCTCCACAGGCCTTGGTTTCACTCCTTTGGGGTTCATATTCTGAGTGCCATTAGTGTTTGATTGTGTTTGTGCTTGTGCTTGCTCCTGCTGTAATTTCACTTCCTCCTCTACTTCTGCTTGCTGTTGAGCCGCGATGGAAAATGCTTTCCTGTTTCTTAAGTCTCTTCTGCAACCTGTGAAACCCATCATGGGCAATTTGGTTGAGAGCGTGCTGGAGAAACTTGTGGCCATGGCTAGATGCTAACGTAGCATCGCAGAGCTAGAGAGAGTTTAAATTCAGTTTCTTTTAGTGGTGAAATTCAATTTAGTGGTGGTGGGTTTCTTTGGTCTTATCATGAGGAACACGTGTCAAGACAAGAGACTCCGAGATTGACACCTCATTTTACTGCCCCCCCCCCTTTATTTTTTTTTTTAAAAAAAAATCCATCGCTCATAATTTTCTTCTATCTCGCCGGGGAAATTTTCTGCCACGGGGCAGGTCTGTTGGCCTAGCATGTTCTTGAGACCTCCACCTTCACAAATCTGAGTTCATAATACTAACCCACCGTATATTTTACACAGACGAAGATAAATATTCGCCAATTTTTTAGGACCATGTTCCCTCAATAGTGGATTCAATATATAGCCAGTCAAACAATCAGCAAAATCCCTTTATTCCAATTGGGACTAAACTTTGAACATGAAGCATACAATTGTTTCTCCTCAACCAATCCAAAGAGAGAGAATCAGGAACTACCGTCTAATGAACACACAATTTTGAACCTCAAAAAGCTTCTAATGTATCTCTGCTCAGAACATGTTACTAGGTACTCAGCCAATGAAGTAAGTTGCAAAGCTGCAGAAGAAAGAATAAGGAATGATGTATGAGTGAAATGTAACTTCAGCACTTCAAGGTAAATTGGCCCGGTTCAGGATATTTCCCTTCCAGTTGTTCGATTTTGTTGAATTTGAAACCCCTAATCCTTACTACCTCAGGCTCTGAGGCATTTTTGTAATCCACAGTTTCGAGGGTCCACCCTTTGTTTTCGACAGAACCAACCACGTCCACCTATTTGAAGATGAATAACAAACCATCTCAATTAATTACACTCAAACAAACACACGATGATCTTAGCATTTGCATTCATATTTTATAACTTTAAGCAAATATTCTTCAGAAGCAGCAGCTATGGTATCTTAAAGCAACTTTCAAAAATACAAAATGCAGCCCCATTGACTGGCCATACCTCTGCATCATCAACAGCATCAACGACAAGAGCCCCATCCAAGGACAGGTTCTTTAGATTGACTTGTTTACCCTTAATGACCAATGTAGACCTTTGAGAAATGGAGCAACTTCCACTGACTCTTTTCTTGATTTGAGAGAAGGTCAGACCCCATTTAGGTTTCCATGTGATGCGAGGCCACACTTCTACTTCTTGCCCATTAATAACCTGCAATTCTGGACCTGCCACTTGGACACCAGACTGGTAGAAATACGTTTGCAGGGAAAATTGATCAGTACTTTGGTGAGTTTTGGCCCTGACTCTCAAAGAAAAAACGAGGAAGGAAGATAAAGGAATTTATACAACTGACTGCTCGAAAGAAATAAAAGAAAAACAAATTTTTGGTCAAATCATGAGCTGTTGTGATTGAGTTGATGGAACTAAGGGGCATACAAGCCTTTCAACCTTCATCAAAGCAATCGTGACTAATAATAATGTATATTACCTTTTTTAGAATGAGGCTGTTTGATCGATAAATGGCCAGTTCTCCAGAGGTTGCACTATGATATGGATTTCCTTTTGGCACCTTTAGTTAAAATAACAACAATAATATTAGAATATTTTTCTTGAACCTTTGGATAAAATATATAGATTTGTTCCAATATTAGTCAACCTTTTACTAATATCCAAAAGCATGTTAAAGTCAAATCACCATCACCTAAATGTTTGATAAAAATCTTTCAAATCTATGCCTTTAAAAGAACAAAACACATAGATTTTGAAATCACTCAGGACAGGACTCCCTGTCATATCCTGGATTTTACATGACACTCCCCACGTATAGAAAAAGAAATCATCTAATGTTTTCTTTTGCAAATTTTTATAGAGCACCCTCTAAGCCTATAAGCATTCTTCAAGGGCCAATAATCTCTGCATACTAGTAATACCTTAGCAGCATCTTCCGGGTTGTTCTTCACAGGTGCATAAGCAAGCCACCAATCCATGGTCTACAAAATCGTATAAATTCAGAGATGAAGCATCGAGTATAACAGAGGAAACAATAAAGACGTTTCTTAGTAATAGATAATGTTGCAGAATCACGGGAAGGGCTGCTTATTACAGACTGACTTCCCCAGTGATATGTGAGTGCCTCCAAGGATGGAAAAGCCAATTTCATTTATTTATTTTGAGTTCAGATAGGATGGAAGTTCACGAACTAGGGTGAAGTTGGGAGGATAAACAATTGTAAAACCAGGGAGGAAAACATAAGGGGATCATTTTATAGAGAAGTGCTTAAATTCATGTAATTTAAAACATGAACGTATTATAAGCCAAAATTCATCAAAGTGGATTTGTCCATGGATGCAGCCACTGGTAACATCCACTCTGATGACTTTTTGTTGGATTATTATTCGCTCACACGGCACATTATATGTAAGTATTTGGTCTAAATATTTTTCCAGGGGAAAATCACATGACAGTTTCTGGTTGAATTCAAATAGTGGACCCAGTAAAATTTCAACCTTCAATAACACAGGCAATGACCAGTGCCCCTAAGACCCAGTCATTTTTCATTATCTCTAGAAATCCATATTTCTTTGCCAGAAAGACTAATTTACCGTGAACCCAACCCTTGCAGATGGAGGCAATGTTTTGGGATAGTCTTGCATCATACATTCGAGTCGAGTAGAGGACTTAAATGAAGTTTTACTGGCATCTTTGTATCTGCAGCAAGTAAACGTAGCTTTGATAATGATAATATGATACACCAATACAAAGCAAGCATAATCACAAAGTTCCAAACCCTGTACGAGCATGCATGCTACAAGATAGAAAACAAAACATGTTAATAAGTCATGTGCTCACTCCTAAATTCCAATTACCATCCACTTCTGGAACAAACTTCCTTAAAAGGCATTCCGATTCAACATATGGAAGGAACACCCAATAAAAGTGGCAATGAACTACTGGAACCTCATATATTAGTCATCAAAGTTAGTTTCACAAAGTAGTCAACAATAAAAGATGTAGACATGAGTGAGCAAGAGTGAATACAGCATACTTTAAATACTGCCATCAAGATTCAGTTACCTACAAAGGAAGTCCAACAAAAGTGGTAATTCTATTACAAGTTCGTACCAAAATTTTTCTATCCGGAGAAAAGACTAAAAAATATTAAAGCTTCTAATGTATTAACAAAATGATCGTGAAAGCAACTAAATAAAATTAAAGCATGCTATAGCGATGCATGGGGGGAAAATCAAATATAATGAGCACAATTAATTAAAATTACTTTGGGTTAACAAACTCCTTTATAGCACCTCCTGTTTTTGAGAGCTCTTCAATGTAAGGACCAAGTTCTAATATCAACTGTTAAATAAAAGAAAAGAATAATATTGTCACTACGCAATATGATGCAAACATGAAGTTGATCAATATCAGAAAATAAGAAATAGTCATTGTAACAAAACCATTTTCTATCTTTTATTTTTAGTACATAAAAATCTCAAGAACCATCAAGGAAGTGGTAGGTGAGGGGATTCTCTTTGTTTAATAATTTGGAGGCACAACTGATACTAAGCAGCATCTCAGGAGGCATATCACACAATAAATTTTTACACATAAAAGTGCAAATAATGCATCACTTTGGGTATACATGGCAAATATATGGTGTAATAGTATCAATGCACAATTAGTCATCACTGATAAAAAAATTATTGGAAAGATGCCATGGAGTTCACATGAAGCGAAGAAAAAAAATGAGCTGATTGCTTTTCAAAGTATAAATTGAGGGCTCACACAAAAAGTTAAGGAAATAATACAGATAAAGAAACACTATTCGTAAGCAATAATAAATAATTGAACAAAAGCTCATTCCACAAGGGGAAGAAACGGAATATTGAGTTTCACAATTACTTGGTTTATATTCCCTGGATAAGGAGAGGAGCCAGTCTCACAATTGGCATCACCTTCAGGGTGTCCCGTTGCCTTGAGGAGAGGATCTAGTTGATTGTATTCCACATTTATCACCATTGCCCTCCCTGAGATGATATGTCTTTCAGATTGGTAATCAAATGCTAGCAAATAAGCTATTCATATGCCAGTGCTAGATGGTCGGTAGCATGAGCAGGAAATCAAAATTGCATTTATCTATCAGAGTCCAACAATATGAATAATATTAGGTTCTGGCCAATCCCTAAAAGATCAGCATCAAAAATACAATTTATTGCTTATCCACATCACAAGCAATTCAGTGATTGCAACAAACTCCACAAAAACACGTTAGCAATTGAGATCACACATCACAGATGTTTTTGTGTCTATTAGGGAACAGATGAAATTACCATCAGAGTGAGTGAGTCTGGTAATCCCGCCAATAGCTTCTTTTGCTTTCCTAGGCACAGCAACAGAGTTAACATGGTACTGTTTGGCAGCACTGACACCCAGTGCTGCGGGAATTGCCTGTATCCTCAAAAATACGAGGCAATGAATATTTGCATTACATTAATGAGCAATCCAAAAGACAATAATAGAAGATATGACATGTGAAAACAACTGACCCTGAATAGAAGTCCGTTTGTATCTTGAAAAAAGAGGACCCATTTCAAACCAGCAACAAGCCTGTCAAAATGCAGATTGTACTGAACTTAAAATGAAACCCTTTATCCCAAGAAAGAAATATCTTTTCACTATTATTTTCTTAAACTCTTGAACACTATACAATTGATTTTTGATAATAGAGACGATGGAAACCAACATTTTCTTTAACACCCATTTTAGGTGCCCACATTCCCCCTTCCATTTCTAGTAATTTGAGAATGTAAACCCATCAATTTAGAGATTATGTTATCCCAGGTTTCTAATCTCACAGCCCTTGTTTTTATTTTTTTGGCGAAAATGTGCCCTAATATTTAAAAAATTCTGAAAATTACCAAGATATTCAGATACAAGATCCATTAAGTTTTAACAAATTAAATGTTTTGACATGAACATTATCAATGTAACACTAGAAGCAGGAAAATATAAAAGAAGACAAATAAATCTATTTCATTTTATATTGATATCATGAACAGATAAATACTTGTAATCTGTAAGCCGTACCATACTTTCAGAAGACCACTGGAGTAAAGAAGTGCATGCACATCACCATGTCCATGAGGTTTTGTCTACTAAAAGAGAAATTGTTATTGCACATCATAAACTGAAATAAAATTCTCTGCACCCAATGCCTTCTGCTAAGTAAAAATGTCGGCCATACAATTATACACTAACTGCACAATACCTGAATTTTGTATTTGTTATGTGGATCCACTGCTAACCTGGCATCATTATCATCTAAGCATGCTACTTTTTCCTGATATGCACAAAATTTAACATGCCAACAAAAGCAATTTCAAGCTAATTTGAACTTTTCCTAGGACATCAAAAGCCATACCTGCTTCAAAAGTTTCACTTGTGTGGATTGCATGCCAAAATAAGAATTTGATTCCAAGAGTTCTAAGGTACGTGCGTGTGTGTCATCAGATGTCATAATGACAAAAGGAATTTGTGTCTGGCATCCACCTAAAAAATTGAAAGCAACAATATTATATGAATATAAACTAAAATTAACATATGAAATCACAGTGGGGCATTGTTTGATCAAGTAAGGAGAGAAAGAAATCTTAAGAGAATCTCCCAGAATAAGATCATGGAGAATCTTGAAGATGTAGCATACTCATGTTTAAGATCTATACAGGCTAAAAAATTCATGTTTTCCAATTTATTACAAAAAGCAAGTAAAACAGGAGGCAAGAAACACTTTATTATTATGCATAAGATTGACCTGGTAGTAGATTACAGCTGGCATCTTGAAGAGCCAATATATATTCTATATAATGCTGTAGGAAACATGTGCCGGTAGTTGTTTCTGCAGGAAGAGAAACCTGTAAGATTAAAAAACACTAGTTGAGAAACAGGATTACCCCTAATCAGATGATAGTTTCGTATATGTTGATGTTAGACATACATAACAAAGAGTAAGGCATCATAAGAAAACAAGTTAAGCAATAAAGCTTTTGTTAACTATGGGGCCAAAAAGTGGAATACCAATAAGACCACAGCTATGATAATATTTGAAGCATCCAGGCTAGAGGGTGGGTAGCGAAAATCTTGCTCAACATTATGAAAAGATACCAGTATGACTCCATGGTCTCTATACATAAGTATCAGGTACAGATAGAGTAGAAACTCAATTTCATAGACATATATGCTGCCACCTCTTATGGTACTTGTTCTTTTTTGAGAGGAAAGATACAAGAAAAATGCAATTAGGAAAGGAAAAATTAGAAGAGGATAAGCACCCTCAAGCCAAACTTAAAAAAACACATAAAAACTCCAAAAAACTAATCCTTAAGATCTTCAAGATGTCTACCAAGAACACTTCATTAAATAACCATAACCTGAGCTCCAATTCTTCCCTGGTAGAAAATATTCTCACAATAGAGTCTTATGTAAGATGTGGATTTTAACAAATTTTCCTATCAAGGTTAAGAATTCTTTTGGAAGAGAGAATACCAAAGCCCAGCTGTTTAGGAAATTTAAATTGAAGAGCCTCAAAACGCCTTAACCGCCCCAAGGTAAATTTTGATTAACAAAATTTCAACTTCCTAGATAATTGACATCACGCCTCAATGGACCTCTTGGTATTCCCAAAATCTCTTAATTACACATCCAGTACAAAACAGGGGGACCCAGGGGGGATCAAATGCTGTCATTGGCTCATGGTAATTCATAAGATAAAGAATACTGCAATATGAATTGATTATATAGGGAAAACAGATTACCTTGATTCCATTGTATCCTAGACGCTCCCCAAGGCCCCCTGCAACAAGAACAAACGCAGCTTTTCGAGCTTCCTTTATACCCACCTCCTCAAAATTGGTGAAATTATCATCAGCAAATGTTAAATTTTCACCAGTTGGAACCTGCAAAATATTAACCGACGAACTTATGATGTATCAATTTTTTTTTTTTTGAAAAAAAAAAAACTGGAAGAAGTTGTTTAATGATTAATCGTTGAAATAGTATTTATTTTATTTTTGAAGTATTTGATGAAGCTTTTTAAAACAGGAAGCTGCTATTAAGTAAAAGTAGAAGCAACTAAGCACTGTGATCTTGTGTCTGTACTTCGCAGAGGATTTTAATTATAAAGCCTCTCAACTTAGTTTAATCCCGTTTTTAAATTTTTCTAAATGTAATATTGCACAACATGTATGGCAAAAATTCCAGGCTCGACAACTTTTGTATCATAACTTACAATAAGGGAGTAGAAAATTGGAGGTTTCTTTGAAAAAGAAGTAAAAATAATGAATCCCTTTTGCAAGACAAAAGCACCATTTTCATAGTGAGTAGTTACTATATCACTCAGTACTTTTTTAGCTACAGTTTTTTGTTTTATTTTCATTTATTCTCCTATCTTTGTATACTTCTTTAGATGTGTGTGTATATATATTAATTTTTATTTTATATGTATATATATATATTAATTTTTATTTTATATGTATATATCTTGATTAAATTTTTTTTTATAAATTCGGTTTATTTTATTTTTGATATTTTGATAATAAAAGTGAAAAAAATTATTCAAAATTAAATTTCAAAATATTTATCCATTCATATAATATTAACTGCAAAAATAGATTTACTTATGTCCTCATCAGTAAGTTGACAGCAAAAAAAATGGTTTTTGAAATATTTGTCCACATAATATTCAATAATATCAATAAGAAATTAAATATATCAGATAATTTCACTAACCAAAAACTGAATTGATCTCACATGATTTCATCTGAAATTCCATATAAAAATTATTTAAAAAATAAAATTCTAATATCAGAAGATTAAATTATCAGAGGACAACGTGGTACGTAATCATAGATTTTACATCAGCATATATGTTGATCACTCACAGAAGGGGTGAAGCCATCAAAAGGATTCTTTCCGTCTTTTGAATCAGCCAAGAGTTCTCTAGCGGTTTTAATGTATGATGCCAAACCCCCAGGATAGCTTGAATTTAGGCGAGCCACCTAGAGAAATTGAAGTTAGAGGAAGATGAGATGCAAGTGGATATGGTTCTTCAGACGTCTTCAGACAGATGCCAACAGTATCATGCTATCACAGACAGATTTTAAGAGAAAACAAGTTCCAGTTCTAAGACAAGACCTTCGAATAGAACTATAGAAGCTTGTTTCTAGGCATGTTTACATTAGTAATATAGGGTCATAAGAAACATGTATTAAGTTTAATTAATTTAATATTTAAAAATAAACAAGAAAATTTGGGAACAATCGCTTTAGGTGAAAAAACTAACAGAACTACAGTTCGAAGTTAAGAAAGATGGGCGAAGGTAGAGTGGAGTTTTAGTTTAATTTGAACAAGCACGGCGAGTTCTCTTCAGAATCAATCTCTTTGGAATACTTCAAATTTACCCAGCAGTCCAGCACTAAGGCGGACGAAATCGCTACGCTGCACATTGCAATCCAAACAAGCTAACGATCTTCAAAATGCAAGCTCGGATAACCCAATTGCTCGAACAAAATCAACCCGGTTAAAGAATCAAACTCGAATTATGAAATACAAGTGCAGAGCCCCTACCTGATCGAAAAAACCTTTCTTTGGGTCGTCATCGACACCCGGGATCGCCCAATGTTCAAACAAATGACTTTGCCCCATCTCCAGCAGCATCTTCGCGAGCCCAACCTGGTTTCGTCATTCCCACAAACAAAGCCATTTCACATCAACAGTCAACAGACGAAACGGATGCGAGCGCTAGCGCTCAATAAACAAGATCCCTACAAATGTATCGTGAGATATACCTGTTCTGGCGACAGAATGTTGAGATTTTCCTTGAGATTGGGGACAGAAGAAGCGAAATCATCATCGAGGCCAAGCTGGGAGAGCGTATGCGTGGTGGAATCGACTGTGGAGGCCATTGGAATAGGGAGAGCGAAGAAAAGGCAGAGATTTAGTTTCGAGATTAATAATGGGCGAGGAGGAGGAAGAAGAGAGAATGATGGCGATGAATGGGGGTGGCAAGGTGCACTCAGAGAAGAGAAGTAGAGAACTGTGTATACAGTATACGTAATGAGAACGGGAACATCGATTACCATGCGGATCTGAAAACGAAAGGGAAGGGGCAGCGGTCTCGTTTTAGAGTGGCCCCCCCAGCCATGAGCATCTGCATTTCTGCCATTTCACCAAGCGTTTGGCGCCAACCAAGTAAGCCGGCCAGCCCTTTTATCTTTGTCCGTTTTTTTTAAAAAAATAGTTTTATTCCCTTCATTTTCATGATACTAATACATTATCTAGACAGTAGCCTCCCCTTTAATTTACATAAATACATAAATCCATGTCTTCAAAATAAAACTTCTAGTTATCCATTACACCATACATTTTGACCTTTAAAAAATGCTAATTCAGTCTGAAGAAACTAGTATAGGTTTTGGTAACCAAAAAAAAAAAAGAATGATTGATTTCAAAATATTATAATTTGATGTAAAAATTCTCATTAGGATGATAACAATATCTCTCATGACAAGAAAAAAAACACGCCTTCAAAAAAATTGAAATCGCTCACTTTTATTGGACTTCATATGAACACTTTATATACAAAGTACAAACTCGTTCATCCCTCATCACTGCGACAAGATTAGAATCAAAACAATTGTGTACATTTGAAGTAGAATCGAATCAACATTGAGAAACTGAACGACCAAACCATGAAGTCATAGGACCTAGCTAATTTCCAGACTAGTTAAGGGGAGAAGGAGGACACCTACAAACAAAACCTCTCATCCTAAGCCCGTCCTCTGCAAGAGGCAGCGAGAAGAAAGAATTGAAGCAAGCAATTTGTTTTGATCAGTCAAAGCTGGATGAGCCGCTCCATCGCCCTCTTAAGTAGTCCTCCAACGACACATTCTGCTCAACACTGCTCATGGACGAGTCGTCCTCCACATCAAGCAGTGCTACATTAAGATGTGACTGCAAATTTGAAGGTGGACACTCTTCATCGTCAAGTATCCCCGGCTTCTCCAAAGCGTTAACTTCTAACCTTGCCCACTTGATTGCATCAACATCCCCTTGAAGAAGCTTTGAAATCTGTGGTCCAAAGGAATACATGTGAATTTCAAGTTTTGAGAAAAAGTGAACACTTCATGAAGCCATTAATTCAAGTATGACTTGCTTACCAGGATCATAGGAGGCCTGGCTCTTGGATCACGTCTTATACAAAGTTTGGCTGCCAACGCCATCCTTTCCATCTGTTCATGATCATAGTTATCGTTCAAACTTGGATCTAACAATTGTGACACCTTTCCATCACTAAGAATTGGACTTGCCTGTAAAAGAGATTCTCATTGTTTATCCCACAGTACACGTAGTTGCAAAAATAATCAATCTTGGCAGAACATAGGATTATGAGGACAGACCCACATAACGAGGCTCTCTTGACCTTTAGGGTAATCTCCACCTATGGGTTTTCTTCCAGAAAGAAGTTCCAGGAGTACGACACCAAATGCGTACACATCAATCTTGGCATTGACTTTGCCATACATGAAGTATTCTGGAGCCAAGTAACTGCATAAATGTGTGAGCTTTATATTTTAGTACCGACCCATTTATACTTTCTCTGATCAAATAGGATATTTATGGACTGAAGCGGATGGTTTTGATTTAGAAATGTCTAGGAGTCAAAAGTACAAACCCGAAAGTTCCAGCAACGACTGTGCAGGTTACGTGTGAAGATGGGGTGGAAGCCCATTTAGCAAGACCAAAATCAGAGAGCTGAACAAATTCAAGCAAAAAAGTGTGAGGATCACCGACAATTGCATTAGTGTAGAAAGCAAGTGAACAGAGAGATTTAGCTATTGGCCCAAAAAAATAGAGGATAAATTACCTGGGGCTCAAAGTCCTCAGATAATAATACATTTGATGACTTCACATCCCTGTGGATCACAGACTGAGCACCGTTGTTATGCAGATAATCCAGAGCCTCAGCCACACCTATTGCCGTCTTATATCTCTCAGTCCAGCCAAAAACAAGTGGATTTTTCTTACTCCCTAATTATGACATGTGATGAAAATAGAGAGTTATTGAAACCATAGTTAATTAAGTTTAACAGCTATATATAGCTGCTATATATGATGTGCTTTGTCTTACCATAAAGATTGTCTTCAAGGCTTCCTCTAGGCAAAAAATCATATACCAAAAGAAGATTGCCATCCTCAAAGCAGAAACCCAGGAGGGAAATAATGTTTTTATGGTGCAAGGTAGTGATAATTTCTATTTCCAATAGAAACTCCTTCAAAACATCGTCAGAAGGCTTTAAAATCTTAACGGCAAGCGCCTTTCCATCAGGAAGGCAACCCCTATAAACCTGACTACTTCCTCCTTTTCCAATCAAATTTTCTGAAATCATACAATTGATTCATGCTAAAAAAAATGAATTGCTTTTGGACAAAATGAACTTCACAGAAAACTATTATTGCAAAACAAACCTCGCGAGAAATTTGAAGTTGCCCGTACAAGTTCTTGGTACTGAAACAATCTGCACGAGGATGAGTATTTCTCGTGAAGATCCTCCAATTCTTGAGGAATACCTTTTGAATTGCCGTCTGGTGAAGAAGAATCAGTCCTTATTTCAACATCAACTGGAACAATAGCACCACTTCTTCCATCTAAAGCTGTAGCTTGTTTATGATCATGATCTGTTGTGTCATATGAAAGATTTCTACAAGGTAACTGCATTGCCCACTGGACCACAGATGTCTGACACATCGACGATAGATCATGGGACTCTCTATCTGATAAAACTGTCCGTTGTAACAGTGGCCAACCAGGTTTCAGCTCAGGTAGTTCTCTCTCAGACAAGGTTGTTGCAGTACTTGAACTTGATGCTGTCTCATCTGTCTGTACAGGCACTATGGCCAAAGCATTTTCGTTGATACCACCATCGTCTGAAGGCTTCTCTGCAGAATGGTGGCAGGACATGTTTGGCAGTGCTGAATTTGAGGCACATATTGAGCAGCTTGGTTTCTGAAGCACAGATTCTTTAGACCCCAGAAAATCTTTCCCATGCTTGTTTTCTGTATTGTCGTCATTTAGGACTTTAGAACTCTTACTGAATGTCCGGTGAATAGTTTCAAGTAAACCAATTTTGTTTTGACGATCAATTCCTGCAACAGATTGATCATGCTTGAGTTTATATTAGACATATCTGTGAGCTAACAACACATTAAAGCACTCTTCAGAAAAAATTTAAACCTTTTGAGTGAGAAGATGTTGCTGGGGAGCCATCTCTCTTAAACACAACTTTCCCATTATTAACAGCCAGAACACAGCAGTTCCTGGATAACTTTTTGGCACAGTACTTGGCTACGGAGGCAGATGGCCGAATTGTATGAAGGCCATGTGCTGTTCCTACTATAAGATGAGTCGCAGAATAAGCATTTGCTTCTCGGATTAAAATTTTCCTGACTGATGGACCTCTGCAAACTTTGAGCTTGAGATCCACCTGAATCTCATATTTGAAATTAAATAGTTTTAGCTCGCGTTTCTCCGAGGAACAAGGAAAAAAAAAAAAAGATAGGGGGGAACCTGTTTTAAATTGCAGAAACCTTCATAAACAGCAAGAACAGAGTCGAATGCGTTGACAAGCGAAAGAAGGGACAATTTCCCATCTCGATCGACGATTTCTACATGAACCCATTTCACCAAAACCAGTTAATTTCCCCTCTAATCCACTTCCATAGATGAAAATTAGAGAAGAAAAACTAAAACTAAAAGTCCTCACTTACGATTGTTGTCAAGAACATTAAGAGCAACCACAACATCACCAGGCTGAGCGACTTTGACCAGAGCCCAGGTGAGAAGCTCCTTGCTGGCCGAGTCCAGCTTCATTCCTACCACCACCGTCCGGCCACCGGAGCTTCCACCGTGGACTTCTCCGGCCACTCCCATTTGCAATAGTTTCATGTCGTGGGTCAAAATCAGAGGAGGTGATGTTTTCCTTGTGGGTGATAACCGTAACTGAAAATGAGGTTCATATAGTTAGAGATTGTGGGAAGGAGGGATGGCGTCAACCGTCGTTTGGTTCACTTTTCATGGTGGCACGCCAGAGCAGAGTACCAGACTAGAGAGAGGGAAAGTCTGTATCTGTAAGTTTAGCGTACAACTTGAACTCGTACTCAACACTGATTATATTTCAGTTTACTTTGACGATGCCATTTTAACTTTCGCATCATCATTACCTTCCGGCTTTTCGAGCAAGATTCTAACAAAGTTCATACCTTTAAACGCCCAAGATTTTGACCACCGGACCCTCCTGTGAAAGACGTTGGACCTAAATATATTTATACACACACACACATCGCTCTCATATCCCCCTACCTTTTCTTAACGGAAAAAAGAATATGAAATTAACATGTAGTAGATGATGAAATGGGTGAGGTGCATTGGACTAAGATGTTGCATCATTCATGTTTCATTAACAAGATGCTAAATTGAAGTTTGCTTCGTTATCAAAGTTGATGGAATAGCCTTAATACACGCATCTAACAACACGACTTATATATAACGTAATAATTAGCATACTACTACATATGTAGTCGTATAACTTGTGGGTGTAAGTAGGATGCTTTTTGATGAAGATAATAATTAACGTCAGGTGTCGTAAGGAGTATGATATTTTGAGGGAGCTAAAAGAAGAGAAACCACGAATATAAGTGTTGATGCATTGATGTGGTCGGCGGAGAAGAAAGGTGACGTTGTTAATGTTAGAAGCTTTAGAGGGTTTTATGTTATATGACATGTGAAGGAGGGAGCGCCTCGTTACCTACCTGCCACCTTAACACCCTCCTCACGCGAATCCTCTCATACCTTCCACGTGGCACTTCCTTTCTATTTATTTCTTTATTTTATATTTTTTTATGTTTTTTTCTCCACCTATGCCAGGCCAGCCAACTACTCACAGCCCCACACGTGCACCACAAGTTCCTCTTTTTTTGGTTTTTTAATAAAGACACAGTCTTTTCATATCTTTTCTTCTATCAAGCATCAAAATAAAATGATAAACATGGAGATGAGAGAATGTGGACAAATCATTGAACCCTCTGGATTGTGATGCTGGCGAGGCAGCCTTGATTCTGAGTCTGATCCCACCTCTCAAAAAAGCAGCCATTTTTTGTGCATCGTCCTGTTCTTGATTTTCCTAATCGTCAAAATGACGTACCTTTAAAAAGCATCTGTTTTTCTAGTTACGTCCCTCTCCTTCTACGTCAGACCATCGTACTGTATACTTGGGGTCAGATACAAGGGGATCAAATCTGTTTGGAAGACATGTGACATCAAAAAAATCAATGTACCGATTGTTATTTTTACGTGATTTCGATTTTGAATGAGTTAATTTTAATAGGCTTTAAGTCAAATACGATCGATTTTGTCTGTGTATATAAGAATATGATTTTCTTTTGTTTCCGGTGGTTCAAGACTACCCCACTTGACTAGATATTTCGCTTTAGTTTTAGCTTTGTTGGGTTCATTTTCAGCGGTAATGGTGTTGGTCAAACGTGCTTATCTCGCCATGTTAGAGCCCCAAATCACTCATTCATTAGCTCTCTCCCCCTTCTTTCATTTCTTTGACAAAAACCTAACATCTTCCTTTTCCCTTGTGCCACTCATTCCGTTTTTTGATCTGTGTGATTCCCCATCACGCTTTACTTTTCAGTTTCCGTTAGACCCCATTCTTTTTTCACACGTCGTAATTTTTTTGTTCAATTTAGATTGACCCCCTTCGATTAAAAAAAGGAGAAGAAAACGGATTAGAAGAGAGAAGAGATAGCAACGAAAATAAATTCAGGAAAAGAGAAAGAACTAGGGGCAAAGGAAATCCCCATTGATACTTTATATTTCAGATGGTAAGCTTCATTTATTATTCAAGCCAGCATAAAAGTTTGAAATTTTTCTCTGGTTATGATCGAAGTTATGGAGGCGTGTATAGCCTCTCCCAACTCCTCATCATACACACGTTATTATTAATTCATATTTTCAAGAAAGGTATATGGATCGAATAGACTCAAGTAAGTTGTAGCCCACACTAAGGAAGCAAGATTAACTCAGAAAAAGCGGCAGTTTTTTGATGCAGTTCGTCGCAATTAATTAAATATTAGATAATGGCAGTAAAGATGAGGTTTGGAAGTCCGTAACGACGGCTTCACCAGAAAGATAAATAGTGTGCTAACACCAACAGCAATGGCAAACCAAATTACTCTCTCTCTCTCTCTCTCTGTGTTTTAATAAAGGAAAAGGTTTTTTGAATGACAGTGAAATGTTGCTTGTCAGTTGTTGGGCTGATCCAAGTTAATCATATCCATTCTAATTACAACCAATTTCCTTGACAAAATTCACAGCGCCATTCAATTTTGGTTATAAATAGTAAAATAGGTTATTTCATGGCACTTGGGTGGAAAAATGGGAAGGTTTTTTTAAATGAGGGTGGGGGGTTGGAGGAGAAGGGAAGCAAAGCAAGTGCAGTGCAACGGAAAGAAGCGTCATGTAACTTGTGAGGGGAATTAAAATTCGATCCAGAAGCAATAAATTTCAGAAATCCAAATTGTTAGGTGCTTGTCCGTTGAACGTACAACTTCAAAACTTAGACGAAATTCTCATGTGTCCAGGCCCTGCTTTTCTCACTTTCAGTGTGATCCTGATAAGCAGATATGAAAGAAATGCATTGCATGATTGAAGCCAGGATTCTTGAAAGCTTAGTCAGTAGCTTTTGAATGTATTTGAATTAATTTGAGTTATGTGTGAGCGAAAGCTGGTAAAGAGGCTAACATTAATGGGAGAGAAAGCGTTAGAAAAAGAAAAATGGGATCAACACAGATTGCCATCAAACCTGGAACTGGGCATAGCTATTTTGAAAGGGGGAGGTGAACGTTGCTAGCATTTATTGTTAAACATTTAAGGAGAATCTAGTGATGAAAGTTGTGGATGGAGAAACTGAATCTAGTGAGCAGGTAGAGTTTCTCTCTCTACCTTATCATTTCGAAAGATATGGCTTGCTAATGCTTTGATCCCTCTTTCTATCCGCCCATTCTACCATCATCTAATTTCATAGGATCTCTCAACTTTGTGCTTGTGGCTCAATATTTGTCACCAATGGTGGTTATAGGGTTTTAGTAGTTGCAACAGCAAGCCTTTATGTTTAGCATTGTGAACTTTCGTATAAGTTGGCATTCGGTATGTGCTCTTGTACATTGTTGTGTTTACTATATCTTTTGTGGGCCTTTTATGTTATAATGTCATTTTACAACATAAATATATAAATATGTTTGGTTATTTTATAAAAAAGAAAGGTAGAATGGTAAAACTATACACTTCAGAACAAGCCCCATCGTATCGAGCTTGAACAGTGAAGGAAAACAATTGGTGGAATTGAATGAGCTTTTCATTGAATCTATATCTACATTCAGGAACAAATGAATTGACTAATGTGTGAAAAGGGGAAAAAAGTCCCTGTGACTTATGTTAGATCAGCTGCTGTGAATGCTATCAGTTATTATTGTCATCTACCTCTGCTCTACAAATTGCACCCTCTGCTATCTCTAGAGTTGCTCTCATCATGACCCCAGAATTTCCGCCTGGACCACGGTCGAGGTATTTTTGATCTATTCCATTTTTGTTGCCTAAAGAAGCTCCTCCCCAAATCATCGGGGGAACTCTTCAATAGTTTAGAGATGTGGTTATTATCCTCATATGAAAGGTCTTTAGCACCAAGACCAGTTGTGCTGGGAGCCATATCATCCGAGTAACAAATAGCTAGACCACTAGAATCTGGCCTCACAATTTCTGCAGGCTGGTCTATTTTCATAGCGTCAGTAGACTTGCAAGATTGACAGTCATTCTGGGGTCGATACAGGGGTGGTGGAGGAAACGGATAGAAAGGCATGCCTGGTGCAGTGACCCAACTGCCTTCCTTTTCCACCTGAGGTGTTCCATATTGTTGGATAACAGGCCAGGGAACTCCATACGAGACAGGCAAGCGAGGATTAAATTTTTCCCTTGGATTGCCTATAACTGCATCAGAGGGACATTCAGAACCAGAATGGTCCGGAGGTTGCAAAGCAAGATCACCAGAATTCTGCGAGGCATTTGAAGAACCCGAAGGCTGGAATGAACATGAAAACCCAGGTGGAACATCTACAGAATTATTCTGCCCAGAGACAACTTCTCCTTTCTTGTGCTCAGGAGAAACTACAACTGAATTTGTCTCTGCTGGTTGATCCCATCGACTTTTACGTTTACGTCTCATTTGCCCACTGATCTCACACCCATTCAGAGATGGGGCAGAACAGCCCTCCGGGGCAACAGCATTGACTGAACTTATTTCAACCAATGACGGCTTGGCGCAATCTATTGCTTTAGTAGGTCTCAAGCTCTGTTCACATGCATTGTTCGGTGATGCTGAAAATCTGTTGCGTTTGAAACTCCTATAAGATTTCACCCCACAGTCATCCCTGTTTATAAAGCCACGTTTTCTGAGAGATCTAGGAATCCATCTGTCTCGAAAGCTTCGAGCAATCTGATGGACCTACATGAGCAAATGAGAAAATGAATAGAATCAAATATATTCTCACCCACAAAAGAAATACACCACTGGGGTCAAAAAGAAAGAAGATCCAAGCAGCATGTTTTGTTAATAGGCCATATGCACTTGACCTGACGAAAGCTGTAATCAATGCAAAAGTGGACAAGAACAAGCTAGTATGTAAAACACCTCTTTGTCTTCATGTTCCGTCAAGGACAGCATTGACTCCCTAAAGCTGCGCATAAAATCCAATAGTTAGGAAAAGGGGGGAGGTTTAGCCCCGATAGAACAATTTCATACGGTCAAATGGCAGAAAAAAAATGCATATATTGCAGTTACGGAATCTAATGAATTCTCTCTATGTTGATTATAAACTAAGGTCCTCTGCCAGAGAACAAGTCTTCATAGGCTACAATTTTTTAAAGGGAATGCAAATCAACAGAAAATGCAGGAAAGACACTCAGCTCCTAGGTATTCGAGATGCTAAGCTTCTCCCAACCTGGAGAACATTTGTGTTACCCCCCCACTGGACCCCATCTCCCTCTATTCCTCGTTCAACATCAACCTCATCTCTCCGCTCTGCTCTAACGGCCAAGTTAGAACAGTGTAGTTACTTATTTTCCGTCAATCAACCCTTCTGTTGCTAGTAGCTCCCCTGGGCCCATGCTACTCTCTTTCTTCCTCTCATACACTAGTAATGGCCCACCCTTTTCTTTCTTACCCGTTCTCACATAAGTTAACAACGAATGCCCATACCCATCAAAAGGGCTAGAAAAAAAGAGGCCCATCCCCATCATAATAGTGGCCAGCGATTTGTTAAAGACATTAATGAAATCCACTATCGAATTCAGAAGATTAAGCACTAATGAAATCCATGACTCCAGATTTGAGATACTTAATTAAAAGTCTAGCATAATTCTCCAAACACTGATTTTCATAATAATAAGTTAAATTGGAGGGAAACTAAAAGGGTCAGTTGAAATTTTCTAACCTCTCCATTCCACGACAAGGGGGATCACAATTTACATGCTCAAATGTCAAAATCTTTCTTTCTGCTAGGCGCTCTATGACCTGTGCAAGGTGCATTTGATAAATTGTAGACTCACCTCCCTTAAAGAAGGATTAAAGAACAAATATAAAATAAAATAAAAGTGTAGCAATACACAAGTCATGAATAGTATAGCTCATTTTAAGTAAAATGCATAACTAGCAACTAAATTGAGTCATTTCCCATCTGCAAACCTTAAGAAGCTTTCGCAAAATTGGAATTTTTTTAAAGTCACGCCGGTATTGCTTCATTATGTTGTGTAGCATGCGTAAACCTGAAAGGAAAAGCAATAGTCGTGATTTGACATTGACATAAAAGCATGACAAGTTTTCGCTAGAGATAAAAACGAATAAAAATTGAGATAAGTATGCATTGCCATTTTTTTTAATTATATCATTCAGCACAGCTCTTGATCTTGTTTCCAAAAGGGCTCCAAGAATCATGGAAAGGTCTCGATTGCTGCAGTTGCAACCAAAGTTTAGATTCCTTCATAGAGCATTTTAAAAGTCTATAGTGGATAGCAAGATTACAAAGACAAGCAAAACATGGAAAAAAGAAAATAAGAGAGGACCTTTGAATGGCTTGACCATTACTCCTATCACCTGATGCCGCAGTAAGAAGCAGAAGCTTCAAGTAGCCTTTGGTGGCATCCTGTCATAGCAAAATTCACGGTGAAAAACAATTTCACTACAAACCAGCCTTAGCAGTATATCCAAGACTACCTCCAATATACTGTCAGGTTAAGACTTTTTATTTTTTGGCCAGATGAGAATAAAACATTATAGAAAAGGCCAAAATTTTCTTGCTTCCTAACTTGACTAAACCGATTCAGTGGAAAATAACACTAAAACACGCTTAATGCAGAGACTTCCAGATAAATCTAACAAATTTGAAATACCAAGTCAATCAGCAACCAACTAAAGGTTACTTACTTTACTTTTGCTAATTCCTCCATCTGGATCTAGCAACTCCTTAAGCTTCTCCTCAACTGCAGGTTTGGGGAAGGAGTAATTAAACAAGTTCTTTATGAAATAATCATTTCACCAAATTAAGGCATTTGACAAACCTGCTTCAATACGGCCATTGGAAGAACCTTCCACTGCTTTTTTATGTTTGATGGATGGAACCTGCATTCTGTTGGTGGTCACTCCAACTTTGAGATTATTTGTAGGGTTAGCACACGCCTTCCCTTTTTTAACAGAACCATTTATTTGAGAAGCCTTCACAAGCAAATGACGTTCTGAAAGACCACATCTGTCTTCAATTACTTCATACTTGAATTTGCTAACAGATGAAGAGGAAGTCCCCATATTCGGAATCAAAGTTTTGTCAGAATGCTCAGATTCTACTGCAGATCCTTGTTGCAAGGCAGGCATAGGTTTTCTTCTTACATCATCCATTTGCTGGGAAAGTACTTTAATTTGAATGGAAGATGACAAATTGCCCCCAGAATTTTCCACTTCTATCAGGCTGTGCAGCTGAGAGCTGGCACAGGCAGGGTTTAGAGAGTTCTCCTTCTGTGGGTGACCACCTGGCCCTGCAGGAATAGTTGAGTTGTCAGATAAATTCCTGTCTATTAACATAGGCCTAGCTCTCTGCATATATCAACACTATCACAATGATTGGGTATTAGGCATACCGTCTTCAATATCGCCTTCAGTAAGCATCACAGGTTCTGGAAATTCTTCATCTGAATCATCTTGAACAATGATTTCTGCATTGAGTGGATCACCACCTATATAACCTCGACAATGAGGTGAACCACAATAACATTTTTTTGCAGCAGCGCCAAAAACCCTAACATAGTTGTAATCAAATGTCACCTCTTCATCCTGGGGAAGGTAGAAAGAAAAGGTTCAACTTGGCCAAGTATAGCACAAAACAAATGCACAGTAAGAATGTTCCATAACCCAACCTCATAATGAAAGGAAATAAGGATGACATAAATGTTCCTTTACTCCCCACCACCAAAAAGAAACAATAAATCTTCACGGCTGAAAGACTTTGAGCTTCCCTCTATTTTAGAAATATAAGCACATTTAGTTTTGAATATGTGGACTTCCTTCCTCCCTTGTATTTTAAGAACACACCGCATCTTAATCCATTTTACAATTAGCAACACTTCAATTACATGTTAAATATCAACTGTGAAAAAGGATAGTCTTAATAATATTCCTAGCAAAGTTGAGATTTTAGATGCCATGTTCGTTCTCAAAAAGAGGTGATCTATGCAATTTAATGCTTAATTCTGGGCAGTTCAAAAATTTTATCCTAGTATTAATATGACTTCACATGAACCCTTTTCATCAACTCAAATGTTCAAACAAGAATCTGGATCTGCAAAATGTTCAATCAAATTGCAAACAACTGCATGAATAATGATGAACAGGCTGCAAGGATACCTGCTTAATATCTCTCAATGCAAACAGACCAATACAGATTTCTCCATTCACCATCCACTGTTGCAAAAGGAGAGAGAGAACGTAAGGCCAAGTGGTTCGCGAGAAAAAAAGAAAGAAAAATGACATGTAAATGCTTCTGGATTTTCAGATCGAGCAGCTGATACATAGAAAATGACATAAAGGGCTACATTCTGGAAGAGTGTACTTCCCTACTGCATTTATATTAACATTATCATAAAGCATCACAATGGATCAAACTAACATGCTCAATAATATATCAGTCACATGCACAGAAACAACTCATATACACAATGACAAAAGTTGCTGCCCGTACAAATGATACAAAAGAAAATTTACTTATGGGCAGCTTCCAGTAAAAACACCACATTTTATGCAGCTAATGTATTCACCTTTTCTGTACAACAATTAGGATCACAACTATGATTAATGAAACGCCCCAGATTTCCTTTTGCACTTGCATCAATCACCTGAAAATATAGAAATGTAAACAAAAAGCAAAAGTGAAAAACTCAGACCAACTAAAAATATCATATTTATGAAAAAAAAACAAATATATGTTTCTAGCCATTGAAACTGCTCAGCAGCAGTAAAAACAACAAAATTCATTCCATTGAAATTGAATTAAGCACCATAGGTTAAATTCATACCTCACTGCCATTCAAGGTCATGAAGTAGAAATGTCTACGACCCTTCAAAGCATATTCACTTTGTCGTGCCTCATAGGCATGCATATCAAGCACCTGTTTAAACCATAAATCAGATATATAGAAAAAGGTAAACTATGCAGAGACAAATACACCTTGGCATCTATGTGCCTTAATAGAACAGGGCCATTGCTGATTATATAAGAAATGACATAATCCATTTCAAATAGTTCCAACCCATTTATATTTACCTTCACAGCCTCATCTATCCCTAAAAATCAGCATAAGTTCAATTTTAAATATTAGCAACTCTTCAGTTCTAGTCTTAAAGAATAAGATGACAGTTGAATTTTTCTGCGTGGGTCAACTTATCCTTGCTGCCTCCACAGTTATGATTAAATTTGAGTTTGAAGTTTAATAAAAAGAAGAATTGATGACCAAGCCTCTTAATATGCTTTGAAGCCCAATAGTGACGGGACTGGATCGGAGATTGACACAATATTATTTGGTCCTTGGCTAAAAGTTTAAAACTTGAGTCACTCTTCAGTACTAAACGAACAACCACTTCAGTTGCACAAAAGCACACAGACCAAACTTTCTCCATTATCTCATTAGATCATGGGGCACAGGTTAACTCAATAAGTTAGCTTCCTTTGCAGTAATTGCTAATAACATGAACTGATTTGCATAATTAAGTAAAAATACATTTGAGGACAAATAAAAGGCAAAAGATGGAGGATCTACAACCAATCCTTATAGACTGCATCCATGATATTGTTAAAGGCCTAATTAATTCTTTCTTCCCCCGTCATATTGTAATTCAGCACCAAAAATCAATTTCCTATATTTATAATACTATAAAGGAAATTGGTTAATTAAGTGAATAGTAAGGACAGAAATCCAAGTTACCTCGCCAACATATTCAATAAGGAATTGCCCTGCAGATATGTCCTCAATCGCCTTCAGCCCATAGCCCTTTCTCCCACATTTAAACCACTTCAGTTTGGCATAATTGTGTTTCTGGAACTGAAATCAGGCATTTGAACTACAATGATGCACTTTGCACAAAAAGGTCAACACTACTATCTCAGCAAAGAAAAAATAACGCATTTACCTGCTGATTTGAACAGAGATCCCCACATGGGCAGGCCCCTTGAACACATTCAATGTTAAGCAACCGGTTTAGACATTCATTTCCACATCCAAACTGACCTTTTAGAGGTGGCTTGCAATGGCAAACCATTATCTGATAAAAATTCATAGGTACAATGAGTAAGCATATTAAACTAACAGGAAAATTGGAAAATCATAGAGCTTGGAAAACTAAGCACCATCCAGCCATACTTAAATGTACATCCAGCAGCGACTGATATGAGAACAAAGGAAGAAAAGCATATGCCATGATCATACTGACAGCTAGGAAGCATATGATCCCTCATCCTTCCCGTGAAAATTTAAAGACAACCAGATATTGGGCCTCATGTGTTGAACTACAAATAAGACATACTATTTATGACTTGTGAATAGTGTGACTTGTTATAGACTACATATTTTATATTGATGTCAGTAATTCATCCAATCCTCTGCAGGGTAATATTTAGGCACATCAATTTCACCTTAACCCAATCTGATCTAAATAGACATCAAAAACCCAATCTGACATAAACAGACATCAAGGATTCTATTCACATTAGCTTTTTAATGAAAATTTACTATCATTTAGGTCCCAATCAAGGGAAATAATATATTGACAAGTCCCATTACTTGTCAATGATAGTTCTTTCACTTGTTAATGGTAGCTATTCACCTGTCAATTGGGACTTTTATGATATTATTTTCCATGGTTAGAACTTTAATGATATTCACCCAAAACAGAAAGCAAAGATGGTAATGCCAATGCCAATAGCTCGATCTTCAAAGTTGAACTACTTTTAAGAAGATAGTAATGCCTCTAAAACCAAGTGATCTGGACTTTGATCCATGTCACCACCATTCTCCATAAATGAAATTTCATGTAAGGAGAACATTAGAGATTATAATAATATTTCTTCTTGAGGCCATAATAAGAACATAACTGAGCCAAGTTGCTCCTATGAGCCAATAGACTGATATGACCAGTTTTCCCTTTAAATTAACAATTGCTCATCTAATATAACTGACCTTTATCATAAATATATATTTAACAAAACAACAAAGCACAGGCAAACAATAAAATGTAAAAATCATAAGTAAAAAGTAAGAATTAGAACAACTTGGACCTCATCTATAGTCTGAGTTTTGCGGCTACGATGCAGAAACTCATTGGCAGAAATATGAGTAAAAGTTGATTCCTGAGAAGCTGCAATGCATAGCAACAACAGACAATAAGAAATCAAGGTTGAATCTCTAATTCTCTATCTAGCTAATATTACATACACATTGGACGTTGATGTTCTGGCTCCTTATAGTTTTTGCGATTTTCATTATTATCTTCTTCACTCGATGCATATGATAATCCTAACTCTGCATTGATCTCTGCGTTTGACTTTTCCTGTGCGATAGAGCAATCAGCATAAGCTTTATCACCGCCATCCTTACATGTCCTTCAGAAGAAAATTACACATGACAAGATACAAGTTACTATGGGGAAAATATGACGAAGGACTTGTGCTGCTTTATATGTATAAAGATTTCTGAAAAAGGAAACTAACTGCAAATATATAAAAATATAAATATAAATTATAATGGAAAACATTGAAATAAGAAACTCAAAGATAACAACTGAAGTAGCATGATCAATAAAGTAAAAGCCAGTGATAACTGTGAGAAAACTATTTCTAAACTAAGACATCTTGAATGTATAGCTAAACTTTCAGAAACTACAGATCAACACATCACAAGGAAAATTGATAATTTTTCCATGTTAAAATGACAGACCAGGCACAGTTTGTTTCTTCAATTACATCAGCAAGTGAAGCAGGAATACGCCGCCACTTGTAGCAATCATCACAACACACCCATGCCTTTCGTGGTGATGGATACTGCTCCCCTGAGCCAACACCAGGTACCATGTCTGGACTGGCTAACACTTTGTTCTCATCAGCATTAATTTTTCCACCGTAATCCAACTTCTGTATTTCTTCAGTGCCATTTTCTGTGAACGATACAACAACCCCATTTGCATTTAAATGATCAAACAAAATAAACAACACTTACAATTAAAAAGTGATTAAATGTAAGTAAAATGTTCACAAAAAGGGCACAATCACATAAAATAAGTGTTAAAAATTCCAAAATAGATATAATAGCATCAATATGCAAGTTGCTTCTAAAAAAGTAGAACTACCTTCATGTAGGTAATCTTCTGTTTCACATGTAACTTTATCAGAGACGCTATTTCCTTTAACATCACACTTGGTGACAGATCTCCCCAGTTTCTCCCCATGTCTACAAGCAGTCTTTTTCCTGCTCTTTGACTCGGAAGCTTTAGACTTGGTCTTGCCGACATTAAGAGATTTAAGACTTTCGGGAAGTTTAGAATCCAAATGTCTCTCAGAAGGCAGAAATTTCTCAGAACCAGGGGAGCCCGAATATTCACTGTTAACATCTGGGCTGCAATGTGCCTTAACCTCGACACTACTTTTGACTTCCAACACATCAGTTGGATCTCTAAGTCCAATATCTCCATAGAGGTGCAATGGTTCGGTATGAACTCCACAGTCTTCAGAACTGCTTGTGCTTAATGTATTTATATCAGTGGAACTAGGCAAATCCACAGAGCTAACCACATCAGTGCAGCTCTTCTTGCCTCCAAGATTCTCTGAGTAATCTGCTTCACTTTTCCTTGGGGAACCTGCTGATACATCTCTTACACTACTATTATGTGAACAAGTAGGTTTATCTTTCTTCTTCCTTCTCTTGCTAGCAGTATTATGAACAGAAAAATTAAACTCCTTAGAACCAAAATCAGTATTATTCAGATCTTCCTGATGCCTTTCTCCCACCTGGACATCAGGAATTGAATCAATCACTTCTGAATCAGGTGAAGTTCCAGTTCCGGGATCCATACTCTTAATAATATTGAAAGGCTCCATCAATGCATCAACCAACTTATTTGAAGGAGCCACAAGACAAGGCTCCTCTGCATCGCCATCTGACTTCTCCATTAGTGCAGCGCTTTCTAAGTTGTTGGCAATTTGCCCATTCAGAACAACAGCATGCTTGTAAAGGTTAGTTTTATCAGATTCAGACTTTCTCATAGCCACTTCTTCAAATAATTTGTCTCCACTTTTGCTACCTAAATTTTGAGAACCTGAACCAGGTCCCGAGTTGGAAGCAGAAGTCAAGCCAAAAACAGATTCCGGAACCAGGACGTTTGGGTAATATAAGTGAAACTCTTTCCCCACTTTGATCTTTAGACGCATACCACAGGTTGAAGCACCAGACATTGAATTGAATGTGTTAGAATTTTCACTATCTTTATTTGTTTTTCCACTTTGACATCTGCCCCTAGCCTTCCCCGTAACTTTATTTGGGTTTAACTCTCTATCCATTCCAATAGCCTGTTTAATGTTCCCTAGCAATCCCCACTCAGAAGAGCGGGCTGCTCTGGAGAAACAGCTTCTTTTCTTTCTAGAGGTCTTTGAGATTGCCTTCACACCCCACTCCTGTTGAGGCACTTTGGCTTGTTTATTGCATTTTCTTGGAGCCCTTCCAGTCTGTTGCTTACAAACAGATTTGTTTTGTCTATAGTTCCTTCGATGAGGCAATGACACAATGTCTGAACATTTGCTTTTAGTGACACAATCAATTTTGACATTTTGCTTTCCTCTTTTCTGTCCAGAATTGCATGCACTGCTATTATAACTGATAGCACAGCTGTCGTCCTTAAGTAGGAGATCAGGCACATCCTTTGAAAGGTTATCATTTAAAGAAACAAAGGAGGGAAGACCTGATTCAGAAGAAAAGGTACAATAGGTAGAAGTTTCTGGCAAATTGTCTTTCAATTTGGAGGGATTGCCTTCTATTTGCAATGTATTGTACTTCATTTCAACATTTCCTTCATTTATCCCATCAACATTTTGCTCCAGAAATTTTGTGACATCTTCATAAGAATCAATGTCACTCTTATCAGTCTCCTGTTCCAATTGTGTAGCCTCACTCGAATAAGCTAACATTGAACTCCCCAACGTACTCTGGTAGGTTGGTGGGGACAATACTTGTGCGTATGTATCTATGATACTCTTTTTCTCAACAGTGTCTTTGACCCATTCTTCATAAGGACTGTTGCAATCGCCACCATCTTTCTGATCACTCAGCTTAAACTTATCACTAGAGCTCTTAGCTTGCAAAGATGTTTGGTTGCAAACAGCCACTTTCATCCCACCTAAAGCATCTGTATATAATGCATCAGAAGGCAACTCACTTCCCTGTGCGCGAGATATCTGCTTGCAAGCAGTTACTACCATCCCACCTGAAGTATTGCAGTTGCCTGCAACCTCCAAGGAATCTGTATTTCTCAGAATGTCCTCCTGCTCACTCTTTTGGAGAAAATTGACTAGACAGCCAGGTATAGGTTCTGATTCCAAGGAAAATTCAGAATAAATGAAATCAAATATATGATTGCCAGTATCGGTGAGTAAACCAGAATCATTGTTTTTTTCTTCCACAGCCACTAAAGTGTCCACTGCAGAAGGGATTCTATTGCTCTCCATATCCCTTGGCAAACCGTTTACAGACTTAAACTCTGGTAGAAGCTGGTAGTAATCATGATTGTGAGTTTTTTCTTCTCTGCATAAGCTACCATTTTCTAGGTTAGAAACTTCACATTGCCCACAAAATGTCCTGCAACAATTCTGACAATCATTGTCCAAATTTTTCTCCACTGGCAACATATCAGCATCTTCATATTCACTTACTCTAGCATTGCTGGACATGTCAGTAACATCAATACAGTTTGCAGAGCCAGATTCTTCATTTGTAGAGAAATATTTACGACTGTCCAGAATATTGGAAAGCTCAATGTTAGACTCCAACACGGAGCAGCATACTTCTGAACAGGACTGCCCCACGGGAACAGATTGCAATGGAAACTCTGAACAATGCATCGTGATAATAGGCATGCGTGTTGCATCATCTGCCATTACCATTCTCTCACATGAGCCCATGGCAATTTAAACAGTTCATTCAAATCTATCAGACTACAGCTAACCCTTCACCGCGTACTTGAATACCTGACTAAAAATTAAACTTCAAAAACTACACATGAAAAAAAAGAATCAATCACCAGCCGATCACAATGTATCACCCAATAGCTACCCATATAACACGAGCACAATCATTATTCACCGCTGCGCTGAATCAAAGCAGTAGTTAACGACGTTACCTCAACCTGAGCTCTCAGAAAAAATCAGAGCCCACAGACAGAGCCCTAAAAAGAACCGCTCTCCTAATGTCCTCTGCGCCCAATTACAAACTGCTTTCTGGATTTCACAAGGCAATGCTGAAGGGTACTTGGCTACTAAAAATAATTAAGTCAGGGAATATAGACGAAAATTAAAACAATGACATCATAAAGGAGGAAAGCAAACAAAGGAACAAACAAACTTGGAGAGCAAGTAAATTTACAGATAAAGGGATACCTGCGCAGAATGAGAGATAGAACACGGAAGCTTGTTCGTTTCAACAATGGTCTATAGAATACGAAATATTTTCTCCCTCCGAGCCTCGCAGAGAGAAGAATGGGCTTGGGTGCGCGTAACTCTCGGCAGAGGGAGAGAGACGGGGCGGTGGTGACACCAAAACGGTTTGAGGGAGATGACACGGAAGGGTTCTTTCTGATGATCGATTCCACGTTGAATAGACCCTTTTGGCCTATTCGCCTCGTCACAAGTCCCACACACCGACCCGGAAAAATTCGCAGGTCATTAAGAAGGATCATTTATTTTGATTTCGCCCATTAAAATTTCCCACCCAGGTTGCGGGATCCTTGTATTTATTTATTATTTAGCAGTTATCCGATTATTCGATGCCTTCGTTTTTTTTAGGTCAAAAAATATCTTAATTGTTTACCTTTTTATGTTTGAAATTTTTTTTTTTTTGCCAATCTTTGTGTGTTTGAAATTAATTACGACGTCCACGCGCTTTTTTAAAGGATACAACAGTATCTTTTACCCTGATTAAATATTCTTCTCCCGAGTGGTGCAGAGAGAGGACTGAAAAGTTTTTCAAACAAATTTTCATGTTTTAAATTTAAATTTAAGTTCTCTTTAAACATGTTAATTAATATTAAAAAATTAATAAAATTACCCAGGCCTAATAGAATGCATAAAAAATAGAAATAATTGAAAATTTAAATCCTGAACTCAATCTACACGTATCCTATCCTTATAGATCACCTGGGGGCATAAAAAAGTCTCTAATCGCAATAAAATATCTTTTAAATGAACGGCATTGATATAATTAATGCCTCAACTTCTCAATTTTTTATCAAACTACTAGTAATTATAAAGCTGGGATTCTTAGAAAAACAAAAATATTCGTTTATCGTGCATGATAAATATACGGTGGAAGAGGATTTATAATTTTTTTATCAAATAATTTGATTGATATGTGAAGTAATAGTAAAAAAATGCTACCTCCAGTCCTAAATATAGGACAAAATTTATAGTGTAATTTGAGTTGGCAAAAAGAGATATAATATTGTTTGAGTTTGAGTCACAAAGAATATTGGGAAAATTCCAAAAAACTATATTGAAAAATGGAAAAGGACATTTCAGTACAACGAAAATAGGAAAGGACAATTCAGGCGGGTGTCAAATTTTCAGAGGAATCTGTCATTTTGAAATCTCGGCCAAATTACAAAAAGGCCCTTCACCTCTTCATTCCCCACTTCAGGATAACAACATGATCATCGCAATTAATAACTCCAGATTCGCCATTAACAACTTCAATTCTTTTTTGACAATTAAAAAGTTTCAGGCCAATAACAACACCTATCTCTTAATTAACAACTCCGAATTCGACATTAACAACTCCAATTTCTTCTTTCACACTAAACTAGTTTCAGGGCCAATAACAACATCTATCTCGCCATTAACAACTTCGGATTCGATATTAACAACTTCAATTTCTTCTTTCACACTAAACAAGTTTCAGGGCAAACAACAACACTTATCTCACCATTAACAACTTCGGATTCCACATTAACAAACTCTAATTTCTTCTTTCATAATTAACAAGTTTCGGGGCTAATAACAACACATATCTCGCCATTAACAACTTCCATGTTGTTATTTCGACTGAGGGTTGAAGGGCATTTTCATAATTTGGCCGATATTTCAAAAGGACAAATTCCTCTGGAAATCTGACACCCGCCTAAATTGTACTTTCCCATTTTCGTTGTACTGAAATGTCCTTTTCCATTTTCCAACGTAAATTTTTGGAATTTTCCCAAGAATATTTGTATTTTTAAGGTAGATTCTAGAACAAGTCACGGGCGATATAGCGTGGCCTTAATATTTTTTATTACTTATTTCCTAGAGTTGTCGTAATTTTGATATTATTCATGGGCGCTAAATGTTAAAAAAGCATGATTTTTCAAAAATTTAATGGTGTAAGATATTTCGTAGGAAAAAATGCTTGGTTATTAACTATATTTAAATTCATTTTTAAAAAAAAAAAACCACTGTTTTAAAATGAATTGACGCCCAAAAATGCTTCAGAAATTAAACAACAAAATTAACACCCCAAAAGAAAAAGGTCACCAGTGCAAAGCTTCAAAACATGCTTTTGGGGTCTGCATACCCTGCTCATCACCCCAGTTTTAGGGTGGACACTATTTTTTATTTTTTTATATAGTTTTATTTATTTGGATTAGATTGCATGCTGTAGTTTGAAATATTTTGTTACTCAGCATTTCAAATTAATTAATTTCTAGTCTTATATTTAGAAATATTTTTCCTGTAACACCAATCGCCTGAAATATTTTTTCAGTAACACCTAATATCTGAAATATTGTTTTAACGCCTAGTATCTTAAGCTAATCAATTTTTAGTGCATGAAGTATTTTTTAACAAATAAAAAAACAAAAAAAACCCCAAAATTGGGGTGATGAGCACTCCCTGCTCATCTTTTTGATGAGGAGGGAATGTGGATCCAAGGTGATAGCAGTAACACCAACGTTAATTTCAAAACTAAGTAATTAATTTATAGCAATTAGAGAATTTAGTTAAGTTAATTATTTATATAAAAGAGTATGTTAATTTTATTTTTAAAAAATCCTTATTAATCGATTATTCACATTAGGTACTGTCTTCATTGATGGAGGCCTTTCCTTAAGTAGCTAGTAAGAACAATCAATATAATAGAGGAGGCTATTATGTAATTATGGAGATGCATGAATCGGATTTGAATCCATTACACTGAAGAAATTGAAGAAACATTTGCGTATAGTTGACAAACAGTTAAGAGAATGCCAATAAAAACTTAACAAGTACATGCACCACAACATCTATGTATATTAAGCATTGAAATGATGGTTTAAGAGACCCTAGCTAGCTTTATAAAAGAAATTCATGCATTTCGTGTTCGGTAACTAGGGCACATCCCACAAATTTGTGGAGGCGCTCCACTAAAGCCACTGCTTTTTATACCTACCATCTATAAGATTTAGCTTATTGTTAAGATATATCGATATATTTTTCAAATGATTTATCTGTTCTGTATCATCTTATTACACTACTCGTTTCAGTTATTAATATAAGATATAGTTTAATATAAAAATAAAACAAAAGAGTGAATCTTATATTAAGGACAAAAATAATATTATATAAATAAAATCAACTGGCCATAAAGTTAGACACATGAATAACGATCCGCATAGCATATTCGTCTAGTTCATGCCCAGCCACAACAACAATGACAGTGTACATTTATAGGTATATAGCCGTATGGTTAATTAGCTAGGTATGCACCCAGATTGTAAAAAGCACTCAAAATAAAAGTTGAAGAACCCTCAGAAGTCAAAGTTTCCGTCACTTTATTCACTTAGGAGCAAACGCCAGTCCCAGATAAAGCAGTAGCCAGTTGATGATTTCTGAAGAGCTTTGTGAGATATATATATATATATATAGCAGGAGGAAATAGATAGACTCATCACATCACATCCTCTCGTGAAGATTTGGCTGCATAGGCTGAACACGGAAGGCGAATGGCATCTGGGAATGGAACTCCCTCACGCTCTCATCAAATCCATTCTCCATTTCTCTCGCTTCTTCCATTGCCAAACGTTGTTGCTGTTCATTCACATCAACCAACAAAACAAATGACTCATTATGGAAAAAACATTAATGATTTCTTTCACAGATGGAACATTAATATATCAGTATCAAGGAATTACCAGTATAAAATTAAGCTCCCTGTTCTCTTCCTCCAAGATCTTGCCCTATTCAGCATTGCTCACAGAAATAAATATCCTTACACATTAGAGGTCTCTATGATAGCAAAAAGCATATATAGATTATTAATAACGCTCATGCCATTAACTTGCTATTCCGACACACTCCTCTTCCATGTAAACTGTTAGTGACAGTTTCATTTTTAACGATAGATACGTGTTTATAAAAATATTGGAAGTTATTAAGTTATGAATATAGATTATGATCATATCTTTACTATTCCGATCATGTCAAAAACATATCTACTATATACCTTATATATAGTTTTAAATGTTTGTATACGCATGTGTGCGGCTTGTGCATGTGTGTCTTTATACACACACACACACACACACGTGAGTGCATGGCATGTACGGCTGTTTGATTTTACGAGTTAAAAATAGCGTATACAATTTGCTATTTAACAAGTTACTTTTTTCATATGCCAAATTATGCTCTTAAATAATGATGCAGCTCTCACACTCAAACACAACCTAAATCTTGTTCTTAGCATGTTCTAATTAATAATATCCATGCAGTGACCCACATCAATTTTTTATTTATGAAATACACTGTGTAAAACAAATTTCACACATCATATGTAATTATTGACTCAATGATCCTAGCCAACTTACATTTCTCCTGTGTGCCCTGTAAATCTCCATCTGCACAAAAACACCAAGTCCGTATCAGATAAAATTGTTTAAATCCTTGTGCTACGTAGTTTTAACAATTCGATCAAAATGAATTAACAACACACTCTTTATTTAATTGTGAGGGAGTTCAATTTTTTCATTGAAGACTTGCATGTTCTGATCTATTTATGTATGTGAACGTTAATTATAACCTACTAGCTAGCTAGCTATATAATAAGTTGCAAATTTGTTTGAAAAGGAGTCATTATATTACAATATCAAGCAGTACGTATTGATTTTCTTCATGTCGGAGAAGCTAAATAGAATAGATATTTTAGTTTTGACCCGGCAGAATTTGAAACTTAATTAGCTTGATAAAGCTTGTGAATTGTTGTGAAAGTAATTATCACACTTGATACTTTAAAAAAATGATAATAGGCTAAATATAGGGATGAGATTTGCCTTTCTCTCGCGTATACCGGCGAGGCCACATTCTAAGGCATCCTCTAAGGCCATCAGCTCCTTGTAATTGAGCGTGTTCACATCCTCTCCCTTCAAGTGCCTGAAACGTACTCTTATTGTATATTGAGATCAATGAAATTAAAGAGAGGGAATGAATGAATGAATGAATGAAATCAAAGCTGTCTACACACACACACCTGAGCTCAATCTGCATGCTGTCGTTCTCTTTCTTGAGTCTATCAATTTCGCTGTTTAAGTCCTGTGAATTCACCAAGATTATAGGAAAGACGAGAAGGGCATATATATACAAGCTAGAAACCCTCAAAAGAAATATATGTAATGAATAATAAAAGCTATATATATTCGGACCAGCTTATTTTAATGTCAGACAAGAAAGGCCGAATCACGAGAGAGACATTTATCACATTTTCATGCCTATAGGTTTAATTTCCAGTCCTGCCCATTCACTTCTTTCACTTTTTGCAATCAAGGTATAAGAAGATGAAAATGCCCTATATATATATTGGGATTAGATCGATGTATATATATTTTAGCAGATGGCCCAGAACTGGTCTAAACATAGATCGATGGCTTTCTTATTAGTTCCTGTATATCATTTTAAATAAAGAACAATTTAATATTGGGATTAGATCGATGTATATGTATATGCAAAGAAATGCATAGCACAGACAAACACAGATCTGAAAAGAGATTCACAGTTCATGCCCCCTCACCAAATATATCTAATTAAGGCAAATAACTAGTCATTTTGTATCTTGTTTACATATACAGGAGGCGGATTCAGAATTAAAAAAGATCTAACAAAAAGCTAAGAAGGCTAGGGACATCCATAAACCAACCTCATGCTTAGCGTCCCAGAGCCTCTTCCCAGATGTTTTGTGATATCTTTCTAGGATGTCAATCAACCTTCAATAAAAAGAAACAAAATAGAATCAGTATAACTTGCAGATTTACTAGTGAAGAGATATATTTTCCAGCTCATGAACTTTATATGTCTTAGTTCTTAACAAAGTAAAGATTAATCGTACGTGGTTGAAGGGCTGATGTATTCATGCATTTTTCCAGAAGCAGCAAAGATAATAAGGGAAACTTGGGCATCGCATAGAACGGTAATTTCCTTGGCCTTCTTCAGGATCCCATTCTTCCTCTTTGAGTAGGTCACTTGCCTGTTGCTTGAGTTCTCAATCCTCTTGATCTCAATCTTTCCTCTACCCATCGCTCACACCAAACCCTCTCGCTCTCTCTTTCTGGTGATCTTCTGGCTTTGGATTAATGGTGAGACTTTGAAAAGAGATGCAAACACAAAAGTAACAGCAAACCCTTACCAATGCGGGTTTGTAGATGAAGAACTTTCTGCGAGGCACAGAAACGGAGGGTTCGTTTATGGATTGCAATAAAGACACACCCGATTTATTTATTTATTTTATTTTATTTGGATTTGTTAATTAATTGCTGGCTTTTCCTTCTTATCCACCGGTTCAATGCCCCCCTCGTTGTCTTCAATAATATCTTTAAGTGTTTTCTGGATCTTTTCAGTCAGTTGTTGTATTGTTTAAATTAATTCATGTTTTAGTGATGTAATCCATAAAATTGGTTTACTGAGATAATTAAAGGCACATGGTTATTTTTCTATGATGCAAGTTTTGGAGTCAACCTACAGGAGAATTTAAGATAGATGAGATGTAAGAGATAAGATAAGATGGCATTATAAACATGTGCTTGTTTGGATGAACGATTGGAATGCTTAAAAGTAGTTTTTCAATTGTAATTTACGGTATATGAGGTAAGTATATGAAAAGAGTTGCGTCTCGATCTACGTGAAAAACAACTTATAAGCAATTTGATCGCTTAAACAAACATACCCATGCCTTTTGAATTAAAGATTAACCCTTGGCAATATATGCATGTAAATTGATTGTACTAAAGCAGTATTATTAGTTTAGCATAAATTAAAGCAAGTTATACATGGTATTACACGATAAAATTTGAAATTGAAAAATGAAAGGAAATTAATCTCTTGTGTGGTTTTTAGGTGGGCAGTAGGCAAATCAGATTCACAACCTACATTGAAGTCGGCGACAAACTTTTCTTGGGTTGAGTGAAATATAATACAGTAATAGGATAAATCAATTGCAAAGAAAAAGGTACAACATAATCAGGATCAACCATCAAATCACAAGGAATTTAAGGATATAGTGGTTTCTACTATTGGAAAAGGTAGCCTTCAAAGTAGAGTCCGAACAATAAAGGAAAATAATGAGAGTTTTCCATCTGCAAACGAAAAAACAGAAATTCGGCTGTTTCCAGATCATGCATCAAAATTACCAAGATGAGGTCTGCCCATACTTTAGACCAAGCCTCGAGCAGGTGACTAGCTGGTTGCGTGAACTGTCTTTGATTTGAAAGGTTCGTAAAATGATCTTATTGATGAAATTAACTTTGTTTTTCATTCTGGGAAATGCCCATCGATTGTACGTGGATCTATGTCTTAAACTAATTTTCTTCCAAAAACTTAAGTCTCCCTTAACCACAAAGAAGATATATAGATCTAGCTTGTTCAGACATATATATTATACGGAAAGATAATTAGTTGACTTGGAGCCAGGCCGCCATGATATGACTCGTGGACTGAGGAAAGCAACGTTCACAGCCTTCTTTTCCTCGACTGCAACGATAAGGGCATGTTCAATTTAAAATAAATTTTTTTTTCATATATTTATCTCATACCCTATAAATGATTTTAGAAAAGTAGTTTATACCACTAATTCAAATAGACACTAATTTTAAAGATCGATCTCTTGTCCTGATCAGAAAAGAAATACGCTCGCTGCTATCTATCTTCCTTACCAGTGATTGGTTTTAGGTCCTTCTTCTAGACAAGGGCTGAGACATGGTAACCATATCTTTTGAAAATTTCTAGATTCTTTCTGATTTAGGGGTCAAGTACTTGACAATCTCCGAAGTACTAAGGCCACTTTATAATAAGCAAACTATCCTCCACTCTACCGCCCTGTATAGATCGCTTCTGTTTTACGTTTCAGGATCTCCATATAAATACAACTGCAGGATTTTTTTCTTTCTTCTTGATGTCTGAAGGATCAGCTCTTCAAATCTTTCTCAATTCAACAGTCAGGCTATACATAAAATAATCACTTTGATAATAAGAACCGTACCTTAATTAATTGGCTTTATGCGTTAATGACATGTATCCATTTCAATGTGGACAAATTAATTAAACTACACTTGGGTGCATGTGCATGCACATGAATATATATATATATATATAGGGTTAAGATTTAAATTTACCCAAAAAATTTTGACTAATGAAGAGTAATGTTATCGGAAAGTTTTTTTTAGATTCAGTGTTGCCCCATAAGAGTTAAAATGAAGTAAAATGGAGTAATATTACCCCTTATTATTAAAAAGTTAATAGTTAATGTCAATTTTTTAACTACATGGATCAATATTGTTATATTTTGAAACTTTCAAAATGACATTGAATCAGAAAATACATTCGAGGCAATAATATTACTCCTCAATGAAAACATCCGGATCAAATTTGCACCTTAACCCCTGCACACACATATATTTGCAGACCTTTTGTGTGGCTAAATTTTCCAGACCTATGAAACTGACGTAAATGGAATTGTATCACAGTGCATGATTCCCTTAATTCTTCTTAATGCATAATAAATTAAAGAAGGATTAACATAACACACCAAAATAAAACGATCATCAGTTTAACAAGCCAATTAAGTTCAAGCGACTTTAATTTATCACCCAAATATATTTTAGAAACTTAAGTTAGAAACTGAAGAGGTAGCTAGCCTACGCTGCGCTCCTATATCAAGTCTAGCTGCCACAAGTTCTTAATCAGTCATAGCTTTCACACACACAGACACACACATATAAGTAACATATAAGTTCTACATCCTCTCTTGAAGGTTTGGCTGAAGGGGCTGCACGCGAAAGGCAAATGGAGGCATCTGGGAATTGAAATCCCTAATGCTCTGATCAAACCCATTGTCCACGTCTCTCACACCTTCCACTGCCAAATGCTGTTGCTGTTTAACATGATGCACACGTAAAATTTTCAGTTCATTATAACACACTTCCAAGAGGGACATGCTTGTTAACTTAATAAACATCGTTTTCTAAAGTTGGTAGCAGTCATATGTAGAGTAGTGAGTACAAACAGATATGAGCTTCAATGAATATTATATTGTTAATTAGGCTCCTCCACCTAGTTGTGCTCCAATTTCACACGTTTAATTAATAACATGATAGACTCCGATCAGGTATTATTGAAATATAAATTAACATAAAATTAATCAATTAATAAGTTTTTGCAGTTATATATGTCAACAAATAATCCAGCATCTCATTTGGTCTTCATTAATATTTAATATTAAACAAAATAATAGTAGCAATATATAACTATCACTTACCAGCAGGAAATTGAGCTCCCTATTTTCATCCTCCAAGATCTTGCCCTGATGCATGAATATAAAAAGTTTGGATATTACTTTTCCGCATTAATTAATCTTTCGCAATATAATGTAAAATATAGCAATATCAAAGATTCCAACATACATTTCTCCTAAACCTCCCGTGCACTTCCATCTACCACAGAAAGAAGATATATGAGAGAGGAAATTAAAGCTTAATATTATTATCAAGTACAAACAAATCAGAGTTACACTATTATTAGAAGAAAGAACCTGTTTCTCGCGGACTTCTTTGAGACCGCTTTCCAGAGCATCCTCCAATCCCATCAGCTCCTTGTAATTCAGTGACGTTATATCCTCCCCCTTCAAGTGCCTGATGAACAAATAAACGAGTGTATGTGTGTATATATATTTGATCATATGTGTGCATGTGTGTGGGAGAGGGATCGAAAGATCTACTAGTGAAATATGACGCAGCATTGGCCTACCTGAGCTCAATTTGCATGCTGTCATTCTCTTTCTTGATTCTATCAATTTCATTGCTGAGGTTCTGTGAGTTAAGACAGCAATTAATATTGTTGTAAACCCTACTATTAATTACTTTGCAAGCAGTTAAAAGGGACTTAATAAGTAACCCCCTTTCTCTCTACGCGTGTGTGGATATATATATCTACCAAAAAGTAGCTAGCTTGGAGAAGGAAAAGGAAGCAAGTGAATCGTTTTCATACCAAGATTTGTTCATAGATCGATATCATAGGTTTCATGGCTTCGTGTCTCAACTTTTTTATAAAAAATGAAATGAAATTAAAGAAAGAGTACATTCCAGATGTGGATCTACAAGGAATTATCATGTTCCTCGACATAACTTTAGCAAAAGAACTAAGCTTTTCTTCCTCTGGCGCAAGAAAACGACCCCCATATGTGTTTCTAGCTTTATTATTTCTAATGGAAAAATGGAAAAATAAACATCAATATATTAATATCAGAATATAAACCCAGCTACCTCATGCTTAGCGTCCCAGAGCGTCTTCCCAGACGTTCTTTGATACCTGTCCAGGATGTCAATCAACCTATACCACCAAAACCCCAAAAAAAAAAACTTTAAATCCCAAACACACACAATTAATTAATGAATTAATAAAATGAAAGGAAAATAAAATATAGTCCCTTACGTGGTAGAAGGGCTGATGTAGTTATGCATCTTCCCAGATGAAGAAAAGATAATGAGGGAAACCTGGGCATCGCATAGAACAGTAATTTCATTTGCCTTCTTTAGGATTCCATTCTTCCTCTTTGAATAGGTCACTTGCCTGTTGCTTGAGTTCTCAATCCTCTTGATCTCAATCTTACCCCTCCCCATCTATCTATCACCGATATTCTCTCTTCTTCGTCTTCTTCTCTACTTGCTTTTTCTTTGGTCTTTCTTTCTTCTAGCTTGTCAATTAATGGTTCAGAAGTATGTGGGGAAGATAAAGAAAAGTCATGGTGCAATATTCCATTATGGGTTTGCGGATATATTACTTTCTTAGTGGCACAGAAAGGAAGGGTTTGTTTATGGGTACGTTGTGACCCACCACAACTACTATTTTCTTTGTTTGATTTATAGCTTTGTGAGTCATGCAGCCACACCTTCTTGACCATTGGTTTCTCTATGTTCGTTCATTTAATTGGAACAGGGTTTAGAGCTCTTGACTCAATTATAGGTTTAAAGGACATACAACCTCCTTCGGCCCTAAATATAAAATTTGGCTGAATTTAAAATATTTAAATTTTTTATTCTTTCTTCAATAAATTAATTTATTTAAATTATAAATTAATATATAATTTAATCATACACAATATATTATATCATGATTTAGTAATTTATTTAATTTTTTAATATCTCTTAAAAAATTAACTAAATCTTATATTTAGAATCATAAGTATTAGGATTACGTTAAATTGGGTTCGTGCAGTTTTCCGAGGCTTCTTGCCGTGCGTGTTTAAATTAAATTAGACGCGCATTGATGTTTGCGATGGACGAAGCTCAATGATCTTAAACAGCAAATCAAAACTTATGGGAAACTATTATTGTCGGCTTTTAAAGTAAGCAATTAATGTGTCTAAAAGGCAACAAGAATGCAGATCATAGTTATGCTAGCTAGAAGTACAGTACTACAGTATATTGCAAAAAAGAAGGGACGAAGGGAAATAAAGACGAGAAGTGTCTATGTTCACGCATCAAATATTATTAAAAATCGTTTTGAAATTATTGCGAATATATAAGGGCGCGCGCTCGCGTTTTTTGTTATAAATATTTTGAGAATAACAGTTGACTAAAATCATGTAGTTGACACACAGATCTAAGCAATCTTTGATTGGCAAATATTATATTGCTTGAAAAATTGTTCATGGTCAATCTACTTAAAACATCATACATGTATGTAATAAGATGGTAATAGAGTAAAAGTGATTATATAGTGATCAATAATTATGAGTGAGACTTTTTCAAGGAAAAAAACTCGCTTCCAGCAAAAAGGTAATTTTGCTGTAGTTAAAGAATGAAGGGTTAAAGTCCAAATATATATATATATATGTGTGTGTGTGTGATTTTCCTTAAATTACACCCAATACCAAATGCTTTTTTTAGGTGCAACAGTGATTATGTGGTTACAAAATAGGTGTAAGACTACCATTTGACCGTTAGTTTGACTTTTTAACCCTGAAAGTGATGACGTGTCGATGACATGGACGTTAGAGTGACATTCTGGAAAAAAAAACTTGCTGACTGGTGAAACTTTGCGATTAATATTACCCACATTTCACTATTTCAGTACCGCCTTCGTTGAAATAGATTCAAGGGTTAATATAACTTTTGGTCCCTGAAGTTTGATCTAATTTTGGTTTTGGTCCCTCAAGTTTGAAATCTGTGGTTTTGGTCCCTGAAGTTTCACCCGATTTTGGTTTTGGTCCCTGAAGTTTGAAATCGGTGGTTTTGGTCCCTGAAGTTTCACCCGATTTTGGTTTTGGTCCCTCAAGTTTGAAAAGGACTCAGCGACCCAATTAAAAAACCCAACCCGACCCAGAAAAAAACCAAGTCCTTTTCAAACTTAAGGGACCAAAATCAAAATCGGGTGAAACTTCAGGGACCAAAACCACCGATTTCAAACTTCAGGGACCAAAATCAAAATTGGGTGAAACTTCAGGGACTAAAACCACAGATTTCAAACTTGAGGGACCAAAACCAAAATTGGATCAAATTTCAGGGACCAAAAGTTATATTAACCCTAGATTCAAATCTGAATGCAGAGTGCTTAACTCATTCAGCAGAATTGATGCCCTAAAAAATATACTGATTGCTCAATTTTTTCCACACCCTAGATTCCCAATATTATTAAATTAAAATCATTATAATACACATATTATATTACTGATTTATATTAAATTATATGATTTATTAGGAAAATTTGATTTTCAGCAAGTTTTTTTTTTTCCAGAATGTCACTCCAGCGTCCATGTCATCGTACGCGTTATCACTTTCAGGATAAAAAAGTCAAACTAACGGTCAAAAGGTAGTTTTGCACCTATTTTGTAACCACATAGTCAATGTTGCACATAAAAAAAACATTTGGTGTTGAGTGCACTTTGAGAAAAATCACATGTGTATTTTTACACCATAACTCAAGAATGAATTATCTATTTTTTCCAACCTTCACCAAACATTGGAATATAACAACACAAATATTCTCTCTATTAAAAAAATATCCTCTTTGAAAAATAAACTATATATAGATACTTTGGTGACAGGAGAGCACCAGTTGGCACCTCTGATTTCAAAGCTTGTAAAGGTGGTGGTTCGGTAGAAACTGCAAACCTTCACTCGGTTGCATGACATGGTAATAGGGGATTACGATTCTATACGCAAAGCACTATTATCGATCAGGTAGAATTCCAATCAAATAATATATATCGTAGGGCCATAATGAGTAAATAAATTGCTGCGTATTGATGATTTGGAATTATTGAAACCTTGAGTTAATATCACGATAGATATTAACTTGAGGTTTCAACAGAAAGAGAATTGACCTTTTCTTCTTCAGATGCCAATATCTTTAAACTTACTTCATAAACTCTAAACTTCACAGACGTAATACTATCTAAAAGCTAAGGACCAACCATTATATGTTACGATCTGCCACGGAGAAAATATGAGGCAGGTTTGCATATAAAATTATAAACGAGATGAACTTTATCATAGAATATATTGTCTTGTTAGCTAGGCTACCCTCTTCCTCGCTGGATATGTTAATATTCCTAATCAGCACATGAAACCCGGTCGCCTAGATCTCCACCCAAAAAAAAAAACTGTCATTTTCCTTTTAAAGTTTTAATTTGAATGCTGGAGGTGACCAGTCAAACCCACAAAAATGGGTTTGATAAGAGTTAGGGCGGAAGTGTCAGGATCTACTTGCCCGATTTCATGTAAAGAAAGCCCTTTTTCTTTTTACCTTTGGAACATGCCCGTAGTTTATTTTTCCCCTAAAAAATAATAATATATTATAGGAGAGAGTCCCATCAGAGAAGATTAGCAGAGAGGTTTAAGGTAAATGAGAGAGCAAAACAACCATCTGTGTATAGCGTCTGCTCTATGCAGGCTATGAAGTAAGAAGGAAGAAGACCTAAAAGGAGATGGATTCTACAAAATGACCTGAGGTTAAAGGAATGTTCTGTGTGTCTCTTTACACGTAACAACTTTGACATCTCATCAGAGTTTGCAATGTATCATTTAGACAAGATTATGGGGCTTTCTTTTCAGTTTTCTCCCTAAATTTCATTTTTCAGAGGGGTAGGCCTCAAGGTAAGAAACTGGAAACATAGGCACTTCTCTAAAGGGGAAAGATTTGAACTGAATTGGAGCTCTTTCTACATATATATCTCCTAAATAATACTATTTAGTTTTCATTTTAGTTGATCTCAACACGTCTTCTTAGGTTTAGGATTCCGATGCCGTCTATATATATTTCCTTGTTACTAGGTTCTTTCCGTTAAATGCAATCCATCTCTTCACTGCAAAGTAGCTAAATGGACAGTTCTCCTCTTGTACAAGATTAATAACAGTACTTCGACTATGTTTTTACCTTTTCCACAACCACAAGCTAGGTTTCTCTACATGGGGAAGAAAACAACAGCCAATATTTTGCAAATGATTACACCATTGAGTCTTTTTATAATAGCTTCTAACCTGAAATCTTAATGGTCTTTTCAATGGTTTTTAAGAAGAAGATTTTCGACAAGGAACCGACTCAAAACCTCTCTCACAAGTTATCACAATTCGTCAAGATAGGGAGTCCATGAAGGTATGGCAAAGATGATCCAGATGGATGGAAAGGACTTCCACATTTTAAAAATCTCGTGCCTTATTTTCTAGATTCTAGATTCATATCAGTCATTGGCAAAAAAAAAAAAAAAAAAAATCTTCACAGCAGTCATAGCCAAATTCTCAACACTTGGAGAATTTTGCGGTAGTTACGTATTTGTTCAGGTCGCTCTCCACCCACATCCAAAAGACCAAAACATTTATAAACTTGCGACTGCTTGGGACACCTGGTGCGTTGATGGGAAAATAGCTCTGGGGATGTAGATTCTTTGGACTTTTACCTGTGTTTGGATAATTTCTAAAATTAGGAACAAAGAAAATTGCGAAAAAGATAAAAAAATATCATTTAAACTTCAAAATTCTAAATAGATTTTGTTTAAGATAAAAATAATGGGATCGACAAAAAAATATAACAATTGACAATTTATGTTTTTAGAAAATTACTGATTTAGAATTTTAAAGTTCAAGTGATATTTATTTATCTTTTTTCAAAGATATAAAATTAGGAGGGAGAACTCCTAAAAATAATAATTTTTTTTATCACTTTTAAAATTTTTTATTCCTAATATTCCCACCCTTATTTTCCCCTTACAGCTCTCTAAATCCAAACACATTACCGCGTGGTTCCAACCTTGATCCTGGACTCTGTCCATTTGAACCATTATGGCCCAAGTAAGTGATACAAGATTCCAAACATGGGCCTATCTGCACAGTGGAACAATTATAGAATCTTTGATTGGTCCATGCTAGATTGCTGGGTTGAAGGATCTGCTTAGTAGGATCTCGAAATCATGTACGCCCGTTTTGTGTTTTAACAGCAAGATCTGTGTTTCAACTATCAAATCCCCCGCCTTTGCTTTGCTATACTATTCTATCCATTTGTATAGGATTGTAAGGAAGTCTTGTGTAATTCTTTTTTATTCTGATGTAATGTATTCTCATATGTATATTTCCTGATGGAAAAAACCAGTGCTGCTCTCCCACACATTAATGTTGGCGGATCAAATTAATAGTATTTTATCATAGCTAGTTTTAAATTGCCGAAAATTGAATGGTTTCAAGTCTCAACCATATGGTACGGGTGTCCCATGTCACAGAATGACGGGATCGGTGTTCAAAGGCTATCTTGAGGATCAATTTGACAGCATACAGATTACAGAGGCTCGGGACTCTCCGATGATTAGAGCTGGACGCAAAAGAGACAGTGATAGATCCGTAAGCAAATGGCGTTGTAGGATCATTCAAATTACAAAATGGAAGACGATACATCATATTACTTCTTAATGACTACCATCCATCTCTCCATTGGTCGTACGTCCTAGGTATAATTGCCTCCGCAGATCTTCCACTATGAAGTATTGATAGCCAAGGGGCAGTCTTCCACTACGACGTACTGTTAACAGTTAATCAAAACCAATTAGAAACGCTGAAGTCTCGAAGCTTGCTAAGATGTCTCTCCATTTCTCGTCTGGTTCTGTCCCACTCTTCCCTTTCTATCACAGTTGTTGGATCATCTTTTTCACTCTGCACCAAGCGGGGAAGACGGAAAAGCAGACATGTAATCAGCTCATGCGCACCAAGTCAACAACAGTCAACAGTTTCAGTCAAGAGATAGTTACCGCGTGAATTATTTTGAAGGATTTCCCATTATCTCGTATAACAAGCAAGTCACTCTTTCTATCTCTATTTCTTCCCCCTGGAGCTGTCACCTGTGTAAAGCATATTAACAGTTACCATGAATGCAAAAATCACAGATCACTATTCATATTCATAACTCTTAGGGTGTGTTTGGTTTGAGGGGAGGGGACGGAAGGAGAGGGGGTTAAATTACCTTTTTGGGTTAAAGGTATTTAAATTTTGGACGGAAACCCAAAATTTAAAAAGAATGAGAGGGTAAATTTTAGGCGGGAATTCAAAATTTAAAAGAATGAAAAGATAAATTTTAGGTTTCTCCCATCCAAAATTGTAATTCGCCACCCCTCCCCTCCCCTCACCTCAAACCAAACACACCCTTAGAGAGTAAACAAGAATTGCCCTTTTAGTTAGGCAACCCCGACTTAACTACCTTTAACTGAAAGAGACAAGCAAGATAGAGATGTCCAATCTGGGTAATGGGTTGTTGGGTTCTTTCTTTTCAGTCACTAATGTAATGTGCAAAATGGCATGCTAAGAAGGATCATTAGGACAAGACAACAACTAGGATTACCCTCACATTAGAGAAACAAGGAATTTAAAGCAATAGCTTGCTCAAGATGACAGGTACGGTGATGTGCATATGAGATGTAAGGAAATTGCAAGCACCAGTAAAGCTGTAGGTGAGCAAAGACACTCATTAAACTTGGTTAACTGAAGGCTGAAACTTTTCTAATAGCAGAAGGACCACACAAGTGATATACTCTGTCCAAATTGACTAGGCTGCATCATTTCAATTTTATTGGATGTACCCTTTGAAGGGACAAGTTGTTGCACAAAGTAGTAATTATCCAAAATCAGCTAGAAAATTAAAAATGATAATAATTTACCAGAATTTTTGCTCTGGTAATTGACTTGGATTTTGAATCAATAACATAAATTTCTTCAAAATCCAGAACAAACTCAGGGTCACCCAATCTCCGATTTTTGTAGTGTTTTGTCAAGAAGACCTGCAGCAAGAAGTCAGTCAGCTAAGCAAGAGCTGCGAGATATCATTAAGAAATAAGTGCATCCTTTCGGCTCTAGTTTCATCACCTTTTTGGACTTGTATTATGATAAACTTTCTTCTAAAGATAAGAGGGACATTTGAGATTAACACATTTGGTCACATAAAGAAACCAAATCATTTCAGATATGCCTAAGGGCTCAACTACAATTATTGCCGGTACCTTCTGGATCTCCCTTGTAGTTTTATAAAGTGGATCTCGAGGTGCATCAATTGGTGGCTCAGTCACATTGTAGCATCCATAATCACTTTTTGCGCATCGAATGTACTGCATAAACAGGCCAAACCAAAGCTTGAATAATCTGGAATCATAACATGTATACCAGTTAACGAGATACAGAAACAATGAGCGCAGTGAATACACTCGATTGCTCATGTTATGTTTTGGTCAGCTTCTTAAATTGCTAGCCATGGTCAAGTATTGTTTTTGAACTATCGATTTCATGACCTCCTATAGCATTCACAATATACAGACGAAGCACTTGACATGAAGCCAAAGGAGTGGAGAAGAACATCCTATGGTACAATGATCAATGTCGTTAAATAATGAGGGTGATTCTGCATTCATGATTTTGGCAAGTAATTAAAATATTTCCCCGGCTTTATACATTAGGTAGCAAAATTGCAGCAAGAATTCCCTGAGTTCTAAAAGAGACATAAAGTTCTAATGACATTAGTTTATGAAACACAAAATATCATGAACATCACGTCTGAAAATTTATTGTTAAGGGGAGGAGATGAGTGATAAAATAGATATCAGACAGCACCTTCTGAGGCATTGGAGCGAGAACCTTGGGAATAGAATAAACGTCCGTATCCGGAGGAGTAACGTACATCTACAACAAAATTTTCCACAGGGAAGGAGAAGGAGGTTAAAACTATATATCAAAATAAAACAAACTAGAAAATCCTGCCCTTTGAAGGACAGGGCTGCACTCACTGACCTCCCTAAAATCATAGACATCGTTATCGGGGTCTGGCGGTTTCCTTATAAAGAAGTCGCAGTCAAATAAGCTTATCTTGTGAAACTCTTCTTCGTTAATTCTGTAATCCACGACCACCTCTGAATCCCATCCTTGCGTTGACACGAAGCTCTTGCTGTGCACCATCTCAATGTCCTCGTCGCCATCAGAAGCAAACGGCGCCAGAGCACCAGACAATGGGTCGTACTCGATTTCAAAGTCCTTCTTGTTGTCCACCTCCTCCATTTCATCCGGATCCATCATCTCATAGTCATCGGGGCCAGCGGCTTCGCCGTCACCCTCGTCAGAACGTACCAAAAATGGATTTTTCCTCCTAAAAGGTGAGGCCACCACAGAGGGGTTTAAAATGGGATGGGATTTGAAGGGTAAAGAATAGGCAGATAGAAGAGATTGGGAGGGTGGGGGCAGTGAAATTGTTGAAGTGAGCAACTTTGGGGACAGAGGAGGTGAAGATAAGAGGAATAAAGAGGTGGGATTGGTGGTCATGGGTTTTGGAGGGAGGGAACGAGCTTTAGTTCGGCGTGAAATCACCGCTCGGGTGGGAGTGTAGTCGGATAACAGAGCCAGAACTAGGAGGAGCTGGGCATGGTGAGTGTTTTGCTGAGTTGCGCGCAAAGTCTCCGGATAATGATCGTCGCCTAATCTTTTAAAATGTTATTTTAGTGTTTATAATTTAAAATACTAATAATATACTAATATTGTGTTAAAATTTTAAAATAAAAGATAAATACAAATAAATATTTTCTTTAAAATTACAGATTTGACTCCTTTTTATTTATAGTTTTTAATTAATTTTAATTTTCTTAACTTTTATTTTTTATTTATTTATTTTAGAATCCCGCGCAATTTCTCCGCAACCGATTTCTTCTGTTTAGGGCTTAGTCTTCAGCCTATGTTTTCCCACCCTAATTTGTGAATCATTGCCAGAAGCCCCGACATTCCGAGGCTAGACTAATTAGTTTTGATTATGGGAGAGAAGGCTCCTCCCGGTGATGGTAATTCGGCGAGGGTTTCATCGTTGTTCGCCAAAAAGGGTGACCGCCAAATTTTTACGGTGGAGCTCCGGCCTGGAGAGACCACCATAGTCTCATGGAAGAAGCTGATGAAAGACGCTAACAAGGTTAATGGATCCACTTCGGCTCCCGATTATCCCACCAATGCACACCCCGCCCTGGAGTCAAGAATCGCTCCTGTGAGACTTTCTATCTTCTCTGCTGTCCGATATGTTACTCTGTTGATGTGATTTCAAAGAATGCGTTCGTCTCTTCCTAGAATTATTCATGCATTTATACCATAAAAAGGAATTAGATATACATTATAGTTAAGACACTAGCAGAGTTAGTCTTTTCATTGTTAGCATTTCCCCCAAACCATGCGTTATACTTAGCATTACAAGAGAGGACCTAAGTCGAGGGCGTGGTTTCTCAGTTGGCATAGTTACAATTCGGATTCCTCTAGTTTTCTTACCACTACCTGAACAATTCCGGTCTTATAATTTCAATACAAGTATTTTATCTCTTTAAATTAGATATCTGAAATACAAGTGAAAATTATGGACGATTTTACTATATTTCATACTCGTAATCGGTGTTACTGTCCCTCTTAATTAGTATTTTTAGCTACGTCCATATAATAGCATGTCTTGTACTACATTGTTTCTTGTTTTTTTGGGGCACCGCTGCTTTGAAATTTTGGATTAGGATATTTTCATTTTGAAATTGTATTTGTTTGTATGCTTCACTTAATTGCCTCAAGCCTTGCTCATCTTTTATAGGGTCCCACTGCTGATAACATAGTAACAGATGCTTCCCAACCAAACCGTTTCAGTGCTGTAATAGAGAAGATTGAGCGTCTTTACATGGTGCGAATAATATTATGTTTGCTGAGTTTGTTACTAACATCGCATGACTTTCAGTTATCAATTCATATCATAGATGTGCATTGAAGTTTGATATTCTGGGCAATTTTCCATGTTGGGATGATGATATTTCAGGGTAAGGACAGTAGTGATGAGGAAGATCTACTTGATGCCCCTGATGATGATCAGTATGATACAGAAGACTCTTTCATTGATGATGCTGATCTGGTTGGTATCTTTGTATATTGTTCTGGTTCGATCACTGACTGGAGAAATATCCTTTGAATTATGCGCCCTCCACATGTATATTACTTTTGTTTTAGATTTCCTATCCTTTCTGCAGGATGAATATTTTGAGGTTGATAATTCGGTAATTAAACATGATGGCTTCTTTGTCAACAGGGGGATGTTAGAACGCATGTAAGTCTTGATTTAGTTTACTTTTTCTTTCATTTTTCTGAATATTTGGTTTGAGTATCTCCTTATTCTTCTCTTCTCAATAACTTATATCTAGCAAATCATTCCACCTTTCTTCTTTGGTTGACTGGTGAAGTCAATTGGATAATGTTGCTGCAGTGATTGCTTCTTTTTTTACGGTCTTTAATGTGTGCTTTTTGTGTAATGTGAAGTGAGATATTTTATCAGTCATAGTCATTATGAATTGAACTTTCCAGAGAACAAGATAATAATTGTTGTAGACAACTTTGTATTACACCTTTTAGTATATTATGCTATAGGTATTGCCAATAATGTTCATGGCTGTTCTTGAAATGGATTAACTTTTAGGGTTGCAGATGCTTCTGTCAGTTCTAAATGCAATTTTTCTTGTTCATGCTTTAACTTTTGTGTCACTTGTCTAAAAGTTCTGCATTAATTTTCTTAATGATTTTCCTTTGTTTCTTTCTTAATTACTAGAAGTGAACCATCAGTATCAGCTAACCAGCCCCCAAAGAAAAGGCGCAAAAAAGATGTGTTGAAGAATCCTGGTGAAAGTTATGAAGGTCAAGGACCAAATAAACATGAAAAATTGGGCAAGGCAGCAACTGGAAAAGCAGCATTGTTACCAATGAAGAATACGTTTAGTTCCTCACAAAATTTGGCTGTACCTAGTGAAAATTACAAGGAATCAAAATTTCAGAATCAATTGGATGTCCCGGTAATCAGTTGGAAAAAGAAAATTGCTGATACTAAACCAGTCTTGGATTCTTCTATCTCTTTGAGAGTGTCTAATGATGATGGTCCTAATTCTGTGACTGAAGCAAAGAATGTTGATAAACAGAATGCAGGAGTCCTTCAAATAAAGAACATGAGCAACAAACACAATGATGCAAGTACATCATCTGAAGCTTCTCAACGAAAGTTCCGTGAAAAAAGCACTGGTGCACATTCCAAATCCCAACCTGGAAGACCCCCTTGTAATACTGTTGATTTGGAAGGCACAGGTCGGTCAAAAGAAAAAAATAGGATGTGTGAATTGCCAGATCTTAACTTTTCTGAGGGCAAGTCTGCAATGCAAAAAGCAGTAAGTTGATGTCTTCTGTTTTTCTGTTGTTAGGCACTTTTAATTTCAGTTCTTAACTCCTTATATTAACAAGTGATACCTAAAAGTTCTCTATAAGACTTCAATAGACAAAGGTGCACCCTTGGGTCTCCCCTGAAATTTTGGATATAGATATGTGTGTATGTTAGCATGAATAAAGAGGAAGTGCAGTATGATGAAAATATAGACGTAGAGTAGGGGAAGGCAGGTGGAAAGGGAGCAAGGACCAAAAGAAAGTCTTGGTGGGTGTTAGGCATGAATTCCTAGCATTTTGGCGATGTTGTTTCACCCCTCTATTTTGACTTGTCTTTTGGGCTGTCATGGGGTAATGCTGTGTATTTGAAATGAACTTAGCTTAAGAAAAAACAGGCATGCTGGACCATGGTGTGACCATTTTTAAAATAGTTTGAACAGGAATTTTGGCTAAATGAGCTATCCTTATATTGGCATCTTCATGCACCCGGTGAAATATATATGCTTTGTTGTTCTGATCTTTTTAACTGCAGATGATGATATTGGTAACGATTTACTGTTTATTTGTTAACATTTCATGCCACTTCCTACAATAAATATGTCTGTGAATGTGTCAAGACTTTTGGTAACTGGTGTTTATGAATCTGTTTAAATGCTCTGCAGAAATCAAATTATATGCACAAGAAAGATGGTCCTAGTGTGAGGCCAAAAATTTCAGTTCTTGAAAAGGCGATTCGAGAGTTAGAGAAGATGGTAGTAGAATGTAAGTTTTATATTTGTAATGAAGTTCACATTTCTCTTATTTATGAATAGTTGAGTGTTCATTACAAATGCTTAATTATTATTTTTTTTTGTTTTCTGGCTGTGCTAACTATACAGCAAGGCCACCTGCAGGGGAAAGGCAGGAGGCTGATACTGTATCCCAGGCAGTCAAAAGGAGACTGCCTAGAGAAATAAAGATAAAGCTGGATAAAGTTGCTAGAATAGCGGTGATGGCACTTGCTAATCTCTTGATATTGTGCTTCTAAATATGTATACATTATTGTGTTCTATTTTTACTCAAGGGCTTTTAAACTTTTGATATTATTTTTTTTTCTGAATGATAAAATGCATAGCCTCTACTGCTGCAGGCAAGCCATGGGAAAGTATCAAAAGATTTAATTAACCGTCTGATGAGCATATTGGGGCACCTGATTCAGCTTAGAACACTGAAGGTATTGCAGCCTTCTTAATATAAACAGATGTGAGGTAACTCTATAGTGTGGATAGTGTGTCTTGCTAAGATGAAAAACTGGAATGTTCTAAAGCCAATTTATTCCAAGAGCTCAAGTTAGGAGAAAGTGTAGGAATGGTTTTGGATAATTATTTCTAGCACACCTTCTCATGTGAAAGCTTTTAGGCTTGAAGCATGGATAAATCATAAGCTTACACTAATGTGTTCTGAAATTTGATCTAATTACTCAAATGACGGCAACAAGGATCTAACTCTTGATAGCCTAACCTTAAAAGCTTTGGTACCTTGCAAAGAAGCGATTTGCCCCGTGGCCCATTGCCTTATTAAGTTGTTCAAAGAAGGATTTTGAACGGCTTCTTATGTAAATTTCTGACAGTGCTTTTATTGGAATGCTGCAATTTGGGAAATTTGTTGATGGTTCATATGATATATTTTGTTAATATTAATAGTGATTATTGATCCCAAAAGTTTGTAAAGTTGAGACCATGGCTATTCTTCCTCTTATTTAGTATTATTATATAAATAATAATAATAATTTATTAGTACTAATATTTCTATATAAACTAAGGGGGCTAGGAATTGCAAGAATTGACAAACCTCTATTATTGAATGGGTGGGAAAGACAGGTTTGGAATTGATAGATCCCCGCTACACAAATGTTTGTAATTTCAATTTCAATTATTAGGATAGGTGTTCCTTTAGTTACGCTTTGTTTTCTTATGACCTTATTTTTTATTTTCAGTTCAGATTGGTTTTAGTGGCTAATCAATATATTATATACAATTTAGTTTTAAATCTTTGATTCTGTCAAAACTTCAGCTTTGAGCTTTTTAGTCTTATGCTTTTTATCGTTTTCTTTCCACCTTTTTTTCTGATCACTTAAAGTATTCAACTTGCCTTGCGTTTGCATATGGGTTGCTCTAGTTTTTCTGATATGCTAAAAATATTGCCTTTATCCTTCCTTTCTTCCTTCTCCTTTCCCCTTTTGACCAACTACTTCAATGTGATGTGACTGAGTATGACATTTTCTATTTAAATTATATATTATCTGGCCAATGTGTAAGCAAAATCTAATCTTTCTTGACGGTTTTCCATACCACTAGTCTCATTGTTGTAAATATCATAGTGGTCTTAACAATCGCCTTTCCTCTTGTTTCACTATTACTTACTCTAATGTATTGTTATCCTGCTACAGAGACATTTAAAAGTAATGATAAGTATGAGCATGTCAGCAAAGCAGGAGAAAGATAATAGGTTGCAGCAGATAAAGAAGGACGTTGTTGAAATGATTAAGGTGCGAGGCTCCTCACTGCTAAATAAGGTATAGTATAGTCACTCTAGCTTTTTCATTCCTTGCCAGTGATTAGCAATCTGGTTTGCATGCGTTTTATTTTCACTCATTGAATTCTAAAGACCTATAACCTCTTTTATTGTTGTGAGAATGTGAGAATGCGCACAGAAATTGTGATTGGTGTATTTGCCAATATCATGCTGTGTTCTTTAGAATGCTAATAGATCATTTAACTGGAAATAGATTTTATTTTATCCTTTTGCTTGTGGTGTTGAACCCTGACTCATGTTTTGCATATCTTCTATGTACATTGTTTTTATCTCAATTTTTGGACTATCATTTTGTTTCAGAGTTTCTGTTGTCTAATTTGGGATGAATGACTACCTTTGGGCATTTCAGCTACAGCAACAAGGCGGAACGTCTGGTGATTGTCAAGAATTTGGTCCTGATGAAAAAGTTCTAACTGCAAGGAAGCTTAGTATGGACACTGCAATGGAAGATAAGATTTGCGATCTATATGACCTTTTTGTCGAGGTACAATAGCTGGAAGCTTAAATGTTTATTTTCAAAAGCATTTTTGGTTGTACAAAACCTTTTTTAATGAATCTTGTTTGTAATTGCTATAGGGGTTGGATGAAGATGCAGGTCCACAAATCAGAAAATTTTATGCTGAGGTGATTCAATATTTTTGTTCTCCTTTCAATAGATCTATCAGAGGTTATGTTGCTTCTACTTTGTTAATCTTGCATTGTACCACCTTCCCTACTCACCACTCCAAACATCTCATCTTCCTGGGTCATGGACCACCCGTGTAACCCAAAAATAAAAATGCACAACAGACTGCCAGCCCCTTCTTCAATTGCTTTTTCTTTGAGCCACAAAGAAAATGGTTGTATTGAGCATTTAATGGGTTGGAAATACCGACGTCCAATGATTTTTCTTAGTTTTCTACACACTCCTTTCAGGAGCCATGGTACTGTTTTTTTTTTGAACATGTAGTTTCTGTCATATCTAATTTAATCTTTATGCATTTTTTAACATGGTAATATAAAATGTGGGGATTATAAATTGTTCAATTTGTCAATTTTTTTTGACACTTGGTACCACCTTATGCTCAGCTTGCACAATTATGGCCAAATGGCTGCATGGACAACCACGAGATCAAACATGCAATTTCTAGAGCAAAAGAGAGGCGCAAAGCATTGTACAACAGACATAAGGTATGCCTTGTCCAGCGAACAGTAATTGTCATTCTGGAGAAGCCATGGCATTTTCTCAAAAGGACAACTTTTATTGTTCTCCAAGTTACTATAAAAATAAGAAAAGAGTTTCTCCAATTCTTTTCCTCCTTGTGAGGAATTTGAAGCCTTTAATTCTTACTTTTTTCTTGCTCACAGACCAGACAATGCCTGGATGTTATATTTCTCCGGATGGTGTCCTTTATTTTTGAGTTTTATTTCACTGGTTGACTTGTGCGTAATCAGGATCAGGACAAGGTTAAGAGGAAAAAAATGTTGGGAGCTAGGCAGGTGGAGAATCTTCGATATGATGCCTCGCATCAGAACATGGGAGAGAGATTAGCTCCAGAATTTAGCAGTCATGCTTTTACTTCAGTGAACAGACAGGTTTCTAATACAATCACCACTGGCCGGCCTCCCAGTTCTTCCATGAATGGTCCTAAACAGGATAGAGTTAAAGGAGGTTCAAATAATCCCCGGGATAATGTAAGGGCAGCAGATGGTGTTTTGAGAAAGAAGGTGAAGAGAAAAACTGAACTGGAATCGGAAGGACCTCATATTCGTCCAGAAAAACCGAGTTCTTTGCTGGGAGAAGAAAGGCCTAAGATCCTAAAGCAGTCTGCAGGTCTTTCCCTTGAATCAAACTTTCAGCCAACATCTATTCGAAGTCTTGAACAGTCAAGTTAACGTGATATCAACTAGGAGGCTTACACAGAAAAGCTGTCTGTGCATTCTTTTGTTTTTTTTTTTTTTTTTTTTGGTTCTCTCAATTTCCCCCCTTCAACGAATTATATGCTAATGATTATCTCTTATTTGTAATTAAATGCCCCTGCAAGGTTCTAATCCACTATGGAGTATGGGTTTATCCACAGGCTTTATTTTCGGCCCCTTCTGTTTATTGAATTTCCTCGTTCTAATGATTTTTCACCGCTGCCGACGATATTTGGGAGATCCGTATTTCTTTTTCTTCCCTCTCCCGTAAAAATGAAAATGAGTGGGATTGATTTATTTGGACACGGGCTCCTGACATCAAAATATGTTAAAATAAGGGAATAATCTCTCAAAGCATGGCGAATTCCAGTTAAAAAAAGTGCTCATACGGTAGAACAATATTGCCTCTAATTGGAAAATGCTCATGCCTATGTAAAAGAATTTTTATGCAATTTTTAATATTTTGACGATTAAATTTTTAACTGTAAAATGATAAGTGGAAAGGAGGCCAAAAGCCCAAAAACAAACTACATTATAAATGGCCCTAAATATAGTCCTGCTGTTCAAGTCCTCAACCCCAATGCTGTAGCTAGGATCATGCTCTCTAATAGCGGGGACTAATTTTTGTTTTTGTTTCCTGTTTTGTATTATTTTCCACCTTATCAAAAAAAAAAAAAAAAAAACTACATTAATAGACTAATTGGTTTCCAGTCAGCCACCATTCTGCCTTGGCGGAGTGTTTGGTTGTTAATAACTTGCCGTCCCGCTCTCCTCCGGCCGTCAGCTACAGCTACTTCATGGTCCTCTTGGGCACCGCTGCTATTAATTAGTTTCAGTCCTGAATACCCTTCTTGAACAACCCAGTTGAGTAATCAGGTTCAGTCTGGAGCACTCTTCTTGAACAACGTGGGTCGTAAATCTTTATAATATCATTTGACTTTCAAGAAAGCTTGTATACGATTTCTTATATTGTTATCGTCACTTTTTTTTTTTTTTTTTTTGGTTTAAAAGGTGCCAGATTAACTAATAATTTTTTGACAATTGCATTATTTTTATATGCAATTGAATAATTCTTTAATTTGATGACATGGAAGTTATATTGTCGTAAAAATTATAGGTTCGTTACATTTTAATTTAAAATATTTAATAATAAAATTGCAGAAAAATCTGTGAACAAATCTGCTCTTTATTGACAGAAAAAAGTCCGATTCTTAACAAACATGTATCTTAATCTTAAAGATGATAACTTTTTTTTTTTGTCACTGAATAGGAAATATATGTCTTTTACCATGCATGGCAATCGGACAAATATAGTTCGTTTAATTAACATGAAAAGATTGTATGTTTTTCTTCCCGGGCTATAACTTTAAATTTCCTGTACGACGGATGAAGTTAAAAAAATGAGTTCCAAGATTCCACTACAATCGCGAAGTTCAGGGTGGGGAAGTATCGAACTCACTTTCCCGCGTTTTTATGTTCCCTTCCCCTTTTCATATCTCGCAGTCGCACAGTCGCCCGTTCTCTCTAGTACTTTCGGTAAAATAATTTCGTAAACCTAATTTACATCCCCGTTTTATTAAATTTTCGCTTGCTTTCTCGTAATCTTTCTAAAGAAGACGTAACAGCCAGTACTGATTACCGCACTTGAGTGTGTGGGGGTGAGGGCTTGCCGGTGGAGATGCTGCGGACGAATGCATTCGAAGGCGCGAATGTGTTCATGTCACGGAACCTCGTGCCGCCGGAAGTCTTCGACACACTTCACGACGCGCTTAAGAATAACGGCGCACGTGTCCACCTTTGCTGCGACCCTTCGCGCAATGGGCCTCACGACTATCACATCATATCTCACGATCATGTAACAGCCTGGTGTCCTGCGATTACTAGCTTCAGTTTAATTTGAGTTTGATTTCTGCATTTCTGATATTTCTCTCTCTCTCTCTCTCTCTCTCTTCAAATTTATTTAAAGGAGAAACTTGAAGATCTTAAAGCCCGGGGTTGTAATCTGCTTGGTAAGTTTGTATTCTAAGTTTCCACTTGCTATAGCTATTGTTACTGCCCCTTTTGATTGACTGTGTTAACTGAAATTTTGTTATCCTTTTTCGTTTTCCCATTCAGTAGGCCATTGCAAAGTTGATTTAAGAGCTTTTAGCAGTGTAATTATCTGAAGTTGCTTTTAGATGCTTAGAACCTCGTAATCTGATGGTTGAAAAAGCATTATTGTTTGCATTGGACATTTCCAGACGCCAGATTGGCATTTTAGAATCTGACGAGGCATGTTGTTACTATTTATTTAGTAAAAGTATGTCGTTTTGAATTTTGATGGTTGGCTTATCTGAATTGGATAGCATTTATCGCTACACTATAGCTCTCCAGTATATGAATGATTTCCATGGTTGAATATTCCTTTTGCTGGGAAAAATGGCGTCGCTTCTGAGTTTTGTATCCGTTCTTGGGCAGGTCCTCAGTGTGTGCTTTCATGTGCAAAAGAACAAAGACCTCTGCCTAAACAGGGTTTCACTTGTTGCCTTGCCATGGATGGTGTCAAAGTACTTGCATCTGGCTTTGATATGGATGAGAAGGTACCGTATATTTTACATAATACCAATACAAGTTAGCTGTATTTTATTTATTTTCCATTTATTTTCTCTTAGCAAAGTAACAAGCATTATTCGCAAGGCTGTTATCATGTTTTCTTTTCCCTTTTTGTTTTAGGCCTCTAGCTTTGGAATAACTAAGAGAGGACCCGCACCTTTTTCTGGTTGTTATATTCAATTCAGATAGTTAGAATTTTCAAGGCATTTTCTTTTTGTTTTCTTAAATGGATTAGTATCGTGTAAAATTTTCTTACTACTGCATCTCTCTTCACGTTTTAGTTAATTGCTCTAACTATCTTCTTACTTTGTCCTCCCACTATATCGCTCCCTATTGATGTTTTTATTTTTTGGCCAAAGCGGTCTATTGATGTTCATCATTTGTATTTCGTACTGTGATGCAGATGAAGATAGGAGAGTTAGTAAATTCTATGGGAGGAATTCTGCATACTAAAGCGTCACTGGATGTAAACTTTGTGATTGTGAAAAATGTTTTAGCTGCCAAATACAAGGTCTTGTAAACGACGCTTATGTTCCATATTATTCTTAAATCTTAATCTCTCCTCCTTATTCTTTGTCATGTTGTTTATTATACTCTTATCACCCTTCTCTCTCAGTGTATTACATGCTAGCACACATGGTCATTACGCATGTTAATGCCAACATTAATAACTTCCTTATTGCTTGAATTTTTCTAAAGGGTGTAATAACTAAACTTTTTCGAACCTGATGGTTACAGATGCCTAAATCTTGTTTGCCTGTTTTAAATATAGGTTGTTGTTTAATAGATGATTAATCCTTTTCAACTGCATAAACAGATCTTCACGATGGTCTGAAATGTCTTTGAGCTCAAATTGATGCTGTACAATCTAATGTGTTTAAATTGCTTCCCATGTGGCAGTGGGCTTTGAATATGCTGAAGAAACCAATAATCACTTTTAATTGGTTAAAACAATGCTCCATTGAGCATCGTATTGGTCCTCAAGAGTCATACAGGATTCTTCCCTTTTCTGGCTTGACAATTTGTGTTACCCGAATTCCAGCAGGTTTTAGTTATCTGTTGATTTTGTTCATAATATAATTTTTGTGTTTGTTTTTGGCTTCTAATTTGATTTTCATTTTATACAGATGACCGCAGAAAAATTGAGATGCTTATTGGACAGAATGGTGGGAAATACTCTGCAGAGCTAACAAAGAAGTGCACACATTTGATTTCTGATATATCCTTGCTATAGTTTCGTTAAACAATTATCTCTGTTTAAATCATGTGAACATTCACCTATTGTCCAAGAGAAGAAAACATCCTTCTTGCTTTTGAACAATACTTCTTGTTAAATTTTAATGGTCAGCTGCATAAGTTGGACTGTCTGTAACATTCTCCTTAAACGATAAATGACTTTAGCACTGAGTGTCAATTGTATCATGCTGTGTTCATAATTTTGAACTGACAACTCTCACGCTTCTAACATGAACTAATGTAATTATCTACGCCTTAAAATCTGTAATACTTTGGATATATCTGCTAGTGTATAATCTATCATCATCAAGAGTTTATGCTATCAAGGAGCATAATATCCCATTCATTATGCTTTTTAATTCGTTATTTCATATTTAGCAAAACTCTTCCTTCAACTGACAACTACTGCTTACATTTTGAGTTTAAACTGGGAGGACAGAAGATGCATCTAATTGGAAATTTAAGCTATCAGAATGGGCATTTATGTATAAATTTCTGCTAATGTTTTGCAAGCTCTTTAATTGCGAAGAACTTGAAGTAATGGCGTCATATCATAGTATCCCGTATGAATGAACCATCTAAGGATTCATTTTCTTTTCCTTGCCAAAAAGTCACCTTAGAAGATATATAAGATTCTTTGATGAGGTATTTTCCTCTTGTAGTGACAGGTATTTTATTTCCTTAGACACTATTTCATGTGCAATTTGTGTCAATATTACCAAGCACGTTACTTGGTGGATAATTGTGTTCTTGACTGTTCTTAAGCTCCTGAAGGCGACAAATATAAGGTAGCAAAACGATGGGGTCACATTCATATTGTGACAAAGAAATGGTTTGATCAGTCTATTGCCAGAAGAGGTAACTCCTTGGTTGCAATACATAATGTTGCAGTGCCTTTTGTATCTTGACCTTCATAATTCGATTCCAATCACAATACCTGACGACATTGCATCATTTTTTTAGCATGTCTGACTGAGGAGTCCTACCCTGTTCAGCATGGACCTGTATCTTCACAAAGAATGTCTATCGATAATTTAACAGCACAACATAGTCAGGAAAAGAAATATGGGAAATTGCAATCTGCAGCATCATCTGGACTTCCAGATTCATGTATGCCTGTTTCCTATGCTGAGCTTGTGGACGGAGATCCAGAAGCTACACAATCAGAAAACACTTCTGCTGCCATTTTAGATGTTCCTATCTCTGTTAATGGGACAGATCCTGAAGTGCCTCCAGTGCAACCCAAAAATGAACCAAACCTTGACAGTGCTGTAGCCAGAGATTCTGAATCTGATGATAATGACCTGTACTTATCAGAGTGCCGAATATCACTTGTTGGCTTTGAAGCTTCTGAAATGCGTAAACTAGTTAATATGGTTCGTAAAGGAGGAGGATCCAGATATATTTCTCTTAATGACAAGTTGACACACATAATCATTGGAATCCCTTCGGAAATGTGAGTTTAGTTTGATGTCTTCCAGAAATATTATGGATGCATATCTTCTCTATGTTTGGAGTACTGTGGTCTCTTTCTTTTAGTTAATCTTGATAATTACTATTCCCATGATGGTTTATCCAGGGAAAAGAAGGATGTAAGGAGCCTTGCTGCTTTGGGTATCATCTACGTTGTTAAGACTACATGGCTTGAAGATTGTGACCGTGAAAAGAAGGAAGTCCCTGTTCTTAAGAGACACATTGCGCATGATCTTCTTCTTCCAAAAGGTCCATTGTTATCATGTGCAATTGTACACATTTATGATCTGCGACTGTTATCTCCTACTTTTGTGCAAAAAGGAGAAATCTTTCATTTAAACTTTGTTGTGTTAAATTTTCTTTAATGGCGGTCATAAGTATACTTTTCTGAGATACATGTTCATTTTGTTATGATTGGTTAGGTTCAGCATCTTCTATGAAAGGAGCTGTGACCGGCATTATGGGCCTGAATAAGGGTAAAGGCCCCAGCTCTCATCAAAGCTTGCAAGCTGATCCGGTGATAACTGGAATGGACTCTAGAGTTGTAATGCCATTATCTGTGGACAAAAAAGAAGAGAAGAAGCCGGAGATTGATGTGACTGATCAAACCTTTCTTAAATCAATGGACAAGTCGACACAGCAAACGCAACTTCCTGTTAATAATAAAATGAAGGGTCAAAAGAAGATGCATTATGAATCTTCTCAGTGTGTAAAGTTATCAACAGTTTTCTGGGGAAGGACGTTTTGTTTTTCAAATTCTTTTCCTGAAGAGAGAGTAAGTTTTTATTGTCTATGTTTTTTAAATATGATATGATATTGCATTCTAATTGTGAGTTTTGATGTATGGAGTCAATGAACTAATGCATATATAGGAAGTTGTAAAGTCAGATAATAGATGGTAGGACTCAGGAGTCCTAATTTTTTTGCCTAAAAAATTATATCTGGAAAGACACATTTGAGCCATTCAGTTGGATTGGATTTACCTTACCGCCTCTTAATTCTCCAGATGATATTACTCTAATTCCGCAAACCACCTTCATAAACTAGACACTTCCTTTTAAGCATCGAAGTGAAATATCTTCCATTAAAATATTGAACTGTCATTAAAATAAAAATGTAAACCTCAATCCAATAAACTGGATGAAATTTCAGTCCCCCATACCTGCTTGTTTGAATTCAATGATGCGTGGATATTCTTTATATGGTAACATAACTTTTGATTATCCATTATAGATGTTCATTGAAATTCTGTAGATGTCTTGAAGAGATTGTTCAGATGGTGATAACTATTTGGTGGTTTGACCTCATTGTCAAATACTTGTGTTTTGTATTGTTTGGTTTTATTATAGTAATTTTTTTTTAATACTAAACCAGTAATTTCTTTTCTCTAAATTCTAAAATGATGACTTCCTATCATAACTGATCATGGCTGAGAAGCTTGTCTGGCCTGATCGGCTTGGCCCCAAAAGGAGAATATGAGCCAGCTAAAATCCCAAAAAATGGGTTTCTTTTTAAGAAACCTTGGTATAAAATGGGCAGGGCTCACTTCTTTCAAGTCATGCCCATGCAACCTTTTATTGTCATATTACTGTAAATATTCTTAAATTTTGCATAATTTGTTTAGACATGATTGTTTTTCAAAACAATTTTTTTAATTAAAACTTATTTTGCCAGAGAAAATCATATCTCCAATTTTTCATCCAAAAAAATCACTTGTAAAAATTATTTATCAAGAAAAATTTTGTTTCAATATATATACAATTTGGCAAATAATAGATTTCTGTTCAAGTAATTATATAGTTTTGGTTTCTTTTGCCAGAGAGATGAGATTATTCAATGGATAAGTCAAGGGAAAGGAGAAATGGTAAATGGGCACAGAAAACAGAATGCCCACTATACTATTGAGTGTCATGGTGTAACAAGGAGGTTGGAAGAAATTTCCCAAACTACATATATTTCCAGTCATTGGATACGATCTTGCTTAGAGGTAAGCCTGATTATTTCACATATGTGAACTTCCCTGTTTAGTTTTTTATGCTAAATGTTTTATTTGCAGTTGCCCATTTGGTTATTGGTTTAAATATGAATAAGTTGGGATATGGATTGATTGGACAAGGAAAAAACTTGATTTGTTCAAACTGTTCTGGTTTTTACTTCAAAAGTACAATTGATTAGAAGAATATGAAAAAAAAAACATTGATTTAAAGATTGCCACAAACACTACATATTCAGATTTCTACACGATCTATGTATTGTATTCTTGCCTCCTCTCCAATTTCTTTTACTTACAGCAGCTAATGAATTATATCTTAAAATATTGCAAAAGCTTATTTGCCCGTGTATTGGGAAAGAAGGAATGAGATCCCAGGGTCCTCTGCCGAAGTTTCTTCAGTTTTCTGTACTCCATTGCTCTTACTGGTAGATTAGTTTGTGTGATCATGAATGTCTAGTGTTCATAAATCTATATGCCCTTTCTTTGCTTTTCTCATATTGTCCTACTAAATAATTCATGTCTCAATCTTTATGCTCTTAATACTTTTTTAGCATGATTTGAATAAGTTTTCCTTATGATCAACCATAGTTTTTCTCATCATTTATTCATTAATGTATTCATAATGAATAAACTTTTGCTATCAACTGGATTCTTTAAGAATTTACCTTGTTTGTATACATAACCATTCAGCCCTTTAATTATTGCTGATGTTGTTCTAATGTCTTTGTTGAAGAATGACTGCTTGCTGGATGTTGGTAGTCACATTCTTTATTCTCCACTCCCTTGCCGTATACCCTTGCCTGGGTTTGAGAGCTTTCGGTTTTGTGTTTCTCAATATGAGGGGAGAGACAGAATGCTGCTAAGGAACTTGTGCTTTGTTCTTGGAGCTACATTTGTGGAGAAGTTGACGAAGAAAGTTACTCATTTATTGTGTAAATTCATCAATGGTCCCAAGTATGAGGCTGCTTGTAAGTGGGGGATCCAGGCGGTTACATCTGAATGGATATTTGAATGTGTCAAACAGGTATTTGTTTTAGCTCCTGTGTGGAATGATAGGGGCTTGAATGCATGCTGGTCTGTAAACTCATCTTATTTTGCATACGTCTTAGTGCATCATGTATACATGTCCATAGGCGTTTGGGGGGAAGCAAGAAAATTGTTAAACAACGTGCTAATTATTTCAGAATAATGTTGTTGCTGTTGATCAATTTTTACCCAAAGAAGTCTCTGTTCAAGAACAAGAGAACCAAGAGGCAGGAGTTTTTACTGTGAGTCAATTTCCTAACCCGGCTGAAAGCATAAGTGGAGATGGCTCTGCCCAGTATTCAAGTCGATCACAAAATTTGAGAAACATACCGAATCAAAATGTAGGTAGTCAAGTCGACAATTATGGGGTTGATGCTAGAATATCAAGTGTTTACTGCAAAAAGGCAAGGCTTTTGGAAGAGTCTGGCCTGTATGATAAAGTGCCTTCTGCCGTAGCTTTAGCTACCCCTATCAACGATATGAGTTCTACAGGAAACAATATGCTGATAGATACCAGTGAGGTTTCCCCGGCTGTTCCTGATGTTGCTGCTGCAATTGAGGACTTGTTAGAGCAAACTAGCAAGGTAAAAGTGCTGTATGTTTGGCATTTTCTCCATTATGTCCATATTTACTTCTGTACTTATTATGCTTTTCCTTCTTTCCCTTAAAGATGCATGATCAGACATCCCCAGGGAAGACCGTGAATAAGGGAGATGTATCCTTCAAGTGTATTGATTTTTATTTTGTTTCATTAGATGATTGAGTTTTCATTTCTCTTCTAAACGAGTTGTAATCCTTGATGATAGATTAGAATTTTTCGTCTGATTGTTCTGTTCTTGGTGAAAACGAATCAAATCCTCATGCTGCCATTGGATTTTCTGAACATTGGCTGAACAGGCAAGCTTTATATTTCTCTCTCTTTACTAATTGACATTTAGTTGTCAATAATTTAGATGGAACAAAAAACCGGACCGGTCTCCAGTCCGGTCCGGTTCATTTCTTGAGAGGGAGGCAGAGTTGAACCGGTACAAAACCAGTCAAAACCGGTGGGTTACTGGTTCAACCAGTTTGCTATTTTTTTTTTTTTTTTTGAAAAATGAGATATCTGGTTTAATAAAGAGGCTGAAAAAGAAAGAAAACCATAGATCTACACCGATATATATACAATCTATAATATTTTAATAAATTATAAGAAAAAATTTTAATTTTAAGGCTGCGAAAATTTAAAAAAAAAAAGAATAAATGAAAAAACATTATATATTATATACATATAATATATAATATTTTAGTCAATTAATTTGATATAATTCAAGTAATCAAATCTAACATAATCAATTAATTTTATCTATAGAAGTTTAAAAATAAATTAATATATATATTGTTGCTAATAAATTGTAATATTTTAATATGACGGTTTATTATCCGGTTCGATTTTTTATTCCTTGACAATTTACGTAGTCGCCTGGTCAAAATTATATAGCCTTTGTTACTATTCTTGTCATTCTTCTAATGATACCATAAATGTGCAATAAATGTCCTTTTTCTTTATTTCCACTTGAATGATTTTGCATTAATCCGAACTATTTATTTGTGATCTAAGGATATTTGTTTCTTTCTCTCGCCTCTCACCGGATCCAAGACTGCTCAATTTTGTGTTTCATGTTCGTTTGTTTTGTTAGTGTTTGTATTGAGCTTATGATTTTCCCCCCTTCAGAAGTAGCAGAAACGAGGATAATGATGATGCTTCTCGGGATGGAAGAGCAGCTTATGATAATTTTAGTGAAACACAAACAGAATCTCAGGTTTCATCTGGCAATCACACTCAACTCCTCTTTTTTTTTTTTTTTTTGGGGGGGTTGCTTACTCTGTTCTATTTGAACCAAGGTATTAAAACCCGGACCGGGCATTGAACCGGTCGGGGTACTGGGTTAAGGGTCAGTGGGTCAAACTGGAGCTAAACCGGGACCAAACCGGTGAGAAATTGAAAATTTTAGACTTATAGTATGAAATTCTAAAGGAAAAAGTAAAAAAATTTTTTTTTTTTTTTATAAGTGACCCGGACCGGACCGGTTTCCCGGCCGGTTCGCCGGGTCCCGGGCCGGACCGGCCGGTCCGGTCCGGGTCTCACAACACTGATTTGAACAAACATTTATCAACTCCAGCTTAGACTGTTTAGTTTTGACCAATCGTTGGTATTCCTTGTGAATACATCCTGCTTAATGATTCGATCCTGAAAATCAGTTCTGTATTTCAAACTCAGGTTGTTGGTTATGAAGAAGATTTGTCTGGAAGACAAATGCTCATCGACAGAGTCCGAACACGTGGCAGCATGGCTTGAAGTATTAGGACAGCCCCTTGAAGGAACATCAAGAAGCATTTGCTAATTTGATGGTGAATCTGTATTAACAAGAAAATTAAAGAAAATCATGTCCGTCTTGTCTTGCATAATTAACATTGGTTTTTAAAAAAGATCGCTGTCAAGATTGTCAAGGATGCAGCAGGTCAGTATTGGAAGGTCAATATTAACTGGGTTGGTCGAGAGTAGTTGCACCCATGCCCCATATTACTGGCGAAGGTCGAAAAGGAATGAGGGGGGAGGGGAATATATTGATATTTCTTTGCAGGCGTGTTGTATCTATTGATGATTTGTAAAAGCCAGTTCCAATCGAATCAAAGAACTGTACAGTGATCATTGACCCATGGGGCATAAGGCCTGATAGTCTACAAACTCGAGTGTGTGCTTATCAATCATTTGGGCGTTAGAAGATTTATTATAGCTATTGTGGCAAATGTCCCACCTATGAGCAAACTCAGGGGGACGGGGAGGCTGCTTGAAGACTAGTGCAGCTTATACACAAGACCCTTGCGCCGGATTGGAAAATAAGAGCTGCCTCGTACTTGTATAGAGAGGACAACACTTGCACTTTGGTTATTGTAGTATATCTTCAGCTGATAGACTTCACTCTCTAATTTTCGCTCTAATACTATTTTGATGAGTGGAAACACAATTAGATGTGCTCTCCTGGGTTTTGTTTGTGTTTAACGTAATAGTTTGGGCTGAGCCCTGTTTCTCCCAAAAATCAATTTAAACGGTAATGCCAAAAAAATTAAAGATTTTAGTCGTGTGAGAGCACGTGTCATAAATTTAAATGAAAAACATATCAATTTTAAAAAGTTATCCAAATGATTTTCAGTTTTTAGTCTTGAAAAAATAACATTTCCTTTACTTTGTTTTTTGAAATTTATTTTATTTAAAGAGTAAAAGTAAAAATTTAACAATAAAATTATAGGTGAGGACACTTGGCATTATAAAATTAAAGGGATAAAGGTACACATAAAGTTTACAATTGACGGTAATATTACCGACACCATTAACTAATGATAAGGTGTGATAGAAATTTAACAAGAGTTACGCTCCGTAACGGTGTTGGTAATATTGCCCCAAATTACAAATTTTGTGGTGTCAAGCTCCCTCACGGTTCCGGGTAAAAAAAAAGTACCCTCACGGTTTTACCTATAATCTTATTGTTAAATTTATACATCTACCCTTTATTTAGAGTAAATAAGGGTAAGGAAAAGGCCATGTCGCATAGGTGTGTTTTTATTAGTTTTTGAAGAATAAGTTCTGGAAAAAAAATGGAGAATAGCTTTTGAAGAATAGATTATGAGGAGAATAGATTATGGGCAAAAAGTGATTTTGAAAAAATGAGAGAGTTTGGATGATTTTATCAGAATAACTTTTTTCATGGTCAAATGACTAAAAATGACATTAACTTTTATGATAATTACATGTAAAGAATAAGATTATATTTTATAAATTATTTAAGGGGTACGATCCAAATTTAATAGCTAAGTTTTTCCTGAGGGACATCCGGTACAAATAAATTTTAGAATATGGAAAAATAACAATGAACAATTAAAACCCCTAACGGCATTAAAAATGATGTATCTTAACCCATTATTTAACATTAAATTTCATAATTAATACCAAAAATGAAATAAATTTGTCTATATGTAATGTTAATTAACTTACCTAATTTTTCTAATATAATTAAATTAGAGAAATAGGTCTTATATTAAGGATAAGAGGGGGTATTAAAATTTTAAAATTCTAAAAAAAAAAAAAAGACAGAAAAAACGCTGAAATTCGAAAAAAAAAAAACAAAAGATGAGAGAGGGTGTGACATGTGACCCACAGATAGGAAAAGAACCAATGAGAATGAGAGGGTGGGGCCCACAAAATGCAAAAAGTAAAAAAAAAATATCTTATACACAAACCATGGTTTTGAGGTTCAAAACCATAGTTTGGGATCAAAATAACTTATTTAGAAAAATTGAGTGTTCTTGTATTTTTTCCTCAAAATCATGGTTTTGAGGAAAAATCACTTTTTTTTTTTTTTTTTATAGCCGAACACGCTAGTTTCAATTCTCAAGTGGCATGATAAGGCCATTTTGTTCAGGCCATGTAATGAAAAATGTGAAAATAATTACAAAGAAAGTCATTATTTTCTATTTGAAATGAAATGTAACAACACTGAAATGCCCAGGCTGGGAAAAAAACAAAAAGTCTGAAAAAGTTAAAGAATTTTGGTTAACTCTTAAAATTACAAAAATGAATTACATAACTCTCCAAATTAAAAGAAGTTTGCCCTTTTATTTTAGATTTGTGTTATATATATATTCACATGTACACTTTTTTTCGTCAACTATATATACACTTTAAAAAAGCAAACATAATGCATTAATTTTTTATATATGACAAAAATCTTGATTGAAAAAAAGAGGTTATTTAAGTTCAAGCTTGTCCAATGAAATGAGCTTGTCCTTTTGAATTGATCTAAATTATAAATATATTTTTATCCATTTTACTCTTAATTATTCTCATATTATTTATTTTCCGTACATTCTCTCTTATCATTTTTTCTTTTTTACACTATCTCTTACTAATTCATAAATAAGGGTATTGTGGGGGGGGGGATCAGATTTCCTACTTATTTATTTTTAAATAATTTTAATTGTTTTTTAACATCCCAATTAAAAAGACCTCATATAGAGAGAGAGACGTGGAGAATATAACGATAGAACTAGGGGGGGAAATCATGGAAAACTGTTGGAAGGAGTCGTCAACCAAGAGCATCAGGACAATTCATACATCAATTCAGACTTTCATAGCTATCCCTCCACCACAAAACAAGATATTGGTGCAATCCTATATCCAATATCCACGCATATTTTCCAATTATCCACTCCAAATAACGTACATTTATTTTCCCGTCCAAACTTCTTCCCACAAAAAATAATAACCAACACAAAATCTATTCGTTGATCCTTCCCTCGTAAACTCCCGTGGTAGCATGTCCCTGCACGTGTCACATGGCATTCTCAGTCGACATGAGTCTTACTCCTTCGCCGGTGGCCGGAGTGATCTCACCTTCTCACCTTTGTTTCTTTAAGCTTCCTCAGTCCTTTGGCAATGGCACTATCTTCGGTTTCGTGTTTCAGAGGAAGGGGAGGCCGAGGAGACAACTCAAGTTCGTTATCAGTGCGGAGCTTTCCAACTCCTTCTCGTTAAATTTCGGATTGGATTCTCAGGTCATTTTGCTTCCTACTTGTTCCAATGTTTCAACTATGTTCTTCCTTTTCAGATTGATGGTTCTTGAAATTTCAATTTCTTGCTTGTTTCTTTGGAAAGCTGCTAATTGATACATTGCCTGAGTTTCTGGAGTTCCACTGAGTCCAGTTGCTCGGTCATTTGTGATCTTGTGCGGGTTTTATTTTATCGCCATTGGTGACTCAGAGAAATTTTGATGATAGCGAGGCAGGAAATCCTGGGGTGCTTTTGTATGATCGTGCTCTAAAATAGTTTTGGGAAATCAATATTTATGCGGCAAAGCCCGTTTTTCTTGATATTCGTTCAAATGTTGTAAAACGGCATTTTTTTATCACTTCACTGCTTTTTCGATTAGTTTTGAATATGCTGAACTGGTCACGCACGTGTCATGCTCTGGTTGCCGTGATCTTCTTCACTTCGAATTATTGCATGCGCTTTCTTTTTCATTTGAGCTAGCCGACCTTCCCTCTTATATTAAATTCAATAGTTAGCTATTTTGAGAGATCATCTGCAGCTTTACATTTCTGCGTTTGGATTGTTTTTTCATCTTTCAGTTCTTGTAGAATGAGCCCTTTGGTAGTTGTGATGTATACCATTGAAATAACAACTACTTGCATTAAAACACAGAATATATCATTCAACATCCAGTATAATTTCTTTAAGTCCATTAACATACATCTGTTCTTGACTTCATTTTTTCTGTTTACGCTTTAACGAAATGACTGGAAAAGTTTCAGGCCGTAAACTGACATTCTCTTGCAAATTTATTTTCCCTCTTTTTACAGCATTTGAATTCGTTTCAATCCCATGATCCATCACAGTTGCCTTGGATGGGACCAATGCCTGGCGATATTGCTGAAGTAGAGGCGTACTGCCGGATCTTTAGAACCTCTGAAAGGCTTCATTCAGCATTAATGGATGCATTATGCAACCCGATGACTGGTGAATGTGCTGTCTCATATGAGATCTCATCTGATGAGAAACCTCAACTGGAAGATAAATTAGTCTCTGTCCTTGGATGCATGATTTCACTTGTGAACAAAGCCAGGGAGGATGTTCTTTCTGGTAGATCCTCAATTATGAAACCCTTTCGTGTTGCAGAAGTTAGCATAATGGAGGATGAGCTTCCCCCGCTTGCCAGTTTTAGGAGTGAGATGAAAAGGTGTTGTGAGAGCTTGCATGTAGCTCTTGAGAATTATTTGACACCTGATGATAATCGAAGCTCGGATGTATGGAGGAAACTCCAGAGACTAAAGAATGTTTGCTATGATTCTGGTTTTCCTCGTGGGGACAATCATCCTTGCCATACACTGTTTGCAAATTGGAGTCCTGTTTATTTATCTACTTCGAAAGAGGACACAAAATTTAACTCTGAGGCAGCTTTTTGGACGGGTGGTCAGGTAACAGAAGAAGGCCTGAGGTGGTTACTGGATCAAGGATACAAAACTATTATTGATCTCAGAGCGGAGACTGTCAATGATAACTTCTATCAAGCAGCCATTCATGATGTTATTGCATCTGGGAAAATTAAAGTCGTTAAAATTCCAGTAGAAGTCAAGACTGCACCTACAATGGAACAGGTTGTTAAGTTTGCGTCTTATATTTCAGATTACAGCAAAAGGCCTATCTACCTTCACAGCAAGGAAGGAGTTTGGAGAACATCTGCCATGGTCTCCAGGTGGAGGCAGTACATGACTCGCTCCTCATCTCAAGCTGTTTTTAATCAAGCTGTAATTTCTGATGACAAGTTGTCGCATCATACAAATGGATACGGAAAACTGCAGGACTCTTTGAAGAGTGCAGAGAGATCCTCTCTGGACAAGGATATTGATTCATTATCAGAGAATTTGGGTGTGACATGTGATAGAAGTACCTCCCCAAAGAACGATGACCACAAAATGCAAAGTAATGGGACCTTTAGTCGACTCACTAATAACTATGGCATGTTATCAGAAGCCACAGTTGCTGCTAAAGGAGAGGAATCATTTTCAGGTTTCTCCAACAAAATTAACCCTTTCAAAGCTCAGATTCCTCCTTGTGATGTCTTTTCTAAAAAGGAGATGTCCAGCTTTTTGGGAAGTGGGAAGATCTCACCACACTTATTTTTTAATTATAAGATTAAAAGATTGGAATGCTTGCCAGATTCAAGGAACAAGTATATTGGCAGGTTTCATGGGAGTGTGATAATCAGCAATGGCAATAATCATGTACCCAAAATTGTGGATCCAGAAAATTCCAACGGATCAGCTCTTGTGGACTATATATCAGGAGAGCCCCAGATTGAGGTTGGTGGCAATTCTATGTCAGATAATAAAAGTACTTCTATTGATGTTAAGAGCACAATAAATGGATTTAGTGAAGGAAAAATGTATTCCATGCCTACTTTCAATGTATCTACGGCAGTGAACAAAAGCTCTAATGACGCCACAAATATATCTCGAAGGGTTGGAGATGGTAGGGGTGACTCAGGAACAGCCTTGCGTGATGAAGACTCAGGACCTGTTGAAGGGAATATGTGTGCATCTTCGACAGGTGTTGTGAGGTTGCAGTCAAGAAAGAAAGCGGAGATGTTCTTAGTACGAACTGATGGATTTTCGTGCGCCAGAGAAAAAGTGACCGAATCTTCTTTAGCATTCACTCATCCAAGCACTCAGCAACAGATGCTTATGTGGAAATCTATGCCAAAGACTGTATTATTGTTGAAAAAAATGGGGGAAGAACTGATGGAAGAAGCTAAACAGGTGATTATCTTTTAAATATATGCCAGGGAGCAGGCCAGTGCTAAGAGTTTGTCCTCTTTGGTATTTCAATGATCCAGACATCAGAGTTTCTGAACTCGATGTTTAGGAACAATATATTTGCAAGTTTTTAAATTTGATGAGATGGGAGTATTATCAGTTGTGTTATTCTGTAATCTTTCTATTTTTATTCTTACTCTTTTTACTGATTGTTCCGAGGATGTTTGGTTACATTGTTTAAACAAGGAAAGTGGGTTAAGCAAGTTGGTTATCGTGTTTTGTCAATAGAGTAAGTCATCATTAAATGAGAATATGGTTAATTGGTTAAATTTCCTCATAGTGATTCTTCCCCAAATATACATTATCATGTTTCGTTATTAATTTGACGAAGTCCACTCTCAGTTCAGTTTCAATGTCTATGCTGTAGGTTGCTTCTTTTTTATATTACCAAGAGAAAATGAACGTTATTGTGGAACCTGATGTGCATGATCAATTTGCTAGGATTCCAGGGTTTGGATTTGTTCAGACCTTCTATAGTCATGATACCAGGTAGTGGAGTTTGTGACGTTATGCACAATAATGTATTTTCTAATTCTGATAAAGCTGCTCTTCAACTGCTAGTTTCTCACCATATCAAATGCTTTGACACAGTGATCTGCACGAGCAAGTAGATTTTGTGGCATGCTTGGGTGGAGATGGTGTTATACTGCATGCTTCAAATATATTCAGGGATGCTGTTCCCCCTGTTGTATCGTTTAACCTTGGCTCCCTTGGTTTTCTGACTTCTCATCATGTACCCTTTTTCAATTGAGCAATATCTTTTTACATAAGTGACGCAGGCAGCTCTTTGGTAATTTACTAATTTTTTTGACGTTCGTTTTGTCTTCTGCATATAGTTTGAAGATTACGTGCAGGACTTACGTCAAGTCATCCATGGAAATACTACACGAGATGGGGTATACATCACTCTCAGAATGCGCCTTCGATGTGAACTTTTTCTTAAGGGCAACACAGTGCCTGGGAAAGTATTTGATGTCCTTAATGAGGTTGTTGTCGATCGGGGCCCTAATCCTTACCTTTCAAAGATAGAATGTTATGAACATGGTAGACTTATAACCAAGGTTAGTTTCATTAATTTTCACCACCTCTTCAAACTTGCAAATAACCTCATTTTGTAGATTAGGGCCGTCGTTTTTCAGTATTTGATATCTCCAAACCCCAGTATGTAGTATAGCCATCCGCTCTTCATGTATGATGACTGTTCTGACTTTCAGGTACAAGGTGATGGAGTCATTGTAGCTACCCCAACGGGAAGTACCGCCTATTCTACAGCTGCTGGAGGTTCCATGGTAAGCTTTTGCATGAGTTTTATTTTAAGTCCTATATTATTTGTACTTAAAATTGGTTGGATGTATTGGCTTGATATGCTTTTTGTTTTTAAAATTCGTATATAACCGTTTTCTACTATCGAGCTGTCCGAGTTTCCGCTGCTGTCTTTCAAGGATGTGGTTCTGTTCTGGTTGCCATCCTTTGGCTGGGCATTAAAAATACCATCAACACTATCTTTTGAGTTTTGAGCACTAAAACAATCTGTGGAGCTGGAAAAATATCATATTCTTAGCAGTAAAGTAAGAAGAAGAAAAAACTGAGGTTTTGAAACCTTGCAGCAGCTGCACCATGCTGTGAGGTAAGATAAAGACTGAGGGGTGGGTGGCCCGACCTGTCAATGGGGCCCTCTCATCCTTCTCAGTCTCTCTAACATGGCAGCAACTTGCGGCTGCTCCAGAGAAGTAAGTCCCAAGAAACTGTTGTGTAGACTAACTCAGTTGGTAAGATAAAGATGGAGTGAGATATGGATATATAGCGTTCAGGGTCATGATATAACGGAAAAAAAGGTGAGAAAAAATTGCCCAAGTGATAGCAACACCATCTTGGAGATGTGATGTTAATAGAATTTTTTATCGTTCTTAATCAATGTTGCTTCATACCTATTTCACCATTGTTTACTGTAATGTTCATTTCTAATTTTGAAAAAAAAAAATGACGACAGGTACATCCAAATGTTCCCTGCATCCTATTTACCCCAATCTGTCCACATTCACTCTCATTCAGACCAGTTATACTTCCAGATTCTGCTCAATTGGAATTAAAGGTGAAGCTAACTTTCTGTGTGGTGAAAATGGATATTGGATGTTCTTGATTCAGTGCCAGAATGATAATTAGGGGTTATTTATAATTTGATAATTGGTTTTTGCAATTAGGATGTGAGTTATCTAGTGTTCATTATTAACAGATTCCAGAAGATGCAAGAAGCAGTGCATGGGTTTCATTTGATGGGAAGAGAAGGCAGCAGCTTTCAAGAGGAGATTCTGTTCGAATATCTATGAGTCAGCATCCACTTCCCACTGTAAACAAATTTGACCAAACGGGTGATTGGTTTCGTAGCTTGATTCGCTGTCTGAATTGGAATGAAAGGCTTGATCAGAAGGCATTATGAAGTATGTGAGCATGAAAAACACTTGAGCATTATTCTCCAGAAAAGACAGGACCAGTGTAACTACTGTACAGAGTATACATACATCTAGATTACAGAACTCAATAGTTAGCTGATACTACCTGTTTCTTACATTGGCTTCCCATGTAAAGATAGGATTTGCCAATTGTTTCTTCACATGTAATCTTGACAAGATGCTGTTGTATAGTTACAATACTATAAACACTTTATTTATCTTAGGAGGCTAAGGGCACAGCTGAAAGTCAATGTTGTTCCCTTGATTTTTTTTCTCTCTTTATAATTTTTTTTTTTACAACTGGAAATTCTGCGACAGAAAAATTTATCGGCCTGCAACAGTATACAGGGAAGAAGAAGATGCTTCTTATGGTTTGTTCTCAGCTAACTGGATTATTTCAAACTCCGTTAAGTACCATTTCCTTGTCAGGTAGTTAAGACTTGTTGTATTTAGCCAGTTGCCAAGTTCTAAAATATGTATATACTTGATGAAGAAGCAAAAGAACATAGTGCATGTTTGGATTAGCTTTTGAAGAATAGCTTTTACAATTTATGAGGTAATTATGTGAGAGGAATTTTGTCTCAACTTGCGGAAAAGGGTTTTTGAAACCACAGTTTTATGGTTTCTCAAACACTCACATAAACGGATTCTAATAGTGACAATGATGCTTTACCAAATGAAAAAGGAATGTATGATTTACTATATCAGATGCAGCTTAAACTTGATTCCTGAGAGCAAATTGGTCTTTTGTCTAAATTTTCTAATGATAGGTTTAGTCAGAATAACTAGTGGTTGCTGTGGAGAAGAGAGGAGTTTCTATCCAATAACTATAAAGTGCAGAATTTATGTGATAGTACTGTTATACTTGCAAACCTCCACGGACTCACAAGTCCTCACCACCATAATGGCAAGACTAATCAACACTATGAAAGACGAAGAAAAACAGTGATTACTTTCACCTACTACAGCTTTCTCTTCTCTTCCACAAACAAAGAGAAGGACACTTTGGCTACCAAGGTAATTTTTGGGCATCAAGCATGTCGTCCATCACAGTATCATCAAGAGTCGTCAGCCACAAGTAAAGGAGGGTCCTTTTTATTTATATGGCTCTAACGGCTTGAAACCTTGGTTCCTTTGGAAGGAACTTCTATTCAGTATAGACAGACATGTACTCATGAAAAATGAATCTAGGGTAAGCTGCTGCTTGGTCTTCTTTTGCCAACAATTGTGTTGCAGGACATATGATGGCTTGGAATGATGGATTATAGAATGAAGCAATTGATCTCCTGGTCCTATCAGGTGTCACTAAAAACCCGATGCCAGCAACTCTTGTATCGGCCGTTGCTTAGGACCTCAAGCTGATCACCAGTGTCTATGACAATAGCATTTGGCAAAGGTTGGATATCAATCCATTGCCCATCATTGAGCATTTGAAGACCACCCGCCTGATCATCTTGGAAGAGTAGGATAACACCTCCTGCATATGTGTGAGCTCGTAGGCCATTCACAAACTCTGGGTAAGGACAGGGTGGGTAGTACCAAAGAAGGCATTTTCTCCTTCTCCACCATTCAATACCTTCTTGATGTATCCTGTGGGCAACCCCAAATTCTCATCCATCAATTCCATGATCCTCTCTGCCAATTTCTTTAACTCAGACCGATATTCTGCCATGGTTTCCCTATCATCATGTGAAAGGTCAGTTACGAACTTATGTTGCAATTCTACTTATTCTGTCTGAATTTTGAATTTCATATTTTAGTAGTTCAATCATTTAAAGTTCCTATTTTCAGCCCTGCAGAAGGTTCAAAAAGATTTTCAATACAGTTTTGCACTGGTGGAGAAGTTGAGCTTAAACTGAAATCTGATTAATTCCTGTCTGCCTGAAGTTACCCAAAAACATTAATTTCTTGAAAACCAAAGGATACCTGACTCTGTTTTTTGGTACAAAGAATCACTGCTTTTGAATATATACCTGAATCCTGGAGTTTTTTCTGGTCATTCGTTATCATCCAGAAGAGTGAACACATCCCCCCAACCCGCATTTCCAACTTCTCACCACTCTTCTTTTCAACCATTTCATTTAGTAGCTTCGCTGGTGCTGAGCTTTTGAAGCTTTCCTCTCTTTCCAGTTTATAGCAATCTAAGCTAATCTTCTCCAACCTCCCAAGCAGCTCCTCTGGAATTCCATGGTTGACCTGCTGTAAAACAGTGTACAAGTTTTGTACTTCACAAAAAAGCCACGAAATGTGGCAGGTATGTATCCATTTCTATTTCAGGCCTTGAATTTATTACAAGACATTAACTGTAATAATAAACTACATGATTACCTGGAAGAATCCCCATTCTTCACAACCATTTGCAATCAGTGCCATATTTTTGGCTCTTTCCTCCCCATTTAGCTTTGAGAAATCTATCACGGGAATTGCCATCAGACTAGAACTGAGCAAGATACAGAAAAGCTCTGATGCTTTGGTGGATGCTTATTATGCAGAGAGAGAAAGCAGAGCAGGCAGTTTTGAGAGTTTGAGCTCAGCTAGCCTGTCCCGTCATTATATTACTCGGTTTCGTTTAATTAATGCTTGGTTACACCTTTGGAGAGTACCTTGAAATTAACACACACATGCATATATAATCCTCTACTGCCTTCATGTTACAGTTCAAAATCAACAAGTCTTCTTGCAACTAACTAAACTACTTTAGCTTTGCGTGGTTATGAAGTTTTGGTGATGAGGTTGAAGATATTTAAACTACAAGCAAGATGATCAAAGAAGGCCAACAAAGGAGAAACACATTTGTTTACTGAGAAAATTATAACCAGTTTCTCCTTTGTAGGCCTTCTTTGATCATTTTGCTTATAGTTTAAATATCTTCCTGTTTATATAATACTTTGTAGTGTTACCGATTGACTTCGACGCATTGCATTCTTCTTCATTACTAAGGGGATTGAAAGCTAACTTTATCCAAAAAAAAATAAGAAAAATTACATTCAGGTCTCGAATAAGAAAAAAATGAAAAATGGTCCCTAGAAATATTAAAATTGCCAAAAGATCCTATGAGAATTTTTTTGTAGTAAATTCCAATTCTTCTGACAAGTCCATAGGTATCCGCTAACAAGTTCATTGGCGCGTTATTGACAAGTCTATGGACATCCATTAATAAGTTTAGAAGCGTCCATGATTGGAATTTATTATAAAAAAGTCTCATATGACTTTTTGACAATTTTGAGATTTCAAGGGATCATTTTTTCATTTTTTATCTCATCCAAGGCCTGATCATAATTTTTCCAAAAAAGTCCATAATTGGAATTTATTGTAAAAAAGTCTCATAGGACTTTTTGACGATTTTGAGATTTCAAGGAATCATTTTTTCATTTTTTATCTTGTCTAAGACCTAAACATAATTTTTCCAAAAAAATATTATTGAATGTTACAGGCAGATATGCAGGCATAGTTTTAGGGCTAAGAAGGAGTGCTCAAGGCTTTTACACACACAATTTTAAACTCATATTAACAAATTTTCTTTTCTTTTGTTATATCATAGGGTTTAAATAACTAATCAATACCTATACTTATTACTTGCTCATTACTTGTACCATCTGAAGTAATCCCAAGTGTCCTTTAACGTTAGATTTTTATATTTTATATTATTCATGTGGTAAGAATAGGATGGGATGCAATGTGAATAGGGTAAGAATCGCCCCATGCCTTGTGAGGGAAAAAATCACAAATAAGTCCATTGCGGCCTAATTTTTAAATCTATGTTATTAAAAAAATTGAATTTTGACGCTAAGCACTGAAAAAAAGAAGGGAAAATTACCATAAGGTTCCAATAAAAAATATAATAACCAAAAAATTTTACAATAAGTGAGTAATATGTAAGGACAAATTTTCATACAGTATATGATAACACGTTGATGGTGTTTATTTGTTATTGAAACTTCTTTGTGATTACTTTTTTTTTTTAACATGTGATAATGATTTCCCTCAAAAGGAACAACATTTGAGGTATGATCCAATCCATGATTTAACAAAAAGTTGCTTCTTGCGCAAAGGAATGAATGCTTTGGAGTTTGAATTATTGGCCTTGTAATCTGATTCCGATGCTCATGTTACATCTTTAAAGGACGACTATCTAAACACTGAAATGGGGTGAGGATAAGGGAAAGGATTCTCTCAAAATTTCTGCGATACTCCCTGTGATTTATAAAAAAAATGTCAATTTTACAATTTTTAAATTGGCTTAAAATAATTGTTGATTTGTTACTTTAAATTTTAAAACTTTCAAAAACTTATTAATTATTTTTATACCATTCAGTCCTTATTTTTATTTTTATTTTATTTTTTAACTATGAACTCTACAATAATACTCCACATGTGTCAAAACAATTGTCACTTTCAAACTGTGTCCACATATTAAAAGGCTTATAAATAGCCTATTTTTTTTCAAAAAAAAATGCAATGGCTTTTTCAAAAAAATAAATAAAATACTCTTGTTCATTGGACCCACATATAAAATGCTCAACCTCCACCATTTACTCAAAGTATAATTTTTAACTGACTGATTCCTCACTTACTAATATTTTAATCTTTCTAAGCTAAATATCGGTGCTAAATAGCATACGACACTAAAGTCTCACTCTGTATCAATAGATATGTTATTATAGACTTGTATACTTGATAATGACCGATGTCCGATAGCTAGAAACGAATAAGATTCTTTGGTGTAATGCCTTTTCAACTAATAACATTTAGTTGATATTTTTATAACCAACTTTAATTAATAATTAACGCATCATCAATAATTTTTCGTCAGATATATTAATAAGCACAGTAAACTTGTAGAAATGTACAACACTCTTATTTATAATCATGTCTAAGAGAGTAAGTATTAGTGAGCCATCTGTAAATACTTATACAAGTGCTTTTTGAGTATACCGGCATGCCTTAATCCTGGTGAGCAACCGGGATTCAACTCACCTAAACTTTTTGTTATTAGGGAAAAAAAAGTACTTCACTAAATAATCAATGCGACAATAATTCAAATTTTCTATAGTTGAAATAAGAAATAATAAAGGTAGAGTCCTATAAAATGACGTATGAATTAATCAAATTCTAATTGGGTCATCAAATTTAACAGATTATAAATTAGGTTATGTGATACACTTAACGATTTAAAATTGGGCTAAATTACATCCATGCCCCTTAATTGATATATCCAGACAGAGAGGGATCCTTAATGATTTTCCCAAATAGCCATACACCTTTTCACGTCGCACTATAAACGTAACAGATTATGAAGGTCAATTACAGGAAAATGTAACACCAACAATAGGATCACTGTATAATTATTTATTCATCCGCCGACATCCCCCACTAGCTGGAAGTCCTCCTCGTTAGAATGTCTGTACAGTTTTTATCTTTCAGTTTTATGATTTAATCGCCTCATATACATATATGTATAGCTTTCTTAGTTTATATATCGTTATATATATATATATATATATTTGCCCAAGTTTATATATCGTTATTGATTGAACGAGTTGAGAATATAATCACGGATGAACTTCGCTTGGGTGTGAAGTCTTCGGCACTAATGTGGCTTTTGTTTTGCTCCTCTAATTTCAGGAAGTGTGAGAAACCTTTTTTGCAATTTTTGGCTTCTAGGTCGATTTTTTGAGTAGCCAGGATATATCAACTAAAGGGCATGGATGTAATTTAGCCCAATTTCTACATTCCTAATTGTGTTACATAACCTAATTTATAATTTGTTAAATTTTGTGACCCAAATTAGAAGTTAATTAATTGAACTGTCTTTTTATAGGATTTTCCCAATAATAAATATAGCTGGAAATGTAAAATAAAACACTAGAAGCCGAATAAGTGATTTTTATATAAAATAAGCTTCATATCTTACACGTTAACCGTATAAACACCAAGGACAAGAACAAAATCCTAGACAGACTATGCCATGCATTCTTGAAAAAAACCCAAGCCTCCTCAAGAAATAATCAAACTTCACTTCTAGGATGCAACAAAAAACCAATATATCCGAGCAAAACCACTAGATACGTACACATCCTCATCTACCACTTAATCTTCGTGTTAAAAAGGAACCTTGTCAAAATCATCCTCTTGACTCTGTCAGTGCATCAAGGAAGGCAAAAGAGTCGCTGCCTCCATATTATGGAACTCGTTCATGCTGAAGGTGAAGGGCAACAGAACTAGCGGGAAAAAATGTTGCAGAGAAACTAATAGGATACTGCATATGGGAGTGGGGGAAATCAATTCTCATGACTCCGGTGACAAGCAGTAGAAGGTATTGGTCCGTTTAACTAAATTAAGCACAAGCAAACTGTAGGAAAAAAACAAGAAGCACAAGTTTGATTTGCAAAGTTCCCCTCCCCCGGTCCTTTAGTATCTACCTTCAGTTCAGAAGCATTCAACAGTTAGAAATCAAATAGTTCTTCGGTTTCCATAGGAGATGCCCAATATTGCAGCAGTGACTCCACAGTTAACCTTCGAGTTGCACTAAGCATTGAGATGAAAAACCGACAACCATCAATTTTGTACTCTTCAAGAGGATTTCTATGTCCAAAACTCCTTACATTTACCTGTTAGAACACTGAGATGAGCCTTTTGCAAATAACAAAGCTCAAAAGGTTCAGAGTGCAAAAGAACTATTTACCGCCGAACTGAGTCTATTCATGTTTACAAGATGATCTCTCCAGAAACTATCCAGCGTTTTCACAAGAACTGCTCTCTGTATTTCACAAAAAATATAAATTAAAACAATTAAATAATTTTTTCAAAGAAAGAAGCAGGAAGTGAAAGATAAACAAATAGATTGACACCACGTGGGTGTTTGGGAGAGCTGCCAATAAGCACTTGTTCATCCAAACCAAGGTTCCATATGCTTACTAGCCAAACACCCATTCAAAACCCAAAATAGATTTTAAGCCCAAAACCATGGTTTGGACAGAAAACTGGTACAGCTTTTTCAAATTGACTTTCTTAGTGGTTAATTCTTCCAGAATCTATTCTCCAAAAGCTAATCCAAACTCATAAGTATTGTTGGCCTTTTGTTTCTAACTTAGAAAGCGTGGAAGCAGACACCATAGGACATGATATTCAAATGATTGCCAACATGACAAAATCTGAAGTCCTGTTTAGTGTCTTGTGTCTAATACGAAGGCCTTGTGTGCTGAACATGAACATGGCTCAGTTACAATCCTTGGTTGCAGTTTACCAACCACCAAAAAAAAAGTTTCACTGCAATTTTGCTGATTTGGTCAAAATACAATACTGGCACCACCATGGCAAGTTAGCTATTGCAGTCTATGTTCGTTAATTAATCAATGATAACCAAAAATTCCCCAACATAAAAGTACATTTGAAGGAAACATCTGACCTCAATTTCCTTTACATGTCTCTCGTCATAACCAGACTCTTCAACAACATTTAGATATGAAGCAATTAAAAAATCTCCAAGGTACTTGCGAAGAAGATTAGTGACTGTCCGAAAATTTCCATCCCTACATTAGACACAACAGTGGTGAGCGATCAAATTGTAAATATATGAAAACTTCCTACATCTACTGTGGAGCAATTAACTCACTTGATTGAATCATCAGAGCATATAGTAAGCCAACGTCTTAATGAAGAGCCCTTCCGGCGAATTCCCCGGAAGGCATTTGGAGGTGCTGGCAAATTTGGAAGGGAAAAGTTGACAATATCAATGGAACCCACATCATGCAATTGCTCAAGTGACTTCAGCAAAGTGTCTCTGGTAATCCCTGCAAAAGATTCTGCTATATTCTATTTGAGCATATTCTGCTATATTTCACTATGTGCCAAAATCAGATAGGAGGAGGAATAATATGCTTACCATGTAACAGCTTTCCACCAATTGCCATAAACTCCTTAACAAGTTTACTCAAGTTCCAACTACCTGGATGCTAAAACACCCACACAAAGCAATAAATAAAAGGAACTGGTGGATAGCAAAACATATCATACTAGAGGAAAATCTTAGCCACCTTTTGCAGATCAACGTTACTGAAGACAATCTCATCCACCACAGCTTGCATGTACCTACAAGAAACTCTCTTCAGATTATAAAGAAGCCACTATGTGTGGGATGGCAGTAACTGGTAAGGGGTTTGGGTAAATTGCCAGAGATCCTAGTTTTAGGAGGGCAATGGGTGAGAAAAGAAGAAACAGCAGAAGGAAAAGAAATACAACAGGCCCTGACAGCCAACAGAACTGGACAACATCCATCTTTTAAGAAGATTTGGGGATAATCAGATGCATTCAATTACAGAAACTTGCAACACATTTCGTGTGAGTGATATATGAATCAACATCCATCTTGCATATTAAGCAAAACTGAAAGAGACAGAAAAGGGCAAGAACAAGAAATAGAAGATACATAAACTTGGGCAGAGCTGATTACCAAGGAACTCTTTTAACTCCTAATTGAAACATATGATACATTCTCATCCCACCAAATAAATACTAGGGAGTTTATAAATCTGCCCTGTCATTTTCCTCGTACACACTTGTTGGTGTATAGGAAAACTATGAGAAAGTTACAAATATCAGTACACTGGAGCCCCATGTCAAAACTATGAAAAAAGTTTATAAATACTAGGAGTTTATAGATCTGCCCATGTCAAAACTATGAAAAAGTGTACTGGAGCCCCAGAAAGAATGTGGTCATGGTAGCTAGGAATCAGAATAGTCATCACAATTGAAAATTAAAAGGCACTCACTGGTATATGTTTTGGGAACAACTTTCATCATCTCCTGTTAGAATTAACTGTCTCAGGTCATAAACATGCTTTCGTTGGACCTGACAATAGAACAATTAAGAAAACAAATTAATTCCTAAAGGAATATTTTAAGACTTCTAAAAAACTAAAATACATTCCAAAAATTCAATTCTAGATAGATGAAAGAATAATTCATGCTACACCAAGCTCTTAGTACTTTTAAGTTTCATAATTAAACAAAGTCACATAAATCTAAATTACTCATAATTTCATTTTGCTAAGTTACAGAAATCTAAATTTCAATGGCTTTAAATTGTTTCTAGACAGTAATTAATGGAAACATACCTCTAACACCTCATCAAACTCAACTAGGCTCTTTCTCACACCAAAAAAGTACTTCTCCGCGTTAATTTGCAGTGCTAACAGCTAAAGGCATGATAATTCCAGTTAGTAGTTGTAGGATTATTTGCAACAAGCGCCACATACAATAAATGAATTAAAAATATTAGGAAAAGAGGTCATCTGGAAAAGAAAACGTATCAAGAGATGAAAAAAATGACAATTTTCAAAGCAGTCAAAAGGAAAAATATGTAAACCATGACCTGCTTGACAATGGCATCACCCTCAATTGGCATATCCTCATCATTTGTAATCTTTGATATAAGTCTCACTGCCCATTCCGTATCAAAATTGAACTTTTGAAACATTTCATCCTGCAAGCTATTTTGTGACGAGATAGTGTGAGAGCTAGCTGACTATCCATTTTTTACACACAACACCTACTTACTGCCAGGACCACCCACCATTGAATTGATGGAAGTAAACAGTAAAGAAATAGGGAAAAAAAATATACAATTACAGTAATTTAACCCAAGGTTCTAGCTCTTAAACTAAAAAACAATAATAAAGGAGTAGAATCCCAATTCAAAGATTTGCCTCAACAAGAAGTTGACAACTCATACTCAAGGCAGTAAAAATAGTTTTTAGCTTGTTGCAATTCTGTTCTTACTTGAGAAGAAAATTCAAACGCCCATAAACACTTTCTACATTGATCTTGCAGTTTCCATGAAATTCATATTCACACTATTGAGATGATGTTTGTTAATAGTTACATGCAGACTTATCCATATTACCTACTCTATACTAATGTACAACATCATATCATATCCAATTCAATTCCCTTTATTCCAATACCTATACCACAAAAAGCACCCCAGCGTAAAGGAATAATTTGATCAACCATAACTCGTACTATTTCATCCTATCAAAAGTGGGTAAGTTGACAAAGTATTGAACCACTAGGCTCAAATTTTGTATTATCACTTATGTGTTTTAGATAATTAATTTCAGTAAATAAAAAGAGGGAGAAGAAATGCAACGATAAAGAAAAGGCTGTTCTTTTTTTTACTTAGACCACCATAATATTTTCTGAAAAAAAAGAGCTTAAGCAAGATAGTTAATGTGAATATGCTACATGGACATGAGCAAGTTGAAATATATGAACAAAGTTCTAAGGGACCAAAATTCTATACATCGCCAGAAAAAAGCTTTAAAAGTGAAACCTAGCTTGGTTTAGAGTTGTGACAACAACCAAGAAGATACATCAAAACCATATAGCAGTAGTAGCATGCTACCTGACCATAAATCGTGTTGATCCGGGATCCCCCTGCCTTCCAGCTCTGCCACGGAGCTGGAGAAAAGATTATCATAATGAAAACCATATGTAACTAAATTTCATGAAGCTACAAGTCCATGGCACGCACTGAAAAACATTGCTCAAAAGAATCATCGTAACCACAGATAGTATCACTATGTTTAAATACCCACCTGGTTGTCGATTCGTCGGGACTCGTGCAAAGATGTACCAATTACATGAAGGCCCCCAAGCCTTTTCACCTCAGACCCTTCATTCAAACAGTGCTTTTCACAATCCTCCAAAACTGACAAATAGGCAAGTGCTACGGTTGGACCAAGAGGGTACATCTCAGATTCTTCATTTGCAAGCTTTTCCAACTCATTCAAATTATATGACTGACTCATTTCAATAGCCTCTGAGATGAAAGATTTAGCCATCTGATATGTCCAGCTTTTACCTTCGCTTTTGGATACATATTTAGCTGAGTAATTCATGTTGCAAATAATATACATTTATGAGTTTTGTTTATATACAATGATGACCAAAAGTAACCAAACTTTATCTAAATTGAAAAAATTTCAAGATTAGAATCCCAGACCCATTAAGGCTGTCTTAGCCAACAAAGCCAGTGACGATGATCCAACCTTTATCTTTGGAAGCACCTGTACACAAAAGTTTCATTAATTAAGCCATAAACTCTAGAAAAATGATAGTTAATATACAAGTATTGAAATTCTGGGTTTGATAATTCTCTGCACTAATGATATTGAATAGCAGTCAAGTTAGAAGAGAATAGACGCCTACTCAAACTAAAGGACATAACTTAGTCCTAACCTAATCATAACAGAACACATAAACTAATCTTATCTTAACCAAAACAAAACATATAACTTAGTTCTACACTCAAAGAAGTGTTCTTCAAAAACAATTAAACAAAAAATAAGCCTTAATCAAAACAAAACAAAACAAATAAAATATGCAAAAACAACTCAATTGAAGTAAATGTTTTTTCCAACAAGTAACCACAAGGATTACCTTCTGTGAAATTGCCTCCCCAACAAGTTCAATATTAGAAGCCTCTGGAGTCAAAAATGAAAGTAAGCTGTCCTCTATAATTTCCCTGGCTAGCATCTATGCATAGGAGGATACAGTAGGAAGTCACGTCCAAGGTAAAACCCAAGCCAAAGTGACTTCAAACTAGAGATATCATATTGTAGAAGATATGCAAATGCTTTTACGATTTAAGATGTTACTGATAAAATATGCTAGTATATATTGTTCACAAACAACACTAGCCACAGATAACTATTCTCTCTGGGACACCTACTTTTGGATTTCCACCAAGGATTATGTCCGTGCCCCTGCCTGCCATATTTGTAGAGATTGTAATGGCATTTTTACGCCCTGCCTGTGCAACAACCTCAGCTTCTCTTGCAGCATACTGATTTTAAAAAGAAGCCAAAATGATTATCTAGTACATCAAATGATGATGACAGAGGGCATTTGAATTCAAGGATGCCATCAAATTATACTACCACGTACCTTAGGTCGAGCATTCAGGACATTATGGGGAATATTCCACTCCTTCAGCAGACCAGACAAAAGTTCAGAATTTTCTACGCTGCATTAAGAAAGAAGTATGCATGCAATTATCCTCTCAAGTCTCAACGACAAATCACTATAAAGTTAGATGTGCAAATACAATAAACATATTTTCCAATAGGGTCAAGTAAAGCATCAAAAGTCAATATTTCGTCATATGATCATAATAATAAATAAATAACAATAACCATAATAGTGTGGGCCTAGAAGACAACATGTGCCAAAGAAAAAAGCTTTTAACTAGCAAAACTTACAAGAAAGATATACAAAATGATTTTGAAATTCATACCACGCAGAGATGCCATAATGTCAAGACACAATCACTAAAACCTGACGGATACAAAGGCCACTTTCTTCCACAATGTAACAACAAATAGACAGTAAGTCAGTAATATTCAAAACTTCAGCAAATTATACCCCCATTAATAATTTTAAAATTTAACTTTCCTTTCATTGATTCAATTTCCAGCCCATTAAACTATGGCAACTTCAAACAAAAAATTTACAAATTCTGGCCTGCTCAATACTGATATATTCATATAATGAGGCATGTATGTTGACAGCTCAAATTAAACGAATAATATATTATAAGGGCCAGCTGCAAATATAGTTTATATATATATATATATATATAAAAGAAACATCATCAGCGAAAAGAAAGAAAGAGGATAAATCTAAAGGAAGATAAGGTATCCTCATGTAACTTCATCAAAACAAGCCTCTTCAATCTCTATACATATCTATCATGATTTTCAACACCAAACAAAGAAACGGTAGCATATTTTGCTCATAATGAATGAATATTTCAATATTTGGAGCTTTTGCTTATTCTTCTTGTTTCCCTTCCGACTGCCCCCAAGAAATAATACATCGCTCTTAGATGAGAAAATGCCATTTATATGATAAAATAAATCAACGGGCAGCAACTACAAAATTTACCTGGTTGTCCCAACTAAGACTGGACGACCTTGTCTAAACATATAATAAACTTCACGGCGAACCTGCTCCCATTTCCCCCGAGCAGTCTTAAATAATAAATAATGTAAGCATTAGATACTTGGAAAAAAGTATAGTATCTTATGATGGGAAAACTAAATCGTATAAACAAAAGCAGCAAGTACAAATAAATAATGACTTACAGCAAAAGCTTGGATGGGCAAATCTTTCCGAATGTTGGGGAGATTGGTGGGCACTTCGATGACTGGCATCTGGAACATTTTTAAGAACTCTTTCTCCTGCAATGATATATATAATTATTCTTCTCGTGAATACATCATCTCACATTTAGAATAGTAATTGCAAATGAACCATTCAAATTTAACAATATTTATGTCTTTACTTCAGTTTTTGCAGTTCCAGTCATTCCTGACAACTTTGGATAGAGTTTAAATAATGATTGGTATGTGATCTGCGCTACAACAACTGAATCTGCCTGTACAGGGAGATAATAGTGAAACTCAGAATCAGACAAATACTGATCATGTGTGTCATAAAACAAAAGAGAAAAGACAAACAACAGCATGTACCTGAATCTTTAGACCTTCCTTTGCCTCTACAGCCTGGTGAATCCCCTCAGACCATCTCCTTTTCTCTTCAACTCTTCCTGTCAGCTGAAAATTTGTATCAATTGTGTTCATCATATGATCAGATTCATATAGAAGCATCAGCAACAATATGATCGCCTTTAGCTACTAAAATTAGGGTCATACACTGTTTGTGTAGACATGAGAAATTAAACATCATAGTCAACACACATACAAAACAGTTGAGTTTATAACATGCATCTCAGGCTAGGTGCAGAATCTAGCTGAGAAACAAAATTTTCCTTGTTTAATGCTTCAAAGAATATATTTATATTTTGACATTGTGTACAACCAAACAACCCCCACCCCTCCACAGCAAAACAGTTTTTTTCTTGGATACTTCTAACCATAAACCAAGCTTTGATACCATGAGAAGAAATGTGATGGGCTTGCTAGTATTTTCATTATCTGAGTAGCAACATATATACAGGAGGGCGGAGCGTTTGTACCAATGGCTCATTGGTTAACACTGGCTCCCTAATCACTATGATTACGCTACCCAAAATAGAGAATATTTACAACAAGCAAATCAAATCATTTATGATCTTCTATCTTAACAGATAGCCAATTGGTGCAAGAGGAGATTAAACCTTTTGCCAACAAGGACACTCTGTACAAGACTTCGGTTTTCCAATCTTAACAAAATTTTGGAAACCCACATTATAACTGGTGCAGAAGACTATTTAATGTCACCTATAAATGGTACTAAAATACAACATGAATAGAAAGCTAAGAAAAGGAGAACATTGCTAACACAAAAGAGAGGAAAAAGAACATAATAGGCCACAAGTAAAAGCATACATAAAAAATGCATAACTTAACTTTGAAAACAAAAAGAAACTTTTAAAAAATTACCTCATTGATAATTAAGGCCTTCCCATCTCTGACTATGTATTGCACATCTCGGCGATAGAATTCTTTAGCTTTCAAAGCATTCATCACAAATCTGCAGTAACTCACCTCTTACTATGATGCATATATGCAAATATGAAATAAATGTGCTGCTAATTAGGCCAGAGCAGACCAGTATTTTGCCAATTTTTTTTCTGCATGAGTACTCAATCAAATGAAGCAAAAGGAACAAGATAAATTCTTCTTATTCAGGATTTAGTATAATACCACTTCATCCAAGAAAATAAGAAGGTTTTGAGAGAAATAGAATAATAATCAATAAAGAGAGGATTGTCCGTGTTCCTAGAGAAAGAACTGGAAATGCAAAACAGGTAAACAAGCACTACGAACAATATTTAACTAATAGCTAAAGGCATCTAGCTTATACGAATATTTACCTAGCCCAGGGGTCATTTTCATCCCAAAGGTCATTTGTTTCAAGAGCCATTTCAGCAAGAGCAATTCCTTCCTCAGTCAACTCAACAGAATTATCTTTAAGCTCCACATTATAATGCTGTAATCGAAATCAACGCAGATAACTATTTAATCAGCATACACAGTTCTTAAAAACTGCTTATGAGCAATATTGCAAGAGTTGTACTCACAATTCCCCGTATAAGCAATTCAGCCACTTTTGCAGCAACAGGGTATCGTGCAGCATCTTTACTGGCCTGGCATACAGATATAGCAGCTAGAATCAACCTACCATTGAGCTCCCTCCATCAGAATGATCATTTGAACAACACCAACCCAGATTGTTTTTTTCATGAAAACCACTAACCTTAACCTATATATTGAAGAAATTGATAGGCAACAACACTAACTATAAAAGTTAATTACCTCACCGCTAATTAACAAAGGATTTCTTCCTTCATCTATCAGGACAGAGTCCACTTCATCGACAATTGCAAAATGAAATGGCTTTGGCCTGTTTTCACAAAGAACAGTCGCAATTATTCCTTTAGCATTGGAAAAATGTATGTGTGCATATATATATATATATATTAACTGACTGTCCAAGTAATATACATTACCATCTCATCACAAGCTCTCCACTACTTCCAGCAAGATTATCTCGTAGGTAGTCAAAGCCAAGTTCCTAGGGGAAGAAAGAACGAAAAAGGATGCAAATAAATCGAGCGGAAAGAAAAATAACAAGAAAGATGACAACATAAGAAACAAATGAGGAATGTAATTACCGAGTTGTTGGTATATGTTATATCACATCTATAATTGGATCTCCGCTCTTCAGCAGTCATCCCCCTCTGCTTGAAATGATTATATAACGAAATTTAAAAGTAAGCCATGCTATTATTGTTCTTTTAGAAAAGATTCTCATTCACGTTCATTGCAACAAAAACAGGAAAAGTTATTGAAAACCAAAACAGGTTTGGTTTGCACCTTTTTTTTTTTTTGCCAGAAGGTTTGCCCTTAATTAAATGATTTAAACGCTTGCTTTATTCCACCCTGCCACTAAACTAACATTACGATCCCCGAAGACATTGCCAGGAACCGGAGTATAGAGAGAAATAGAATAGAGAAGACAATGTTCTCTAGAGCTCAAGCTATTACTTCTGTTCAGGGGTGTACATTATATATAGATAATACTCTGAGTGTATAGCAGTGACACGTGTACACGATTATAACAGACTATGCCACGTGTATATGATTCTAACAGACTAATCACTCTTATAACAAATCACACGGGCACATGGCTAATAGACATGATTACCTGAATAAGGCCCACGGAAAGACCCAAGAATCGATGAATTCGACCCATCCATTCAGCATCACGTTGAGCTAAATAATCATTGACAGTTACCACTGCAACGAACGAGGATGGAGAGAGAAAACAAATGAAGAAGCAGGTCCTTTTTTTCTTGTCCAGCATTGAATAGCTGCATCTAAGAAAAATACTCCACGTATCTAAGTTTTCAACGCCAACAACACATACCATGGACACCCTCACCAGTCAAGGCATTAAGATAAGCCGCTAAGGTGGAAACTAATGTTTTTCCCTCCCCCGTTTTCATTTCTGCAATGGACCCATCATGAAGCACCGCTCCGCCAATAATCTAGCGTAAAAATACACAGCTAAAACAACTTAATCGCAACTGCTCATATATATGCAAAACATTCAAGCAAGTGAGACAGAAACCTGGACATCAAAATGGCGCATTCCAAGTTTTCTTCTTGCAGCTTCGCGAACAACAGCAAAGGCCTCTGAAAGATTACATTAAATTTAAAAATGACATAGAAACATCGAACTCCAGCCACACTATTTGAGCTAAGAAGCGAACCAGCTTGAATATCAGCAAGCGAATCCCCTCGCTTAAGCCGAAGCCGAAACTCCTGAGTTTTCGCAGTCAACTGCGGGCGAAAAGCATTCGTGTTAAATCCAAGCTAAGCATAAGCGATGATCATCTTCAAAATGAAATTCACAACCTGCTCATCCGAGAGCCTCTGTATCTGCGGTTCAAAGTCATTGACGGAGTCCACCAGACGATAGTAATCGCGAACAACCCAGTAGTTCAAGCTCGCGAAATCGTTTATTGTTTTTTGAATGCGGCCCATATTCTCCTGAAACAAGAAATGATATGCAGTCATCGGTTAAGCATAATAACAAACAAGTAATGGGCATGGAGCACATGACTACACCTTCACAGACGCAACAACGGGTGTGCGCCTGCCACAACACACAGGCAGACGACGCCAGGAGGAAACAGAAGATGGTATAATAAAGGTGATATTGGCATTCAATGGAGTTGCTTTCGGGAGAGGCTTTATAGCAAAGAAGTGCGAATTTGAGAGCGCAGGCACAGTAGCCATAGCAGGGCTCTGCTTGCACCTAACCTAAACTTGAACAATTGAAAGAGGCTTGCTTAAACAGAGCTTTGAATCTTTGAATGCACTGGTTCGTGACAAAAATGTGTAAACGCTGGTTTGGAACGGCTCTCAAGAGGAAAGGGGAACAGAAATTTGTTGGACGGGCTAAGGTAGGTTGCGCGGAATGAAGTTAATCGAGGTCAAAAAAAAAAACTAGTTCAGCATAAACGACACAGATTACATAATCGTTTTCGGTTCCAGATCCAACATTTCTGATTCGCGCCCGTTTGGGCAGCCTCTTCTCCTTTTTCAAGTCTAGTAATGTATATGCCCGCGCGTAAGTGGAGGGAGATACAGGATTACTTGTATGGAGTTTTTTTTTTTTTTGGGGGGGACTGATACTTGTATAGAGTTCGCATTTGAATAATTTGATATTAGCATGTCAAATCAATAGGTATTATTATTTATCAGTAAATATTCTAGGGACAATTACAATGAAGTCTCACACAAGAAAAAAAATGAAAAAATAGTCCCTGAAGTTGTTAATGACAGGTCGAGGAGTGTGCATTAACAAGTCGAGGAGCTTATACTGACAACTTCTGGGACCATTTCTTTATTTTTTCTCCTATATGGGACTTCATTATAATTACCCAAAATTCTACCCCGCGTTGACTTATATAATATGTTGATGAGAGTCAAACAGTTTCAAAGTAAAGTTCTTTCAATTGAATTTTATTATAAAATTTCAGAGGGTGGTTTCAATTGAATTTTTTATCTGTTAAAAAAAATTAAATTTTTTATAAATAGTATGGTTAAGGATCTATTTTTTCTTTGAAGTTTTCACCGAAAGATAATTTTACCCCAAAAGTTTTTTAGAGGACAATTTTACCCTAACCGCTATCTTAATTAATTTTGATCGTTAGTTGATTAAATATACTAAGCTGACAATCTATGTTTCATCCATGTCATTTTTGTTAAGGGTTAAATTTGCAAATTTAAAAAAAAAATAAATAAAGTAGACACATGGACTTCGGGGGCAAATTTGCACTTTAAAAAAATAACATAGATGGCACATGGGCTACCAACTCAATAAATTTAATTAACTAACAGTCAAAATTAATTGAGATAACGATAAGGTAAAATTGCTCTCTTGTTGACACTTTCAAAATAAAATTGCCCCCTGAAAATTTTTCAAGGCAAAATTACTCTTCAACCCTAAGTAGTACCACTTAGAGTATGTTTGGATGGAGAAAATAGGAATGAGAGAATATTAGGAAAACAAGTTACTATTTTTTAAAATTTTTCCTCATAATATTCTTTCTCCCGTCAATTTTTCTCCATCCAATCATAAAGTTAGTCTATTGATACAGTATTGTATGATAAAGTTGAAAAAGAATTGTGTCAGAAAAACATATTAAAACTGCTTTAATATGCAACTTAAAATTAAATTATACTACTTTGGTCCTTAATATAATATATCATTATATATTGACAATGGAATTAAGCAATATTTAAATTATCTACTCAAAATGTGTATAATCCATGTGTATAAAACGGTAATCCAGATGCTTCAAAACAACCAGGGTTTTTGGGTTACTAATTAGGAGGAATTGAAACAGGCAGCTCTACTTTTCTTCAAAGGTCTTTATTCGACAGATCAAGGTGTGCCAAATGTGTCAAACTGGCCGGTGAACTTTCCTGCTCTAAGTGCAACTCAGATGGCTAATATTCAAAGAGAAGTTTCTGCAGTAGAAATTAAAAATGCGGCGTTTGAAATGGGTGCATTCAAGGCACCTTGTCCAAATGGGTTGCAACCTCATTTTTTTCAGTCTCAATGGCAAATGGTTGGCTCAAAGACATGTGATCTTATTTTCTCAATATTTAGAGAGCATGGGAAAGTGAGGGATATTAACTAAACTCATATCATTCTAATTCCGAAGGTGGACAATCCTATCTCTTTAACGGATTTTCGACCTATCTCTCTGTGCAATGTGAGTTTCAAGATCCTGAGCAAAGTACTTGCAAACAGGTTGAAACCTGTGATGGACTACTTGATTCATCCTACGCAGTGTAGCTTTATCAGAGGCTGTCAGATCTGTGACAATATCATTCTAGCCCAAGAAGCTATTCATTCTATAAGATCTATTAGAAGGAGGACGGGGTTATGTTGCAATCAAGGTAGATATGGAGAAAGCGTCTAACATATTAGATTGGGGCTTTATAAGACTCAATCTGCAGAGTCTGGGTCTTAATGAGCACTTCATAAGTATCATGATGGCATGTGTATCAATTGCTTCAATGAGAGTTTCTTGGAATGGTTCTCTATCATATTTTTTCTCTCCAACAAGAGGTGTGAGGCAAGGTGATCCATTGAGTCCTTATCTATTTGTCTTATGCATGGAGAGATTAAGCCAGCTGATAAATCGGGAGGTAGGGGCAGGCCGATGGAAGCCTTTAAAACTCAGTAGGACTGGTCCTGCAATTTCCCATCTTTTCTTTGCAGATGATTTGGTATTGTTCACTGAGGCATCCTCAGATCAAATGGAGAGAATCAGAAACTTAGTGTTATATTTCTGTAGGGTGTCAGGACACAAGGTGAATTTAGTGAAATCTAAGGCGTTTGTTTCAAGAAGTGTAAATTCCCATATAGCAGTGGAATTGAGCTAGATACTGAGTATTAGTATTAGTATTACAGCAGACCTAGGTAAGTACTTGGGGGTCCCTCTATTACATAAGAGAGCGATGAAGATGACATTTGCCCCGTTTGTCACAAAAGTTCAAAAGAAACTCTCGAGCTGGAAGGGAAAATTCCTAAGCATGGCTGGGATAACAGTTTTGATTAAATCAGTACTTGAAGCCCTCCCATCTTATCAGATGCAAACCACTCTCCTTCCAAAAGGTATTATACAAGAAATAGAGAAGTTAAGCAGAGATTTCTTTTGGAACCAGAACCAAGGTAATAGGAAAATGCATCTGATAGCATGAGAGAAAATCAAGAAAGATAAAAGTGAGGGAGGCCTTAGAATCAAAGATTTATTGAGCCAAAATGAGGCATTCATTATGAAATTATGCTGGGGACTCATTATTAAACCAGATGTATTATAGGTGAGATTCTTAAAGTGAAGTATGGGTGTAGAGATAGTAGGTTACCTACTATTGAAAAGAAAAGGAATCAATCCGCTGTAAGGAGTGCAATAACAACTGTATGGGACTTTTTCAAGAAAGCGTTGGGAAGTAAACTCAGCTAATGCTTGGTGGGATCTATGGACAGCTTTGGAGCATCCACTTATGTATTATGTTGAGAAAATTACCATCTAATTGACCCAGAAGAAGTGGTGGCCCGGTTTGTGAATTCATAGGGGGAATGGAACTTGAATAAATGGAGCATGTTCTTACCAGGCTGGGTGATCGAGAAAATTAAACAAGTCAAGCCTCCTACTCTACCAGGTAACGATATGTTTTGGTGGAGAATCTTTTCGGATGGGAACTTTAACGTCAAATCAGCTTATTCTATGATTTATCGCTTGCATTCTGCGGGTAGTAAACCTTTTTGGCAAAGGATCTGGAGATGGCCTATTCCGAAGAGAGTGAAATTTTTTATGTGGCAAGTATTCCAAGAGAGAATTCTAACAAACTCAGTTCGAGCTAAGAGGGGTGTGGGCAATATCATAGAGTGCCCTTTTGAGTGTAATTGTGAGGAAATAGCCATACATACTGTGAGAGATTGTGAGGTTACTAGTAGTGTGTGGTTATCTTGTGTTAACCCATTATATTATTCTGCTTTTTTCTCTGGTAATTTGCAGGTGTAGATCAAGTGGAATATGCATCATTCATTGGGAACGCGTAAGTTTGGCAATTGGCCTTGCCTGAGGACGTTTGGTTCACTGTGTTGGCTTATCTGGAAGAATAGGTGCAAGAAAGCATTGGAGGGATATGGTGATCGCCCAAATCAACTAATACACACATGCATCCACTTTTTGCAGGAAGGAGTGGAAGATGGTCGGCTCAAACCCAAGGTATTCAACGTTCCAGTTAGAGCGCTAGATAGATGGTCCATGCCTCCATCTGGGTTTGTTCGAGTTGATGTAGATGCGGCTATAGATGATGAAAGACAATCAGCGGTCGGCGGTATAGTTCGTGACAATATGGGATCGTGGGTTTGTGGGTTTCAATAGGGCTACGGTTTTAACTTGAGCCCAATTGCAGCGGAAATCCAAGCCATAGAAATTGGATTGCAAGTATGTCAATCCATGAAACTTAGGAAAATAAAGTTGTATTTTGATTCTATAGAAGCTATTCAGTTGTTATTACATCCTAATGGACGTTTCCACCCACTCAGCATGGAGCCAGAGGAAGTTAGATCTTTGATTTATTTGGATTGGGATGTAGAGATATATCATATGCTCACAGGGAAACCATAAAATGTGCTGATTTTTTGCCCAAAGAGGCTTTACAAATGAACAGTGAGTTGGTTGCGCTACAAACTCCCCCAGCTTTTTGTTTGAGTTAAATGTTAGCTGATCTCAGCTAAGATTTGGCTTGTTTTTCATAGTTTATGTTTGTAAGTTGTATTGTAAGAGTTTGTATTGACCCCAAGAGTAAACTCTTATCCATGTAATTAAAAAAAAACGATAATCCGCTATTACTTGGGGGGATTATTCTTTATAAGCCACGAAAGGTATCACTTTTTAAGGAGCTTAGTAATTGAAATTTAGGGTGTGTTCGGATTAGCTTTTGGAGAATAACTTTTGAAGAAAAAGTGGAGAATAGCTTTTAGAGAATAGATTATGAGGAGAATAGATCATGGGAAAAAAGTGATTTTAATAAAATGAGAGTGTTTGGATGTTTTGATCAGAATAGCTTTTTTTACGGTGAAATTGCTGAAAAGGACATTAACTTTTGTGATAATTACATATAAAAGATAAAATTATATTTTAAGTATTATTTAACATTAAATTGCATAATAAATACAAAAAATGAAATAAATTTATTAAAAAATTATAAAATTTGTCAATTATGTAATATAAAAAAATAGATGAAAAAATTTTAAAATTATATAGTATAAAAAAAAGATCAAACATATGTATATGTGTGTGCGCGCGCCTAGAGGTATATTCTGGAAAGGAAAAGGGAAAGTGCGGAGATGGGAAAATGAAGATAAGGGAAGACTTTGAACAAAGAAAAGAAAAGAAAAGAAAAGGGAAGACAGGAAAGGGAGAGAGAAAAGGGAAAGAGAAAGGCTAATCCGGATAGCACGCAATAATTATTCCAACCATCACAATTGAATGGCTCAAAATCGGGAAAAAAATAGCTTCTGTCAGAAACCTTGGTTTCAATCACAAAACCTTGGTTTCAATTGAAAAACGGGATTATCACAAATTGAAGGGTGTTCGGATGTTTTTTGTCAAAACCTTGATTTTGTTAAATAATCACTTTTCAACTTGTCATCCGAACACACACTTATTCATTTTGTAAAGCATAACTTTCCTTCCCTACTTCTTCTCAATCAAAGGACTTCAGAGATAAATTTGTGTGAAATAGTCTTATTCATGAGTGTTTTTATTTTCTGCAGAACTCCCACTCCGCAATTTTCATGCTTGACGATCTTCTTATTTAAAAAAAGAAAAAAGTCGTGCAATATTAAGGTTTGGCCGGCCATGAAAATCTGACATAAATGTGACCTTTCATTTGTCAGAGGCTGGCCATGTGTTCCGCTGTAGCAAAAATAAAACAATTGGTTAGGCGGTGGCAACTGACAGTGACGACTGACTGATCTGGTCATGATGTCCAACCACTACAATTATGCAAATTTAAAAAGAAAAATGACCGTCTTATCTATGGGGTTACACTATACTCATATATGGCAATAAATAATGAGCCATGATCAAATATAAACGTAAACTCTGCTGTTCACGTTTGACTGCAAAATAGAAACGCATACAAATATGTTTCTTCTGTATCTGTCGTCATCGTATTAAAAATTGCAATTACCGTATAAAAAAATAGTGGGAAATAATTTTGACGGATATAGCACGCCTTTGAAAGTTAATTCGAACTAACATCGCAAGCTGGGGCGTGAATTTCTGACCACTATAAAGTATAAACTAACTGTAATCCATTCTGTATTGTGCTCAGCTCACACTCGAATAGATGAACCGAACGGTGTAGATCTTCCACTTCTTGTAAAGCCATACAAGAGAGAAGACTGAAAGGACTCATGACCCAGAGGTACTGGTCTGTCTGGTAAATTGGGAATGTCAATGTCACCTTCAAGCATCTTGAGAGCCTCAGAAATGGTAGGCCTCAAAGCCACCATCACATGAGCACAGAGAATCCCAACAAGAACAAACCTCTCCATTATCCTCTTTGGCCCTCCTTCTCTTGTTGACTCGTCCAATATTTCCTCTATCTTACCTGACTTCGCATGCGTCCAAGCCCAGTCTGTGATCAAAAGGATCGACGAGTTTGAAGTGTCAAGCACCTTTCTTCCACTCATGATTTCAAGAATCAGAATTCCAAAGCTATAAACGTCACTCTTCTCTGTTAGTTGCCCATAGAGAGCATACTCAGGTGCTAAATAACCATACGTGCCAGCAACTCTTGTGGTGAGATGAGACTGGCCTTCATTGCCCTGCTTGGCTAATCCAAAATCTGCAACTTTAGCTTTCATTGTGGAGTCTAAAAGTATGTTGGTGGCCTTTATGTCACGATGATAAATTGGGGGTTTGATTTCATAATGCAGATAGGCGAGCCCTTTAGCCACATCAAGAATTATGTTCTTTCTCTGTGGCCATGTTAGCCTATTAGCTCCAGAAAGAGATAATTGGTGACTGAGGCTACCATTCGGCATATAATCATAAACCAAGAATCTCCTTTTACCTTTGGAGTTATCACTTGCGACGCAACAACCTCGAAGAGCAACAAGATTCCTGTGCTTTATTTTGCTGATGATCTCTACTTCATAGCAAAATTCATCATCCCCTTTGGTTTCCAAATCAAAAATCTCTTTGACTGCAACCAAAGCGCCATCCTGAAGAGTTCCTTTGTAAACAACACCATCAGATCCTTGACCTATCAGATTCCTCTGTGAAAATTTATCAGTGGCTTTTTCAAGCTCTGACAAGTGAAACCATTTGGCCCCAGTGTGAGGTAAAACATTGGCCCTCACGCTGCTCACAACTTCTCTGTGATGAATATTTTCCCTCCTCCTCCTATCCCACTTCCTGTACACAAGAAAAAGAAGAAAAGAAAGAAGAATACCACTAACCGCACCCAATAACCCAAAACTCAACTTGAGAGTACGGTCTCTCTTTGACGACCCTTTTGTTCCATTACTGGACAGAGGCATACCAAGTATGCAAGTAGCTGTTCTAACATCCTTAGGACCGAACTCATTAACAAAAGCAGCGGCATACAAGATTGTGAAGTAAAAACATTTAGAGGAGTTTTTTGGATCCATCTCAGTCAATTGGGAAGTGACATTGTATCCAGCATCAAGGCAAATACCACATCGAGTTAGCCCCATGAGGTCACCTTTACAAGATGTATCTAAAGGTGTCATCATGCCAACCTTTGAATCAAAATCCTGGGCCGTCTTAATTCCTGCACAGCTAGAACTATTGGCAACGAACTGGGTAGAGTTCTGGAAGCAAGTAGAGACCATATCGGCGTGGATTGATAAAGCTGAAAGCTTGGTACTGAAATCAGAGAGACAAGAAGAGGAAGTGTTAAAATCGGGAAGTTCGAAGACAGAGGTGTCTTTGAGGTGCTGAGCAATGCCAACTCCGAAGAGGCTGAGGAGGGTTTGGCAACAGTGTTGGGTTCCATTATTTTTTGGGTCAACATGAAGGCAAGTTGAAGTGTCCCAGGGGAAGGTTAGGACGTAGGTGAGATCGAAGGGACATGAAGAAGAAGCAGAAGAAGGTGGTGAAGCAGCAAGCGAGATGGTGAAGACAAGGGAGGGGAGGAGGGAAAGGAAGAGGAATAATGACTTGGCCATTGTTGAGAGAAACACTCTGTTTAGGACAAGTGAGCCTTCATAAATACTTATCTCTTCAGTCAATCTCGGCTTGCTGTGAGCAAGTGGTGGAGGCACGTTTGTTGAACTTGAACAGAAACGCAAAGATTTTTTTAATGTGTGCGTGTGTGTTGTTGACTCTCTCCGGGCAGCATCCGGAACTTGCGTAATCATTTGTTATTGGCTATTTTCTGCTAGGAGACCATTCTCACCGGTCAAAGTATTTGCACTGGGCTGGCTTCACTTTAGATCTTTGTTCTGTTTTATCTCCTCATGGGGTCCCGGTTTCCAAGATTGTCCCCACTTGATCTCTAAATTATTCAAAACGTGGGTGTGTCTAGAAAGTTATCCTTTTTTTTTTTAAGGACAACAGTCATTTTTAGCATTGTTGAGGTGGGAAGCAATCTAAATTGATTTTTGCCATCAATTTTAATGGGTTGAAAGACAATTTTTTTTTTTTTAAAAAAAAGTATCCGACAAAACTTTTAGAGTATCAGAAATCGGGTTTATTTATTTGTGAGTTCAGTATAAAGTATTAGGGATGTGTAATTTTTTCCTATCCCAGTCTTTCCTGTCTGATCCCGAGCAAATCAGGACGAGATTTTTCCATCTTAAAAATTTCAGGACGGGAAAAATTCGGGACCAGGAAACTTTTGTGGGGATTGGGATTGAGAATGAGACTTCCTGATCCCGAATATATATATATATATATTATGTACAATTTTTTAAAATATTTAAGAAAGTAAGATCAAATGTAAAATAAAATGTGAAAATTCCTAACACCCTTAAGATAATATATATTCTTTTAGTTAATTTCATTTATTATTTATTAAATAATTCTAATTTTTTGTTCTTGTCTTTGTGTTTTTTTAGCTAAATTGATAACTTTAAACATGTATTGGACTAATGATATATTTGTATTAGACTAATTTGGTGCAATATAATATTATAAAAATTATATATTTATACTAGATTAAAGAAAAAGCAACAAAAAATTTAATATAGGATTTTTTTTTTGAAAAAAAGAAATCCAGAATCTGAAAATTCCCAATCCCGAACGGAAAATTTTTAGGATCAAAATCGAGAATGAAAATCATTTTCCAACCTTTCTCAAAATTGGAAATAGGATTTTTCGATCTCGTGCCCATTCCCAACAGCCCTATAGAGTATAAATAATTTAAGGAGGTGAAATCTTGCCAACAAAAATGAGAAAGAAAAGATCCTAGTCAGCAATTAACATGTCAGTCCAAGATAGGAGTTGTTGGTCGAATTACGCATGAGAAGCTTAGTTAAGGAGGCGAAGAATATAACCGTATACACTTCAAAGATACTTTGCTGCCTCTTTATTTTCATTTCTCACTTTCATCCTCGCACTCAAGCGAAGGGGGAAAAAAAGTAAATCCATTGAATTAGAACAAACCAGGCAAAGATGATTTTTTATTTTATTTTTTGCCAACAGGGAAAGATGAATTAAACTAGTGTCTCTGTATTATTTTTGCTAGTGTACCTTGTATTATAAGTAATATTGGATGCGTGTATTGTGAACACCTCTCTTTATGAGAATTTAAATATTAATTTATCATGTGAAAGACTGATACCTTTCAAAATATTCAACCCCATTAATATTTTATTTAACATCTAGTATTACAAATTAATTTAAACGTATAAGATGCAAAAGATGTACTCCCTCCGATTCTACTTATAAAATAAAGTTGACTTTTTTTAAGAAATTAAGGAAGCTAGTTAAATTACTTTAGAATATTTATATTTATATTTTTTCTTCAAACTAATTAGTTTGACTAATAGATTAATATATAATCTAAGAATACATAACACATGATATGATTAAGTAACTTATTTAACTTCCTTAATTTCTAAAAAAATCAATTTTGTCTTATAATTAAGACATGAGGTAGTACTTTTCACGCTGACTTGAGGCAGTGTTTGCGCTTGTTCTCCTTCATGAAACAGGTCTGTTTCATAGTTTTGGTAAATTTAAAAATGATTGACAAATATGAGAAGTAGATTTTATATCTGCGATAAATACCAACTCATTAATTAGGTTCTAACCCAAAGAGCATTTTATATGAAACGGGCCCCAAAACTAAGGGTGTCCGTGGGATGGGAGGGATCAGGAATCCCATTCTCGATCCCGAGAAAAGGCTCGGGACAACATCGTTGTCCCAATCTCGATTTCAAGAACCGGATTTTCCCAAACATGTTGACATTGTTTTTTTAGACTTTTTTCCTGTATTAACTTTGAGCTTAATTTTGACGTAAATTAGGCCCAATTTCCTGTATCTCCTTTAGAAGGGTTAAGAAAGAAATATCATATTGTACCAATTAGTTAAATACAGTTATTTAGAGAAAATTAAAATTACAAATAATAAAAAAAGATTACTCCATGTCAGTACAAATTTATTTACTTTTAGTTATAGGGCATCTAAAAAATAATATATATATATATATATGCGCGCGCGCGCGCATGGAGTAAATTAAAATTACAAACATCCAAAGCAAATTTATATTTACTTTAAGGGTATTTTAAAAAAATAATATATATATATATATATATATATACATATGGGACGGTACCGAATATAATTTTTCCCAACCTCAAATTTTCCAATCTCAAATTTTTGGGATGAAATTTTCGTGCCTACATTTGTAGGGGACTATGACGGCAAAATCCTGAACGCCTCCAGTCTAAGCTATGGAGGTGGCTGATCGAACGCATGCGGCCATGATTGCGAATTTCGGCGGATTGAACCGTCAAGAGTGGATGTTTGGGCCTAGTTAGATTGTCAAAGCACATGTTTTGGACCAAAAATATAGTCTCTTGTTCGCACCTCCTATAATTTCCTGTTGTTGATGGCTCCAGCCAGGTCTTTACCTTGCAAAGACCCAACATTTTTTCAGTTTTCTTTTAAGTGCAGGCCATGGATTTACCTAGTAAAATCGTCGCATTAACACTGGTTTTCCACACTGACTAAATTAGGTTTTTGTACCCGCTAAAAACATTCTCAGTGCAGTGCCCGAAAACATTCATTAAGAAAAGAAGAAGAAATAAACACGAGAGCCGACAGAATATACAATATTTGTATAAAATAAAAAAACGCTAGCATTTTTTATTTCTACTATTTTGTTGGGTAATCCTTACTGCCCCTACTTGATGCATGGGATACACATCTGGTTTTAATACTCCATCCGCTCCATAATATAGGACACTTATAGAAGAAATGTATGATCCACGATATAGGACATCTACAATTTAATTAATACATTTTTTCTTATTTTACCCATGTAATTAATACTCACTTCCCAACTTTACCTACTAATTATATCTCCTTATCTCTAAAATAAAATTTCCAATGCAACTATAATAATAAACAGTAGCTCTTTTCTCTCCTCACGATCATTATTTCCCATACAAATGCTTTTATGAAATAACTTTCTTTCTCATTTGATGAAAAAAAAAAAAAAGTGACGCTTTCTCTCATATGGAGACTGAAAAATCATATGGATGTGAGAGAATGCAAATTGGAAAAAGAAAATTTTACCATTTTTTAGCATATATCTCAATAAGGGTGAAAGTAAAAAAAATTTATATTTTATAACATATTAAATAACTTAACTGTTATTTTTTATTTTTCGTAAATTAGTTAAGGTGTCCTATATTATAAACCCAAGAGAATAATAATAATATATTGAGTTGTAAAAAAGAGGAAGGTTTCAATAAATAAATATAATTATTAAAAAATTACAATAAGTGAATAACGTGAGAACTTTCAATTTTGAAAATGACCAAGGTCAATGTGACCCTATGATTGAGATTTCTTACACCGTAATCCCTTATCATTATTAGGGAAAATCTTACTAAGATTTAAGGATTAGAGAAAATATAAAAAGAGTCCTAGATTCAATTGTCAAAAAAATCCATAGAGCCTTCGGTGACATTAATGGATTTATCATATGTCATTCTATGACTTATCAATATGGTCACATACACGTATTAACAGAAGTTATTTTAATTAATATGTATGGTTTTGTCAATGACCACTTTATAACTTATCGATATAATAGCATACACTTATAAACTGTAACTAGTTTAATTAATATAGATGGACTTGTTAATATAATTGCTTACATTTGTCAACTAAAGTTGTTTTAGTTAATATATACAAGTTTATCAATAATTATTTTTTGATTTATCAATATAATCACATATATTTATCAATAAAATAGATTTATATTTAGAATCTATATCAGTGAGATCTTTAGAGACTTTTTTTATAGTGGAATTTACACTGAATTTTTTTGAGATTTTTCATTATTATTATTAAAGAACTTGATCCCTTATTGACAAATGAAAAGACACCATTGCCCAATCACATTCATATTGAGGGTTTTCTCATGGACTGACACCGCTGCCACCCGACAGATCCCAGAATGCAAGGCACAATGGTTCCTTTCGTATAAGCTGGAGTTGGCTGGCTGGCAGTTAAGTGATTAACAAATGAAGTTGCATGATTGGATGATGTGTACTCCCTCCCTTCGGTACTTTTTTGTCCGTATATAAAAATCTAAAATTTAAATTATCTTATTTTTTTTTGAAAGAGTTAAATAAAAATTGTATGAATATTTTTAATGAATTTTTTTAACTTTGCCCCTTATTATGTTGCATTGATTAAAATTTAGTGATGCTTATATTTCCTCTATTTATCTCCTTTACTTACTCTCTCATAAATAAGGGAATAGTTAGAAAAAAAATATTTTAAATATTTTATTATTTTTAATTAATTTTAACAACTTCCTTAAACTGGTAATTCAGATATCGGATTCTCATAAATAGTATCGAAAAAAGTACTTATAGCCTCCCATAATTTAGTAAAACTCGAGTTCGTTCATGTATGATTTAGTCTACATATTGAAGAAATGTGATGAAAATACAAAATTAAATAGAATATGCAATTTTAACTTTGAGCGCGTTTTGTTGAACTCCATTGCATTCATGCAATAGTAATCAACTAATCATGACTACATTATAAAAAAAAAGAGTTTTTTTGTTGCTCTTTAGCATAGTAATAAAGTTTACTATGATAATAATGATTACCAGAAAATTAGTAATCCTCATTCACACCTTCTTCATATGAATACTCATTATCGTGCCCATTGTATAGTTAGAAAAGTCCAATTTACTTTTTAGTCTTGTTTGTCATTGTTTCACTTGTTTTATTCCACCCACCAAGCCACGCCATGCCACCACCACTACCCCCTCCTCTTCCATCGTCACCACTGCCATCCCCACCGTTGTTACCGCCGCCACTGCCTTCTCCTGCTCCACCGTCACTACTGTTAGCACCCTACAATCGCCGCTGCCACTTCCATTACGATAATTGTTGTAACCACCACCACCTCATCCTCTTTTACCGCCGCAGTCGCTGCCTCTCACCACTGCCGCTACCACCACCACTACCTCCTTCTCTGTTGTCACACTATCGTTATTGTCGCTTCCACCACCACAACCACTATCATCAGACTATACTCAGCAAGGTAGCATTATGGTTATGATGAAGCGGCGCAATAAGTCTTAACAATTTTTTCATAAAAGACTATGTTAAGGTTATAATAGACTCTGTGTGATATATTAATTTTAAATAATTATTAAAAAAACAACTAATTGCACCTTACTTAAAAATCAAACAAAACACTAGCTCTGTAATTAATATTGCATTGCACTGTAGGGTGCAATGGGGTGGAACCAAAAAAGCAATTTATTTTTGTCATTTGAGCATATATAACTAATTATAATAAGATACATAATATATTTAATAATTTTTTTTTGGTGAATGGAGTTAATTTTATATTAGATAGATGTTACAATAAATTATTGTTGAAATCTCATGTAGTGATTTTCGGGTCTCCTTCTTCTAGGGTTTCTCTCTTGCTACGTCAAGATGCACTGCTCCGATTGTTAGGCGACAACTGATTCTCCCCGTCTGGTGGAGATTATCGTGGGTTGATCTGGTTGCGTCCCTGTGCCGTGGTCTTCAAAGGCTATTAGAGCGAGGATAGGCTTCGGTTTAAGTGTGCAAGGGGCTTGCAGGACTCACCGCGTGGAGGTTTGGGACGCTCAAAACTAGGTGCTGGCCTCCAATACTGATCTCTTGGAGTCTTGTCGCTGATCTGGGTAAATCAAAGGTAGAGACACTAAGGTGTTCCGATGTGATAAGGCGGAGAGCCCTTGACATTGAGGTTTGTAATCTCTTAAAATCTCAATATGTTCAACACCTATCTATTGATGCTATTTTCAAATCTTGTTATAAAGATGGCACTATTGAACGTCTTGATGTTAAAGTCATTATGTTTAGTGATGTTGGTTGTTTAGAGGGGTTGAATCCAAATGTTTGGTTTATTTGGCAAGGTTCTGAAACCCGGACAAGCCACTGAATCGGTTAGGGTACTGAGTCAAGGGTCAGTGGATTATATCGGAGTCAAATCGAAGCTAACCCGGGACTAAATCAATGAGAAATTGAAGATTTTAGGCTCGTTAATATGAAAATATAAAGAAAAATATTTAAAAAAATTGATTTAAAAAAATGATGAACCGGACTGGTTTCCTGGCCGGTTCATTGGTTCCCGGGGCGGACTGGGCGGTCCGAGTTTGGAAACATTTTTGGCATTATTGCGGGGTTTTTGTAACTATGCTTGGATTAGCGCATACCATAAGATAATTCCTGCTAACCTAATTGTCACTACCATGTTTGATTTGGGGAGCAAGGTCTTTAACTGGGCAAGAGGTGGGGTGGATTGTTATGTTTGGCTTGTGGTATTTCCCTGTAGGAGGGTTGTTAACTTGTTTGTTGCTTGAAATTGTAAGGCATGGTCAAGTGTTATTCAGTTTGGAATCATCAGCTTGTTCTTGTTCAGGAGGCTTATATATGCTATTCATCATTGACTCACAATGCACCTGTTCAGTGTTCATGTTAACGCTGTTCACTTTCGGGCTAGATATGGGCTAGTCCAATATGTATGGCCTTATTGTTCATTTTTGGACTGGAGTTGTGATTCTCACGTTCATTATTATTCTAACCATGTTTTCTTTGCTATGGTGATGGATATTGGCATCCTTGAGAATATTCGGAACTCAAGGATTTTGATTAGGAACCATCCTTACATATGTGTTCCTATGGAAGCAGATTTTGTGGTTAGGCAGATTAAAAGCTTCATTAGATAGGTTTCACTCTCCGGTTTGGGTATCTCAACCTTTGTTGCAGTTGTTGACCTTGTTGGTGTTTTATTCCTTTAATCTAGATTTATGTTCTTGCAGGAAGTTAGTGTTTGTGTTTATTAGTAGTTTGTTTGCTACTTGTTTGGGTTTTTCATGTTGTTTCAGCGTTTCTGTTTCTTCCTCTGAAACATTGTACTTTATCTATTTGCAATATAATTAGTTTCTTTGTGGGGGGAAAAATAAAGATGGATGTTATAATATAAGAAAAAACTTAATGATATGGATGAATAAATAAAATAGTTTTGTTAATCATTAAATAATATATTGACACATTTGAAAAATAAAATTTATATTAATTTTAAAATAAAATGTGGGAGAAATTGAGGAAGAGGATGTAGGGAGGCCTAACTAAATATAATCTAGTAGAGTATTTTTAAATTTATATTTTGATATTTTTTCATCAAAATACTCTCTATCTCCTTCCCTCTAATTTTGATACAAACACTGAATTTTTGCCTATTATATAGTACATACAATCCACGCACAGTAAAATACAAGTATTATACTGATTTCCCGGTGTAACGCGGAAGTTTGCCACGATCAACGCCTGTCCTTTTCCTCTCCGTGTCTTTGTATTGAGTATTGACAAGATCCACCATCGCTTTATTCCACAGTTGTTGAAGAAGGATGCTGGTCTGAGAATTAGGCTTTGCAGTAAATTGAAGTGAGGAGAGAGAAAAAGGGAAGGGCAGACCGCTGACCGTGCGAAATATAGAAACTCCGCTGATCGGATTCCCTCCTCTCCGTCTCCCAGAATCCCGCAATATTTGTCCGTCCTATCGTTTTTTATCAAGGGCTTCCCGCCAATTCGTCTTCGCCATCTGAGAAAGTGGAGAGGAAATTAACCGAGGGACCATACAAACTTCGTTTCCCCCTCTTTCTATCTTTTATTTTTACTCAAGTTTTTCTGATCCAGAGCCTCACGTTTCTGATTTACGTATATATAGTTTTATTTTTTAAAGATTCTTGAAGTTACCTTCGTAAGATCACCAGCTTCTGCCCTGTATATTCAGCTACTTTTTGGCGTAGCAAACGTCCTTTTCCTTTGATATTCTTCCTAGTATTTGTCTAATCGCTTGCCAGCTTTTGAATTTGGTTTTCCTGAAAGATGGACCAATTTGGTGTGTTAACTGCAACTTATGGGTTGAAGCCTCAAGGAAAATCGGCTCCTATGGCGTCGGCGAAACAAGCCACAAATTATGGTGGCTCGCAAACCGGAAATTTCGGCGTCAATACAAATCTACACTCCAAATCTTCTCAACATGCATCAAGATCTCCTCAAAATCCCTCTTTTGATCATGGTTCTTTTCTTGACGATCATGATGGGTTTTTTGGATCTACTGACCATAAGAAGACCCTGCATTTTGGGAGCCTCGATGATGGGATTGATATTTTTGGTGGACCAAGTAAACCCGCCTCTCAGTCGAACGCTGGTGATGGCAATTCATTTAGTCTTGATTCAATATTCACGGGGTCGAATAATTCGGTTTCATCGTCTTCAGCATCGAATAATTATGTTGATGACATATTTGGTGGAATACCTGACCTTAAGAGCTCGGCTCCTGCCAAAACTGACCACGGGCTCCCGGCATTCCCTTCACCAACGAAGCAGCATGTTTCTATGGTTGATTTACTGGATAAGATTGGTTCGCTGCAATCAAAATCCAAAACTTCCAAGTCAGTACCCGAGTTTGATGACTTGATACCTGGATTTAGTGGGAGCAGTATTACAAATCGTAGGTATAGAACTCTTATTCATTTTTCTATCATCGTATGATTCTCCAACAACAACATTACAAGCGAATGACTTTTACAATTTAGCTTCGAATAATCATATTTTCTGAAGGAATTTTTTTGTGTTAGAATTCTATTGGAGAAGAGGATAAGATATGAGAAAATGGAGTCTAGACCTTTCTATGATTGGGTTCTGATGTCCCAGGTCGTAGTGATAAGTGTTGATTAGCACTTTCCGTTCTCATTAAAGACGATTCTTCTGTCCCACGAATTTTGAGCCGTAAATATTGCACCTTCTAAATATTTTTGTATCAACGTCTAACTAATGGCATTCAAATGGCATGGGAACTAGCACATTGTACAGATCTTATAACATGAGAAATTTGAGAGATGATTAAAAAAACTGTGAAAATAGCATTTCTCTCCTTTGAAAGATTATTGATGCGTTGAGGATGTGTTATATATGTGGCAATATGTCAGCATTGATAATAATCTCACGAGGATTGTTAGTATGAAAAAAAAAAAAAAAAATTCACCGGCTAGATTAGGTAAGTCAATTCATTGAATGTTAGAGGCAATATGCATGGAATGATGCTTTACAGGAATACAGAACACAATTTAGGTTGATCCTTTTAGTTTTATTTTTTAAGGGGAGTACACCTCATATTTTTATATGTAGATTTGATAGTGGCAATAAAAATTGAGGCATGTTAATCATTTTTCATCCTCATTCTGAGGCATTACCCTTTACAGGGACTCAGGATCCTTGTGTGACCTTCATTTTTGGGTACACGCATTGGATAATCTTGGATTTGAACTAAAACATGGCTCTCAGGCTGTACATCAGAATGCTCTGGCGATCAATGTGTGCTTCAAGATGCCATATAAATAATATACATGATTGTGAGGATTTAGATCTTCCTGGATTCCATCTGCAAGTGATTTAAATTGTTTAATACGTGAATTACAAATGAATATTTGCATTTTTTTCTGAACTATTCCTTTTGTAGATCTCATCGTTCAATTTAGTCTCATTGTGCCTTAATGCTTATTTGATTTAGAGCACCTACCAAGGTGAATATGCCCAGCAAGCAGACCGTAACTTCACATGATGACCCTTTTTTGGTATTCGAAACAACTTCAACAAGTGTGTCTTCAGGATCGTTCCTGGACCCGCTAGAACGGATTAGTAAGTTAAATAATTCCGGAGGCACAAGAGGCAGCTCCAATACCTCATCATTGAGACCTCCACCAAAACCAACTAATGGTGTAAATATAAATAAAGGTTGTTCTAAATGCTCAAATTAAAATCATGGATTGTTGTAGACTTTAATCATTGACTTCATTAAGCAGTTCCCATAATTGTTTAAATTGCAGTTACCAGCTCAGTTGTATCATCATCAATAGATGAACTTGAGGAATTTGCCATGGGCCAGGTGCGGAGTAATTCCAGAACCCATATTCATGGTCATGAAAATAAGCAACACTTAGCGGCTAAGACAAACAAAAGTAAGGCAGCTCCTGATTCTAGAAAAGTGAGTCAAGTAAAAACAGCGGATGATCTTGAATCCTTTTTCAGCACGGGTTCTCGATCAAGCAGTGCACCAAGGTCAAGGGCCACAACCTTGGTAAGAGCTATTAGAATAACACGTTTAAATGTTTCAGCAGGACTGGCAGATCATCTTCAGTTCAGTTTTAATTTTTATTTTTTTTAAATTGATATATTGTTTAGGATCAAACATTTGATGGCCAAATGCAAAATAAAAGGAGATCTGAAGTGCCTCAAAGAGTGCCATCTGGACCCGCAGCCAGTATGAAGAAAGCTTCATCGACAACATCGTTTGATGACCTTTCACTAATTTTTGATTGTAAGTTACTGCTTGAGTGTATCAATTTTTATTGAGTAATTTACTTCACTATGTATTGATCTGTTCTTTCTGGTTGCAAAAGCCTCCTTATCGTCCACATTTGAGGAAGTTGATGGGGAACCTGTGGAAAGACGAAAAGCGAGACTAGGACGTTATCAAAGGACAGAGGAGCGAGCGGTGTGTAATATAGCTTCTCAGAAATTCTATGATTTTCCTGTTTCCTAGCCATGTTTATTATTTGGTCTTGTAGAGACTCAGCATAAGATATTTGCATAAGTGCATTTGACCAATTTAGGCCTTGAAAATCTTCATAATTGTGAACCAGGAGCACATGACACCTTTGTATTTCATACTGTAAACTTCATATCGGACATTAAACCTTTGCAACAGGCTTTTCTTTAAAAAAAAAATTGCTAGGATGATTTATATTGTTTTGTTAATTGTCATATTTTCAGGCAAAGGCAGTGGCTGATATGAAGCAGCGGAACCTTCAAACCACAATGGAGCAAGAAGAGAGGCGTGTAAGTTTTCACCGTGCTTTACTTGGATAGATTTTAATTCCCAAGACTTACTATGGTGTCATTGTCCAGATTTTAATTCTATAATTGCTAGATTGTCTGAACGGTATTGTTCAGTCACATATTTTGTGGGTGGGTTGTTATCACGTCTTTTATTCTTCTGTTTTTCCCATTCTGTTTGTTTACTGTTACATTTTCTTAGTGTGGAATTTGATTTGAATTTGGCAGAGAATAGCTGAAGCTCTGGATGCTCAAATAAAGCGATGGGCTGCAGGAAAAGAAGGCAATTTGCGTGCTCTGCTGTCCACATTACAATATGTACGTTCTTTTGCCGCCATATTTGTTAAATCTTTGTAGTGCTTTAAGACTCTAAAATATACCCCTTTTTGCTGTGGTATGATTTGCTTTCTTTTTGGCTTAATGGATGTGGATCCGCCAGACTTTATGTATTCTTATATATTGAATGTTTTGTCCACCTGACTTTATGTATTCTTACTTATTGAATGTTTTGTTTTTCTTTGGTTTATGTCTATATTGTTTGTAATTTTTGAAATTCTTGGCGGGCCAAACAAAATATGTTGACTGTGATATGTCAATTTTATGGCATCAAAATCTGGTGAGAAGTATCCTTTAGGCAGGGATAAGAGGTTCTGATTAATTGATAATAGCTATTTGACAAGAGAGATACATTTATCCTTCTACAAGGAAACTTAAGATAGTGTATGGTTATTGTTAAATGTTCAGCCCCCCGGGGGCCCCCTATGATTTGCTAATGCTCTCCTCTGTAGTTTCCAAGGTTTGTTGAGACATCCTTATGTTTAGCTTGTCAACTGATGCTAAATGATTGGGCTTTAGGTGTAGAGAAAGATAATTTAGACTGCACTTTGGGGGGCCCTATGATTTGCTAATGCTCTCCTCTGTAGTTTCCAAGGTTTGTTGAGACATCCTTATGTTTAGCTTGTCAACTGATGCTAAGTGATTGGGCTTTAGTTGTAGAGAAAGATAATTTAGACTGCACTTTATAAATTTCAGCCCCGAAAAAGACTACACTATATAAATGCTAATGCTCTCCTCTGTAGTTTCCAAGGTTTGTTGAGACATCCTTATGTTTAGCTTGTCAACTAATGCCAAATGATTGGGCTTTAGGTGTATAGAAGGATAATTTAGAGTGCACTTTATAAATTTCAGCCCCAAAAAAAGATTACACTATAAATGATATTGCCGTAATGGTTCCAAATGAAGTTACTTGTAGATACTTTGAAAGCCTGTTTAGCAGTTATAAATGCTGACAAGGTGCTGTTGCTTTATTTTGACATGATAAATGTACAGCTTAATGAACCTTTTGTAATGCTACTGTTAAAATGATTGTTCCCATGATAACTGTCTTTTGAATTAACGAGCAGGTGCTTTGGCCTGAATGTGCTTGGCAGCCAGTGTCTTTGACTGATATTATTACTTCTGCTTCAGTCAAACAAGTTTATAGAAAAGCAACATTATGCATTCACCCTGATAAAGTTCAACAGAAAGGCGCTAGTCTTGAACACAGATACATAGCGGAGAAGGTTTTTGACGTCCTTAAGGTATGTTATATAAATAAGAAATAATTTACTTTGCTTAGTAGTCCTTTGTTGTTTGTTTATTCTAACTCTCCCCAAATAAAGCTAAAGGTCACGGTTTTTTTTAGATGTTTCCACAAAATATCTGCATATATTCTACCCTTTTACTGCTATAGAAATTTCAACTGTTGGGCCTATATTGGATATTTGCTTTTGGAAACTATATACGATGGTTTGGAGTTTGTTGGACATCAATTTAAGACCTGTCATGTCTTGTGTGTATCCAAGCAGTCTCCTGAACCCTCGATCTATTAAAAAACAAGACAAAACCTTTATTTATCAACAGTGCTTTTTTACTTGCAAAAGTTATTATTCAGTTATCGGAGTATCATATTAATGTTTGTTGGCTTTATTGTATTTCTTATTTTCCTGATTATGAAACAGGAAGCTTGGAAAAAGTTCAATGCAGAAGAGCTTTCTTAGATCTCCTGGCTGATTTGTCCTTGTGAATCAATAAATCTATCTTGGACAAGCCCCCTTTCTTTCTTGGGACTACTCACCTCCCTGCTGATAGATTGTTATTATTCCGTTGGGATAAATAATATTTCTTGGCATTGGTTGGCTGAGTGTATCCTCATGTGAGGTAATGTTGATTGAGGATTCGTTGCAAATTTGGAAGTCCTTGAAAGTTGAGATAGGCCTGATTTTTTTTTGCTCAAAATAGGCCTGATTTCAGTCAGGCCCCCCTATAATGTAAACAAAGAGCTTATCTGACGTAGGGATATACATGATATATACATCGTACTTTTTGTGTGGGAATGGGGAGAATTCATTGATCTACTTAAATTGCAAGTTTTAAGTTGTAACTAGGCTTGTGTCAGGGTCTTTCCCCTGATATGATGAAACAGAAATTCTTCAATTGATTTTTGCCTTGTATTAGTGAGATTTATATGATTATGGCTCCTCACGTATGCTTGTTTTGTTTTCTGGCACGTGGTTTTCCTTTCACCCACTGTTGTATATCTAAGCAGGTTATGACTATATTTAGATTGATTATCCCTTACATGATTGCGAAATTGCAGAAGTGACAATGCACTGAAATTAGTGCTTGTTTAGATTAGCGGTAGAAGCTGCTTTTCTGACGTGATTTATGGTATATGAGAGAAGTTTTATCTGGACTTGCGTAAATATACTTTTCTAACGCTAACCTAAACAGTCCCTTACTTGTCAGGAATTATATCCATTGTTGTTTTTTTTACAGCTACAGTGCATTTTATTAGCTTTGGTAGATAGTTGGATCCATGAGACTTTGGAAAATGTGGATTTTGCGTAGAGTTGGAAAAACGGGTCAGGGCCAGACTGAATCCCAAAAGGCACATATTTTTTAGGCCCAACGCATTTAATTAAGGGCCATGGGCCAACCCGCGGGTTTCAAGCCAGTTTGTTATATTTTCACTTATTATATATTTTAACACTAAAATACTTAATTTAAAAAATATATATTCTCAAAACTAAGTTAAAACATCAAATATTATTTTTGTTTAACAAAATACAAACACTAAGTCCAAAAACTAATGTCTACAATTAAATAAATAATTAGATAACGTCATAAACCATAAATTAAACATTAAGCAATATAAATAACAATGTTTTTTTTCTTCTCCATGAACATTATTACTATCAACATCATCAATGATATTTTTCTATTTTAAAAAAAAATATAAATGGCATTAAACGGGCCAACCCGTTTAAGCCTGCGGTCCTACAGGACTAACCCTTTTAGGTCTGATATCATTTTCAGACCTTAATTATAAGCTTGGCCCTTGGTTTAATCATGAGTCTGCATTTCCTGGCTCTTTTTGCGCCATAAGTTCACAAATTGTGCCATGTGACTGAGGAGTTTAAAGTTTATCACAGAAAAATAAATTCCGACAAGAGGCTAGAGGTCCATATTTCTTGCCATTTCAGTTTGTGTTTCACCTTCCATGAAGTGTTCAAAGTTTATTACTTAGCTTTACTTCATCTTAGAGATGTTGTTAGTGTATGATAATTTTATTTTGTGTGCAAATCATATTTATTTTCTGCACCATCAATGCTGGGATCAAACTAGACCTTTCTCTTTATCCCCCTGCACGCTTCCACACATGGGAGAGAATTCATTTTCCTTAATGCATCTTGTTATTTTGCATGCTGAACAGCTTAATTTATGTCACACAAGTTCAATTCTTTTGGATCTTTCACTTGTCAAATTATTTGTTTGATCTTTCCGTTCTTGTTACTTGCATGTATGTTTACTAGCCTTTCCATGGAGGCTTTGTTAATTCTTTTAGCCATATGTTATCGAATAAAATTCTCTCAGACTTATCACTATCAAAATTTGTCAAGTTTTGTTTAATTAATTAATTACTGACAAATTATTTTATTCCATTCTACGTATTCAAATGTTATTATATATCTCAAAATCTGACACTCTTATATTAATTTGCACGATTATCTTAAATATATGTTAACGTTACATCATGTATCCTTTATTTTTACCTTTAGTTTTATTTTATTTGAATAATATATATTTGAATACAAAAATTACAACCTTAATATCATTAAAATTTAGAGAGAAGAAGAAAATTAAATATATATATATATATATATTTATAAAAATTCAAACGTATAGTTCCATATTTATTTTTAAAATAAAAAAAATAAAAAATAAATTGGCATGGAATTTTTTTTTTTTTCCATGATAAGTTTAAGGTATCCACTACCGGTAAGCTGGTAACGGTGACTAATCTTTTTGCACAGTAGCTGTTGAATTATTTGTTTGGTAAGGAATGGGAAAATCCACTGCGACGGGGCCTTGGAAAAAGTTATTGGCATCAGAAATATGGACCACTTGGATGCTTTGGGCCATACGACTGTGTTAAAAAGGGAATAGCAGGATTATGTGGAACCTCGCCAATGTGTCTGTGTATCAGCCTATTAACCACAAATATTCTCCAAAATAATTGCAAATAGGGCTGTTTGGGATCAGGACAGGATCGGGAAATGTCATTCCTCATCCCGATTCCGAAAAAGGTTCGGGAATGAATTTCATTCCTGATCCCGATCCTAACAATTTTCTGATTTTAGGGATTGGGATAGGGAATTTCCCGATTCCGGATTTTCTTTTTCTTTTTTAAAAAAATCTTTATATTGAATTTTTTGTTGTGTTTCCTTTAGTCTAATACAAATATATAATTTATCTAATATCATATTGTACTAAATAATTCTAATACAAATATATAATTAATCCAATACATGCTTAAAGTTGTCGATTCAGCTGCAAAAAGAATAAAGACAAGAACAAAAAATTAAAATTATTTAATAAAGAATAAAAAAAATTAACTAAATAAACTAAAAAAATAGATATTATATTAAGGGTGTTAGGGATTTTCACATTTTATTTTACATTTGGTCTTATTTTCTTAATATTTAAAAAAAAAATATATACATACATATATATATAAATTTGGGATCAGGAAAAAGTCGGGATCAGGAAGTCCCATTCCCGATCCCGAAATTTTCTGGATGGGAAGATTTGCTCGGGATTGAGACTGGAAGACCGGAACAGGAAATTAATGAACACCCCTAATTGCAAAAGGTTCTCACTAAAAACAAAAAGTGAAAAACAACAAATCTAACTCCAAACACATAAAAAAAAAAAAAAAAAACGGGGATAAATTCACAACAACGCAAACAAATTTTTAAAAAAACGCATCAGAAACATTTTTAGAGCCTTGGGGTTAAAAAAAAAAATCATTCCAAATTATCTGCAATATTTAAGTTATTTTAAATTATGAGAGGGTTAGTTTTTCTGCCCGGTTTCAAAGTTATATTAGAATTACAGTGGAGGGAAAGTGAAAAAAATCACTTGGTAAGATATTAAATTTGAACCACCCAAACTTCATCCATTGATCTATCTAGATAAGTGGGTGGAATTGAAACTGAAAGGGAGGTGGAGAGAATATGTACTAGGGAGGAGGAGGTCTTGCATATTTAAAAAACCACAAAACCATGGTATCAGAAGTCATTTTCTGTAAGTTGGAATAAAACTCATCTTATACGCCTGTCTCGTAAATTATAAAAGTTATTCTCAAAAGTTAACTTAAACATGCACCTTGAGTTTGGTAATTTTATTGGAGCAAATACTCTAAAGCTAGTTTTGTAATTTTGTTCCGATGTGTTTAATGAAATTTGTTTGTATTATTAAAAAAAGAATATACTCCCTCCGATTCTAATTATAAGATAAAGTTGACTTTTTTTGGAGAAATTAAGGAAGCAATTAAATTACTTTAGAGTATTTATATTTTTATTTTTTTCTCCAAACTAATTAATTTGACTAATAAACTAATATATAATCTAAGGATACTAAAAATATAAACATTCTAAAGTAATTTAATTGACTTCCTTAATTTCTCCAAAAAAAATCAACTTTATCTTATAATTAAGACCGGAGGGAGTATATGGTATTCAAGAAAAAACAAGAGTTACTTTTAGTCATAAAATTATTGTTTTGTTCTCTTTTTGCTATTATACATATATAGATGGAAAAATTCATAATTAAGAAAGGAGGAAATTAGGGCAGAAGCCGGACACAAGCAGTATTAAATACTCTCTCCGGTCCTAATTATAAGATAAAGTTGATTTTTTTTGAAGAAATTAAGGAAGCTAATTAAATTAGCTTAGAGTATTTATATTTTTATATTTTTCTCCAAACTAATTAATTTGATTAATAAACTAATATATAATATAAGGATACTAAAAATATAAACACTCTAAAGTAATTTAATTGGCTTCTTTAATTTCTCCAAAAAAATCAACTTTATCTTATAATAAAGACAGGAGGGAGTAATAATTTGTGGCCTCTTTAGCTTGTGTTAGCTGGAAACCATTTCCTCAGTCTAAAGTGGATTCTGCTGGTGTAAATTAAAGTGGTCAAAAATGAATCTGGGAGTCCCGTGGTGTTTGGAGATTCTTGTTTAATTCTTCATTAGCAATAATTAATTACTGCATTATCTCTGATCTTAAAGATATAGCAATCACACTTGACTTGATAGCCAACATGTATGGAGCTCAGAAACTTCCCATATAGTCCCACTTGGTTATCACCCACTTACCCCACTAACAAAGTAACAATGTTTAATTATAATCATCAAAAAGAGAATACTCCATATAACATGTGAGGCACAAACTAGAAAAATCAGTACTCCAGAATTGTTGAGTGTTAGGACTATATCGGGCCCCACCACTTCCGTTCTCTTTGCCTCTTTGAGGTGCTTTCTATATAACTCCTGAGTTGATAGTTGTTTCTAGCAAATTTTATATTAATTAGTGCTGCCAAATTCCCATTTTTATTTTGCCTCTTTCCCTTTAATGCACCAATGAAGCAGTCTATGGGAAAGTGATAACTTGTATCTCCTTTCCATGGGCATTGTGGGGTCAACCCTATAAAGGGACGTGACATTAAATTAATTTGATTAATGGAATGAGAATTCCCATTGGGACTATCTCTTGTTTCATAGAGAAAGATTCCTTTTACAGATATGGACTCCAAGATGGAGAAGGGAACTCAACAAGGAAATCACTGGAGATCAAAGCTCTCTGTTTTTATTTCAATGTTTAAAGAGGCTGAAGTTGTTTTCAAATCTGTTTATGAAAGGGCTGTCTCCACGTGCTGGGTTCCTTCCTACCATATATATATTGTACCTGTATATGGATCACTTTCATGCTGTGGCACTTCACATGACTCTTTGATTATAACCACCCTATAGTTATTACATGATCTAAATGACCCAAAAATGGTACTCCACCAACAAAACCAACTAGTACGTACATATGGCTCTTTTCTTTCTTTTGGGAATCAAAAGTAAGAAGGAACCTCTTGCACGTTGTATCATATCCAGCTGCATTGAGTGAAAAGGAGATGGACCAAAATAAGATGTCCACCACTCACTCTCTGGTTATGATCTTGGAGTTAGGTCTGATCTGATATATTCTGAAGCAATATATAATGTGCGCAAGTGACCTTAAGCATACAAGACAGTATGGCTGAAACAGTGAGGCATCACTTTCAGGTTTGGGTGGAGGCGAGTGAGATTGGGAAAAGGGAATTGGGGTGGTATGCGGCGTGAGATGGATGGTCCAGATTGAATATATACGATTCTCTTCTTTGATTTGTCAGCTGTGTAGAGTGGGGATATTACTGAAGTTCATCATTATGTGTTGCATATATGTGCACTTACAGTGGTGCTTATCAAGTCACCACATGTACTTGCCATTCTTTTTCTCTCTGTATATCTTATAAAGATGCCTTTTTCTCTCTTCGCTTGGTAGTATTCTGGTTTCTTACTACTTGCTCGCTCCTTTATTTTCTTCCTCCTTCCCTTGGGATTCTGTCTGTATTAAATTAATTAATTGGGGACGGGCCATTTCAGTTTCCTTTTAATAATCAACATAAATGTCAACTACACACAATAAACTAGTGCCCTTGCATAACCAGTAACAACCAACTTCCCCTTGGACCATCTTCCTGACCATTAATCATTCACCAAATGGCATATATTGTGGTTTCTTCTTTTGACAGAACCAAGGTTGTCATATGCTTATAATCAACATATATTCGTACACTACTATCCCGAATTTTAATACAAGATCTCATTTGTAATTTGCACGATAAATGACGTTTTATATTAAGGATCGATGGTAGTATAATGTGAAAGTTGAATCAATTTTGTTTAAGTAACATCCCAACGCCTTACTTTCAATATTATCCACTTTGGGGCTGTCACTTCTCATGATTTTAAAACATATAGAGGGCAAGGTATCCAGACTAGAGGTCTGTTTTGGGCATCGTCACTTCTTACGGTTTTAAAACGCTCTAAAAGAGAAATGCCTAGATTCTTATAAAGCGGCTTTCGATTCCTCTTCCCAACTTATGTGTGGGACATAACACAATGCAAAATAAATAAATATATAGCAGGGTATGCTGTACGTTATCCCATATCCTAGTTCTTTTTTAATTTGATGTTTCGCGGCTTTGATTTTTTAATCTATCATTTGAATTACTTACAATTCTTCACGAGGAGTGTTATGAATAAAGAATGAATTGCGGTCAACATGAAATAATCGATATATTCACCAATAGTGTATGTCATTTTTTGACGTGCATTAATATTAAAAAAACTAAGTACATTTGTACTCTGTCAAATCAAAATATTCAAATGAAAAGTTGGCGAGAACTTCACATACACTTAACCTCAGTCAGTCGTTTTACGTTTCCATTAACTAACCCCATTTTTTATATTAGATTTTAAAAAGTACTAATAATAAGAGTCGCGCTAGCTATATAGGCGCTCACGATGGACCGAGCATGAGAAAAAAAGTTTAAATGCGAGCAAGAAGAGATTTTGTAAGCTCATGCTTCATTTAATTTGTTGCATTTTACATTGGAATAGATAGCAGAGTTACAAAGCTAGAGGACGCTTGAAAGAGAAAAGAAAATACAAAGAGGACTGTGGATAAGAAAGGCCGCTAATTAAGAAACGAACATTAAGATCACCATCCTAGGTTTCATATATAAACATGAACAAGAATCGAAATCTTCTTTTCTCTTGTGTTTGAAATCCTTATCTATGGCGATCACTGTGTTGTGTAGCTTATAAGGTGACCGCGAATGGCTTATAAGATTTAAGTTGATCAACAATATCGGCAATAGAACCAGCAGCTGCTGCTAAAGAAATGATGAGGCAAGCAATACTGAGAGTGTGGAGGCAGATCCATTTGGTGCTCCACCTTGGTATTTTCTTCTGGCTTATGTACATCTCCACCGGGAAAAACACAGTGAGGGGCCAAAACCCAAGAGCTCCGAGAAGCCCCACGACGCCACCGAAGAATGGAAGAAGCATTGATATCACGGTGGTTGTGATCACAAAAATGGTCCTCCAAACCAATCGGAAGAAGTTGAGCTGGTAGGGTGATCGGAGACCAGGGATTGGAACTTCAATTTCCTTAGTGATGAAATTACTTCCTGGGAATCTGTCTACTGCTGTTTTCTCAATGAAAGAGAAGAGGGGCTGGGAATAAACCTGGTAAGCACCGACGAGGTGGACAACAATGGCAACATTGGCTATGTCTAAGAGCCAATAAGGTTTGTAGAAGCCAAAACCAGTGAGGAGGTTTCCTGGGCTTGCGTCTCCGAATGCAGCATAACCAAAGCAGCCACATAACATGTAGAAAAACGTGGTCACTGCAACGCTGATAAAAGTTGCCTTCTTCATTTTTTTTGCTTCTGATGGTGGAGCTTTCAGGGTGTCCTATTTCGCCACATATATACTTCTTTTAGTTTCATACTCTCCGTCAAGAATGAATTCACTGATGTGGATAAGTTTAGTGAAAAGAATATATTTATATATTTACCTGGATTTCTATGAGGATCATTGAATAAGAGTAGGCGAAGGCTATGTCTCCGAGAGCTTGGAAGCTCCTCCAAATTTTTTGTGTCTCTGTCACAGCTTGGGAGTCTATCACAGCACCAACGCTTATCCCTGTTAGGCTTCCTCCAATTTTCTTGTTTTCTGTCAGCAGATGATTAATGTTAATTGAGATCATTCAAAAAGAATGAAATGATAAAAAAACTACAAGAAAGATAACATATAGATTTATGAATAGCAATCGTTATATGAGTTCGATCATACCTATAGTTTGAGCAACACCGAGGCCAAGCCCAATGGTTGAGTAGGTGAAGGACATGACAGCAGCTAAAATGGATAACCACCACAATTGATCAAAGTCTGGAATTTGAGAGAAGATAATCTCAGCGATGCCAAATGCAATTATGTACATATCTCCATTCATTTTACACTCGTCTTTGCTCCCGGTCTTGTGTATGCAATCAGACTTTTGGACTGCCCTGTTTTGTTAAATAAAATTTCCAAAAGAGTCCATGAGATTATTTTTTACATTAATTTGCACAAACAAGTAAGTCTTTTTCTCCCTCAATTGTCACCTATAGTACCAAACTTACATCATGCTTATGGAAGCTGCAATAGTGTATCCAATGGCAACGCCAAAAAGGTTCACATACTGAATTAGCCCACAAATCTTGACCTTAAAGCCGCCTGTATACACCCAACCACCCAATTAAAGCTGGAAACTTTGAAAGACGGCCTAGACTTTTTGACGCAGGCCAACAGAGTTTTTAGTAAATCAAGTTAGGCGGGAACTAAAATATACCGAGGTTTGATCGCACGGCGTCCATGTAAGTGTAGTTTCTCTTGCCAGTTAAAGGGTCACCGGAACGATAGCAGGCAGAGAGGAGGGTGGAGGTGTAGTAAGTGACGAGAGAGAAGAGAATCATCACCGCGGGTCCTGCAATCCATCCGAGCTGAGCTATAGCCCAGGCCAAGGACAGCACACCGGAGCCTATGACGGCAGTGATGATATGGGCGCTAGCCGTCCAAACAGTCCCTGTTTTCGAAACCGAAAAACAGAATGAGCCAAAGAGACAGGACAAAAAAAAAATGGATAAGTTGAATAATGAAATCGGGAAACATACCAGTTCGTTTAAGACGCCCATCGTCGTCGAAGCACTTGGACCCGCCTTGAGGAGCAACGTCAATGGCGACTTGAAATGCTTTGGCAGTGCCGTTCTCAACCATCCTGGATGTGGAAAGAAGGCACCCGAGTTATCAGCTGGTTGTGAGAGATCGAAAAACCGGACTGCAGATACAGAGAGGGCAGTGAACAGGAAGTTATGAGAGTTGCTGAATTAAGGGGCCGATGGGTAAGAGAAGGAAAAGTGTATAACCGCTGCTTCTGGTTCAATTCAACCTGAAACAGAGAGAGAAGAAAGATACGCTTCCCAAGAATCGCAGAATCCCAGAGAGAGAGAGATTCATTCAGGGACGCGGTGGTGCGGTTTGAGGTGAGAGGAAACGAAAATATAGAGTATGTGTTGAGACTTGAGATGGATTGAAGAAAAGGGAAAGGGAAGCGAATATAAATAGACGGAGAGAGTCGACGAGGGAGAAAATGGGGTTTCGAGCTAGTAATATTTTGGGGACCTGGTTTCCCTCCGCTGCTGCCAGGTCGGTCCACTTCACGTTCTTTTCTTAAAATTACACTGCTTTGGTGTAGTCTGAGAGAAAAGAATGGAGCTAAACTTTTTTTTTCTTGTTTAAAAATTTAAAGTATCTAATATTTTAAAATATTTTTTTTAAAAATATGTTTAATATCTTAAAATATTTTTTAACTAATACGAAGTATTTTAAAATAATTTTTAATAGTTTATAATATTTTTTTAGTTGTATCCAACATATTAGTAGACTGTTTATAATTTTATTTTTAATATATTTTTTTAGTTCTAAAAATTATTTTAAAATATTTTTTGTACTTTTAATTTTTTAAAATATTTGTTTAGTAGTACCTAATGTCTTAGGAGATTGACTTCAATTTTATTGTTAATGTATTTTGTTTAGTAGTAACGTTCAACTAAAACTTATGATACTAGTTTATTAATTTCCACCCACTTTAAAATATTTTTTCCATAGTATCTAATATTTTAAAGTAATTTCTAGAGCTGAAAAAATATATTAAGGTAAAATTGCAATCAGTCTGCTAATTCATTGGATACAACTAAAAAAATATTTTAAAAGGTTAAAAATATCAAAAATTATTTTAGGATACTATATACTATTTAAAAAATATTTTAAGATACTAGATACATCCAAAAAAAATATTTCAAAATACTATATACTATTTTTAAAAAAAATAATAATTCAACCTCGTCATTTTCTCAAAACTACAAAAAGACGGTGTAGTTTTAGGAGAAGGCGGGCAACGGAGGGAAACGAAATCCATATTTTGGACACCCACGTGACGCAATCACCTCCAAGCACTGTCTTTCTTCCTTCCTTCCCTTGCACCACCCAAACACTCGCTCTTTTTTTTTTTTTTTTTAACTTCCCATAATTGCTATGCTTTCAATACCGACAATTTTTTTAAATAAAATATTATTTGTAAAACACAGGAAGATCCTGCTGAGTCCTACACCATGTGCACTTCCTAAGCGGCATATTTAATTTTAATAAATGCAAGACAAAGCCCAGAGACCGAGACTTACTTGCAGTTGGACTCTATTCTTATTTTTTCGTTAATTCAAATTTGGACAAAAAAAAAACTCTTTTCAGTTGACTTTGTATAATTTTGTACCTGTTCCTTGATTTTAATGCGAAAAAATAAAATAAACTACAGATATTTTTAATAATTTTTCCAATCCGTTTCTCTTCAGGTGATAATTTTATACTGGCAGTGTGTTCCATAGTAACATGCATCTTACTCGCTAGAATTAAAAGTAGGAATAAATAGATACTTCTTCCCATCCTTATTATGTCTGTGTTTGATATCACTTAATTTTAGATAATAAATCACTTATTACGCAAACTGAGATAAAACTCCTCTCACATGCTTACCTCGTATACCGTGAATCACGATTTATAATCACTTATTGTCCAAAAATAAGGGTGTGTTTGGGATAACGGTAGGAAAAATGACTTATATAATTCGGGCTTATTAAAAATGACTTAATAAATAAGTCAATATTTGTAATGTGATTTATGTTTGGATGAGCGGTTGAATAAGTGATTTTTCATAAGTCAAAACGTGTTTGGATTAGCGATTTATATAAGTGTGTTTTTAAAAGTAAAAACTTGAAGGGTATTTGTATATTCTTCAAATTTTATATAGATCATATATGTGATATCCAACAATAATATATCATCAGGACTAGGAAGATATTTGAAAATGCAACAATTATAACTTCTTCCCCTGCATGAGAAAAGGAACATAAATTCTTTTTAATTATAGATTTCTGGCAATTTATTTCTATTTCTTCAATAATGTTTCTATATATTTAATGAGATTTAAATTTAAATGTTAAAAATACGAGGATGAATACAATTTATAAATTACTATTAATAATTGATTTTTTTTCCTTATATAATTTTACCAGGAAATATGCTACAAGACCCCTTAACCAAATAATGAAACCATCATAACGGTAATAAATTCATGTTGCCAGGTTTGGATTAAAAAAAACGCTGCAGCTTTTTTGAAAAATAAGCAAGTATCTTGGGCTTAAAATATAAGCTGTATTTTTGAGCTTTTTGGGTTTTTCAATAAGCTATCCCAAACACATACAAAACGGATTGCGTTTCAGTTGGGCTTTTTTAAGTAAAAACGGGCTTATTTGAGCAAAATAAGCCCAACCAAACACACACTAAGCTATTTCAAACGAACATTATAAGTCATGTTACAAATGCCCTTATAGTAGAAATAAACTAGGAATGGTCATAAATATTTAGGAATTGGCTTCAGTCCGCTGCCTTCTGTGTCCGCTGCTCGTCCTTTTCCTTAAAACTACACCGTTTTGGTGTAGTTTTAGGCGATAGGACTGAATTTTTTTTTTTAAAGAAATAGTTTCTAGTATTATGAAGTATTTTTTTGGAAGTATCTAGTATCTTAAAATATTTTTAAGTAACATACAATATTTTAAAATAATTTTTAATACTTTTAACCCCTTAAATTATTTTTTCGGTTGTACCCAGTGTGTTAGCAGCTTGAGTGCAATTTTATCCTTAATAAATTTTTTTAGCTACAAAAATTATTCTAAATTATTTTTTTGTGCTTTTTTAACCCTTTAAAATATTTTTTCAGTTATACCTAGTGTTTTAGGAGACTGACTACAATTATACCATTATTGTATTTTTCTTAGTAATAACAAGCACCCAAAACTTAAGTTACTGATTTATTGATTTCCACCCACTCTAAAATATTTTTTCAGTAGCAACTAATATTTTAAAGTTATTTTTATAGCTGAAAAAATTTATTAAGGATAAAATTACAATCAGTCTGCTAACACACTATGTACAACTGAAAAAATAGTTTAAGAAGTTAAAAGTATTAAAAATTATTTTAGGATATTATATATTATTTAAAAATATTTTAAGATACTATATACTTTCAAAAAAAATACTTTAAAATAATAGAAACTATTTTTAAAAAAAAAAATTCAGTCCCATCACCTAAAACTACACCAAAACGGTGTAGTTTTAAAGAAAAGGAAGAGCATCGGATACAAAGGGCAGCGGACTGAAGCCAATTCCAAATATTTATGGTGGACAAATGTCTCCCAGGTCTTGAGTTTTAGGCCTAAAAGAATCTAGTACAGTTTTATACCTCTAGACTAGCAATGTATTGATTTTATTCTCATAATTACTCTCCTTTTTATTTTCTGTTGCTTTCAAATGATCCCATTCTCTTATAATTTGAATTACTAAAGTCACAAACTCCTTGTGAGTATGACATCATAATACTCTAGGATTATTGCCATATCGATCATGTAATTTCCACTTGATAAAGTGGGAGACACTTAGATCTAGACAAATATACTTCATTTGTGACTTAAACTTGAGATTTAAAAGAATCTAACGATATATTGCTAGATCAATTATGTGTTGATTATATTCTCCTAATTATTCTTCTTCTTATCTTCTCTTGCCATCAAACCTCATTCTCTTAATAATTTGAATTACTAAAATCACAAATTCACTATGAGTTACGACCTCAAAATATTTTAGAATCATTACTACATCGATCCCATACACTTGAGGGGATCATTAATCCTAACACGTTTTACTTGCTTGAACTAAAAATGACAATATTTGTCTTGAAGTTTTTTTAATCGTCTCTAGGAACCATAATCAACAATGATCGATGATAAAGAAAGGAAAGAACAAGATGGAGGAGTCCGTATTTTGAAGTTGTTAACATGGAACACGTATGAAGTTCATAATAAAATAAGAGAGCAAGAAATAAGAACCAGCAAACAAGAGTAATTAAGCATACCTCGCTGCTGTCGAAAATGATATATATACGGTAGTTAATCTACGCACGTCGGGTAAAAAAGGGGAATATAAGAAAATATAGAGGGTAGGATATGAGGAAGGAGGGTGGTGTGGGGAGTAATATTAGGAAGGAGGTGTTATATATATAGAGAGGAAAGAGAGAATGGGGCATTATTAATACTATCTCCGGTCTTAATTATAAGACAAAATTGACTTTTTTTTTTTAGAGAAATTAATGAAGTTAAATAACTTACTTAATCATATCATATGTTATGTATCATTAGATTATATATTAATTTATTAGTCAAATTAATTAGTCGGAAGAAAATAAAAATAAAAATAATCTAAAGCAATTTAATTAGCTTCCTTAATTTCTCTAAAAAAGTCAACTTTATCTTATAATTAGGATCGGAAAGAGTATATTATTAGAATAATGAAATGTGTCTTTAAAGGAGAACCCCAGAATCCAAAATGCTCTTTCTCCTCCACCCTTGCTGCTGCTCCGAATTGGGTTCTGTCTCCTTTTCATTATTCTCACATTTATTTGTTATTATGTTTTATTTCAATTCCCCCCCCCCCAAAACGCATATTGAATTTAATTATCAGTCAAATATGTGTTTGTTTACTTTCCCTTTCTGCCATTATATTGTCTTCCACCTCTTTACAATAATTTCAGGGGAATATATATAAATTAAATTGTCTTGAATTTGTATGTATAGATAAATAACGAGAACTACGAACACACTTTTGGGCGGGTGGACACCACTGGCATCTTTTTCTTATCTCCTAATTCATACATCCCCAACGACTATGGAAACCAAATGTCATTATTATATTAGTTATTACCTTTTTGTTTTTTTGGCCTTCCATTATTAGTTATTATCACCACACCGTAATATCCCGCCTATTTTTTTATTGCCTCAGAATTGGAAATAATTAATAAAATTTTAATTATCAACATCCATCCATACTAAAGCAAAATTGCTGCAACAGGACAAGTTAATAAAATAATAATGGACAAAACGATCATGATTTAAATATAATCTCAACAATTATATTAGTTCAATTATACCTGTCGGTAATTTGGCTGGATGCACAATATGAACCTACCCTTCCCTCTAAACTTTTCAATCCGATCGATCATATGCCCATCAACTTTTCAACGTCAATCATATATATTAAGCGCATCTCTGCCATTCAACTATATATATTGCCTTTTGAATTATATCCATCCACCGATTTTAGCTTTTAATCTTGAAACTTTCAGTTTAAAAAAAAAAAAGATCAGATCCGAGCCATTGAATTTCCAAAGTGGCTTTATATTTAAACATCAAATTACAGTATAAATTAATTTAATTTCTGGGGAAAACAATAAATCTTAACTAAACCCCTTTTATAATTTTATTCATAATTTCTTCAAAGGCCTTTTTCATCAACACACATACGTATATAGTGGCCACCCATATTTTTATGTGAAGTTTTTTTCCCTTAATATTCGCCTCACAATATATAAACAGAAGGCGGCCGCCGGGGAGAAATGCCTTAATAATATTGGACTCTGACCACTATTATTAATTGTATTAATAAAGCACGCATAAATGCCAACAAAAATGTAATGTTTCTTAAAAAATTATAGTGACAGTTATTATTCATGAGATTTGTATTATGGTGGCGGGTTTAATATATATATATATATATATTATTATAATTAAGCAAGCTCGAATCGATCCTCGAGGCTCACGTTGGCTGCTTTAAACGTGAATTAGGTCCCTCATTATTAGAGAACCCAACAATCTCATATATAAGTGGGCAACTATATATATGGGTATATGACCACTTTTCCAAAATTATTCCATCGTGTAATTATTGATGGACTAGCATAAAACTACTATATCTTTTTTTTTTTTTTTTTTGTGGTAACAGAGCAACGCGGGGTTTTGAACGCCTTACCTTTTTGTGTGTAGTTTATTGTGACAAGGTACACGGAAAGAATATTGAACGGAATTTACCAGACCAAGAATTGATTTTTTTTTTTTTTTTTTTGGTTTCCTTCGGCCAGTTATGCTAGAGAAATGATAATGAGTATTTCAAATACAATACGGCGTATCGAGTTGTTCGCATAGGCTATATCTGTTGCCGACCCAATTAAAGTTAACTAATTCAACCAAATTTATACCTAAATCATGACAAAACCAGAAGCCTGGCAGTATAGGGGGTTGCATTGGAATATTATTATTATGTGCAAGAAATATATGTTGTCAGACATTGTGTGCCATTAAGGGTCTGTTTGGTGTGATGGATTTGGAGGAGAAAGGAGGGAAAGAAAAATTTTTATGAGTTGAATTTTAAAAGATTGAAGAAGTGGGGTAATAAAATTTTAATAAAGAGAATATATAAGATAAAAGATTAAGAAAAATTAATTAAAAATTTTTAACCCAACTTCTCTAATTTTTTTAAATTCAACTCAAAAAATTTTTCCCTCCAGCCATTTTCCCTCCCCTTCCCTCAGACCAAACAAGCCCTAAGGGAATTCAATATTATACATTAGATTGATAAATGAATCTATCTATTTTCTTTCTCGCCGCCCAAGCATGTATAAATGGATAAATTAAATTCATCTAAGTAGTACTATTAGACAAATGCTTTAATTGATGAATGCCATGTGATGATCAGATTACAATTAGCATATATACAAAAACTAGCGTGATCCAGATCTCTATTTGTCTCACAGACTATCCATGTCATATATGTACACCCAAATTGGTCTGTAAGATTTGTTAAGAATAATAAATGTGTCAAAAATATTACGTTCATTCTAAATACTGTGCGTTTATTTATGAAAAGAGTATGAGAGAGATAATGATTAACAAATATAAGAGAATATGAGTATAAAATATTAGAGAATTATAATAATTAATATCAAGATATGCATTTAATAAAGGTAGAAAAAAAATAGTTTAAATGTTGAGACACAAGAAGAAAGTTGCTATAAAAAGAATTAATAAAAAAAGAAGAAGAAATTGTTTATAAAATGAATTGGATAGAGTATAATGCTGTTATGAAGATGGAGATCGATTATTGACGAGACTAAGCGTCAAAAAACTCACTTCAAGAGTTTCAATTTCACACAACTCATCTTTGAAATATCATCATCATTGGGTTCAAATTCAATTCAATATATATGAATTTTGAAACAGTCAAGCACATGAATCCTGTCGAAAAGGGAAGCAATGGGAAACATATAACGAATATGACACGAATCAACTTTACAACTTAATTAAGTCACAGAAGCAAGCGATGGATTGACCAGTTTGACGATTCCGATAGTGTGTGAAAATCGAGTTTGATACAATCAAATTTATTACCACCACTTCAGTTACAAATTTCCAGTTACTTTATATTGTCGACTAATTTCTCTACGTATATACATGCATGTTTTTATTTTCTCCAATATAATAGGTGTGTACACAGGCTAAAATATCATTTTATTTGTATAGTTCTTCATACAATAATCCGTCTGAATTGTGAATTGCGTCACGGATGACAGAGACTGGATATAAAATTGTATACGCCATGACACGTATACGTTGCAATAATTGAGCTTTGACTTATAATTCAATCAATTAATCATTTATAAGGCCCATGTGCACACGGAAATGACGCGTTTAATTTGTTGGAAGATAAGAGAAGAATTTTGAAATTATAAAATCTTATTTTAAATTTATTATCTATAATTGATAAAAGAATGATAAAATTTAATAAACAATTCATAGCTCATTTTTTAAAAAAGATCTTATTTCAAATTTCACAATATCAAAATTTTTCTTCTATCTTTTTTTCTTTGTTGTTTATTGTTTGGGAATCCCTTCATAAGTCTGAATTCCAGCAAGTCCTTCCCTTTTCTTAACTTGCTACTTGAGAACAGTCATAACACAGAGCTTGAGACAAGTCAAACGATCATCCCATCTTAATAATGCAGGTTTATATAAATTTTATTTTCTTTGTTGATATCTTAATTAATTTTGATCCATCCTTTTGTCTTAAAACTACCACTGTTTTTTTTCCTCGGTTATTCCCACAGATTATCTTGGTATTACCCGCAATCACTGTGCCATGAAGGGGATATTTATTTCTCCAGTCAAAATAGGAATAATTTATTTAAATATCTTTCATGAACCTTTTCATATATTGATATGGGCCACGCGCCAAGGGCACTTATTTTCTAGATCGCTTCTTTTTTTGGAAAAAAAAAAAAATCTCGACCACCGAGCAAGCTCGATTCCTTCACCTACTTTTGAAAATGAAATTTCGAGTTTTTACTCCTTTTTTTATCAAGCGTAATTCGGTAACGAGATTCCAAGGTTGGAACAAGTTACTTCAACTAGCTAGTAGCTAGCTGTTTTTAACTACCATATAGTATACTACCTACTTTTCCCGGATATTTTTTAGGGAAAATTTCTTTAAAATACCGCCAAAATCATAAAATTTTGTTTCAGTGTAGTGAATTCCAAAAACCCAAATCAGTCCTGTGTCAGTACGGAATGAACAGTGCAGGGGTGACAAAAGATCATTTTGCCCTTCAGCCCTCATTCTCGCCACTTTCAGAATAACAACGCGAGCTTCTTAATTAACAATTTCGGATTCCTGATTAACAACCCTGTTTTATTCTTTCACATATTCGCATCTTCAAAATATGGTGTTGTTAATAAAGAAAGATGTGTTGTTATTGGCCCTGAAACTTAAATTATGAAGTTATGAACTAAAAAATGAGAGTTGTTAATGTAGAATATGGTGTTGTTAATAATAAGACCGGTATTGTTATTGTGAAAGTAAAAAGATAAAACTGGAGTTGTTATCAAGAATCAAGAGTTGTTAATTAAGAGGCTCGTGTTATTATTATGAAAGTAGCGAAAATGAGGGCTGAAGGGCAAAATCATCTTTTGGCACCCCTATACTGTTCATTCCGTACTGACACAGGACTAATTTGGGTTTTTGGAATTCACCGCACTGAAACAGAATTTTATGATTTTGACGGTATTTTATAGACATTTTCCCTATTTTTTATGTTCTACCTAAATATTAATGTCTAGCGCTTTGAATCCACGCTTGCTTTAAGGATATATTAAAATAATATTTGGAACCAGCCAGCAAGTTAAAGCACGCAACAAGCAAAGTGACGGTTATAATTAGTGGAAAAGATTGCAAAAATGAAGTCGGAAACCAAAGAAGTTTGACTGAGATCGAGCTGGGGACCATATGTTCAATTTGAAGGAGAAGAAGAATCAGACCCGCCTGATCATATACATGTCGATGGACGGGTCAAATTAAAAAGGCCACACGCGGTTGAAATGCTTGAAAAAGCTATTTTGGCTTTTTTAATTTGACGCATGCATGGAGGGTATAAAACTATAAATATCTCTCTCTCTCTTTTTCTTTATCATTATTATTATATATATCTCCACAAGTAAGCTGGAACAAGTGCTTCATTATCCTACCCTCCGGCTCCTCTGAAACACTTGCCACGCTTTAAAATGAGATAGGTAAGTTACGTAGCAAAAAGAAACCGATATATATATATATACACCGTTTATTATTTTAATATATAGTTATATTGGTTGATGATAGCAACAGAATAACCGGTGGGTGATTTTACCAGTTGCCTGACTTTGCACAGTAGTGTGTATGTTTGGATTATGTTTTAGAGAATAATTTTTATAATTTATAAAATAAATATATAAAAAGAAATTTATTTCGACTTATGAAAAAAGATTTCTGAGACTAAAGTTTGAAACTTCCCCAAACACTATATAGCTTGTTGGGTTTGAAGATTGAGAGAATTAAAAGTTGGTGTGTGTAATTAATTAATATATATATATATATATATAACTACATCAGACTTTGGTATATATATAATTTAAGCGTGCGTCTGTAATTAATCACCCGTTAGTCTTACACTCACAGTCGTCGCTTTCACACTGTTTTATTGAAGAAAAAATTGATTTAAAAAAGAGGGAGGTGAGAAGTTGAGATAAGGGCAACATGATGAGCATAAGCGTGTTTTAACTTGCAGGTCTTGAGTGGCCGGTGGAGACAGTTGACAAGTTGAAGAGGAACATGTAAGTGTCCGTTTGGTTTACGGAATTGAAGATAATGTAATGAAATATAATGCAATGTAATGAAATATAATGTAATAATGATTACATAATTTGTTTGGTTTGTCATTAGAAAAAGATGATACATATGCATAACAATGTTTGGTTGAATTACATTGAAAATGAGAAATATATGAGAATAATATAACAAGGGACAAAATTACCCTTATCTACATATATAATGTACATATTGGGTTTATGATAATTTTTTAATATGTGCAATGTACACGTTGGGTTTATGATAATTTTTTAATATTTAATGATGAAAATATTATTTAGTGTATAGGTTGGGTTCGTGTTAATTTTTTAAATATTTAATGATGGAAATATTATTTAATGATATATTTTAATATTTTTTTAAAGGTGGAATATAATTTTTTAATTTTTAATGGGGAACATTTCTTAAGTTTCTATATTATTAATTATTTTTTAATATTTAATGGTGATAATTAAAATTATTTAATATTTAATAGCATTTGTGGATGGCACTTTGGTCAATTTAAAAAATTATGATGGCAATAGTGTCATTTTCACTTGATTATAGGATGTCTGCATCCTCATTCATCAATTATAGCAGTGTAATTCTGATTAAATGTTTAATGATGGAAATATTATTTAATGATATATTTTAATATTTTTTTAAAGGTGGAATATAATTTTTAAATTTTTAATGGGGAATATTTCTTAAGTTTCTATATTATTAATTATTTTTTAATATTTAATGGTGATAATTAAAATTATTTAATATTTAATAGCATTTGTGGATGGCACTTTGATCAATTTAAAAAATTATGATGGCAATAGTGTCATTTTCACTTGATTACAGGATGTCTGCATCCTCATTCATCAATCATAGCAGTGTAATTCTGATTACATCAAATGATGTAATTAGGATTATAAAATGTAATCATGTTTACATTACATAAGTGCAACCAAACGTTGTAATCACTCTATTGCATCAGGATTACATGTAATCCTCTCTCATGTAATCGAACCAAACGGGCTATAAGGGAATTAATGTGTCTTATCTTTTATGCAGTTTTTTTTTTTTTAAATTCAAGCAGCAATTCATGACTTCTTGCCCCAAGTGCATCCTTATAAAACATTCTTCCATTGTCAATTACGGGTAACTAATTAACAATATTTATATTCAAAAAAAAGTTTAATTTTTTTTGGCAAGATAAAGTAGTACAAGGCAGGAGTAGTTGGAAGTTAACTTCGCTTGAAATGAAATTCAAGTCGGCAACAAAAAAAAGAAAAAGAAAAAGAAATTCAACACTTCAAGTCTTAAATATAAGGCATCCTTTATGGGTAAGTCACTATGCAATAAGTTAATATATACTCCATTGTGCACTTTTTATCAGTTTTTTTTTTTTTTGGAGTCGGTCTTTAATATAATTAACTTTTTTTTAATGTCTCAGAATTTAAATTACATTTTCCTTTTTTACCCTTATTAAATACATATCTTTATATTAATTATCTCCCACTCACAACTAATTATCTTTTATTAATCATTTATTACACATTCTCTCTCATAGTTTATATTCATTATCTCTATTATGTTTTTTTCATAAATAGGGATATATTTAGAAAAAACTTGACATTTTTAACACATTTATTGTTTTAACTAATTTTAACCACAAGTTTATTTTGTTCAGTCATAAAAACAGTTATTTATAAAAATAACTAGAGGGAGTAGCATCAAACTCATCTTTTTGTACAAATTTCCTAATCATTATTGTATTGTAGTGAGATATGTATAATTAAAATAAGGGAAAAGTCATAAAGATATTCTCATATATAGGGTATTATATACAAGGTAGAGAGTGATGAAATTTTTTTGTCCTATTTATAAGATAGACAAAGAAAATTTTTGTAACATCCTTATTTTTAGAATATAATTATAATTTAGAGATAATTATGAAATCTTAATTGTGGGATTCAATGTCGTAAGATTTGTGGGCTGTGAGTTCTCTTATGGTTATGTGTGCCATGAATAATGAATATCTTTGTAGTGAGTTTGTGGGCGAGTTTGTGCCCTGAATTCCGATATGTTTTAAATGAGAAATGGTTTTCAATTATCAGAGGTTAGCCAAATTTTATAAAATCATTACGGATAATTGTTGTTTGGAGAAATGGTCGTTTCACAAACTCACCCACAACCCCATTACAAAGATATCCATTACTTATGGCACACATAACAACAGGAGAACTCACAACCCATGAGTTTTACGACATTGAACCCCACGATTAAGATTTCATACAAAACAAATTTTCCATAACAGCTATGGTTGTACGTTCACCAAAATCTTAGAATACTAAAACAAGGCCTCTTACCTAACAAAAGTTAAACAATTATTATAAAATAGTTATCCAAACAGTAAATATGATATCTCTAAAAATATGAGATATCCTATTATGGCAACATAGAAAATAATACAATACCAATACCATAAGAGGCCTACCGGATTCTCAGCATCTATGCCTCTGGTTGCTCCCCTTGGCCTCTAGCCAAATTAGAGGTATCGCCTGAAAAATATTTATAATGATGGGGTGAGACATAAAGTCTCAGTAACCAAAAATTAATTTACAAAATATGCAGGAAAAGAATGTAAGTCAGAGAAGCATGTTTAACTAACATAATATCAATAATATTCTCAATAATTAAACTTCACATAATATGTTCAACAATTAGAACCATTCCCACTCATCCATCCTGCTCCTCATTATAGCTTCTGGACGTGGTACAACCTGTCAATGCTAGTATACCAGGCTAAATGTTGGCTAGTCACTTCAAGAATACTGCCCCCTCCCATGCCACCATCAATATACTGTAATAGGGAGGTGTCCACCCAAAACACTCAACTCAAAATCTAGGCCAGGAATGAGAGAGCTGATGAGCACAATTGTATCATATCTCATAACAGAAAAACAATATATCAATATAGTTCTCAAAACATTTACAAATTATCATACCTTCTACAACATTTCATCTCAAACATCATAACCATCACAACAGTAACAATTTTAATACTATCTATGCTCATATATACAATTTGAAAAAATACACTGCTTCACTGAACTAGGTTCATATTCAAACATACACATAATCTCTAAAAACACATATAAGTAGTATAGATGAAAGTAAGGTTTAGAAAATACCTTACAATCTAAAAAAGCATATAAAATAAATTAACCCAGGTTACCTCAATTCCAAGCTTAACCTTAACTTGAGTATCAAATACGAATAATCACCGCTCCTAAAAAAACTCTACATTATCAATTTAAGTAACAATTAACCCCAAGCAATACTAAAATAAATAATTTACACAATTTATCTCCAATTCTCCTCTACAAATATTATTCTTAAATATTCTAACTTCCTTAACAATCCTTAAACAACCTCTATATCATTTTCTTTCGTCAACCACTTAATTTTATTAATTAAAGTCTCACCTTTAACATATCTATTATTATATAATCATCAATATCAACCTCCTAAAATACCTAAATCTCTTTTTCTAATTTATATGAATATATTCTAATTATTAAACAATATTTGAAATTCCCACATAATTAAAATCATATAAAAAACAATATAATTCTTAATATCAAGTTATAATTTCTTATACAACAAAATTCACCAAACTACATCGATTGGAATTTCCATAATACCTCTAAAAAATCAAATAAATTATTTAATCCAAATTTAATCGGATAAAAAGCCTAATATAGAATTATTCATAAATTAATTATATAGAAAATTCATTATAAAATTATATAACAACTACATAACAAAAGTAACATGATTAAAATTAACCATTAATCCTCATCTATATTCTTATAGTCTTATATTAACAAAACTCAAATTTATCTAAAATCCTAATCTTAAAATTTTCTCTAATCAACACAAAATTACTATCATAAGAAAAAGAAAATTATTTAGAACATTTTCATAAAAGAAGTTTTGTGATTAGAAAAGAATTTGAGTGCTTTATTAATCCCCAAATATATAAAAATACTCCTATCAGTCTGGTTAACCAAGGATAATTGAAAACCATTTCTCATTTAAAATATATCGGAGTTCAGGGCACAAACTCGCCCACAAACCCACTACAAAGATATTCATTACTCAGGGCACACATAATAACAGGAGAACTCACAGCCCACGGGTCTTACGACATTGAACCCCACAATTAAGATTTCATAATTATCTCTAAATTATAATTATATTTTAAAAATAAGGATGTTACAATTTTCATATGAACATATAGTTTCACCATTCATTAAGTATCGTATTGACTTTGTTCTTGTGGAATATAATGTATATTAAATATGAATAAAGTTGAAAAGTTGTTAAATTTTATGAAAGAGTTAATGACATTTAAAGTTTCTCTTTATGCGGGTGAAACATGCTCAAAGTATATAGCACCGGATGCGTATTGGGGACTTGCTTTTCATGTATAGCCGGGAATACGGGCCGGCCTTTCACAGGCTAGCGCCTAAATGGGTCGGCCTGTTTAGGCTCCCTTCCTGTAAAACCCCCAATTTTTGAAGCCTGCGACCCTACAGGGTCTGCCCTTCACAAGTTCGGGCCTAAACGGGTTTAAACTCATTTTAATTCAAATAAAATCACTTTCACGTTTTATAATTTATTTATTATTTTAATTTAAATTAGATACATTATTTTTAAAACTCATAAATTTTTAGTTAAAATAATTATTTAATGTCTAAATTAGTCTTTTTTTAAGTTTAAATGAATAAAATATTGTAGAAATCAAATAAATCAAACCATTTAATAAGCGTTAGCCTGTTACTAATACTCTATTAGATATTTATGTGTCTCTCATATTAATATTTTGATATAATGATATGACATATATTAAGTTATTTTAAAAAAATATTACAGAAATGGCCCTTTTAGGCTCGACTCCTTCTGAAACATCTAGATAATAAATCCAATCTTTGATGGGCTCGGGTCTAAACAGGCTGGCCCGACGGATTTTATCTGATTTCTCTCTACTGGAGCCTGTGTAATTAAAACACGTGCCTATAACAATACCCAAGAAAACACGTGTCTAAGTCAACACGCGATCATGCGTATATGGGCATGTGAGTGCGCGCGCGCGCGCGTCCGTATATCAAAACAAAAATTCTCCATCTCTCTTTTATGTTCCACCCATCATCATCATCATCATCCTGCATTGCTCTGCTCTCTATCAGGGAAACACTCCTCTCCATCCAGTAACTCTGTTAAACACAATTATAAAACCCGCCAATTTCAAACCCGCCACCACTTTATTTTCTCCATTCTTCCCGCCTTTGACTATTATTCCCTTAACTTTACACCCATCTGTGTTTCACAAGTCGCATTATCCCTTATTTAAACATAACTTCCTAATTAACTAGCACACTCCATGACTATGACACTGTCCATCAACTTTTCAGTCAAACTAAAGGCTGACAAAAAACCTTACTAGTCAAATTAGCGCATGTTTGAATTAGTGTTATAGAAATATGTTTACGTAAGTCGAGACAAAACTCCTTCCATATATTTATCTAGTGCACTCTGAATCACAATAGAAAAATAACTTCTACTCTTAATTCAAACAGACACTTAATTGGTGACGTTGTGTGTGTTAGGGGACCCCCCAAAAAGGTCGATTGAATACCAGAAGCTCAATTGTCAATTGAAAACTCAAATTTTGAGTGTTTGGTAGAAGCAATTGAAGTTTGGGCTTACAATCCAAATAGCACGATTGGTTAAAAGCTAAAATTTAGAGCTTATGCAGTTGAGCTTTTAGCATGAGATCGAATAATTAAAATATTTTTTCAGTTGTGCCCAGTGTGTTATCAGAATGATTGTAATTTTACCCTTAATGTAATTTTTCAGCTACAAAAATTAATTTAAAATATTTTTTTGGTACTTTTAACCCCTTAAAATATTTTTCCAAATGTACCCAAAATGTTATGAGACTGATTGCAATTTCACCCTTAATGCACTTTTTAAGCTACAAAAATTAATTTAAAATATTTTTTGGTGCTTTTAACCCCTTAAAATATTTTTCCAATTGTACCCAAAGTGTTATCAGACTGATTGCAATTTTACCCTTAATATACTTTTTCAGTTACAAAAATTAATTTAAAATATTTTTTTGGTGCTTTTAACCCCTTAAAATATTTTTCCAACTGTACCCAGTGTGTTATCAAACTGATTGCAATTTTACCCTTAATGTGTTTTTTCAGCTCCAAAAATTATTTTAAATTATTTTTGGCGCTTTTAACTATCAACACCCATTTCTATTTCGATATTCATAGAGTAATAGAGACCAAGTTCCACAGACATACAGAAAAGTACATATATACTGATAAAATTATTTGTTTACAGACAGACATTAACATAGCAAAATTCACTAATAATTACAAATATGTACAAAATATCCCAAAATATTCCAAGTACAGGCTAAATATAACCACCGGCTGTGACTCGGGAAACGTGCCTGTCAGTTTTCCTTAACTGTGTCTAAAGCTGGGAAAACGGGCCAGCCCAGCCCTACAGGGCTGGCCCTTCACGGGCTCGGGCCTAAACGGGCCGACCCATTTCCTAAAAAGTATAATATTTTTGAAGCCCGCGGCCCTTCACGGGCCTAAACGGGCTTAAACTCATTTTAATTCAATTTTTTTTTAGTTTTACAATTTATTTATTATTTTGCTTTAAATTGGTATACATTATTTTTAAAACTCATAAATTTTTAGTTAAAATAATCATCTAATATCCAAATTAGCCTTTTTTTTAAGTTTAAATAAATAAAACATTGTAGAAAATAAAATAAATCAAACCAATTAATAAGTGTTTGCCTGTTATTAATACTCTATTAGGAACTTAGGTGTCTCTCATATTGATAATTTGATATAATGATATTATATTTATTAATTTATTTAAAAAAAAATATTAAACGGGCCTAAAAGGGCCGGCCCGCAGGGCTTCAGGGCTGGCCCTACAGGGCTTGCGGCCCTACAGGGCCGGCCCTTTTAGGCCCGCTTCCATTTTCAGCCTCTAAATCATAGGCCCGGCCCTTGACGGGCTCGGGCCAAAAGAAACCCAAAATTTACCCTCTCATTTTTTTAAATTTTGGATTCCCACCCAAAATTTACCCTCTCATTTCTTTAAATTTTGAATTCCCACCCAAAATTTAAATATCTTCAACCCAAAAAAGTAATTTACCCCTTCTCTCCTCCCCTCCCTCCTCTACCCTCCCCTCAAACCAAACACACCCTAAGACCCTCTAACATCCTTGGCCAAAATTATGGTATTCTCTAGGAAAAATCGGGATTTTGCTATTTCGGCTCCGTAAACGCATTTCTTTCTACTCCAAACCACTTAATTAATCATCTAATTGAGTTATTACAACTATTTGAACTAAAATTGAAGAGCATAACCCTTACGCACACACATTTCCAAAATTTAAAACCAATGGAAATCCGGAAAAATTTCATCGATTAAATTGCCCATAGCAACTAGAATAGTTAATATACGAAAGTTTGGAAGTTACCTCAAGCTCCTACTAGCTTTTCTTCAATATAGCTGAAACCCTAACCCTTCAACCACAGATTTTTGAGCCTCCAAACCTTAAAGAACAAAGAGAAGTAGCTTAGGGTCGGAGTTATACGCGTTAGGAACCGATTTACCGAAGAAATCACTGACCTTTGCAGGTCTTTCTTCTCTTTCTCTCTCTAGAATTTCACACACTCTCTCTAATTCAGATCTGAAATGGCACGAAAATGGGCTGGAGGAAGGAAGGAGATGATATTTAATATCATATATTATATTATATTTAATTATTAATTTAATTTCCAACAATTTCGGATTTCAGAAATTTCTGGTAGATCTTCTGCTCAAACTTTGGAAAATCATGATTAATTCTTAAAAAATTGAATTGGAGTGATTTCAAAGCCTATAAAACCCTTATTGAGTTTAGTTTCAAGAAAAAATATAGACTTTTGCTAGCTGCAATCACAAAATTCCTAGAATTTCACACTGTTCTAGAAATTTCACAGTTTTTCTGTGCTGACTTCAAAAATTAATAAATTTTTCTATATAACTCTAATTGAGTCATATGACCTATCAAATTAAATCTTGGGATGTCTTCTTCCATCATGTAAAATTTCATAATTTTTGCTCATCATTTGATTTTCCAAAACCACATGACCAACTCACTACCGTATAGGAGACTTCACCAGAAACATTGTTTACCTTTAATTTCTAATATCATATGACCAAAATTAACATTAGTATTGGCCAAATATTATTTTCTTGTATTCCTCTACTCTGGACCTTAATACCGGATTTTTTAAATTATCCAAATTAATTGCATAATTATTTTTGCTCAATGTCTCACGAAAATGAACATTTATAAAATTCATAAATTTCAAATTTATGAATATTCACCATTTTATTGAATTTTTCAAATATTTAAAATATTTTTGGTGAATATAAATTTTGGGGGTGTTACATTAACCCTTTAACATATTTTTTCAGTTGTACCCAGTCTTAGGAGACTGACTACAATTTTACCTTTAATGTATTTTTTCTTAGTAGTAAAGAGCACCTAAAATTTAGAATATTGATTTATTGATTTTCATCCACTTTAAAATATTTTTTCAGTAGCACCTAATATTTTAAAGTAATTTTTAATATTTACTTGATCTTTTAAATATTTTTTCACCCACTCTCTCTTACTATTATCACAAAAGTCACCTGTGCTTAAGCCAATCCAAACAAGTTTTATTTTTACAAAAATCATTTATATAACCGCTAATCCAAATATAAATCACAATACATAGTTTGGCTTTTACCAAAAATAATATTACAAAAAGTCAAATTAAAACAAGCTCAATTAGCAATCATTGTTCCAAACATACACATTATTTTATTGATTCAAATTACATTTGTAACTCGCTCTCATTCATTGGTTGTATTATTAGTACTCCTATGATTCCATTTATAAGGTAGAGTGTATGTGGATTATTTATTCATATTTATAAATCACATCATTAGATTTATACAATTTTAGATTTCATTAAATAATTTGAGTCCCGGACCAACTCACGTATATTTTTTACTAAAAAGAATCAAGTATAAATGATTACACCCATTCATTAGTAAGACTTACGTTAACTAATGAATCTTATATATAATACCCTTTGGACAATCAGCCATTGACGCCTACAGAATTTTCAGACTTGAATCAAAGGGGGGAAAACATAAGGAGACGCATGAATATAAGAGATTTATGTTTGGCTTGAACATGAAGAAACGACATTTCACGATGGAGAATCTGTGAGACGAAAGTTGACCTTTCAAATATTATGCTCAGAAATTCCAAAGAGCACACACTTATGACACACACAAAGGCCACGTGTTCCCTTCCTGCTTCTGCCTTCTGCGCTGGGATCCACCTCTATTATTTTTTTTTTGACCCCGACAAAATCCGCGTCTTTTGTTCCCGATTTTACCTTTCTTTTCAATCATATAAATATTACTCCGTGGTATGCCCGCATATTGCTAATACCAAAAATACCCCACAGAAGCGAGGAAAAATAACAATATCACTACTCTTTTGCTAAGCAGCAGCTCAATTCGACATTTGGATAAACATAAGTGTGTGTCGGCCAGGCCCAAATGTTGGACGGTTGCCTTATTGTTGAAGACCGTGCATGTGACTAAGTTATAGGCAGGGAGTGATATCCTGCGCACAATTTCCCATATATTAGATGGAATTCAAGGTGAGTGGCATAGTTTAAGATTCACAAGTTATATTTCTTCTGCCGGATTATATTACTATTTTCTTGTTAGTGACAGATATACTCCTATTGGAGACAATCTTTTTCTAAGCACTATAAGAGCTGAATTATATTAATTGATTACAATCATTCACTCAGATTCGTTCTGGGTCATTGTGAAGCAAGGCATCAGTTGAATCAACCAAACAAGTTGGTGACAGATATTCGGGGTATACACGGCTTCACGGATTAGGAAGCAGGGGAGGAGTGTATATGAAGCCTCTGAAAATGATCTGATAATATGGAAGGGTCAAGGCAACTAACAACAACATAATCATTCGTCACTGACCCATTTATGAAAGGAAGAGTCAAATTCCGCAGCTTCATAATTGTCCTCTATATGCTACAGCTTATCCTGATACGCGGAAAACATCACACTCCTGAAGGCAACTATGGCCATTCATTTGATACCTTTCTGAAAGCAATATAATCGTTTATAATTTATTCGCAATTGACAGCAATTTATGTTCCTTGGGAAGCGCACGTGCCAGAATTCTTACCCCCATGATTTCTTTCCAATGGAGGTAACCACCACTAACCACCATCCAAACATTATAAAAGTGCATGATCCCTTCCCTCTAAAGTGACACCACTAGGTCTCATTCGTAGACAGAACAAAAAATGCCCATATGTACATATTCCAAACACCTCAATGCAAATGTGTCCAGTAAACGACGCACACATTTGCGGAGCCATCCAAGTTGGTGCATTGCCATTGTCCCAGCCTGTGTCCTCATTCGGACAAGAAAACTTCCCACTAACATCACTAACTTTCATTCAAGTTATAATTCAGGTTGAGAAGTCGCGCAAGGAAACGCCACATTACAGTATCTCCAACTCCATCCCACAAAGCAAGGAAAACGCCAAAACACAATTATGCTTAACCAAGCTAACTCAAATTTCAATCCTAATATCAGCTAACATATGGAATATTGCATCGTTTATGGGACAACAGGAGTGAGCTTGATGTTAAAATCGCGTGATATTTAATTTCACAGACGTATGTTTCATTCTCACTATGAGCATATTTGTGGTATAGAACGAACAAACATTTACAACTACCATGTCTTAAACATCCGTGTCTTTTCCAGAGAGAGACCAGGAACTGATAGCCATCAAAAGTATGAATGTGATCTTTTGTAACATCTATGGAAAAACTTCATGGAACTCTTAGTTTGAAAAATTTCAAGGCGAATTGTAATGTCAATATAATTTGTCAGGTGCTTGTGGGTTTGTGACAACGCATGACATATCTCCCCACTATGTTTTTCACAGGCAGTGGTCCCCTGTTCATATGGAAACAGAACAGTGTCAAAACAAATAATGGAGTTACCCAAAAAAACAAGATTAATGGAAAAACATAAACGAGAGCACACGAATTTGGGGCAGGAATTAATTACCAAACATGGGAATCGAAGCTGTTGTTTCGATTGTCACCTAACACATAAACATGACCGTTTGGAACATACTGCAGAGGATGGAATTAATATCAGGAAAAAAACAAAATCAAATATATGTTGGTAAAAATCCAACTTTTGAAGCATAATTAGAAATTCTTCATGATCAGAACCATTGATGTCATTATAGGGAAGGTGCCCTAGTTGATTGGAGCATTACCCTCCTTTTCTAATCCATAGCTGTCATAATCATAATTCAAGAGTGAAATGAAAAGGGAGCATAGTATTTTATCAAGGACCCACAGTTAAGTATGTTCTGTATGTTGGCTGTGCTGCCACATAATCTTCCTTCCGAGCAACTCCATTAATGTAGAGAGATCCACGACGAACCTGAAAGGAATTAGAAGTTCAAAGCAACCAAAACCTGATGTTATTAGTGATGTTACCACAAAGCTCATCAAAGAGAGTAACCAAGTTATGGACAAGTTGTAGAAAGACATCGATCTTCTCGAATTGAATTAGTATTGGTGTTTGTCACTATAACTGAGGAGCAAACCTTAGACCAAGAAAAGGTGGGGAAAAAACGGGAGCAATCTTGTTGATTATGAAAGAATCGTTGTCAAAAACATAATCTTAGTTTCAAAATTGGAAGATCTAGGAAATGAGTGTTCATTTACATCAATCTTGTTGATATATTAATATAGGGGACTATACTAAACCATCAAGTCCATCTGTAACATTGGCATAATCTTCAAGAAAGGGTTTCAACAAACATTTGGACCTACCTCAACAAGATCTCCTGCTTTTGCAACAACTCTCTTGATAAATATATCTGCTGCTTTGTCTCCAGATGGCTAAATAGAAAACCAACCATGTCACTGAAATGCATAACGAGCTACCTTCTAAGCATGTGCAAGTAGGCTAAATATTCCTTACCACACCACTCATTAACATATACCTGTGTTGGATCTCGGAATAATACAATATCCTGTACGGCAGGACTCCTTATGTAATACGAAGCCTGTGAAAGTTCCCAAAATTCTTTGAATCATTAACCAGATTACAAATGCAGAAAGGAAGGTACTTCCGATTATTTCTTAATTACAAGAATAAAAATGGTCGTCAGCTGAATGAACTACACTCGCAGCACATAAAGCAATGAAATGTCACCAGTTTTTTTATCACTGCACAGGATGGTAAAATCTGTAAATTTCTAAAATGCCCCAACATTGGTTCAACAACTAAGGAGAGTTTATCAGTTCCAGAATTTTTTTGGCTCCTGGACTAGAGAAGCAAGAATAAAAAGCAAATATTTTCTGTTCAAACATGAATCCTCAACAATGCCAGTTGCCATACTGCATCTGGATATTCTATTGTTTTAGGATACACACCACTCGTTTGCAGTAAACCATGATCTGATATCTCTTTGACCAAAGGTATTTTTCATCCTTCTCTCATGTCCTTCTCCTGCATGAGTCTTCCAGTCAATTATCCAAAGTCGCTACTAACTTGTTTAGGCATCTTCAGAAATTTTTGAACGACCCTTGTCAATTTCATTTCATGTAGGAATGATTTAATGTTTAAGATAATTTGGACATTGCAGTCTCAGTGTTTTACTTTTCTCACCACTAGCACACAGACTAGCAAGACTGGCAGCATGTCTTCTTATAGAATAGCAACCTCAGTGCCATAAGCTCTACCTTATTCATTACACAATATGTCAAACAGGTAAACTGAGATGACCAGGATGAATCTCAAGTTAGCAGAAATTGAGGTTGAGCTTTTGATAGAGACTAAGCTAGTATGGGTTGCTACTGCTAAGTCTCATATTTAATTGAAATGTTCTAGGGAGTATTTAAGCGAATTGGTTCTCCCATCTCAATGGTTAGCCCCTAGGATAAGGTTTATCATTCCAATTGAGTATCTATTGATTGATATCAAGATCTGGTTGTCAATGGCTCTAAAAAGGACTACCTATGGAGGGTTTTGGCAGGCAAAAAAACTGAATGAAATGTTATAGAGTGTTGCCCTGCCAGGTTGTACCATTAATTAAGGAAGAGAAAAATTAAGATCGTATACCTACTACCACCATTATCCTCTTCTGGTCATCTTGAATTTCAAGTGTGTGATAAACATGTGTGGGGCTATAATCAAGAGTCAAATTCATATCTGACGCAACTCACACCATGGAGATTCAAGCGGGGGAAAACTTAAGGCTTCACTGAGATTACCCCCATGGAGCTGAAAAAAGGCTTTAAATACCCAAACACTGTCAGCATCTAGAAAGCAGTAACATAAAACTGAAAATAGAACCTATCTCATTAACGGTAGAATTCATAGAACATTGGAGCTTGGGACCTATATGGTTTCAGACAAGGGATATAAAAGTTTAATTTATGCCGAAAAAAGTGCAAAGAAGTTTTCTCTGCAAAGTAACACTTCTAGCCAGGTGTATTGTTATGAAATGTCCGCACATGGTAATTAGTTGTCAAACTTGACGAAAGCCTAACTGTGACAGCTCTCTGCTCCTACCGTAAATGCAGGACTACCAAGAGCACATCTATTTATGTTTGGACCTGCTAATAAATTTGAATAGCAATATTCTCGCAAGTGGAATGATCCAGTTGTTACAACTAAGTTAATAACCGAAAGAAGTGACTTGGAAAACTTTCTATTTACTGGATGAGATATGGCCATTGGTTAGAATAATAGTCCAGCAACACTGGGATGATAGTAACATGAGCAAATAAAGAGAGGGAGACTAATAAGACTATGAGTTTTTCCACTATAAGTAAAAGGACAAGTTGAGCTATCTTAAAAGATTCCCACGGAAGGAATAAACGCAGGTAAAACTGCGGCAAGTAAAGCTCCTATATTAATTACTGAACTTCTGGAAGCTTTATCCATATCTAACTAGCTAGACTCTTTTCATGTCCCAGAGAATAAGAGAACATACACTACGAAGCATGATGAATATAAGAAATTAAGAATATACAAAAACACGTCTTTAATATAGAAGGGATGAGAATATCAAGAAGAATCGAAGATTGTGCACCTTCTCGACAATGATTCGATCACCAGCTGTAAGAGTCGGGTTCATAGAGGATGAAGGTATGAAGCGGAGCTCCAAAAACATGGTCCAGAGAAGGAACATCACCAAAAGTCTCAAGAAGCCATCGAAACCGGGCCATCGAAGAAAGCCCCAACTCTGACAGGGCATCCATCTGAAGGAAGGACATGTAATAAGAAAGGCGTACAATGCTGAGGGCCTCAGGAAACTCATCAGGTAAACTGCGGGGAAAAAAATACAGAGAGAATAGGGGAGTCAGAAATTGAGGAAATTTAAAGCTTCAAAATCCAAGATCTGATCTCGATGGAACGTCGAGAATTGCTCAGTAGAGTGTGGGATCAGACTTTTGACTGAAATGGTTGTCTGAATGTTAAAAAGCAGAGAATGGAGAAATCACGGTGAAATACACTCATAAGACAAACAAACAATTGTGGATTAACAAGATTTTTAGATCAAAAGCAGAGAGGGAGGTCATTATGATCAGTGATCACCATGAGAGAAGCCCCAGCTTCAACCTTCAGCGTTCGGCTAACAGGGAAAGAGAAATGGGTTTATATTTAATTTATTTATATATCAGAGGGCACATTTGACGCCTTGCTGGTTAAGAAATGAAAATTGAATAGTGAATACAGACATTCAATCACAATAAACGGTGCCGATACATTTAACGCGTTCTAAGCTTACGTCAGCAAGGCGGCCGGTGCATGGTCAGCAGTTTGCACAGTGATGAAGTGAGGTGACGGTATAATTAATATTCTATCCAGTCCTTCATGCACAGCATGCAGAATTTATTTGAATATAACTAATTACCAACTGGCAAAAAAAAAAAAAAGAATCTAATTATCGTTTTAACCGCATAAGGATTTGGCTGTAAGTTGCCTAGATCTTGACCTAAAAAGTAATGGTCAATTGTAATACGCTGAATCCAAATGATCATAGATGAAACATGTCTTCTATGATGAAAGGGTTAAAACGGCGCTGACTCCCATCTATAATTGTTATTGAAGACTTACATGTAGTCCTTGTGAATTGTCGTTTACATCTAATGGTGCATCGATTAATCACCCGATTCCGTAGAATCGAAATGGTCGTCAATTTATCAGTGTAGATATATGTTTGTTTGGTAACATCCTAAACTATGGTTTACGCAACCTGAGACAAAACTCCTCTCACATACTTACTTCGTAAGTCGTAAAAGCTATTAAAAAAAACTAATCCAAACACACACATTATCTCCTATGATGAAAGGGTTCACAGTTATAATATTAATTTTTTTAGTAATTATTGCACGACTTCAGCCACTATTTTAACAATAATCATTTGAATGTGTGCATAATTATTATCACAGATCTGACAAAAATCTGTTTAGTTGTATCTGGTTATAATAAGTAGAACATATACGTAACTCAAATCTGACCGATTTTTTTTAAACTACAAGGGTTGTCTTCCCATTTAAATTTCAATTCAACGATGAAAGTTATAATTAAAATTAAACAACCAAAATGTTAATAGAAAGATATCATCTACATGTAATTAATTAATCGTTTGATTAATGTTCTCGAGGAGTTTGAACACAATAAATTAATACGGGAAATTTGACTAATGTACTAATAAAAGTTGATCATAACATACTTAGTACCCTATATAACGCACGGGAGAGATTTATGGTTCTTACACATATTAAATCAAAAACGACGTTTTTTACCCTACAAAAGAAATTTTCCTCGTTCTTTTGTTTTATCATCATGAAAAAAGAATAATCACTGACTTGTTTTTTTTCTTCTTCTTATTCCTTTTCCGCAAATCACAATGACTTGTTCTTTTCATTGTAGTGATTGGGTATATTACATAAAACAGCAATTTTCTGCATAAACTTTTGCAAAAGTTTTAGAATATTGTAAATTCTAGGGAAATTTTTAGAAAAATATGCTGAAAATATCAAAACCTCAAATTAATTTTATTTACCACACTACATCAGTTATTTAATTTACTTGCTGAGTAAATGACAAAATACAATTTAGTAGGAAACATTGATGTGAAATTTTCAAATTTTAAAGGCGTTTAATTAGAATTTTCCCTAAATTTTAAAGCCGACATAGTTAGCCTCCATGATGATGTTGTTGCTGTTGTTATTTAGGAAAATTTCACTTACCCCTTTGGTAGTAAATTAATTTCAGTCAATCCCTAAAACTTTCTAAAGCTTCACTGTACCTTATATTCAAAATAAAATTAATTTTTGTGGATAAAAGACAATGATACCCTTCTTTTATTTTTTTCAGAAAAGTATTGACAAAGCAAATAAGGGCATTTACAAGATAAATGAAGAGATTTACAAGATAAATAAAGGAATTTGAAAGAACCTAGAGAATTAAAAAAAATTTGGCCATTTACAAGACAAAAATGAAAATTCACTAGATAAATATGGGCATATACAAGACAAATAAAGATATTTATAAAACAAATAAAGGGATTCAAAAGAATTTAGAAAGTTAAAACATTATAGCCATAAGATATTTATAAGACAAATAAAGGGATTCAAAAGAATCTAAGAATTAAAAACATTTTGACCATTTACAAGATAAATATGAAAATTCACAAGACGGGTATTCATAAGACAAATAAGACAATTTACAAGACAAAAAAAGTAAGGACATTATTGTCTTTTCACCCATAAAGTTTAATTTCATTTTGACTATGGGATGCAATAAAATTTCAAAAAGTTTTAGAGGTTAACTAAAATTAATTTGCTACTAAGGCGGCAAGGATATCACTGTCTTTTCATCCATAAAGTTTAATTGCATTTTGACTATGGGATGCAGTAAAGTTTCAAAAAATTTTAGGTATTAGCTAAAATTAATTTACTACTAAGGCGACTAACTGAAATTTTCTCTTTGTTATTTTGTTGCAAGGCTCAAAGTGAGATAATGCTCGAATATGTAATACAACAAATAAGAGCATTTACAAGATAAATGAAGAGATTTACAAGACAAATAAAGGGATCCGAAAGGACCTGGAGAATTAAAAAATTTTTGGCCATCTACAAGACAAAAATGAAAATTCACTAGATAAATATGAGCATCTACAAGACAAATAAAGATATTTACAAAATAAATAAAGGAATTCAAAAGAATCAGTGAGATAATGCTCCAAAGTGAGATAATTGAAATTTTGCTACTAAGGCGGCTAATTGAAATTTTCACTTTGTTATTTTGTTGCAAGGCTCAAAGTGAGATAATGCTCCAAAGCATGCTCGAATATGTAATACAACGCGTTTGGCTTCTCTCCCATACATTCCCATCCATTGCCTCTCCCTTATTTAAAAACGACACCGTTTCAACCTTAAAATTAGATCCCTCCCTAACTCAACAAAACCACCATTTCATTTTGTCAAAACAGTGGGGTCTACTCACCACATTCCCAAAAAGGTTCCAATTTCAATTTTGACCCATCTCTCTACCTTTTATCAGCCGGCAACACAAAAAAAAAAAAAAATCAGTTTCTCAGTCTTCTTCGTCTTTCAGCTCATTTTCAATTTCTACTCTTATTATAATTAGTGGGGAATCGATCGGAACTATCTGGTCAGTGTACTTCTGGAAATGGTGAAGGAGTTGATGCGCACGATGACAATACAATTTCCTAGATTGGGTGTGAAGAAATTGAAAGTCGATTCGGAAATGAAGCTTTAGAGTTTCGTTTATGGCTACGGATTTGAGTTCGCATGGCTCGAAGTATGTTGAGAATGGGGAATCTGAACTGGATGAGTGTGATATTAGAGAAGCAGTCGGAATTACAGAGGAGTTGTTGGCTATAGTATTGGAAAAAAGGGGGATAAAAACCACATACTATTGAAGGCAGTGGGAGAGAACCGGATATATTATTAATATAATTCCTTTGTTTAATTGTGCTACTGCAATTTGAATTTAAACCTTCTGTGGCAATTTGGTATACCATACTTTATGTCCTCTCTGCAGATAAAAAACTCTTATAGTTGAAATGAGGATTACGTGTGGATCTTTCTAATGATAAAATTATGGAGTTACTCAAATCTAATAGTTTAGATGTAAGCAAAAGAGCTACTTGTCCATATGTCTATGTTGAGCTGAAAGACGAAGAAGAAGATTGAGAAACTGATTTTTTTTTTTGGTGTTACCGGTGTTACCGGCGGATAAAAGGTGGGGAGATGGGTCAAAATTGAAATTGAAACCTTTTTGGGAATGTGTTGAGCGGACTCCACTGCTTTGACAAAATAAAATGGTGGTTTTGTTGAGTTGGGGAGGGATCTAATTTTAAGGTTGAAACGGTGTCGCTTTTAAGTAAGGGAGAGGAAATGGATGGGAGAGGAACCGAACGTAATACAACAAAATGCTTGACATCAAATGGATTTGGCTAGCGTCCACTGTCCATCCTTTTCCCCAAAACTCACCGTTTTGGTGCAGTTTTGGGATAAAATGTTGGGGGTTAACCTTTTTTATATTTTTTAAATGGTATATAGTATTTTGAAGTATTTTTTTGGACGTATCTAACATCTTAAAATATTTTTTAAGTAACGTGCAGTATCTTAAAATAATTTTTAGTGTTTTTAATCTCTTAAAATATTTTTTTAGCTATACCCAGTCTGTTAGCAGACTAATTGTAATTTTACCTTTAATGTACTTTTTTAATTCCAAAAATTACTTTAAAATCCATTTTAAAATATTTTAAAGTAATTTGTGGAATTGAAAAAGTACATTAAAGGTAAAATTATAATTAGTCTGCTAACAGACTGGGTATAAAAAAAATATTTTAAGAGATTTAAAACACTAAAAATTATTTTAAGATACTACATGTTACTTAAAAAATATTTTAAAATAGTAGACGCTTTCAAAAAAATATTAGATACCATTAAAAAAAAGGTCAATCCCAATATTTTATCCCAAAACTACACAAAAAATGATGTAGTTTTGGGGAAAAGGATGGCAGCGGCCGCTAGCCAAATCCGACATCAAATAGGGGAAAGTACAGTTTGAACTTTACTAGAAGTAACAGTCAAACTAAGCCTATCCAACCGAGAATTGGACAATTACATGAAATTCTCTGTGCTCAACTTTGAAAAAGTTCTTGAGGGGTTGACGGTGGACACGACTTCTTTGCCACGTACTTGTACTGAAACAGAAAAAGAAATAGGAGAGAAAACATCAGAAGCCAGATTTATGACAAACAAAAAGAATACAAATACGCACGCGGCCCGCATCAGCGTACCTTGTGTTGACTGTATTTCTCTCGGATTGCAGGTAAGCTAGAACTATGGCTGTTATAACATAGACGATGGAGATCCTTCACACAGTTACGCAAATCAGAAGCCTTGTACAGTGTGTAATGCTGCAATGTTGAATTCTGTCGTAGAAATGACATTAAGTCAGGCTAAAATAGTACGAAGATTGCTTTAATGTGGATTCTGTAAGCAAATTTTTGAAAAGCTACCATGTACAAGTGAAAGAGCTATCATTAATAAGTTATGAGATTTATCAATATATTATTTCTCTTATTTGAGACCTAAATGATATTCTTTTTCTTCTTCTTTTTTTTTTTTTTGGGCGGTGAAGAGCAGCCTACCCATGGTTTTTTTGAAGGGGAAAGGATGAGTTTCGCCAGGAAGATTGAAGAAGCAGCTATAAGTGATGGGGCATAACAGAGCATTGCATACTCCAGTAGAGACAATTCAGCAATATAGTTGGTCAAGAACTCTAATTGTAATGGTGCCACCTGAGAAATCAGGAGTTAAGCATCAATCATTCTGGCTAAAAAGATGATCAATTTAAGGTTACGTGCATTGCAATTCAAAAGGCCTCAGTGATAAAAATGATCCAACCTTAACCAAACATTTCATGCTAGAATGATTACACATAAACCTTTTTGAAGAAAACCTAAATCGAGTAAGATACCTCATTCCCTCCTTGGGCTGCACGAATAAATTGTCTGAAGTCAAATGAATCAAAGGTAAAAAGTATTAGGGCAGCGTAAAAGAACTAATGAGGGTTTATATGATGGCAATCTGCCAGCTATTACCTTGAGAAACATTTTATTGTTGGAGCTGTCATTTCAAACTTCAGATAATTTAAGACTGCTGATTCCATTTGCAAAACCTGCATCAAGTGGTTTGCTTGAGACTTGCACGCTTCACTTGATTCAAAGTCGATTGAAAAATTCAGTTTAGGGAAACAGTAGAACCCAAACCTCTTCTTTGAGGTATGTGTTATCAGTTATATAACAATATTCCTCCACCTGAGGCGCACAAATCTCCTCATATTTACTGGCAATCAAAACCAAACATACAAAATATCGTCACTTTATGTCCATACATCATTACAACTGTAGAGGGGGGAAAGTAAAATTCCCACGAATGGAGTAACATTATGCTTCCTTACGCGGCAATCATCATGCAGGCAACACCAAGTAATTGTAACTTTTGCCTACACATCACATTCCCTGAAAGGAACCGATCTATGTAGTTGACTGTCAAATACAATGTATCAGGCAGAAGCCTATACTCTTCAGCTACCTGCAGCAGGAAATTGAAGTTTAGCATGTCTCGGGGCACGATAGTGAACTCTTGTTTGACTTTTGGCACAATCCAAAATTATCTGTCAGTCGAAGGTTCTCCATTTGCAATGTATCAAATCAATATTTTTGAACTCAATAAGTTTTTCAAATTCATGTGCGGATATTGTAAGAAACAAATAAATGCAAAAGGTTCAACAGATTACCTCAACGAGCCAGTCAACTAAAATAGCACGCATGTTGGAATTGATGTCCTTCTGAATTCTCTCCATGAAGTCTGTGGAAGGCCTTTTCTTTGCCTGAGAGTCCAGAAAATGAACCCAGATAAGAAGATACATCAAAAAAATACAAAAAAAGAAAACAACCGTTTAATGTTTTGTAATAAATCTATAAATGTAAAAAGAGGTTGCATGTAGAATAAAATAATTGTATTCTACAGAGGAAGTAAAAACAGAATACAAGAGTAAGTTATAAACTTTTATCAGAGAAAAAAAGTTCAACCTCGGATGCACGCAAATGCTTGTAGATATCACATGCATAGGGTGCACAAAGCTGGGGATCCAAGTAGTTGTCATCGATATTGACAAATTTGCCATCTCTTTCCAAGTCAACAAGTAAGTCTCTACTACAAACATTAACTACAAAAATAAACCAATAGAACAGCATTAGAAAGTTTTGGAAAATGAAAGATTTTGCACTTCACTGTCCCAAAGATAAAGACACACGATAGCTCAAGAATTGCTTGGCCAAACTGTTTTGCTGTACCAAAGCTAAGACAGTGAAACTGGCTACACGGACAAAGAAAATGAAAAATTCAACAGGAAACCTGGCGCCTCCGTATTATCTGAGATGTTCACATTGCTGAATGTCTTTCTGTCAATAGAATCAAGTGCTGAAACATCGCTGTTGTCTATATACTCAATTTCGTGACTCTTCAAAGAATCACTGGTAGACATCGTCTCATCCAAAGAAACTGACATCCTATCTGATTTGATAGGAGAAGTATCCATGCTGCAAGGAAGAGCAGCAGCAGTAGAAACACTTTCATCCCTTTGAGGGAAAGAAGTGGCCTTGGGAAAAACAACTGAAGTCGATTTAGCATTTGACGAAGTAGGCATTTTATTCCCGGAAATGGCTGAGTTTGTAGTGCGAGCAGGGAATTTCTTCTTCCTCTGAGTAATTTTGGTTGTGCATGGTACCTTCCAATACAAAATTCAGTTAGTTCAGAACCCATGATGAATTTACAGCAAACGAATAACCCAATTTGTAACAGTTATCAAACAGTTTCAAGATAAGAACTGATAATGAAGACTTTGCAACAGAGACGAATTAAGAACATGCTATGAAACACACCCTGCAAGCCTAACTGCCTAAACACCTCGCAACGATTTTTAATATTGGGCTGAGCTTATACCTTGAATGTCTTGGGATAATGTCATTGACTAGACAAGGGTAAAATTCCTCATACTGTTTGATTTTAAGTTCCTCAATAAATGCATGGCATTCAGAGGAACCTTTTTGAACTCCCAATCGATACCAGACACTGTACCCAAGTTCTGTCCTAATTTCATTTATATCGGCCCTCAAGATTTCTCAACACCCCGAGTTCCACTACAAAACATTAATTTTGCTTTCTCAAGGGCGAGAATAAGAAAACTCTGTCAATTTGTTAAATTAAACACGTTGGTAAAACTCCAGATAAAATAATGCTCCGCCGGATTGTGTTAATTCGAACACACTAAGAAGTTAAACAACCAAAGTAATATTCAATACCAACGTAGATGATGGCAGTGACTTTCGCAAAGCACTGTGGGACGCATTCTTTTGATTGGTCAGGTTACTGAGGGGCGCTCGCTTCTTGGCCAAGTACGGAGGGGCTGCCATAACCTTCCCCGCATTTTCCCACGACGGTGCATGCCGCTTTGCCAAAGACGACGTCGTCGATGAGGAAAACGATGGACGCCGATTCTGGGTCGACATTTTAGTTTCGGGATCAAAACCAGGTCAAATTTTCGGGGACATGAATGTTTCCTTAGATATCTCCACTCCTCCAATGTGATCACACTTGTAAACGGAAACCAAAGGCACTGAAGATGAAGAAGAAATTGAACGACTAGAAAGAGATTACTAAGAACAAGGGTCCCCCTGCTTTGTGTGATGACCTTTTGCAGAGACAGAGAGAGGGTGTTTCCTGCTGCAAATTAAATAAATATTGTGCTTTTGGAGCGGAGAAACGGGTCGGTTTGAAATTGGTCGAGATCTAGGCCGCGGATTCGACTCGGTAATCGTTAGGAAGGAGCGGGACGCAGAAGTGGGCCCCGCGCTGGAATCTGGTTTGGTTCTATTGTCCAACAATATTTAACGTCCAGCCCTTTGTTGCCATCCGCTGGTCAAGCGATTTGTATATGTCCTATTTTCCACTCTTTAGAGAGATATGATTGGTCTGTCACTGCCTTGAATGTAACAGTCTGTGAGTCAGGGTTTTGTAGTTTGAATTCGAATTCAAACGGTCACTTCATCTAGGTTGGCTGCTTTGCGGAGCCTGATGGACAATATACAACCCAGCTCACCTCATCACCTCATCGATCATGGACTTGTGGCTATGTTCCAAAATTTCTCCCTTTTTTCGAGAAAAGTTGTGCGTTTAGTCTAATCACATTTGATCAAGAAGAAGTATAAGGGGCTCCTAAAATTAGGTCTACTTAAAGAAGAAAATATTGATGACATGTTATTGTTGTAGCTTTAAAAAAGTTATTGTGGACAACTATACTCTATAAATGATTTATTAATATTCATAAATGCAATAATATACAATCATCAAGAATATTAAAAGTGGCTCAGAAGAAGATAACTATTAGAAGAATTTTGATACGACAAATATATTGGGTTAGTAAAAGAAGATCACTAAGTGTCTGTTTGCATTAGCAGTAGAAACTATTTTTTCCACGTGATTTACGGTATACGAGAAAAATATGAGTTGAGTTTTATCTCGACTGACGTGAAGATTCTTTTTAAACACAAACTCAAACAGACTGTCTCACGTCTCTTTATCACTAAGATCCACAATTTGCCATGGGTATCAAAAAGGTGCATTCAACAATGTATTGGGATATTTATTTATTTTTATTTGGACTACGATGTTTATTTTATTTGATGGTAAGGTCTTCTTATATATGGCATTTAGGGCCCATTGTTTTAAGCAATTCGAACCCAATTCAATTCAAGTACTAGATGGGAGGTAACTCTCCCAAGTTCCAATCACATCATCTCCATGTATAACGCCCAGTGATTAAACATACGAGTTGATAATTAAGGAATTCACACCACCTTCATTTAAATGCCTTTGACTTGTTTAAAAAAGTCACGGTTATAAGTGGCCAGGGTTAGGGACGGCATGGCCCCTCCTACCTGGTGACTAGCATGAATGATAAAGGGCTATATGCCTATATGTGCAACCCGCCATTGAAAAAATTAGAATTAAGGTGTTTAAATAACTTCTAATTTTTTTTAGAAAAAAAGTGTAACATTAACTATAAACTATTTTTTGGAGTAAAAGTAATGATCATTTGGGATAGTTTGTTTTTGACTTATAAGTGCTTATAAATCATGATTTATGATATATGAGGTAAGTATGTGAGAGGAGTTTTATTTCGACTTAAGTAATAAACACTTATTTTCCAAAAAAAAAAAAAACTATTCCAAACATAGCTGCAATCATAAACATTATAAAAAAGGATAAAAGTGACTATGACTTTAATAATCCCAAATATTCGTTGCCGTGAGATTTTTAATTAAAGTCAAGGTGCTAAAATAATCATTAACTATATACAAAAAATGCAAAAGTAATCATAAGCTTTTTTTGGATGCAAAAGTAACTAAAATGTGGCTTCTTGAACATTAATTCTTAAATTTTTCCTTGACTTTTGTATTATGAGTGTTTTATCAGTTTTGGGATTAAAATGACAAAAGTCAAAGAAAAATTTATTAGTTAATGTTCAAGAAGTCACCCTTTTTTTATTCTAGCGAGAATGATGAAGCAAAAGAAACTTGTCACCCCAATTCCAAAAGCTAAAATTTCTAACATGAATCGTTGACCTTAAAAGTACCGTTGTTACAATGTTGAAGCAATCCCATAATCAACCATGAGAAGATTTCAAGGGAGGATATCTGAGAGGAAAACTATGAGGCAATGAAAGACCGCATATGTATATGGTAGGGTTGAGAAAATCCACGTCACCCCCAGTCATCTCATAATTAAAATTCAATTAGACTCCAACTAGCACAATCAACAAAAAAAATTATGAATTAATGTTCAATAAGTCATCTTTTAATTAATTTTGCATCCAAAAAAAGTTATAATTACTTTTGCACTTTGGGTATAAGTTAGTAGCTATTTTAACACTTTAACCTTTTATTAAAAAACTCACAGGGTGGCAAGCAATCTTGCGAAGAATGGTCTTTCCAATTCTAATTTCTTTGATCCGTGTCCTACTCATCTGAGGACCTTGGTGCTTCACGATTGTATGGGAATTAGTTCCCCACCTATTCAATTTTAGTTCACGAGCATAGCCCTCATTTATATCAAAAAGAAAAAAAGTTCGCAATAATGGAGTAATGGATGTTAACAGGGGTTTGGGATTATTAATGTTATAGTTACTTTTGCTATCTTTTATAATGTTTGTAGTTACTTTTACTTTAACATGATGGTTTATAATTACTATTACACTTTTCAAAAAAATTAAAATTTGTTTAAGTACCGTAACTTAAAAAAGCTAAAAGTCATTTTGAGATATGTTAGGTCAAGTCGAGTAGTGAGCTTTACTGCCCAAGTGGCAACACTTTGCCCATGTATTTTTAAATGTTCTTTTCATATGTCTTGGTGAATAACACAAGGTTAAGAACGTGGTTTGGTGTAGATGATTTATGGTTCTTGTTCAATGAAATACTGGGTTTGTTTAGGTTAACTTGCCATATATATATATATAATTATAATAATAAGCATATGTATTCTCTTATTGGAGTCAATTCTACACATATTTTATTTAGATAAAAGAGAAAATAAAGAAAAAAGGAAAATTGGAGAGAAAACTGGGTGGACCCCATGGTCCATCTCCCCACCAAATTTTCTCCCATGGGAGGTAGGGGTGAGCAAAACATATGTAACCCGCCCGTCCGCCCGCGCCCCGTGATTTTTTGGCCAGTTTAAGCCCGCCCAGATTGGGCCCGTAACGGGTACGGGCTGCCCGTACCCGTATATGTTAAACGGGGCGGGTAACGGGTTGGCCCACAGGGCACCCGTTACCTGTATATTATTTTATATTTTTTTTATATAAAATATTACATATAATATTTTAAACATTCATTACTATCACAACTGTGGATCTTGCGTCTTGGTGTTGCAATAGCTTTAATGATTGAACCTGTCCTTGCTTTGAGCTCCACGCACCTCACCTAATGCCTACCTTTTTTACTTTTCATCAATTTTCATATATAATATTAAATTTTAAAACACCAAAATTACCAACCAACCCATATGACCCCTTCACCATCAGGCATCAGCATCAACGATTTCTTTTCCTTATTCTTCGGTCCTCGTTCTTGTGTTTCTCTCTCATTTATCTCCCTTCTCAGTTCTCACATTGCGTATCCACTACCCATGGCCATCTCCTCATCAGCTGCTGCCCAGTCGACTAATGCTTCATCTTCTCAGATCTGTTTTCTCCCTCGTCGGCTTTTTCAGATCTTGCTTAGCGTTTTTTAGATCTAGCTCTGGAGCATATGGATTTCTCTCTTCTTCATTTTATTCTTCCTCTTCTTTGTTCATATTGCGCAGCAACTGGTGAGAGGGTGGACCTACCGAGGTTTTTTTGTTTTTTTTTTCAGAGTGGTCATATATAAACGGGTACCCCGTAACCCGTCGGAACTGCCCCGTTTTTTACCATACCCGTTTATCCCTAATTAAACGGGTTGTACCACCCGTGTATTATAAACGGGCGGGACACGGGTTAGGCCACGGGGCAGCCCCGCCCGCCCGTTGCTCAGCCTTAATGGGAGGCAGGATTTTGTGCCAAAATTTCATTCCCTGACTGCCTCCGCCCCATGCTCGCGAAGGTCTCCTAAACCTCAGGAGTTTTGTGTGCTCGGTTCCCATGGACCCCACTGCTGTCACCGTGGATGACGTCGGTGCTGCGTCAGGTATCTTCCTCATTCCATTTGTTCTGTTATGTTTTTTCCTTTATCCCTACTCTATTTCGATAGTCCGATTCTTTTCCCTCACTCTCAGTTCCCGACTTGTTCTCTATCGTTCCAATGTTAAACTTTTCTATTCAATGTTAATTGCTTCCTTGGTTTGATCGTTTTCGACACTTCTTCCCTTTTATTCAATGTTAATTGCTTCCTTGGTTTTGATCGTTTTTGACACTTCTTCCCTTTATTTATTTCCAATGTTATAAAGGATAAAACTTTCCTCACATCTCTGTAAACTAAGCTCATGTTGCAAATTAATTGATATATTGATGAAGCGAGAACAGTATATTCAGCCATAAAAACTTCGTATTTAATTTGTTATTGTTAGTTCATAATTCATGAACTTTTCCGAGGAGATAGTAATTGTACTCACTAATCATAATGCTTGTGGTCCCCTGTATTCTTTGATTTGTTTTAGTCACTATTATCAGCAAGGATATCAAAATTAGCGAGTTAGGTTTTTCTTAAGGGATGTCCTACTACTTCTGTGAGGAAGATAGTTCATTGGGGGCTAGAAGCATACAAAAACTTGATGTCACAAATCAACTTGTTAGTTACCGCGTTTAAGTTTGCACGTTAAGTAGCACAAGTATTTGCAGATGTAGATGTTGATTATCAGTATGTTCAGGTTTGAACCCCTTCTACTTGCCCTGAGGTAGCCTTACATGCATTTTTTTGTCAACAAAGAAACTAATTATATTGCAATTATATAAAGTACAATGTCTCATAAGAAGAAACAGAAACAACTAAACAACATGAAAGATCCAAGCAAGTAACAAACAAATTAATAAACACAAACATTAGCTTCCTGCAAGAAGCTAAATCTAGATAAAAGGAATAAAACGCCAACAAGGTCAACAACTGCAATGGAGTTTGAGATACCCAAACCAGGGGGAGACCTATCTACTGAAGCTTTAGCAGTTAGCCCGACCACTAAATCTGCTTTTACGGGAACATATATATAAGGATGGTTCCTAATCAAAATCCTTGAGTCCCGAGTATTCTCAAGGAAACCAACATCCATCACCATAACTAAAAAATCATGGTCTGAATAATAATGAACGAGATAATCACAACTCCAGTCCAAAGATGAACAGTAAGGCCATACATACTGAACTGGCCCATATCTAGCCCAAAAATGAATAGTGTTGATATAAACACTGAACAGGCGCATTGTGAGCCAATGATGAACATCATACACAAGCCTCTTGAACAAGAACAAGGTGATGATTCTAAATTGAATATCACTCGACCATGCCTTACAACTTCGTGCAACAAGCAAGATAACATCCCTCCCACAGATAAATACCTCAAGCCAACCATAACAATTCACTCGACCTCTTGCCCACCTAAGGACCTTGCTTACCAGATCAAACAGGGTAGTGATAGTTGGGTTAGAAAAAATTATTTTATGGTATGTGCTGATCCGAGTATAGTTATAAAAATCTCCCCCATAACGCCAAATAAACAACACTTTTGGATTCAACCCCTCTAAGCAAACAACACCAATAAACATAATGACTTCAACATCAATAAGTTCACCAGAGCCGTCCTCAGAACAATATTTGAAAATAGCATCAATAGAGAGGTGTTGAATGTATTGGGTCTTGAAGAGATTACAAGCCTCAGCAATGTCAATGGCTCTTTACATTATCACATCGGAACACCACAATGCCTCTTCCTTTGATTTACCTTGATCAACAACAAGACCCCAAGATGTTCCTAACAGTTCTATTGCCAAAAGCCTCAGCACCTCATCAATTATCATCAGGGACCCAAACAGCACCCATCAGAGATCAATATCGGAGGCCACCACCCAATTTCGATAATTCCAAACCTCCAAGCTTCGAGTCCTGCAATCCTCCTGCTTACTTACGCCGAAACCCGTCCCCACTCCCAGTGCATTAGACGACCACGGCACAGGGACTCCACCGGACCAATCCACGATAATCTCCAACCGACGGGGAGAATTAGTCGTCGCCCAAGAATCAAAGCAGTATATCTTGACGTCGTAAGAGAGAAACCCTACAAGAGGGAAAAAGGCCCCAAATCGGGGAAAACGCTTCTTGGTAGCCTTACATGCAGCCTACTTATTGTACATACATCAATTAATGTTGTTTATTATATATAAAACACAATGAATTATGTATGCGCCATCAATATATTATAAAAAACTATACCCCCAAGATGATCCATCCACAACTTATTCACGGCTTTAGACACAGATTACTGTTCACAAGCTGATCAATATTTTTTCACGATATAACATTCATACCTTGGGCGGCGCATAAGCCATTAAGGGTTGAAGAGAAAAGAAGGATGTTGACCCCTCTGATGTACCTTGAAGAACCGAGTCACGGGTGTATCTAATGCTCAAGAGTATGGCTGAATATAATTAGTAAATAAGGCTCGAGAGAATAAAAAAATAATTCCTTTCTGACATATCTTAACGTCTCAAGTCACGGTCTAGAAAAGTATAGCTGAATATAATTAAAAAAAGTTCCCCATATTCTTCCAAATTACCCCATCAGTACTCTTTTCTTCACTTTGGCTCCTTGATTTAGCAGCCTCTTTGATGCTCCCTTCTTCCCCCCCAAAAGCCCTTTCTCTATCAATTGCCACAATCGCGTCTGTCCCTTTTCCCTCACCTTAGATTCAAAATTCAAAATCTTCCTCCTCAAGCATCAAAAGAAGGGTTATAAATTGTTGCCCTAAAAGTGAATCAGCAGTGTGGATATATAACGACAGCGAAGAAGCACCTTGAAGTTGTGTGGGTAGTGTAGATATATGACGATAGGAAGAAGCATCGAAGAAGGTGTAAAGGTAAGGGTTTCTGTTCTTTTCTACTTGTTACTCTCCTCCTTATTGCACCAAAAGTTTTTATAAAATTGACATATCTCATGAGTTTGGCATGCGAGGAGTGTGAGGACGGTGAGGAAATGCTTTCACCCTATTTTTTGATCCAGTTTCTCATCCTTTTTTCTAACCATGCTCTAGCCCCTTTCTCTGTGGCCGCATCTCTCCCTGCTTCACGTCTAGCTCAGCTGATTTTGGTTCATGGGTCATTTGATTTTTTTTAATCTCATATAGTTTTTTACTTATCATTATTAGTTCATCATTCTTACAAAAGTTCAGTTTCAGGGAGAATTAGGTCGCTCCTTTGCTGAATCATTGAAGAAATTGTGAAAGGAGGTGACACAATTGGATTTGAAGAATGAAAGGAAAGGTAAACATGATCCTTAGAAATAAAGGGATACAGCTAAAGCCCTATTACCCAACTCATCTTTCTCAAATGCCCTTATTTTTTATTTATCTTTATTGATTTCTCTTCTCTGTTTAAATTGGTTTTTTTTTTGTGGTTGATAGGGTAAGGGGATATCTCACTTTTAACCTATTTATAAAAAGCGAAAGGGGTGGGGAAGGGTTAATCATTGGGGTTGGGGTGTTGCTTTTTTTATCTTTAAAAGGTTATTGATAATTCTTTGTTTTTGTCAATGGTGGCAAGTCTGGTGATGAGGTAGCAAATATGTTTGTGATTTTTGTTATTGACAATTGTGAGTGCAGTTTTTATCTATTATCAAGGGATGTGAGCATTAAGAACAACTATGAACAGAAGAGAGAAGGGAAATTGGGAAGGAATAAAAACCATGTAGCTTTTATCTCTTTTGTTCAGTTATTAGGAAACTGGAACGGGGTAAAAAATTGTGAACTTAAGAACAATTTTTAACAAAAAAGAGAAGGGCTAATGGAATGGCATACAAAAGTAAATGTGAAATTATTGATATTGTCTTATTTTTCTTTACCTCTATATTTATGTGTGATAACACAAGATAATTGTGAAATATTGCATAATAGATCATTGAATAGCTCATATGTCACATATTAAGCTTGCTTTTGTTACCCCCATAAGTGAAGCAGATTCCATCTTACACCAATACAGGAAATATAGCTGAACCTAAAGTTACAACCATTTTACCTGTTATATGATTATTTGATCATGTTGTTCAGAAGTAATAGAAAAGTCTCCATGTCAGGAAGTGAACATAGTAAGGATACATGAGAAAAATCAATTTCTTATGGAATTTATATAGTGTGCTGGAATAATATATGAATTTGTATGGTTTTTTAGGTCTGAAATAAAATCTCTTTTGTTATGGAATAAGAAACAAGAAAAAGATAGTGCCGATATTTGAAGAGCAATCTCTCCACTACTTGCCTTCCTCTGTCCTTATTTTATGATGTTTTGATGATATATTTGAAAACCAAGATAACTTCTATGCTTCCATGTGGTGTAGTCCAGAAGAAGTTGGTAGATTTGGACAATGAATATTACAGTTTCTTGTATGAAAATGGTTTCACATAAAAATTGTTCTGACTATTTTAAAATTACTGTGAAAGAATATAATGAAAAGATCCATACTATTGAATATATCAAAATATGTTAAAAAAGTGTTGTTTTCTTCGTTGACTATATGAACAAATGAAAAAAATGAGATAATATATTTATATGGAATGAAAGAATAATGGTTCCAGTAGGCAAGGATGTCATTACTACACAACATAAACCATATTCTAAGCAATAGCATTCTTAAAGTAAAATGTTTTCATTGAAAATTTGAAATGGAGTAAAATTATTACATGGTAGTTGTATAACTGTTGTGAATATAAATTACATACGATCTCTTCCTTTAAGCAATATGGAAGTGTAACTAAGGTGTTGGAAATTTTAAAGTCATGGGGTGGATGTGAAGTGTAGCATTGACACTTGAGGGAGAGACAAGATGACGGGATTAGTTAGTAAAAAAGGGCAAAAGCACTGCATTATTTCCATATTGGATCATGTTGTTACCTAACAATAATAAAGTGAACTTCTTCACTTTGTGCATAATATCAAATCTGAATTAATGAGATGATAAAGAATCGATTAAAAAAAAATATGATAAAGAGAGCTCGCAATGAGCAGGCTGAAGACATATTCCATACCTTAAACATGTTAAAACACTGATAATGACAGCTGGGATAAGAAGTCTGTTAGTTTGTGTCTGCTGACCTCCCATGCTTACCTAATTTTGGACTTCCATAGATGTCTTTTGTTCTTCAAAGCTGACTTTTGTGGGGCTTTTTTGGTGTTTTCCTTGATAATAACAACTGCACAGGTCTCTCTCATTTGTTAATTAATTAATGTATATTATAAATTTGAATCAAATGAAAATGAAATACGCTAATTCACATATATACCTGACAGACTCGTATTGGAATGTGAGAATGTGAAATGATGATCTCGTGTGTGTTTGATATATTCTAATACAGCAGTAACATTGAAAAGTAATCTTTAAATTCTGCCAACTTAGGTCAACAGGTTCCAATAATCATTCTATATAGTTATCAAAGGGTGACATCAATGTCAACATGATTTAATAATCTGATTAGCTTTAAGCATCATAAAGCTATAGGTCAGCCTTCATGTGCATTCACAAGCTATGGAAGTTAGAACATTTTAATTTGATTCAGTATTATGTGTGGCTTGAAGCTGGTCCTCAAGCATTGTGTCCTTGAAATGATTTTGTCTTTTTAATCCTACTGTGCAAGTACGTGTATACTGTAATGGTCAATATTTTTGTATCATGTATTGAAGAAATGTTGTTCACTGAACAGGTTGGAAGTAATCGCAAAGCTCATTTTCAAACAGTACCAACTTGTCATCAACTGAGGCAAAGAAACGATCACAATGCATTAACACATAAGTTGCTCCCCAATCTCTTTTTTGGCATGATGTAGGGTTTCTAAACTACAAATTGTTAACTATCTTTCTAAAGTAGGAGAAGATCAAAAAATATTATTCATATTATCAAGTTTGTAATGCTTCTCAAGTTACTTCTGATGTATGATTCAAGTATGTTAATACTTAAATGTCTTTTGTATTGTTGCTCAAATATGTTCTCTAGAAGTTCATTTCGTGCAATTGTGTTCCATCATATTATTACAATATTGCTTCTTTAGTATAGAAGACAATGGTATATACTTCTTCCAATCTTAAATATGAGACAAAGTTAACTTTTTTGGAGAGCATAAAGAAGCTAATTAAATTACTTTAGAGCATTTATATTTTTATTTTTTTCTTCAAGATAATTAGTCTGACTAATAAACTAATATATAATCTAAGAATACATAACATATGATATGATTAAATATCTTATTAACTTATTTAATTTTTCTAAAAAAAATCAACTCTGTCTTGTATTTAGGACTGTAGGTAGTATTAATTAGGCAGCTACATGATACATTATTCTAGGGAAATAACATGCATGTTTATAGGATTATAATGTCTATACGTGTATGGGAATCTGATACGAACTCAAGGCTCATATAAATGTTTCCTAATAGTATTGATGCTGCCCGCGTGTTTGTGAGATTGTTAGCTTAATAGTTAATAGTAAAGGTTATTCCTACTTATATTCTATCTAATGTATGCTCCAACTATACGCAAACTCTAATGAGTTCTAAGTTTTTTTATTAATAGCAAAAAACCTAATCTCTCAATCTACTTAAAACAATTGGATAATATGAGGATGTATAAAATAAAAATTGGATAATATGACACAGAGAAGACATAGTTTGGATAACAAAGATATAATAATTCAATTTTTACAAGCTCCCCTGCAAAGCAAAAGGAGCACATGCTATAACTATCCACAAAAGTCAGGGCATATCTTCACCATGTTGGCTTTTGTAAGCCCATCTTTACTCATAGTCAATTCTATATTGCATTGTTTATAGTTAAACGAATAAAAGTTTTGAAGATAGTTGTGTGTGATAATGAAACTGACAACAAGAGGAACAATAAGAAATGATTTATACAAAAGAGTATTAAAAAATGTTAATTAGTGATAGTAAACATTACCGATGTTGCTTTTTCATTCTTTCTCATGTATGTGTAATGCTTGCTTTATTTTCTTAGGTAAGTTTACACCAAACAAATTCAATTATTCAAAACCATCATTTCACTTGAGGTGTTGTATTTGTATTACAATTTACTATTATGAAATTGTTCAACATGTACAAGCACCCCGTACAACGCACGGGGGAGGATGAGTTAGTTTTCTTTATTGAAAGATGCCAGCTTGGATACAGATCATTTACTTGGAATGTTTTGAAGCCTCTGTGTTGTGAAGAATTTATGATGGAACAGTTTCTTATGAAGGGATTATATACTGGTATTGCTCAACACACAGCAGTTTTAAAGTCACGTGGCATTTACTGTACTGCAACTTTGGGTTTTTTGCACTTTGGTCCTAGAAATCATACTTTATTGAGAATAAATTTTGGCATGTACATCCAACAAGTCATCTCGGTTTTCATATGATAAATAGTCAACTTGGTTTTATGGGGTTTTTTTTTTTTTTTTTTTTTTTTTTTTACATTTTTTTTTCTGGTTGATTTAGTAAGCTCTGTATTTTTTTTTTCTTGTAGAATTCAGTGAGCCTGCTTTTTCGCCATTACAAGCTGAAATTTTTGGGGACCTGTCTTCTTGTTTGTAGATCTTTTGTTATGTGGTGACTTGTTGGCCTTTTTGGTTTAAGGAACATGTACCTTTTGACATGATGTTTCTAATATTGTGACAGGTTTGCCATTTTTATCTTTAGGGAAGATAGACTTTTTTTTTTATATTGATTTTTTCTCATTTTATTAATAATATTAGATGATGCGAACTTTATTTATTTTCTTTTATTAATTTAATTTTTTAAATTTTCTACTTAAAAATAGCTCCCAATCTAAATTGTTTGATTTTATATTGTAACGGATTATAATAAAGGCATTTTAATCATTCTGATAGTTACTCATTTTTTTCCTCCGGATTTTCTCTTGTTCATCTAAATAAGATGAGTGATAATAGTTTTTCTTCTGTTTTCTCTTCTTTTCTCCTCATTTTCTTTTTTTTCAACTTTGTTCCCATCCAAATGGGGGTTATCATTGTCGAACATATTCTACAATTATAAGCATTATGATGTTTTATTTATCAAGATTTGAATTGTTCAAATTAGTTTTAAATAGTCCAATTTTAAAGTTTGTAATTTGTAAAAGAGTATTTTTTATTTTAAATTATATATTTATTATCAAAAATAAAATAATATCATGCGTGGGCCGCATAATTTTGTTTTAATCCGAACACAAACTCTGTCCCGTGTGATTCGTTGGGCCCCAAGAAAAAACTTCGCGCAAGCTGCGAAACGGCGCGTTCGAAAGAGCGGGAAAAAGCCCTACTGCAAGTCAAGCATTGCAACTGGGAATAGCAGAAAGAACTCAAGAAGAAATCTTAAAGTTGGAAGCAAGAGATGGCGCCAATCGTTCAGAGTTCCCAGCCATGGGTGGAGAAATAGTGAGAATTTCTTCTTCATCCACATTATATAATCAATATTCTGCTTGATTTTGCTTATATTTCTCTCTGCGAATGACCCCAGTCGACCAAAGCAAGTAAAAGATGTAGCCCACCAGGACGAAGTGGTTCGAGTACTCACAAACACCATCGAAACCGGAAGTGTAATTACTAATTTCCCTTTTTGTCGCATTTCTCTGAGCCTATTTTGCTTGCATCAAAATACTCTTTTTTTTTTTTTTTATTTGGTTTATTTCTTTGAGCCTATTTTGCTTGCATCAAAGTTCCTTTTTAAATTTTTACTACCCGATGTAATTACTTCAGTTCTGTATATTACAGTGCCCACACATGCTCTTCTATGGTCCACCCGGCACTGGAAAGACGACAACTGCACTTGCGATCGCCCATCAGCTCTTCGGGTATTTTTTGTATGATTAACGCGAAAGGCACATATTTTGGTGTGCATTTGCATAAATAGAGCATTGAAACTTTGGTAAACTTATCCATGGAATAAGTATATCAAATGGAAGATTTCTCATTGTTAAACAAATTAAGTCAGTTACTTCTAGTCATAAAGATCTGTGAACTATGGAGAAAGAAACATGCACATCATGCACAACGGCTTATTGCAATAAATTACTTGAAAATGTGAAATACTCATGTTTGAAAAATTGGAAAGAATGAGATAGATTCGTGAGCTTAGAGGAGCATTATGAGTACTCAATTGTTAAAATATTGATTTTTTTTTTATTGTTGTTTGACTTGGTAGTCATCAGTAACTAGTATGTTGTCGCTGTCTCCCTTAACCCAACCTTGTATGCTGATATGCATCAGTGGGTTGTAGCATCTTTAATTCATTAATCAGCTTTACTGTCATCTTGACGATTGGCTATCTTCTTATCTTGCAGACCTGAGCTTTATAAGTCTAGGGTGCTGGAACTGAACGCAAGTGATGATCGCGGGATTAATGTTGTGCGGACAAAGATTAAGGATTTTGCGGCTGTGGCTGTTAGTACCAATCCGCGCAAGAGGTATATTATATTGTAACATCTAATCCTCTTTTGTGATTGATTTTCTTTATCTGTTTTGTCCATATATTTTTTCTGCCTTTCTCTCATTATTTTGGCGTTATCAAATTCAGTGGTTATCCATGTCCGCCATATAAGATTATTGTTCTAGATGAGGCAGACTCAATGACCGAAGATGCTCAGGCATGCTTGTTTACGTTTAGTATTTCTAACTTTGGTTGTTGTGAAGTTCCATGATCTCTCACCTTTTATATTCTTTTGTGCAGAATGCTTTGCGTCGTACAATGGAAACTCACTCTAAGGTTACAAGGTTCTTTTTTATATGCAATTACATTAGCAGGTAGTTTATCTGTCATATTATAACTTGCAAATTACTGTCCTTAGCGTTTGTACTGTGACGTTTTTGAAAAAGCTACATAGGACTAGCTACTTGTTTCTTCTCCTTTGTTTTTTAATTCCTTTTTGGATGCCATGGTAAACCTGATTCCTGTCAGTTTTCCTGTATCTTCTATGTTTCAACAGCTATAAGATTTGATCAACCTAGACCCTGTCCCAAAGGACGTTCTCTGTTGCTTACTGCTATTTTTATTGCTGACTACTTTTTCAAGTTTGCGATTTACATTAAGGATCATTCTTGTGGTAACAACCATACAGATAATACCCTTGAATATTATTAGAGTTCCTTGAATAGTCCTCAGAAAATGATAAAGCTACTGAGTTCACTTACTTAAGATTGTATCCTTGTATTCATGTCAATGTTTTGATCAAGGAGAGATGCGCCTTGGCTTTTATAATATAAAGGTTATGAATTTTTGTAGGATCATAGAACCACTTGCTTCAAGGTGTGCAAAATTCAGGTTTAAGCCGCTGTCAGAAGAAATCATGAGCATTCGGATACTGTACATTTGCAGAGAAGAAGGGCTTAATCTTGACTCTGAGGTCAGAAGCCAAGAGATCTGAGCTTGTATAGTAATATTGTCGTTTAGAGTAATATATATAGATACACACACACTGGGTCTCCGGTGCTTTTGTAGACATCTTAGGGAAAAAAGTTAATGCTTTTTTATCTCCACAGGCTCTTTCAACCCTTAGTTTCATTTCTCAAGGAGATCTCCGTAGGGCTATTACATACTTACAGGTGAGATACATTCTTTGATATCATATTTTTGCACTTCAAAGATGCGGGTCATAGTACTTCCAATTTTGTGATTTCACACTATGGTTGTGTTTCCTGTAATTTTAGCGGGTCAGTAACTTTGTGAACTGTGCTGGAACAACTTATGAATGATAGCGTGCGTGTGTTAACGGGTATGATTCCAACCTGTTCTGCTCAATTCCACCAAACGACCTTGCGAATTCCCTTAAGCTGATGGTGCTGCTCGCTAGAAAATGGGGAATATCTACCAAATTAAAGTGTTTTCGGCAGTTTTCCAAGTTTATTTGATAGTTGGTCTGCTATGCTTGCTTTCACCTTATGTGTAAAGCTAGTCTGGGAAAAAATTCTGATTCTCTTGTGCACATAGTTGGGTTGGTTAAAAACTTAGTGGTACTGCCAAGAAGTGTTGCTTTATTAATTGTTTATGTTCCCTTCATTGAGAACACTTTATGATCTCGTATTGGTTTTTTATTGAAGAAGTCTTTCAAAATGGAAAGGGATGTAGTCTCTTTTTTAATTATTTATGCTATAGATTTCGACTTCATCTTTTCAGCTTTTGGTAGCTTAATCTCTTCTCTGTCAGCAGCAATGACCATGCTTTAGTGCATAGTATCAAGCATTTATGCATAGTTACTTTTCCCGTTTGTCATTTGAACTAACATATTGACATTACAGTCAGCTGCCCGCTTATTTGGATCTTCAATTTCTTCAAAGGACCTGATTTCTGTCTCTGGGGTAGGTCGTGGTACTAAGTTTCCTTTGTCTTGTCAAGTTTTGAGAAAAGTCATAATGTTGTATGCTTTAAAAATTTGTTGGAGTCATGATTGCTATAATGTTATTAGTAAAAACTGGTTATGTTTTAGTCAAAAAGGTTGGAGGGTTGTAATTGCAATTGTCTCTCTCTCTCTCTCTCTCTCTGTCACACACACACAATAATTGCCCCCCCCCCTCACTACTCCCAAACCGGTTTAAAACTGTTTGTTGTGCGTCTTGATATAGAAGTTCGCTTCGCAGTAAATAATAATATGCTATTTTATGTTTAAGGATGGCAATTATTGTTCGAAGTGGCTTCCTATATGAAATCTTCTATTCTTGCTGTGAAACCGAGTTATTGGCAATTTTTAGAACGAGAAACAGATCGGTAATTCAGTCATGAATTTATGTCAGACACCATTTGTGATTAAGTTGTTCTCATTGGGGACACATTTTTATTTAAATCCTTCGTTCATTTTCACCCTGTCATTTCCTGACTTCCTAAAATCTCTCAATCTATTAGGTCATTCCAACTGAGGTTGGGCAAGCATTTCTTGCAACATGCAAAAGTGGTAATTTTGATTTAGCAAACAAGGAAGTCAATGATTTCATTGCAGAAGGATATCCAGTCTCTCAGTTCCTAACTCAGGTTTGTTTTTGCCAGTTTGGGGAATCCTTTTTGCCAATAATTGCAGAACCAGTTCTTTTACTGAAGGATCTATTATTATTATTTTTTAAAATCCAGTTATTTGAGGCCATTGTTGAAGCAGACGATATATCAGATGAACAAAAGGCCAGAATATCCAAGAAATTGGGTGAAGCAGATAAGGTGCTTTATGATCCCTTTATTTTGTCAGAGGTTTCAACCATCATGTTTTGTACTTCAAAACTGTAGTTTAGCTTGCTCCTTGAACGGGGCCTCGACATCTTTTAATTGGCTTTTAAAAGCTTTACAAATTTGCTCAAGGCCTGTGGGGGCCCGTCTTATTTATTGCTTGTGTATTTGCAGTGCCTTGTCGACGGTGCTGATGAATATCTGCAGCTTCTTGATGTGGCCAGCAATACAATTCGAGCTTGCTGCAACATGCCAGAGGGATTTTCTTTCGAGGGATAGATAAGAATGTAAAATTAACCGAATGCAGCTTGTTAAAAAAAGACCAGAGCCTCCTATAATTCATACTATGTAATGGTAGCTAGATCAGAGTCTTGGGTTTGCGAAAACTTACCATATGTGACTATAATCTGTATCTATTATTACTTGCTTCCAAATAGCTTCAAGGTCTTTTTTTTTGGGCAACAAATAGATCCAAGGATTGTTTACGTGCGTTCTCTATGCACATTTAAGACACAGAAAAAAGAAAAAAAGATTCATGTAATCCTTCCGCAGAAAGACCAGCACCATAATAAAACGTCATAACCAGCAATTTCCCGGGCCGCGTCGCCACGGCTCCGCATGGCATGACTAGAATTATCTTTAAGAAAATTAACAAGGGAGCATGTTTAAATTAATAAAATTATCTTTAAGAATGCTGGCTTAAAAAAAAATCTTTGAGAAACTTATTATAGAGGTGGGATAACATGATTTTAAATTCAAAAATTAGGAAATTCAATAATTGTAATATAAATATTATTATTCATGGTAAAAAATAAAGGATTAAAATGTAAATTTATCCCGAAAATTTTTGTAAAAGAGCTTGAAGTTTCAAAATATAATAGTGTTGTTTTATACAATTAAAAAATTGACATTAACAATTAACTTTTTTTAATTATAAAGGGTAATATTGAAAACTTTTAGAACAATATTGCTCTTCACCAAAAGCTTTTAGAATAAATCTATAACTTAATTCAAAAATAAATGTATATATTACTACAAAAGAAAAAAGTTTAAATAAAAAGATTAAGGTGACAAAAATAACTATGAGATAGAAATTATATCAAATGTGTAAAACTAACATTTTTTTAAAAAAATATCTATAAACTTTTAAAAACGGAATAAAAATGATAAAAATGTTAACTTTTTTAAGGGAAAATTAAAAGAATTTAGAAATTAAAAAAATGACAAATCAGTTATTTTTTTAAAAAAATTAAAAATTCTTTATAAGATTTTGATATTTTTAATTAATTTTTGATAAAAAAAAATCATCTATTATTTCCCAAATTTCAACTACTTTTTCAGGGTTCTCCGATGTTTTAACCGCTTTCACCTTTTTATTATGGGGCTCACACTGTTAAAAAATAAAAGTACCTACGTTTCTAATTCTCTCTCATCCGACTCTTCCACCCTCCCTTCTCTTTATCCCTCCGTTTTCTTCTCAGATGCCGGCGACGGCGGCTTCCCCACCAGCGACCGCGGCAAATCAAGTTCAGCGAAGGCTCGACTTGTTCCCTGTCTTCATTCATCCTATCCCATTGTCATCGCAGCGAGATGAGAGGAGGACGGTGACGTCGTCTTCGGTGGAGGCAACGAGACCGAGGTAGTAGTAGAGAGCAGAGGAGGCGCCGAGGTCGAAGGTGGGTACTTTGTAGGAGAAGACGGTTGGTGCTCGACTCATAAGTTAGGTCTGGAATAGTCTTCTAGAGGAGGAGGGGGAAGAAGAAGAAGGCGCGGTCGGTGCTTAGTCGGACGGACGGCTGGGCGAACCCTCTGAGATTCTCCATCTTAAGGTCTACATCCTCATTCTTTTCTGTTTAAAGAACCTTGGCATTTCTTCACTTGCTTTCATTCGACTGATTTCTTGTAGCAATTTCTTAAACTCATCTTTTCCGCCTGAGTTTTGAAGCTTCTGGTTTTTTATTTTCTCCAGTTTTTTTATAGCTCTCTCTCTAACCTCTCTCGCAAAATTTGCTTTATTCATCTCTGGGTTATCTAAGATAGCACATTGCTCAGAACTCTAGTTGTATCCTTTGGGAGTTCCTTAGGTTAGTGCAAATTTTATCAATATAGTAACATTTTTCTTATTAGTTTCTGAGATAATCGCCAGGTGTTTATCTGACGACAGACCATCTGGAGCAACTGGCTCATTTATGATCGGCTTGTTTGGGTATCTTATTTCTAGATTGCATGCGCCTTTTGTTTTCTTCTTCATTTCTATTTCATTCAAAATATGTGTATTTCATCAGTGAAACTGTTGAAACAGAACAACGAGCTGGCGGATAATAGTGTCTTTGGTCGTCATTACTATTCAATGTCGGTGCTGTTGCTTCTCCTTCTGTGTTCAGAAAGATCCCCTTTTGGTGTTTATTGTAAAAACACAGGATGAATTGGAGATTTTGATTTTTATAAAGAAATTTTCAAACGTTATAATTTTACAGTAAAAGTCAAAACACCCTCATCTCCCTGAAGCTGCGATCCTCATTCTTAAACTAATGAGATTTTGATTTTGGAATTGGAGATGAAACAGAGGATGAATTGAGAGGTTGGGAGGGAGAGGGTTTTTAATTGAGTGGGGGCATTTTAATATTTTCATATTGTAATAGGCGGAAGTTAGTTGGAAGTTAATTGGGTTTAACCGTTTTGTCACTTTTACCCCAATTTTGAAATTTCATGGTTGCACATTTGGTATAATTTCATGGCTATTTCTACACCTTAACTCTTAGTAAAATTGCAAGGACATAATTGTCAACTTTTAATTAGTTCATCGCCCCCGTAAACCCTTAGCCCTACCCAACAAAGCAATCACCTTGCCCACCTCCCGTGAACCAAACACACCGTACCGTAGGGTCCTAATCTCTGAACCTGACAGTGTAGCTTCCTTTCATTGGCAACCAAACACTTGCGCTGCCGTAAATGCCTCTATTTTCCCTCGCCAATTTTTCAGCGAACCAAACGGACTCAGATTCTCTAATTCTTGAAACAAAAAGGAAGAACAACTATCCAATGACATCGTTGTCTGTGCCATCTGGATCATACATGAGCTGACTTCGTAAGCATTTGCAAAGTTTTTATAGTTCTGATGATGCTAATCGTTTGAGTAAAACACTGGTGGCATTAGTTTCTCTCTTTTGGATGTTGAAGATCGTGGAGTTGCCATCACTCATTTACAAGTAGCTTACAGTATCACAGGACTACAGTCTTCTTAATTTTGTCATGTAAAGTTGACAATGTGAGGCCGAGTATATAAACATTTCAATTGTTGTTTTGATTTTGATTGCATAGTTTGTGATCTTGTTCTTCTTGCTTTTAAAGCTGACATTTTCTCTCCCATATAGGCTACATATTACATGGTATCGGTCGCTGCATGATAATGAATTTTATGATACCAACCAAGCCCGTTCACCAGTATCGAAAACACCTTGTGAACCAGGTACTTGTCGCCGTGATTCAAAACCGTGCTTTTGATGCCCACTTAGCTGCTGCATCAGCTTCTGCCAATCCTAATGCTGCTTCTTTATGGACGGTTGATGTGGTTTTGGAAGTGTTAAGATCTATTCCCAGATACTTTTTCCAATCCTCTCGCTCTATTGGCCGTCAGGGTGGTTTCCGCCATCGTGCTCCTCTGAAACAACGCAAACTCAAGGAGGAGGAAGATAAGCTTCGCAAGAATGTGCTTGTTCTTGGCCCTGCTGCTTACAGAGACCCACAGAGCCTCAAGCTTGGATTGGGCAAAGCAATTGAGTTCTACTATTGGGTTGAAACCCATTTTGGATTTACCCATAACGAGACTACTTGCAGGGAGATGGCTTGTGTATTGGCTAAAGGTAATAAACTGAATGCGCTTTGGGATTTTCTGAAGGAGATGTCAAGGAGGACTGGTGGGTTGGTTTCCACATCGACTGTTACGTGTTTGATAAAAGTACTAGGAGAAGAGGGATTAGTTAATGAAGCATTAGTTACATTCTATAGGATGAAGCAATACCACTGTAAACCCGATGTCTATGCTTACAACATAATGATATATGCTCTTTGCAGGGTGAGATATTTCAAAAAGGCAAGGTTTTTGTTGGAGCAGATGGAGCTTCCTGGCTTTAGATGCCCACCTGACACATTTACTTATACTATATTAATAAGTTCCTATTGCAAATCTAGCATGCAAACTGGAAGTAAGAAGGCAACTAGGAGGAGATTGTGGGAAGCTAATCACCTGTTTCGCCTAATGCTCTTCAAGGGCTTTGTTCCTGATGTTGTGACCTATAATGCTTTGATTGATGGTTGCTGCAAAACATACAGGATTGATAGAGCGTTGGAATTATTTGAAGATATGAAGAAAAGGGGTTGTGTCCCCAATCGAGTTACATATGATTCTTTCATTAGATATTACAGTGCTATAAATGAGATAGATAAAGCTATCGAGATGTTACGTTGCATGCGGAATTTGAAACATGGAATACCCACTTCAAGTTCATATACCCCTATTATTCATGCTTTGTGTGAAGCTGGAAGGGTTGCTGATGCTCGGAATTTCCTTGTTGAGTTGGTTGATGGAGGCTTGACACCTAGAGAATATACATACAGATTGGTCTGTGATGCCCTGCACTCAGTGGGGGAGGCCAGCTTGTTAAGTGAAGAAGTGCACAAGAGAATAAGAAATAGTATACGGAGTAGATACGTACAGACCATGAAAATTAAACCAATTATGGCTCGCAAAGGATGTCCTGAAATGGAATCAGTTTGAATTCTTTTCTTAATGGAATCAGTTATGTTCAACAAATCGGTAAGTTCCAATGCTGAATATTATCTAGGTTGTGGCTTGTTACTATTGTAAATTCAGGACATGATCATCTTTGTCCTTATGTGAGTAGCCGCTATTTCAATGACCATGCTCAACCAAGCCAGGAATTTAAGGACCCTGCTGGTAAGATGCATTACTTCTTTGTCGTATCACCTTCCCCATTGACTGTTTATTGATTCAATTGAAGTTGGTGAATTTGTCTATCACTTATGTTTATGTAAGGGTAATACCCAAGAAATATTTGTGTTTCTTTTTGTTGCTGATGATTAACCAAGGAACTTGGATTGTCAGGTCTTGTTTGGTTGAGGGAGAGAACTACGGCTAAAGTTCAAAAGCTAAAGAGGTGCTTTCCAGCAGGCTCTTCAGAGAAACACATGCTCTTTGATGTGTTTTAACATGTCACGATACAAAGGCAGAAGGAAATCAGAAACGGAGCTCTCTTAAGTGAGTTTTCTGTTTGTGATAAATCGTGGACACTAGTGCTAGGGCAACTATGAATACATGTATAATGAGTTTAACTACCCATGGTCCCGAGTTTGCAATGTTGGTGGCTAAACCACAAGTACAAAAGGGGAATCAGGGACAACTTTTATGCCCTCGTCCAATTTACTCTCTGTCAAACCTTTATGGTGGTTGAACCGCTCAATTTTGTCTTTGGAGAATGAACTTTTGATGTCATTTTTGACTTCATGGTAGTGCCAGTTTATTTGGAGCTAGCCAAGCCTCACAACCACAACCAATGCACAAAGAAGCGAGTGGCTGACGTGGCATTTGCTGTGTGTAAAACGGTACTGCTTATTAGCCGTTACCGTTTCTTTGAATTCAGACCAGTACAGAAGCCAAATTTCTTTTCCTGTTGCATTTCTCAGCTGATGCCAAATGTTCTCATTGAGTGACGGGCTCTTTGATCATGTGCCTATGTTACAGGTTGAAAAGTACTGGTCACAATTTAAACCAAATTTAAAGGCTTGTAAATGGCCGTGGAATGCATTCATATTCACGTGATCTGAATGTTTTCTCAATATAGTTTTTACTTAATTATTTAAGTGATCTGCCAATATAAATTATAAAACTCCTTGTGTTAGGAAAACGATTTATCTGTCCCCTTCCATGCCACTTGGAATCATCAGCGAGTACCCATTACGTTGGACTTGGGCAGCCTTTAGCTGTTGGAATATATAAGAAGGGTAAAAAAACAAGTTTGCATATAACAAGATAGCAATCTAATCATATAGCTACTAAACAATAGGGTAGAGACAGAATATACGTCAAGGCGTTTGGCAGGATTTATTTAGAAATAATATATAACGGCATGATTAATACCTTACCCAAGAGGCATGGAATGCACTAACAACACATTTATATATTCCGGACTGTTATATAATTATGTGAAATTACATCAGCCACATGAAGCAGCATTACTGTAGCGCTAAGTTATCTGACTTCTAAAATGTGTTGTAAGATTTTTAAACTGGGTTCTCACTTTCAACGTCAACAACATATTACGCCATGAAATTGGTCACAAAACTTGGAGAAATATAAGGTCAAAGGTATCCCTTGTAATCGTCATGATCCATGCTGTCAGTAAAAATAGAACTTATTTCTTCCGATTACAGTTAATTCAGTGCTTGTTTGGGGACTTTTAAAAAATGCAGTTTTAAACATTTTTCGCAAGACGAGGCAAATTTGAATGCTCTATAAGTTTAAATAAAAAATTACATATATGGAAAAAAGAGTCAATAAAAACTAAAAAGGAACTAAATTTCCAAAATATTGATATCATTTTCTTTTTACCTGAGATACGTTATGTCATTTATTCAATCAAAACAGTTTATGATCCTCAATAAGTATCGACTATCAAGTTAGCGTTGATCCAAATCTAAAGTGAAAAGTCAAGTTGCACTTTACATATTAGGATAAAGACAGTATTAAAGACGGCTAAAGTTATCAACTCGATCCATGCTTCTTTTCTTTCCCAATGATTTAACTAACAGGAATTATTCTCTACACACACAAATGAATGTGTAAGGTATATATGTAAAATAAAACAACTCCTTTTATTATTGAGAAAATGAGACAGTTATTAGTTAGTAATAAAAATGTAATGAATATTGTGCATCTTGACTTATATACTACCTCCTATATTTAATATAAAATTTAATAGACATTTTTTTAGAGAGATTAAGAAAATTGAATAAATTACTTTAAAATATTTTTATATTTATCATTTTTATATCAAACTAATTTGCTTGAATTATAAAATAATATATAAATTAATAATATATAATATATGTAATAAAGAAGTTATTTATTTAGCTTCCTTAAACTCTTTTAAAAAAGTCAACTGTATTTTATATTAAGAACCAGAGGAAAGGGAATGATAAATAGAAAAACTCAGTTTTTTAATAACATGAACAGAACATGAGCTTTTTCAAATAAGTAAACTATACTACATAGACATTACTCTATTTGTATCGGCATGGAAGGTTTCAACTTGATTTGGATTATAAATACAAGCCGTTCTTCTTCTGCCTTCACACACACAAACGTTTTCAATACAACTTGTCTTCCGTCAATCAAAAAAAAAAATACAACTTGTCTTCCTCACCACATAAGCACAGATCAATGGGAAGCCAGCAGCAGCAAGAGCTTGGAGGTAGCAGGCGCATAGCAGCCGTGGACGCTTCTCCTCCGGCTGTCGAAAATGCAGACTCAAAGCAACAGGTCTTTCATTTCTATCCTTCATGCATGCATGTAGCTGATCCACTTTCATCTGAGTCTTACTAATTTGGGAGTAACTTTGAAACTTACTATATTCTTGCAATGAAACAGGAACAACCCGGTTGGAAGAAGCTTTTGGGATTTATAGGTCCTGGTTTTCTGGTTTCCTTGGCTTACCTTGATCCTGGAAACTGTAAGCCTACGTACCTATCTTTAATCTCTCCACCCCTATTTATAGAATTACTTTGTCTGCTTATAGTTGCTGAATATACTATTCTTCTCTCATCGTCATCATCGCAGTGGAAACTGATCTCCAAGCTGGAGCTAGCCACAGATATGAGGTACCTGATCAATATCCAAAGCCAACAAATCCACACAATTTAATAGCATAGATAATGCATATATAATACATAGAGACTAGCTAGCTAATCATGGTGAAGTTGAACGATTTTCCGTGCCCGGGTGTGCATATATAATGGATGTACATGACAATTTTTCAGTAGTTGACTCTCTTACAATATTGTTATCAAAATACAGCTGCTGTGGGTGATTCTCATTGGGCTCATCTTCGCCCTCATCATTCAGTCCTTGGCAGCAAATCTTGGCGTGAGCACTGGTGAAGTTAACTATATATATATAAGCACCAGTACTCAGTTTTGATCACTTTTAAAGGCCATGTAATTAGGATCAAACTCTATATATCATCACATGTACTTCATAACTTACTGTGGGTATATTTGAACTGGCAAGGCAAGCACCTTTCGGAATTGTGTAAAGCAGAGTATCCATGTTTTGTCAAGTATTGCTTATGGCTATTAGCTGAGCTTGCTGTTATAGCCGCAGACATCCCTGAAGGTACGCTTTTGCTCTGATATATATATTAACCCTAATTATTAATTAGTTTTGTCTAATCATATTTTCCCTCGTCCAAACTCATATGGCAGTGATTGGCACCGCCTTTGCTCTCAACATACTCTTCCATATACCCGTATGGTGTGGGGTTCTATTGACTGGTTTGAGCACTCTCTTGCTTCTGGGTCTCCAAAGATTCGGGGTAAAATAGCTTTTACTTTACCATTCCAATATCGATGTGTCAGTTATTTTAGTGTTGAAAAGGATGATTCAATGAATGAAATTGGATGGATACTCAAATAGACAAGGAAGCTAGAATTGCTGATATCAACGCTGGTGCTTATACTGGCGGCATGTTTCTTCGGAGAAATGAGCTACGTAAAGCCACCAGCTTCTGGCGTAATCAAAGGCATGTTTGTCCCAAAACTCGCTGGCCAAGGAGCCACCGGCGACGCCATTGCCCTTTTCGGTGCCCTTATCATGCCGTATATATCCTTCCTTATAATAATCTCTTATTAATTTCATTTATTAAACACCAACTTAATTGTTCACTCTTCTAAATTATTGCTGCAGGCACAACCTTTTTCTCCACTCTGCTCTTGTCCTCTCTAGAAAAATCCCCAATACCGTGCGTGGCATCAATGTAAGCCTTTCCAGTTCCCATTGCCTACCTCCCATAATTTCAGAACAAGCAATCTCAATTAATAAACTTCATTAAATAATAATTAATGCAGGAGGCATGTAGATATTTCCTAATAGAAAGTGGGATTGCTCTGTTTATAGCGTTTCTAATCAACGTGGCAGTGGTCTCTGTTTCTGGCACTGTTTGTTCTTCCCCCAACCTTTCCGGCGAAAACGCAGATCAATGCAGCGATCTTACTCTTAACTCTGCTTCTTTCCTTCTCAAGGTTTACAACATTCACATAATTTGAATCCAACCATTACATCATATTACATCAATATCAACCACTAAATTATTCTTAATTTTCATCTTTTGGATTTGTAGAATGTTCTGGGACGGTCCAGCTCAACCATTTATGCCATCGCACTTCTGGCCTCAGGCCAAAGCTCTGCTATCACCGGCACATATGCAGGGCAATTCATTATGCAGGTCATCTCATCCTTCTTCAACCAACCTTTCTTCTTATAATAAATGATTATTTATTTCCTGAAATTGGCTGACTAGCTTGTTTGGTTGTACAGGGTTTCTTGGACTTGAAGATGAAAAAATGGATTAGGAACTTGTTGACTCGGACTGTTGCCATAACTCCTAGTCTCATTGTCTCCCTTATTGGTGGATCATCTGGGGCAGGACGGCTTATCATCATCGCATCGGTTTGTATATATTCTCAAAACTTGATCATCATTTTCCTTTTACATAAAAGGTCTCATTTTTGGTATGGTTGTGTTAAATTAGTGAGGATGCTGATAGAAAAAAATGTTTTGTTTTGCAGATGATACTTTCATTTGAGCTTCCATTCGCTCTGATCCCACTCCTCAAGTTTAGCAGCAGCAGCAGCAAGATGGGCCCTCACAAGAATTCTATGATTGTGAGTCTGTCTATCTCTCTCTCTCTCTTCAACCTCTAGATGATCCAAGATTGAACAACAAGTGACAGAATTAATTACGTGCAGATTATAATCATATCATGGATTCTGGGGGCAGGGCTCATCGGAATCAATGTGTATTACCTGAGTGAAGGGTTTGTGGGTTGGCTGATTCATAATAGTCTACCAAAGGTGGCAAATGTGTTCATTGGGATCATAGTGTTCCCATTGATGGTCATCTACATTGTAGCAGTGATATACCTGACCCTAAGAAAAGACACGGTCAAGACTTATATTGAGACTAAGGAAGACCCTACAGTACAGAACCACATGGAAAAAGGGTTCATGGATCCTAATAATGCCCAGGTGGAGTTGGGTCATGCTCCCTACAGAGAGGATTTAGCTGACGTCCCTTTCCCCTAATAGGGCACTCTTAAATAAAATAATCACCTTAAAACATTTTAAGGAATTCAGTATCTTAAGCTCTTCAATCTGTTAGTGCCTACCCATCTAAATAAAAAAAAAAAAAAAGCATATGGAGCTTGTTGATTCTGCAATTTTTCTTGCAGGAGTATGATCTCTAGTTTCTTGTGTGCTTCTTGCAAGACAAGTTTGATAGTGTTGTTTACATCATTGCGGACAGATGTTTAGAAGAAAGGTAATTGTGCTTGGGACACTACATAGTGACCTGTACCTATAAAATTTTATGAATAAAACCTCAAACCCAACTTTCATATATATACTCTGTTGAAGTCAACGGCATTACATTGAGCTGTTATGGACTCTGCAGCGGAGAGGCCTAGTAATATCGAGGAAGGTCCAAATCTAGAAGATGTTAATGCCCAATCAAGAGGAGCCCAAGGGGCCCAACTTAGAAGAAGTCATCGTATCAGGAGGCCTTCATAGAAGCTGCGTGATTTGAGTGATGACTGTAACACACCTCAATCAAACAGCCAAATACTTAACCATAGTAATTCAAATATCGTCAATAAAGATGTTCAACATCCAAACCATTAAAATACAAATTAGTTTAAATAAAGCCCAAGTCATAGTATTAAATCAAATCCTCAAAATATTTCCTCAAAACAAATTAAAATGTGGAAGTCTTAGGGTCATGGTAATATAAATGACATAACATGAGTTTTAGGAGCATAAAAGATCCTCCAAGGCTCACTCCATAGGTGCCTTCCCTTGCTCCCTACTAGAACAGTCACCTAAAAATGTTAATATATAGGGATGAGATTCCACGTCTCAATAACTACTAAAAGTTTCTACTGTACACAAGCAAATCTCATATGATAAAAAGGAACTGATTACATATATATTCATATATACCATAATTCTCATACAAGACAAAAAAACAAGTTTAATCACCATTACATCAATCTGTATTTTCATTACAACGTGTAATATACAATTATGCATGCAACCTCCCTTATATCACTGTCCATCCTTATTCTACTGACTGGAGCCATAGGCTAACACATAGTCCAATAGAAACCCATCCATTTGACTGGATTGTCCCAAGCTCACCAATTCTTAAGATACACCCGGCCAAAGGTGTAGAGCTTAAGTCTAGACTATGACTCCCCTCTTTAAGGGTGTGTTTGGTTTGAGGGGAGGGGGTGGGAGGGGAGGGAAAGGAGGGGAGGAGGGGAGGGTATATCATCTTATTTGGTTTGTTAGAGAGGAGGGAGGGGAGAAGATCCTTTGTTTGGTTGAAGAGGAGAGGGAAGGGGAGGTAATAATTAATTGACCATTTTACCCTTGTATATTATTTTATACTTTTATAGTTATATATTATTTAAATTAATTTATACTTGGATTTAAATTTAATTATTACATTAATATTGTAATATGTGTATAAAAATGATATTTTTATCAATAGCTAATATAATAAATATTTTTAAAATATTAAATTAACAAAAATTTTCTTTTATAAATATTTTAAAAAAATTAAATTAACAGATTTTTTATTTCCCGTTTTTTTTAATGATTCATATAAAAATGATATTTTTATCAATTGCTAATATAATAAATATTTTAAAAATATTAAATTAACAAAATTTTTATTTTATAAATATTTTAAAAATATTAAATTAACAGATTTTTTCTTTCCTTTTTTTTTTAATGATTCATCAATCACAGGGCAACGGCTTTTAGGCATGTTCAATCAAACTCATGACTTGTAAATTGAAGTGAACATGCTCTAACCAGCAAGCCAATGGTTCAATCAGCAGAAATATTTTTTTCCCCTTTTATCCATAAACATCTTAAATTTAGCCATTGATTCATTACTTTTCAGGTAAAAGTATACATACAACCAAGTTATCACTACATGCTCAAATATCTATTTTAAGCATGTAACAAAATATTCAAAAGTGATAACTAATACTCAAAAGCTATATTTTTTGAGCATCAACCAAAATATATACAAGGCATGACCACCTAACTAGAGTGAATTCTAAAAAAGTGCACATATAACCAAGTTATCACTACATGCTCAAATATCTATTTTAAGCATGTAACAAAATATCCAAAAGTGATAACTAATACTCAAAAGCTATATTTTTTGAGCATCAACCAAAATATATACAAGGCATCACCACCTAACTAAAGTGAATTATAGAACATCTTCATGATCACTTGTTTCCTAGCTGAAGGTGGACACTGAATTGCTGTCCTAAGCTTGTCAATATCACCCATAAGAAAGCAATATATGTCAGGTATTCTTTCATTATCACATCCACATTCTTCAAGAATTTTCCAAAGCTCTTCACCTGATAATTGTGGCACTTGCATCCTTGTGGTGGAGGCTTTTTGTAAAACCAAATTTCCTTGAATTAATGCATCGGTTCCTCTATTAATTGCATCAGCCACTGCTGAGATAACCCCCGTTAAATCCTTCATACGATTGTCTTGCTCCCTAGTTGCTCTCTTTGCCCTCTTGCTACAAGAACTATGAGCACTACGAGAATTATCTTCTTCAGGAGATTGACTTTGTCCATGTAAATTACCTTGCCCATCAACTTCAACAAAAGGATCACTATTGTTTGATATGATTCCACCTTGTGAAACAAGGTTGTCGATGTCATTGAAAGTCTCGGTCAGCTCTTGAGAACGACGTCTCTTTCTAAACTCATGCATTGTTTCGCCATCCTCTCCACTAGCTCTATCTACTCCATATAATATCATCATCTTTTCATAATTTGGAAAAGGATTTGTTCTCCATAGTGCTGCTTTAGGTTTAGCCTACAAAAAATAAAGCATTTGTTCCAAAATGACAATCTTACACATAGGAAAAAAACAAAATGTGTTCCAAAATGAAGAAACAAAGTTTTAGATTTAATGAACCATGATCATTATCAAATCAGAATGAAGAAATAAACACTCACATCCATCCACATTAAAGTTTAAGCAGACAGAAATAGACATGATCATCTAAAAGATTTATTGAATCCTCAATAAACAGAGTTTCATTATTATAAACATTATCGAAGTGTCTTTTATTTTTGTTTTTTCCCATATCCTAATAGTATTACACATTATTTCATCATTACAGAAAAAATGTGAAGCTCTTCAATCCACACAACCATGCTAAGTATGTAGATTCACAACAAATCTAAAAGAGTCATAAAATACCATTTCACAGCTAGCAATAAAGTGAATTTTGAAGTTATTAATCAGAAGCAAACCAATCTAGTTATTATGAAAGATGGAGTATGCTTCATATGCGCTTGTTAAGACGCTGGGCTGGTGATATATTACATTAGTACCTTTACTCATTAACTAATAAGTTAAGGCATCAATATAGTATAAGCTTTTGCAATATGGGCACAGCATTACATACTAAATGCAATCACTTCAATTAACATCATAATAATGAACGTGTAAAGATTTAACCAATCAGTCACTATCTACACAAATGATGGAAATAGTGCCGTCAAAATCAAGAATTGACACGTAAAATAACATTATTTTGCGATTGCAGGTTTAAATTTCATGTTAACTCACACTTTAAATCAGAACTCTGCAAACTCATTGTAAAAACATGCATGCTGATAATAAAATGATAATAATAAGGATAATGCTGCGTGAAAACAGTAGATAAATCAGAAGGATAATGATAATTCTCTTCTAACCTTTAATAACAGCAAAAATCTCACTGTTAAGAGAAGTAAGAAGCCAAAGGCATGTTTACTGTAGAAACATGCATACTTATGTCATAAACAAGTGAATTGTTTAACAAATTATTGTGCAATTCAATAGAAAAAGGCATGTTTACCTCAATCAATGTAGCCCAAACCTCAAGCTCAGCCTCCCACAATTTTGTTGTTGGGTTCCAAGCAAACCCACTTAGACTTTTAAATACGTCACACACTTCTGCAAAGTTTTTCTTTAAAGTCTTCCATCGGTTCTTCACCTTATCTTGGTCAATTTGTTGACCAAATAAACCATTTAATTCTGCAACTATATTGTCGTAACCCTTGCAAGTAAAACTACCATTAACTTTGCGGCCCTCATTATATGCAGCCATAAAAGCATCAACGAGGGCATCATCCATATTTTTTGTCCAGTGAAATGCTTCCTTACTCAGGTTGGGTGCCATCCTATAAAATTAGACTATGATCATATAATACAATTTATAAGAACTAGAACTTTTACATGAAAATAAAATTGAATAAGTCATAAGTTAAACATAAAGTCTGAAATTGAACATAAAATACAACAAATTGCATGTCTAACAAATAAGCCAATCAAGTCTTAATTCAACAAAGAACACAACAAACTAAGTTTACAAATGATAAATCAAACTTCAGCCCTCAACCTCATCCTCAACCTCATTGTCAAGAGCATGCTCATGATTATTCTGGTAATCTGTCCACATTTGAGTGGCGATATCGTCTCTAACAAGTTTACCACGAGCGGCCTCAATATTGTTACTACTTGGAGCACGATTATTGTCGTTTGATCCACTTTGTCGACGAAGGTCCATATCCACCTCTCTTATAAGATCATCATCACTGTCAACACTCATAAGGAAGTTATGAAGAATGATACAAGCATAGATTATCATTTTTTGAACTTTGATTCCATATGTTGGTTCAGTTGCATTGGATATAATGGCAAATCTTTTCTTCAAAACACCAAAAGCTCGTTCAATTGCATTACGCAACTTTGCATGTCGCAGGTTAAATAACTCCTTATAGTTTATGGGCGGATTTCTCCTAGAATACTCTTTCAAATGATAGCGGACTCCCCGATAAGGTGTTATAAGACCTCTAGTTAACATAAATCCAGCATCCACAAGGTAATATTTACCTATCATAAATGAAGATAATTACTATAATGGGTTTACAATCCCTAATGAACGTAAATTTTATAAAATTTAGGGAAATATTTACCTTCAGGGATTTTAAGCCTATCTTCCCTTGTTAATGCATTTTTTATAATCCTTGAATCAGATGCAGTGCCTTCCCATCCAGGGAGCAAATAACTGAACTTTAGGTCAAATGTGCATGCTGCTAACATATTCTGTGTCGGGTAGTCCTTCCTACCACGATATCGAGGAGCATCTACAGAAGACACCTTAACACGTATATGTGTTCCATCTATAGCACCAACACAATCCTTAAAATATGGGAAAAACTTTTTCTCATTTTGAATTTCAGGAGCGACTCTTGACCCATCAGGTTGTTCAACAAATTTATCTTCTAACTCAATGATAGCCATCAGAACTTTATGAAGATGACGACTAATAGTCTCACCGGAACGTCTAAACCAAAAATTTACTTCACGACTTTTCACACTGTGTGTTAATATATAAAGAGTTTTTGCAACTTGTTCTTCCACAGTTGAAAATCGTGTGGTTCGCAAACCACCTTCTCTTTCTAACATACCACATAGTTCTAAGAAAGTTCTAGGAGTCATTCTAATAATATTTCGATTCAATGGGCAACGACTTATTCTACTCATTATTTCATCACGCACCCTCTCTCTTTTGCCACTTAAACTATAACTTATTTTTTTATGGCAAATCTCATTGACATGTAGTTGGCCAACAACACATATTATTAAAGCTACTGCTCTTTGGCACAATTCAACCCATCGCCGCACCAATAACATGTATTCAAGTTCGTGGTCCATCTAACAAAGCGAAATAGCAAAATTATAGTCAGGACCCTATATACATTGGAAAAATCATTTAAAGACATAACCCACAAACTTTCTACGATCTGCATACTATAAGCACGTGAAGTGTTCAACTTGAACAGTGAAGTTTGGATGTAACAAAGCAAGAGCGAAAAAATTTTAAAATGGTTTGCATTTGGGAAAATTTTCAAACTATTATTTGTTTTTATTTAGATAGTGAACATGCAGCATGTAGATGGTAGTGTTGCATGTTGATATCAAAATTCTGCCAACATAATTTAAAACAACAACAAAAACAGAAAGAGATAGCATGTTTCACCTGCTCTAGTTGAAAAGATGAAGAATGCAAGAGAATAGAATCACACAACAACCTGGTCAAGATTAACAAATAATCAAAACTTGATGTTACAAAATGGACAAAGCTGCACAATCTATTTATGCATGTCCCTTCCATGGTTTGTTGCTACATTGAATTGAGTTTTGTTTCTTCTTTATGAGAGGCTTTCAAAGAGAGAAACAGAAAGATAAGATCTCATTTCCTCCACAAAATTTGTACTAGGTAGGCCAATCAATTACGTGGAGAAAGCTAAGCTCAATATAATGACGCCTCCACTTGACTAAGCTACAAACCACGAAACATCAACCACTTTAAATTGCAAAATATTCTCTTCAAACCTCAAAATCCTAAAAGAGAAAGAGAGAGAAATAAATACCCTCCAGTTTTAGATATAGGAGCTAGCAAGAGGTTTTGCTTTTCCAAATTTATAACTTAATGTTCCCCCAAACCATCACTGTTTGTTGAGTAGATATAATAAGAGAGTTTCATTAAAGGATAGTTTAAAAAGGTTATTTTTAAAAAAATCAATACACACATTTTACAAATAACTTAACTAATTTTCTTAACCTATATAATTTAGTTATCTAACTTCTATATTAAGAATGTAAGAGAGTTATAAGTTTCAGGGATAACATTTGGTCTTATAACATATTTTGTCTTGTGCTCTTATAGCATATTTATCTCCTACTTTTTGCTCAATCACTTTAAAGGGTTCAAAGTATAGAGACTCAACCCCACATTTTTCGGAACTGAGATCTCTTAACTTCAAGAAACTTTCTGTGTGTGTGTGTGTGTGTGTGTGACAAAAATTATTTATAAGGCACAGAATATTAGTGCTTTCACAGAAAGAAACTTGGGTAATTCTCGCATTTTAAAGAATCCACTTGCTGATTCATTCACCGCTATATTTGAATAGTTACCAAGAAGAAATGGATTAAAATGTTCAAAACATGTTGGAGGAAAGAGTTCAAAAGATTAATAATGAAACTAAAGACTTGCTCAGAACCACAGGTTGTCTCCGGCTAAAGAGGACCTGTAGCTTTTTTTCTTCTCCAAACAGCGAATTCAATCAGAACCAATAGAATTATTTTTGAATAATATTCATTTTTCTGAGACGTTTTTGGTCCACGAAAACTATTCTTAATTTGTAAGATCTGCAAAATCAATGTCGTTCTTGGTCACTTGGTGGGGTTTCTCAACTTTATTTGTTGGCAATACAAAACCACTCATTATTTATCATGCCAGAAAGCAAAATAATTTTGCACCAAACAAAATATATACACTTCATATATGCATTGGTCAAAACACAGAACACTAAAATAGTAATGTGCATGTATATGTGCTCCAGATGACCACAAACTTTAACAGAAAGGCATGATGGTAACTTAATCTTCTATAAGCTAATGATTGTTCCTTAGGTCACTACCCTCACCTACAAATCGTGCAATCCCAAACACAAGACGCTATCTCCTAGATCACAGTTCCAATTAAGAATACGGTATACCTCTTTGTACCCCTATCAGGTGCCAAATTATAATGCAATCCTAGTCAGTTTATAGCAGTTGCACACACATACACACTTAATTGGATTATATGGGCCATGTTTTATCAGATTAGTTACCCACACATGCACACTTGCCTTTCCATTTTTTTCTCATTCTATCTGAATGTTATTGAACTAGACAGTCCAACTATAATCAATCAAATAGTCAAAGCATAGAATCAGGATGGGTCTAAATTTTATCGGATGGACTGCCTAAGAAAACCATTGTAAAAAATAAAACGAGAAAAGGGAGGTAGGGGAACGTGCAATGTCCATAGAGGAGTGTAAGTACAATGAACAAAAGCCAAAAAAAAACAGAGAGGTCATCAAACCTGGAATTGCAACAACTCGCCGCCTTGAACGGTGACCACGAACCAGAAACGGCGACCACAGAACTGCAACAACCAGCCACCTTGAACAGACCGCAAATACCCACCACGTACCACAAACGCCGACCCAATCACTCGAACAAATGATCGCCAGAAAAGGATCGGAATTGCCGACCCAGCAACGTCGACCACAGAGCCTCGCAATGGAAGCTCCACACAGAGCTACAAGACCGACAGCTACCACAGTCAGCGGAGGAGAAGCCAAGTAATGAAGTGAAGGACTTTTATTTTAGTAGGGGTATTATTGGAATATCACAAAATGATTTAATCTTCCCTTCAAAAAACGAAAAATTTTAAGCATCCCAAAAGCAATGGAGGGAAGGGAATTAAACCCAAATTTTTGGCTTCCCTCCCCATCAAAATTCAAACCAAATGATGAACTAAGGCTGCCTTCCATCCCCTCCCACTCCCTCCCCTCAATCCAAACACAGCCTAAAAGAATACAACTAAGGAGGTGTCACATGTCCCACAGCTCCAATGAAATCCCGGCCAAGGGAAAACATGGAAGAAGGGGCCCTGACAAGTGCCATCCACTGTGCACCGAGTGATGGCATACCACGTGGTAAAAGATCTCAACATACAAATTCCTCTTCACTCTACAACCACCATGACAGTTATATTTAATCATCAATAAATATAATATTATTAAAAGACAAAGTACAATAATTCATGCTTCCATTCATATAAAATATAATCACATATTCAAACATTCTAAAAATGAAATAATAATTCAATAATACATTAATTATCATTAAATTATTAATTATATGAATATAATGAGTTATATAGAAATTTACTTGTAACACTACTTATTTAAGAATTTATAATAAAAACAAATATACATATAATTCAGTCCATTTTTCTTTAAAAAAATAGTCATTCAAAAATCATACACTATTCACAAGTATATGGAAGAGTATTCAGAGCTACCTGCTACTCCCTAGCACACAAGTAATTACACAAGAGTTACTCCAAAACTCTCAATGAAAGTCTACAATATCACAAACATAAATATCTATTAATATGTTTCTCAAAATTACTATAGAGTTGCAGTAAAATACTCTAAACACTTCAAACTAAGCCTCTGTGACTAATACTATACACACACACCTAAGTTTCCACATATTCCACTATTTTATTTAAATACAATATTATTTGAAAATATTTTATCTTTTTTTTATAGAAGGAAACAGCTTTTACATATATATATATACAAGGTACATATATATACATATATTGAAAGGTATACTATGAAACAGGATGCAAAGAACAGCTTGGCTCGTTGTGTGGACCCCACAGGTGTGTATGCGTGCTTTGTTAAAAAAAAACATGAATTTGTCATTCCTTGATCAGCAACCCAAACAATGAAAAAAATAATAATAAAAAAAAGGAGAGAGGATAGGGTTCAATGGTGAGGTAAGGTTAGGGAAGGAAAAGAGACATAACTAGACAGTAAACACACACACATTTACACTGATATCGACATGAGAGTTGTTGGGTTTATGTGAAAAATAGAATAAAACTAATATAAATTGATATACACACACCTACACACTCAACTAAATAGTTCTATATATTTAGAGCAATATAAAGCTATATAGATGTTCATACACCCACGCATTCTGTTGGTTTAAAAAGACAGGTGGTGAAGAAATAATTAAGAAAAATCAAATTCACACACTAACCTAGCAAAAGACAAAAGAGAAGAAGGAGAAAAGAAAAAAAAAAGACGAAAAGCTAAAGGAAAGTAATATATATATATATATAGATATATAGGAACAATAGGGAGAAGGGGGAGTTGGTAAAAGAAATGGAGATGTACCCACACACAGTAAAGGGAATGAAAGATTGATATGACAAGACATCACAGTCTAAAATATTTAGACGCTGATGAAGGAGAACAAGAAAATAAAAGCTTGAAAATACACTTTCTTAATATATTGAAGGAACAGTAGTCTCAGTATGTTGAAGGACACTAGCAGGACAGAGTAGATCAAATCAATAGACAAATGAAAGATAAAAAAAATGCACCTTTAAGTCTTTGTTGAGAGTCATGCGGCGCCGGGAGTGAGGAGTGAGGAGTGGGGGTGAGAAGAAAGAGATCTTATATAAGGGTAGATCTAGGGTTTTGACTACTCTTATAAAAAATATATTTTTTTTTACACAGTAAATAGTAATGGTATTATTCAGACTTATTGAAGCATTCTCTCTGTGTTTTTTTATATTACGTATTCCAATAATAAGATATGTATACAAATACATATCCATATATTTAAAATAATTATTTTAAGGAGGTATTTCATTTGTATATTTTCCTCTCTTTCTTTGAATTGATTTTTTTTTTTACTTCATACTTCTTCTTACTTATTAATTTATTTTATAATTTTTGATTAAATAAAATCTAAATTACAACCAACTCTAAATGTTTAAAAATAAGGATGTTACAATGACTCAGCTGTATAATAAGACGAAGGGTTTAGAATGTTGTGCGTCTCTTTCTATTAGATTCTTCTCTCTCTTGTCTATTATTTCTATGCTCTGTGTTTCTGTTGTGACAAAATTGTTTCTTCAATTAATCATTTTCGGTGTAACCAACTGAATTCGATCCTCTGATGATTGAGAAATATGAATACCATCGGATCTGATTATTTCTTTCTCGTTTGATTTATTCTACTGAGCTATAACCATAACATCTTTGGTATTTTCATCATTTTTCTTCCATGGCGAGAACACCAGACTTAAGGAACTCTAAAATGAGATGAAACAGGCTCACGATTTTAATTGCTGATGCTAAGCCTCGTTTCGATCGTATCGACTATCGTTTTGACAACGTTGAGCAGCTCCTGCAATCTATGGCCTCATCATTCGCTTCCATCAACCTATGTCTTAATCAGTTGAGTACAGGCTCCACTTCAGGCTCGTCTTCTGGAGGTACTCTTAATATTCTGCCCCATGCTACCCATTTTCAGTTTTCCAAATTTGTGAAAATGGATTTTTCACGTTTCAACGGAACCAATGCTCTGAATTGGATCTTCAAAGTAGATAAATATTTTAAATATTATGATATTGAGGATTCCCAGCGTTTGATTATTGCATTTGTTCATTTTGATGGTGACGTTTTACCTTGGTTTCAAATGCTTGAGAAGGCTCGACGTATTCCGACATGGTTCACTCTCTCAAAGGCAATCGAGTTGCAATATGGTCCATCCTAATTTGATTGTGCTCGTTCGTAGCTTTTTAAGTTAACGCAACAAAGCGTGGGAGGCATTTTAGAGACTTACAACTCGAAGTTCTTGGCTCTTGCTAATCACTCCGATGATGTGCTAGAAACAACCTTCTAGATTGCTATTTAGGTGGCCTTAAACTGGAGCTTAGGCGTGACGTTCTTGTTCAGCGTCCAACCATCGTACTCAGTGCCATGGCTTTAGCTCGGTTGTTTGCTGATGCAATTGGTTTATCTGTCAATTCCTATAAATATCTTACAACACCATCCATACAAGGCAAAGCAATTGTTCCGTATGCTGGTGGTAGCACTGCAGTGTCGACGGTTACTAATGGGGGTGGAAAATCTAATTTACCTCCCTTATTACCCACACCCAAGATACCACCGATTAAGAAAATGATGGTTGCTGAAATACAAGTTCGACGAGAAAAGGGGTTGTACTACACTTGCGACGCTAAGTTTTCACCAAGTCACAAATGCCCGAACAAGCAACTTATGATGTTATTAGGCGATAAGGACAATGTTGAAGAAATTCCAGCTGAGGAAGAAGTTGAACAAGAGCATCATGATGCAATCCTGCATCACTTATCGATTCATGCATTACGAGGCACATAGGGGGCGGCCACGATACATTTCTCTGGAGATATTATGGGCACGCAAGTCCAAATATTGCTTGATGGCGGCAGCTCTGACAACTTCTTACACCCACAAATAGTGAATCACTTAAAACTGCCGATTACTACTACCTCGGAGATTTGAGTTTTGGGTGGCACGAGTCGTGTCCTACGGAGTTCCGAGATTGTGTCAGAGGTCCCTGTTCAAATTTGTGGTTATATTATATATATCACTATGTATGTTATGCCTGTTGTAGGAGTGGATATAATTATTGGAGCTGCTTGGTTGGAAACTTTGGGCCCTCATGTGGCTGACTACAATTCTACTACTGTGAAATTTTTGCTTAATGATCAATTTATCACTCTTAAGGGTTACAAGGGAATAGTGGCAGAGCAAGCTTAGTGTCATTATTTGTAGCGAATTTCACATGTCGATGCTATTACAGAATTATATTTGCTCTCATCTTCAGACAAATCCCCAGACGGTGATGGACCTTCAGAGGACATGCCAGCAGATTTGGCAATATTGTTACAAAAACATCATATTGTTTTTGAGAAACCTATTGGTCTTCCACCTGACCGTGGCCATGTTTATCAAATAGAATTGCTGCCAAACGTCGGACCTGTGCGAGTTAAACCCTATCGCTATCCAGTCAGTCAAAAATAAGAAATTAGCATATTGTCAGTGATTTAATAGCATAGGGGTTAATTCAACCAAGCACCAGTCCTTTCTCAGCCCTTGTTTTATTGGTTAAAAAGAAGGATGGCACTTGGAGGTTTTGCATGGACTATCGAGCTTTAAATGTTGTGACTATTCGAGATGCCTTTCCTATGCCTACTTTAGATGAATTACTTGACGAATTGCATGGCTCAGCTTTTTACTCAAAGTTGGATTTAAGATCTGGTTATCATTAAATATTAATGTGAGATACTGATAGAGAAAAGACTGTATTCCGAACTCACCAGGGATTATATGAATGGCTCGTTATGCCATTTGGCCTGACAAACGCTCCAGCAATGTTTCAGGCAATGATGAATGCCATTTTTTGTCCCTTTTTGTGTCGATTTGTTCTCACTTTCTTTAATGATATTTTGGTATATAGCACCACTTGGGAACTCCATCTTCAACATGTCAATATGGTTTTGGATTGTTTGACTTGACACTAATTATTTGCTAAGAGGTCCAAGTGTTCATTTGGTTGCAAGAAAATTGAATATCTAGGCCATGTTGTGTCTCAGTCGGGAGTGGAGATGGATAATTCGAAGATTGAGACCATTAAATCTTGGCCCACTCCTATCTAAGTTCGTCAACTCAAAGGTTTCCTGGGCCTTAGTGGATATTATAGGAGGTTTATAAGAAATTATGCCACAATTGCAGGTCCGTTAACTAATTTATTAGGAAAAGATAAGTTTAGTTGGCAACCAGAGACTTAAGTAGCATTTGATACTCTCAAAGAAGCATTGTGTAACGCTCCTGTACTAGCTTTACCAGACTTTACAAAACCTTTTGTACTTGAAACTGACGCTTCTGGAGTCGGCATTGGGGCTGTTTTAAGTTAGAACAATCATCTGGTGGCATTTTTTCCTAAGAAACTTTCTGCTCGAATGCAGAACCAGTTCAACATATGTGCGTGAATTGTATGCCATCATAGAATCAGTCGCGTGTTTTCGTCATTACTTGTTTGGTCACACCTTTGTAATTTGTACAGATCATGCAAGTTTAAGACACCTGACAGATCAAGCTATGCAAACTCCAGAACAGGAAGCTTGTCTGCCAAAATTGTTGGGGTGTCAATTTACTATCGAATATAAATCAGGACGGACAAATCAAGTCACCAACACTCTTTCACGAATTTCTTGTATGGCTTTCACTTCTTTAGAAGCTACCTTCATGGACCATATATATCAAGAGGTTCGTGCCTCCCCATATATTATCAATCTTAAGCAAGAGATTCAATCTGCACCTTTAACCAAAACCCACTATACTATTAAACATCAAGATGTGTATTGGCATAATCGTTTGGTCATTCCTCATAAGCATATTGAGCTTGTGCAACGTATTTTATATTAATTTCATGCTTCCCTTCTTGGGGGTTATGTGGGCTTTTTACATACATTTCACAGAATTTTTGCTCTATTTTTTTAGTTGCACATACGGCGGGATATTCGTCAATATATCAAGGGATGCTCGATATGTTAGCAAGCCAAGATCACTCAACTTCACCCTTTTGGGTTGCTTCAACTATTAGCAATTCCTAATCAGATTTGGAAGGATATAGCTATGGACTTTATAACAGGACTGCCAATAGTAAAAGGATATTCTGTCATTTTTGTGGTTATAGACTTGTTGTCTAAATATGCGCACTTCATGCCATTAACAACTACATTTTCTAGTCAAACAGTTGTTGATTCATTTCTGCACAATGTTATCCGTTTACATGGTATCCCACGCTCTATTGTGACAGACCGTGACAAGGTGTTTACTAGTGCTTTTTGGAGACATTTAATGAAACTTCAAGGAGTGAAACATAGCCTTAGCTCTGCTTATCATCCACAGAGTGACGGCCAGTCTGAAGCTCTCAACAAGTGTGTTGAGATGTATCTTCGTTGCTATGTACATAACTATCCTCGACAATGGTTATCATTTTTACCATAGGCCGAATTCTGGTATAACACTTCATACCATACCACTATTGGTATGGTTCCTTTCAAGGTGGTATATGGGCGAGACCCTCCTCCATTACTTCGTCATTCTTCCTTGGAGGATACTCCGTTTAATGTGCACAAGCAGCTGGAATTACGGGATGCAGTATTAGCTGATTTAAAATTGAATCTTATTAAAGCTTAGCAACTCATGAAGAAGTATGCAGATCGCAAACGTACTGAGATGGTTTTTTATGTTGATTACTGGGTACTCGTATGTTTACAACCTTACCGTCAACACTCATTACACCTTCAAAAGTTTCGGAAGCTTGCCTTACAATATTTTGGACCTTTTCAAGTCATGGAATGTATTGGCCCTGTTGTGTATCGTCTGGCACTTCCTGATTATGCTTGCATCCACCCAGTGTTTCATGTTTCATTGCTTAAGCAATTTCATGGATCTAATACTCAGGTTTATTTTCCTTTACCGTTAGCATCTCTACCAGAAGGTCCTATAAGCACTCCTATAGACATTTTGAACGTTAAATATATTATCCACAATGGTGTGCAACGTATTCAGTGCTTAGTTCAATGGGAGGGTTCTCCAACATGCACATGGGAGTGGCTGCATGAGTTGGTTGCTCTGTATCCTTCTTCGAACCTTGAGGGCAAGGTTCAAGCTATGGGGGAAGTAATGTTATGGACTCTGCAGCGGAGAGACCCAGTAATATCGGGGAAGGTCCAAATCCAAAAGATGTTAATGCCCAATCAAGAGGAGCCCAAGGGGCCCAACTTAGAAAAAGTCATCGTATCAGGAGGCCTTCATGGAAGCTGCGTGATTTGAGTGATGACTAAGCTATATAATAATACGAAGGGTTTAGAGGAGGGTGTGGAATAGAATGTTGTGCGTCTCTTTCTATTAGATTCTTCTCTCTCTTGTTTGTTATTTCTAAGCTCTGTGTTTCTGTTGTGACAGAACTGTTTCTTCAGTTAATCATTTTCGGTGTAACCAACTGTATTTGATCCTCTGATGATTGAGAAATATGAATATCATCGGATCTGATTATTTCTTTCTCGTTTGATTTATTCTGCTGAGCTATAACCATAACAAAACGGCATTACATTGAGCCTCTGTCTTTTTGCACAAAATCATTGGCCAGTAAAGATCCAACTCATTGAACCTCGTGATAGATACCGTAACAAAAGCCTGGGTATGCTACAAATTAAATTGCCGGCTTGCTTCATAATATATCAACCAAATGATGGAGTGTTATGGTATCAAACTCTTAAAATATATTTCAAGTCTTAAATTTGATTCTCGCTTTCATCATCAACTACTGCACATGACACCAAAAAATTTGTCACACAACTTAAAGAAATTGAAGGTCCCTTTTAATTATCATCAGCGATCCCTATTTTTCTACAATGTAAATAATTGAATTTTCGTAGCTCTTGTCCCTATCATTTGCATGTTTTCTGCAACTAGACAATAAAATATAATCATGCTCACATTACTCACCTAAGTTTATGAGAGTATCTGAGTTGAAAACGGCGAGCTGCATTTAAGAAAAAGAAAAAAGGAAAAAAGATTCATGTAACCATGCCGCAGAAAGACCAGCACCATAATAAAACGTCATAACCAGTAATTTCCCGGGCCGCGCCGCCACGGCTCCGCATGGCATGACTAGAATTATCGTTAAGAAAATTAACGAGGAAGCATGTTTAAATTAATAAAATTATCTTTAAGAATGCTGGCTAAAAAAAAAATCTTTGAGAAACTTATTATAGAGGTGGGATAACATTATTTTAGATCAAAAATTAGGAAATTCAATAATTCTAATATAAATATTACCATTCATGGTAAAAAATAAAGGGTTTTTAAGGTGTAAATTTATCCCAAAAATTTTTACATAAGAGCCGCAAGTTTCAAAATATAACAGTATTGTCTTGTGCCATTAAAAAATTGACATTAATTAACCGTTAATTTTTTAACTATAAGGAGCAATATTGAAAACTTTTGTGATAACATTATTTTTCAGCGAAAACTTCTAAAATAAATTTATACCTTAACTCAAAAATAAAATGTATATATTATTACAAAAGAACAAAATTTAGATAAAAGGATTAAGGTGAAAAAAATAACTATGAGATATAAATTATATCAAATGTGTAAAAGTAATTGTTTTTTGTAAAAATACTTATAAACTTTTAAAGTTGGAGTAAAAATGATAAAAATGTCACTCCCTACTGTCCTATTTATATACAACTTTTTCCTTGATTGCGCAAAACAAATTAATAGTTAAAATCAATAAGTGTGTCAATAATGCTATATTTTTTCCATATATGCTCCTATTTATGAAAAATGTATAGGAGAGAGATTATATAAAAAATATGAAAGATAATGAATATAAGTTATAAGAGAGAATGAACATTTAATAGGGATAAAATAAAAAAAAGAAAATTATATTTTTAGACAACAAATAAAAATTATTTATAAAAGAGATTAGAGAAAATTGTTTCCAAATAAAATCCGAGGGAGTAATTGTTACTCTTTACCGTTTCCACCTTGCTATTGTGGGGCTCCCACTGTTAAAAAATAAAAATACCTACGTTTTTTAATTCTCTCTCATCCGTCTCTTTCACTCTCCCTCCCTTCATCCCTTCGTTTTCTTCTCAGATGCTGGCGACGGCGGCATCCCCACCAGCGACCGCGGCAAATCAAGCTCAGCGAAGGCTCGACTTGTTCCCCCTGTTCATTTATCCTATCCCATTGTCATCGCAACGAGATGAGAGGAGGACGGTGACGTCGTCTTCGGTGAAGGCAACGAGACCGAGGTAGTAGTAGAGAGCAGAGGAGGCGGCGAGGTCGAAGGTGGATGCTTTGTAGGAGGAGACGGTTGGTGCTCGACTCATAAGTTAGGTCTGGAATAGTGTTCTAGAGGAGGAGGAGGAGGAGGAGGAAGAAGAAGGCGCGGTCGGTGCTTCGTCGGACGGACGGCAGGGAGAACCCTCTGAGATTCTCCATCTCAAGGTCAACTTCCTCATTCTTTTCTGTTTAAAGAACCTTGTCGTTTCTTCACTTTCTTTCATTCTGCTGATTTCTTGTAGCAATTTCTTAAACTCATCTTTTCCGCCTGAGATTTGAAGCTTCTGGTTTTTTATTTTTTCCAGTTTTTTTATAGCTCTCTCTCTAACCTCTCGCAAACTTTGCTTCATTCAGCTCTGGGTTATCTAAGATAGCACATTGCTAAGAGCTCTAGTTGTATTCTTTGGGAGTTCCATGTTAGTGCAAATCTTATCAATATAGTAACATTTTTCTTATTAGTTTATGAGATAATCGCCAGGTGTTTATCTGAGGACAGACCATCTGGAGCAACTGGCTCATTTATGATCGGCTTGTTTGGGTATCTCATTTCTGGATTGCATGCGCTTTTTGTTTTCTTCTTCCTTTCTATTTTCACAATCTGTGTATTTCATCATTGAAACTGTTGAAACAGAACAACGAGCTGGCGAATAATAGTGTCTTTGGTCGTCATTACTATTCAATGTCGGTGCTGTTGCGTCTCCTTCTGTGTTCAGAAAGATCCCTTTTTGGTGTTTATTGTAAAAACACAGGATGAATTGGAGATTTTGATTTTTATAAAGAAATTTTCAAACGTTATAATTTTGCAGTAAAAGTCAAAACACCCTCATCTCCCTGAAGCTGCGATCCTCATTCTTAAACTAATGAGATTTTGATTTTGGAATTGGAGATGAAACAGAGGATGAATTGAGAGGTTGGGAGGGAGAGGGTTTTTCATTGAGTGGGGGTATTTTAATATTTTCATATTGTAATAGATGGAAGTTAGTTGGGTTTAACCGCTTATTTACTTTTGTCCCAATTTTGAAAGTTCATGGTTGCACATTGGGTATAATTTTATGGTTATTTCTGCACCTTAACTCTTAATAAAATTGCAAGGATATATTTGTCAACTTTTAATTAGTTCATCTCCCTCCTAAACCCTTAACCCTACCCAACAAAGCATTCAGCTCGCCCACCTCCCGAGAACCAAACACACCGTAGGGTCCTAATCTCTGAGCTTGACAGTGTAGCTTCCTTTCATTGGCAACCAAACACTTGCGTTGCCGTAAACGCCTCTATTTTCCCTCGTCTATTTTTCAGCAAACCAAATGAACTCGGATTCTATAATTCTTGAAACAAAAAGGAAGAATAACTATCCAATGACATCATTGTTTGTGCCATCTGGATCATTCATGAGCTGACTTCGTAAGCATTTGCTAAGTTTTTATAGTTCTGAGGATGCTAATCGTTTGAGTAAAACATTGGTGGCATTAGTTTCTCTCTTTTGGATGTTGAAGATCGTGGAGTTGCCATTACTCATTTACAAGTAGCTTACAGTATCACAGTACTATAGTCTTCTTACTTAATTTTGTCATGTAAAGTTGACAATGTGAGGCCGAGTATATAAACATTTCAATTGTTGTTTTGATTTTGATTGCATTGTTTGTGATCTTGTTCTTCTTGCTTTTAAAGTTGACATTTTCTCTCCCATATAGGCTACATATTACATGGTATCGGTCGCTGCATGATAATGAATTTTATGATACCAACCAAGCCCGTTCACCAGTATCGAAAACACCTTGTGAACCAGGTACTTGTTGCCGTGATTCAAAACCGTGCTTTTGATGCCCACTTAGCTGCTGCATCAGTTTCTGCCAATCCTAATGCTGCTTCTTTATGGACGGTTGATGTGGTTTCGGAAGTGTTAAGGTCTATTCCCAGATACTTTTTCCAATCCTCTTGCTCTATTGGCCGTCAGGGTGGTTTCCGGCATCGTGCTCCTCTGAAACAATGCAAACTCAAGGAGGAGGAAGATAAGTTTCGCAAGAATGTGCTTGTTCTTTGCCCTGCTGGTCACAGAGACCCACAGAGGGTCAAGCTTGGATTGTGCAAAGCAATTGAGTTCTACTATTGGGTTGAAACCCATTTTGGATTTACCCATAACGAGACTACTTGCAGGGAGATGGCTTGTGTATTGGCTAAAGGTAATAAACTGAATGCGCTTTGGGATTTTCTGAAGGAGATGTGAAGGAGGACTGGTGGGTTGGTTTCCACATCGACTGTTACGTGTTTGATAAAAGTACTAGGAGAAGAGGGATTAGTTAATGAAGCATTAGTTACATTCTATAGGATGAAGCAATACCACTGTAAACCCGATGTCTATGCTTACAACACAATGATATATGCTCTTTGCAGGGTGACATATTTCAAAAAGGCAAGGTTTTTGTTGGAGCAGATGGAGCTTCCTGGCTTTAGATGCCCACCTGACACATTTACGTATACTATATTAATAAGTTCCTATTGCAAATTTAGCATGCAAACTGGAAGTAAGAAGGCAACTAGGAGGAGATTGTGGGAAGCTAATCACCTGTTTCGCCTAATGCTCTTCAAGGGCTTTGTTCCTGATGTTGTGACCTATAATGCTTTGATTGATGGTTGCTGCAAATCATACAGGATTGATAGAGCGTTGGAAATATTTGAAGATACGAAGAAAAGCGGTTGTGTCCCCAATCGAGTTACATATGATTCTTTCATTAGATATTACAGTGCTATAAATGAGATAGATAAAGCTATCGAGATGTTACGTTGCATGCAGAATTTGAATCATGGAATACCCACTTCAAGTTCATATACCCCTATTATTCATGCTTTGTGTGAAGCTGGAAGGGTTGCTGATGCTCGGAATTTCCTTGTTGAGTTGGTTGATGGAGGCTTGACACCTAGAGAATATACATACAGATTGGTCTGTGATGCCCTGCACTCAGTGGGGGAGGCCAGCTTGTTAAGTGAAGAAGTGCACAAGAGAATAAGAAATAGTATACGGAGTAGATACGTACAGACCATGAAAATCAAACCAATTATGGCTCGCAAAGGATGTCCTGAAATGGAATTAGTTTGAATTCTTTTCTTAATGGAATCAGTTATGTTCAACAAATCGGTAAGTTCCAATACTGAATATTATCTAGGTTGTGGCTTGTTACTATTGTAAATTCAGGACATGATCATCTTTGTCCTTTTGTGAGTAGCCGCTATTTCAATGACTATGCTCAACCAAGCCAGGAATTTAAGGACCCTGCTGGTAAGATGCATTACTTCTTTGTCGTATCACCTTCCCCACTGACTGTTTATTGATTCAATTGAAGTTGGTGAATTTGTCTATCACTTATGTTTATGTAAGGGTAATACCCAAGAAATATTTGTGTTTCTTTTTGTTGCTGATGATTAACCAAGGAACTTGGATTGTCAGGTCTTGTTTGGTTGAGGGAGAGACCTACGGCTAAAGTTCAAAAGCTAAAGAGGTGCTTTCCAGCAGGCTCTTCAGAGAAACACATGCTCTTTGATGTGTTTTAACATGTCACGATACAAAGGCAGAAGGAAATCAGAAACGGAGCTCTCTTAAGTGAGTTTTCTGTTTGTGATAAATCGTGGACACTAGTGCTAGGGCAACTATGAATACATGTATAATGAGTTTAACTACCCATGGTCCCGAGTTTGCAATGTTGGTGGCTAAACCACAAGTACAAAAGGGGAATCAGGGACAACTTTTATACCCTTGTCCAATTTACTCTGTGTCAAGCCTTTATGGTGGTTGAACCGCTCAATTTTGTCTTTGGAGAATGAACTTTTGATGTCATTTTTGACTTCATGTAGTGCCAGTTTATTTGGAGCTAGCCGAGCCTCACAACCACAACCAATGCACAAGGAAGCCAGAGGCTGACGTGGCATTTGCTGTGTGTAAAACGGTACTACTTATTAGCCGTTTCCGTTTCTTTGAATTCAGACCTGTACAGAAGCCAAATTTCTTTTCCTGTTGCATTTCTCAGCTGATGCCAAATGTTCTCATTGAGTGACGGGCTCTGTGATCATGTGCCTATGTTACAGGTTGAAATGTACTGGTCACAATTTAAACCAAATTTAAAGGCTTGTAAATGGCCGTGGAATGCATTCATATTCACGTGATCTGAATGTTTTCTCAATATAGTACTTAATTATTTTAGCGATCTGCCAATATAAATTATAAAAATGCTTGTGTTAGGAAAACGATTTATCTGTCCCCTTCCATGCCATTTGGAATCATCAGCGAGTACCCATTACGTTGAACTTGGGCAACTTTTAGCTGTTGGAGTATACAAGAAGGGTAAAAAAACAAGTTTGCATATAATAAGATAGCAATCTCATCATATAGCTACTAAACAATAGGTTAGAGACAGAATATACGTCAAGGCGTTTGGCAGGATTTATTTAGAAATAATATATAACGGCATGATTAATACCTTACCCAAGAGGCATGGAATGCACCAACAACACAATTATATATTCTGGACTGTTATATAATTATGTGAAATTACATCACCCAGATGAAGCAGCATTACTGTAGCGCTAAGTTATCTAACTTCTAAAATGTGTTGTAAGATTTTTAAACTGGGTTCTCACTTTCAACGTCAACAGCATATGACGCCATGAAATTGGTCACAAAACTTGGAGAAATATAAGGTCAAAGGTATCCCTTGTAATCGTCATGATCCATGCTGTCAGTAAAAATAGAACTTATTTCTTCCGATTACAGTTAATTTAGTGCTTGTTTGGGGACTTCTAAAAAATACAGTTTTAAACTTTTTTCCGTAAGCCGAGACAAATTTGAATGCTCTAGAAGTTTAAATAAAAAAATACATATATGGAAAACAAGGTCAATAAAAAGGAACTAAATTTCCAAAATATTGATATCATTTTCTTTTTACCTGAAACACGTTATGTCGTTTATTCAATCAAAACAGTTTACGATCCTCAATAAGCACCGAACTGTCAAGTTAGCATTGATCCAAATCTAAAGTGAAAAGGCAAGCTGCACTTCACATATTAGGATAAAGACATTATTAAAGACGGCTAAAGTTATCAACTCGATCCATGCTTTTTTTGTTTCCCAATGATTTAACTAACAGGAATTATTCTCTACACACACAAATGAATGTGTAAGGTATATATGTAAAATAAAACAACTCCTTTTATTATTGAGAAAATGAGACAGTTATTAGCTAGTAATAAAAATGTAATGAATATTGCGCATCTTGACTTATATACTACCTCCTATATTTAATATAAAATGTAATTGACATTTTTAGAGAGATTAAGAAAATTGAATAAATTACTTTAAAATATTTTTATATTTATCATTTTTATATCAAACTAATTTACTTGAATTATAAACTAATATATAAATTAATAATATATAATATATGCTATAAATAAGTCATTTATTTTAGCTTCCTTAAGTTTTTTTACAAAAGTCAACTGGGTTTTATATTAAGAACCGAAGAAAAGGGAAGGATGGATAGAAAAATCTCAGTTTTTTAATAACCTGATCAGAACATGAGCTTTTTCAAAGAAATAAACTATACTGCATAGACATTACTCAATTTGTATCGACATGGAAGGTTTCAACTTGATTTGGACTATAAATACAAGCCGTTCTTCTTCTGTCTTCACACACACAAACGTTTTCAATACAACTTGTCTTCCTCACCACATAAGCACAGATCAATTGGAAGCCAGCAGCAGCAAGAGCTTGGAGGTAGCAGGCGCATAGCAGCCGTGGACGCTTCTCCTCCGGCTGTCGAAAATGCAGACTCAAAGCAACAGGTCTTTCATTTATATCCTTCATGTTTTGGGATTTATAGGTCCTGGTTTTCTGGTTGCCTTGGCTTACCTTGATCCTGGAAACTGTAAGCCTACGTACATATCTTTAATCTCTCCACTCCTCTATATAGAATTACTTTGTCTGCTTATAGTTGCTGAATATAATATTCATCTCTCATCGTCATCATCGCAGTGGAAACTGATCTCCAAGCTGGACCTAGCCACAGATATGAGGTACCTGATCAATATCCAAAACCAACAAATCCACACAATTTAAACTTTTTAATAGCATCGATAAATCATAATACCTAGAGACTAGCTAGCTAATCATGGTGCAGTTGAACGATTTTCCGTGCACGAGTGTGCATATATAGTTGGACGCACATGACAATTTTTCAGTAGTTGACTCTCTTACAATATTGCTATCTACATACAGCTGCTGTGGGTGATTCTCATTGGCCTCATCTTCGCCCTCATCATTCAGTCCTTGGCAGCAAATACTAGATGTTTCATAAAACTGAATTATGGAGGCTTCATTCTATTTAAGAAACTAGTCCACGACCCGTGCAATGCACGGGTCAAATTAAACAAATATGTGCATTAAATAAATATCATTGCACGGATCAAATTAAAGAAATACGTACATGAGGAAGATTTGTTAAATATGACTATCACAACCGAATGATATATTTGTCAGTGAACCAAAAATATTACAGAAAACTTTTTTATATATGACATTTGAAGTTTTGTCATTAGGGATGTCATACTTATCAAGGATCAATATTTTTAGTCCCTCCCTTTGCTGGACTCTCAAGAGTGCAACATATAGCTGACCATGTGTAAATACAGGGCGGGGAAATTAGTCAGAAATAGTAAGGAAAATTACTATTTGTTGAAGGTCTTTAAATATGAAGAAGATAACGTAATTATTTTGAAATTTGTAGATTATAATAAATAACCGTTGAAAAAACTGACCCATTTAGCCCACCACTACTTAAGAACGAAAATGATGTACTTGGATAGTTATCAATCATCGACTTCCATGCACTGGTGTTTATTTTCAAACCACTCAAATAATATCATGGACGCCCAGTTTTAAGGAAAACATGATCACAACGCAAAGACAATTTGGTTTCCCTTATATAATCATAATAATACAATAAATATTGTTACCAATAAAAATGAAACAATTGTATATTATCCTCTATTTCGGTTTACATTTGACGCTTTTAACTGAAGATATCAAATTATAAAATAAAACATTAAATTTTATTGAGACTTAGATAATGTTATTATTGAGGTTATTTTGACAGAAAATTAGTCAGAATTAGCAAGGGAAAATACTATTTGTTGAACAAGGTTATTAAACATGCAGTCTTTAAATATGAAGAACATAACATTATTATTTTGAAATTTGGAGATTATCATAAATAACCGTTGAAAAATTGACCCATTTAGCCCACCACTACTTAAGAACGAAAATGATGTCCTTGGTAGTTATCGATCAATGACTTCCATGCACTGGTGTTTATTTTCAGACCACTCAAATAATATCATGGATGCCCAGTTTTAAGGAAAACATGATCACAACGCAAAGACAGTTTGGTTTCCCTTATATAATTATAATAATCCAGTAAATATTGTTACCAATAAAAATAAAACAATTGTATATTATCCTCTGTTTTGGTTTACATTTGTCGCTTTTAAGTAGAGATATCAAATTATAGAACACAATTAAATTTCATTGAGACTTAGATAAGGTTATTTTTGAGGTTATGTTGACAGAAAATCAGTCAGAATTAGCAAGGGAACATACTATTTGTTGAAGAAAGTCCTTAAATATGAAGAAGATAACATTGTTATTTTGAAATTTGGAGATTATCATAAATAACCATTGAAAAAATTGTCCTATTTAGCCCACCATTACTTGCAAGCGAAAATGATGTGCTTGGGTAGTTATCGATCATCAACTTTTATGCACTGGTGTTTATTTTCAGACCACTCAAATAATATCATGGATGCCCAGTTTTAAGGAAAACATGATCACAACGCAGAGACAGTTGGGTTTCCCTTATATAATTATAATAATCCAATAAATATTGTTACCAATAAAAATGAAATAATTGTATATTATCCTCTGTTTCGATTTACATTTGATGCTTTTAACTGAAGATATCAAATTATAAAACACCATATTAAGTTTCATTAAGACTTAGATAACGTTATTATTGAGGTTATTTTGACAGAAAATCAGTCAGGAATAATAAGGGAAATTACTATTTGTTGAAGAAGGTCTTTAAATATGCAGTCTTTAAATATGAAGAAGATAGCGTTATTATTTTGAAATTTGTAAATTATCATAAATAACCGTTGAAAAAACTGACCCATTTAGCCCACCACTACTTAAGAATGAAAATGATGTACTTGGGTAGTTATCGATCATCGACTTCCATGCACTGGTGTTTATTTTCAAACCACTCAAATAATATCATGGACGCCCAGTTTAAGGAAAACATGATCACAACGCAAAGACAGTTTGGTTTCCCTTATATAATTATAATAATCCAATAAATATTGTTACCAATAAAAATGAAACAATTTTATATTTTCCTCTGTTTTGTTTTACATATGTTGC